>CP096880.1:2990000-4190000 GCA_023273805.1 Exobasidium cylindrosporum | reverse complement strand
GACTGTAGTGGCCGAGTATGCAATCTCTCTAGCTCAAAAGCATATGACTCGATGCATCTATACTTCACCTATTAAGGCACTATCGAATCAAAAATATAGAGATTTTACTATTGAATTCGGAAAGGAGAATGTAGGAATTTTGACTGGCGATGTTCAAATCAATCCTGAAGCACCATGTTTAATCATGACAACAGAGATTTTAAGAAGCATGTTATACCGAGGGGCAGATTTGATTCGGGATGTCGAATTTGTCATTTTTGATGAAGTACACTATGTCAACGATCAAGAAAGAGGAGTAGTATGGGAAGAAGTTATAATTCTATGTCCTCAACATATCAGCCTAATTTTACTCTCGGCAACTGTACCAAATACAAAGGAATTTGCAGATTGGGTAGGCAGGACAAAGAAGCGAGATCTTTATGTGATTAGTACACCAAAAAGACCAGTACCTCTAGAGCACTATTTGTACGCAGGTAAAGAGTTGCACAAAATCGTTGATGCAAAAGGACATTTCTTAAATGGTGGAATCAAAGAAGCAGCAGAATCTATCAAGAGAAGGCAAGAGAAAGAGAGAGAAGCAAATGGTCAGGCACCTGTACCCATTCGTGGGGCAAGAGGAGGAGCTGCTGCTGCCGCAAATGGGCGAGGAGGAAGAGGTCAGCGAGGTCAAACAAATGGTAGGGGTGGTCATGTCATGCGAGGGAGAGGAGGAGGAGGAGGAGGAGGAAATTTTAGTGGTGGTCATTCTGGAAGAGGTGATAAAAGCTTATGGATTCATTTGGTTGGCATGCTAAAAAAAAGGGAATTACTACCAGTCGTTACTTTTGTCTTTTCCAAAAAGAGATGTGAAGAGTATGCAAGTAGTATGCCCAATACTGATTTAAATTCTGCTTCTCAAAAGAGTGAAGTACATATTGCAATCAATAAGAGTTTGGAACGATTAAAGGAAGATGATCAAAAATTACCACAAATTGCTCGAATGAGGGATTTATTAAGTCGAGGAATAGGTGTTCATCATGGTGGTCTACTACCAATTGTCAAGGAAATTGTTGAATTACTCTTTCAAAGAGGTTTAGTAAAAGTCTTGTTTGCCACTGAAACTTTTGCTATGGGTGTAAACATGCCAGCAAGAAGTGTCGTCTTTTCTGGTATTCGTAAACATGATGGTCATAGTTTTAGAGAATTACTTGCAGGAGAATATACTCAAATGTCTGGTCGAGCTGGTCGAAGAGGTTTAGATTCTACTGGAGTTGTCATTATTAATGCTGCTGATGAATTACCTGAAACAGGAATTTTAAATAAAATGTTACTTGGTCAAGCTACAAAATTACAAAGTCAATTTCGATTGACATACAATATGATTCTCAATTTACTTCGAGTAGAGGCTCTCAAAGTAGAAGAAATGATCAAGAGAAGCTTTTCAGAAAATGCATCACAAAAATTACTTCCAGAACAAGAAGAAAAGGTAAAGAAAGTTGAAACAATTCTAAATACCTTGCCAGTCATGCCAGAGGAAGAAAGAGGAGGAAAAGATTTGGATTTGTACTACGATTTATCCTTGAGCTTGAAAAGGATCAATTTAGATCTACTTGAATTGGCTTTGGGACAACAACAAGGTAGTCGAAACTACTTTACAGCAGGAAGAGTAGTAATCTTACATGATAAGCATTTTAGTCAATTTTGTCCAGCAGTCATAGTCAAGGCAATTATCAAGGATGAATTTTTAGTCTTGGCTGCCGTAAATGAAGAGCAAAAGAATGGCAAATTAGATTCTAAATGGGATATAATTCCACCTTTGTGGCCACCTACATTGAAAGAGTATCCCAGTGAAGGATTGGTATATGATTTGAGAGAAGTACCTCTAAAAAGTATCGTTGGTTTGACTTCATACGTCATCAAGGTGGAACAATCGATGATTATGGCCCTTAGAATATCTGCTATGCAGCGAACAATTGATCAATTGAAACCAATCATTACTGAAATGTCACAATATCCTAATGGATTCCCAGAAATCGATTGGAGTAAGATGAGGCGAATCGATTTTCAAGAAGCACTAAAGGAAAGGGAAAAGTACAAGGATAGAATTAATGACTTTTTCAATACTCACAAGGATTCGACTAGATTACCTACCTTTACCAAGGAATACAACTTGATTCATCATCGCAAGCTATTGCAAATGGAGATTAAACGACTCAAGATGAGTATCTCGGATGAAAATTTAGAATTATTACCAGATTATCATCAACGAATTGAAGTTTTAAAAAAGATGAGATTTATTGATCCAACGAATGAAAATGTTTTACTTAAAGGTAGAGTCGCATGCGAAATAAATTCAGTAGATGAATTGGTATCAACTGAACTAATACTAGACAATTTTTGGAATTCTTTTGAACCTGAAGAAATTGTTGGATTATTGAGTTGTCTGGTATTCAAGGAAAAGGCAGAAGGTGAAGTGGAATTAAGTGGAAGATTATTAGAAGGTTATGAAACGATTCTTGCAACTGCTGAAAGAGTTTCATTTATTCAATCTCAATTTCAATTAAACACGCAAGATTATGAAGTTTCTTTAAAGACTCAAATGGTACCAGTAGCTTATCATTGGGCTCGCGGTATGCCTTTTGCTGAAATTTGTCAAATGACTGATATTGCTGAAGGTACAATTGTTAGAGTAATTACAAGATTGGATGAATCATGTAGAGAATTGAGAGATGCAGCAAGAGTGATAGGTGATGCTGATCTTTGGAGTAAAATGGAAAAGTGTCAAGAATTAATCAAGAGGGACGTCATCTTTGCTGGCAGTTTGTACTTTTAGCTTGTAGGTGCGGTCACAACAAAATAAAAAAATAAAAAAATAATAAAAAATAAAAAAATAAAATAAAAAAAAATAAAATAAAAAAAAAAAAAAAATAAAAAAAACGACACAAATTAAATACATTTTTTATTACAGTATGCTACATTTCACTTCCCTTCTTCTCTTTGCTAAAATTGTGGGAGGGAAGTGGCTCTCAAACAGAGTCATTGGAGCGATGGTGACTCTGAAAATTAGTTAGGATGGGATGCTCATCATGACTTGAATAAGCACGCCCTCGCTTTCTAGCTGGACGAGGGCGATTGAGATTATTTTTCTTTATGAGTGGCATCCAAATTGACGAAAACACGGCATCTGATCTTGAAACAACCTGTGTATTCTCTTCCTTGTCAAGCTCGTCGACTGCATCTACATAACTCCTCGACTCAGTTTCACTGCTAATACCAAATCGAAGGCTCATCTTAGAGCTCTTGCGTTGAAATAGATTTGGACATTTTATCGAAGGTGACGACATTAAACGTCGTAGTGATAGCGACGGAGTAGTGGGCGTTGGTGGTAGTATGTCATTGGCACAATTTGAGGCTTCCGTTAGGTAGTCCTTTTGCCTCCTGCTTTCAAAAGGTAAATTGAGAGGCAATGGCTTTATCTTCTTCATTTCTTGAGGCCGTATCTTCTTTGCCATGGGTTCTCCGCCAGTCGTAATAAAAGCTAGGTTCGAAGGTGATTGGAATTTCGTCATTGTGTCGTCTGGTCCCTCCATTCGCATCAAATCTGCACTACTCTTGTCATGCATATGAAAGAGACCCAGGAAGTTGGAAGATTGAATTCTACCGCCTTGTTCCCACCCAACAGGGTCTTCATAGCAGTCCAAGATAGGACTTTCGTCAATTTCAAAGATAGATAGGTTATCTTCAATCGAATTACGACTGTGACCTTGATGACTTCCATTCTCTGCATCTTCTAATCGTGTTTGATAGTCTCCTTGGAAGATAGTATCATGCAATGAACCCGAGAGTTGTATTTTATACAGAGATCTGTCCTTTCCACTCCGAATACAACTGCTTCTCTGATGAGCTTCCATCACACCTTCTTCAAGGTTCAAAGAAGGTGACAATTGATCTTTGAATGACTTGTGCTGCCTAGTCGACAAGGCGCGCATACGTCGATAATGGCTCACTCCTTCGAAGCTGCAATCAATCGATGGTCTATATTCATCCGCGAGATCGTCATCATTAAGCTCAGAGTCGAATTGAGGCAATATTGTACTGAATCGCTCGCTTCTTCCCGAGATGATTCTGGCCCGTCTGTTCGCATCTGTAATTCCTACTCTTCTGAAGTTCCCGCTAAGTACGTCAAGTCCACCTATTTGGCCTATCAAAGCAGCCAAAGCATCGTTCCTGGCACAAGCCATCGAGCAGTAAATTGACGAATCCTCATCCCTACAATAGACAGCTTGTCCGCAGAAGCATCGATCTACTTGAGGGAATTCTGATGAATCTAGAAGAGATTCAATTCTCATTGGAACATCTATCTTGATCATCTACTGCAAGCAGTTAGAGCTAAAGGGAAAGTAAAAAAAAATAAAGTGGTGGGGTGCAAACTTCAATGTACCTTCCCTCGAACGATTTGCGCTTTTATAAATTTTTCAGCGATTCTGGTCATTCATCTACTTCAGAATGAGATGATACCATTTCAGGGGCTTAGAGTGGATTTTCTTGCATTGGAACCTTACTGTTTAATCAACGAACGGGAAATCGTGAAAATGAAGCCATTTAAAGGTATGCTGCAGTGCCTCGACATGCAAGATTGACCGAACCGCAGCTACTAGGAGCTTTTTTGATTTGTTGGGTTAGTCGATCATGCTTGTAGCTTAGGAAAGCAAGCAACAAGTCTATACGCTAGTGTAAAAAAAGGTACAATTTGCATGGAAAAAGGACCTATACGATCTTACCTTGGTGAAACAAATCGCTGTTTCCTTAGCATAAATTTGTCTCAAAAAAATGCAAGGATGAAAGGGAAATTTACAGGCAACAAGAGTGACTGTCAGGGGGTTCAAACCTTTAGTGATTGATGGGAAAGTGATGTGATTTCTTATACAATATTCCACTGGTTTGTTTTTTTGTCCCTTGCAGTAGCACCATCATCTATTTTTCCCCTTTCTTTTTGTTCTCGCACGGACGAAAATAGAATTCTATGGTGAGCACGTGCACACAATTTTTTGATCTTTATGCTACCGTAAGATTAAATATTCCCTCATATAGAATTATACTGGGAAGTGCTTTTGCTTTGCTCTTCACTTAGCATGCGAGCAAGGGCATGGGTTTTGATCAGAAATGCAGGTCATAAAAACAATACAATACCGAGTAGTCCTATTAGCATAGCAAGAAGATGTCCAACAATTTCAACTTTAAATCGGGCATTAGGGCAACCTTTTGCTCATCATGACAACGATGCACAAGCTTTGTCACATACTCTAAATTCTCAAGCTCCCAGTAAAGAAGCGATCCATGAAGTTTTGTTCAATGTCTTGAGAGGATCTCTTGAACCACATGATAGAGCATTGGCTTTGTCTAAATTGGACGCTTACTTGTATCTAAGGGACAATAAGCCCAATGTGCTAGCCGACCTCGAGGACGAAGCGTTGAATCTTCTATGTATGCAGGCAGGGATGGAAAGAATAGGAGGGGCAATCAAGTTGATACTTGATGACCTTGAAGGAGTAATTGTTCAAGACAATAATATAGGAGACAATTCGGGACTAGAGCTGTCACAGGCTTTGTTAAAGTCAAGCCTTTCAGAGAAGGGTGGTATATTCGCAGCTCCAGCAGGTAGTAAACGTCGGATGACAGCTCTACAAAATCTAATTATAGGCACTTCTCGTAGGAGGACATCAACGTCAAATGATGAGCTGGTCCCGCAAGATGAATTCGATAAGATCAACAACAGAGCACATCCTCTATCAGATTCAAGTCTTTCTAGGGCGTTGAGGATGCTACTTCTTGACTTTAAAAAAATTCAAGATAATCAAGGAATGTCGACATCACTCCTTTCCCCTATACCGATCGATATGGATGTTGGGACAGCTAGGCGCTTGAGTCGAAGTATTTACATCAGCAAAGATCCTAGCTTAGCACCAATCCTCAGTGAACTCATACGACACTTAAGTAGATCCGATATGATCGAAGGTGCCTTCCCCATGCCTATAGAAGGATGCCATTTACTGAATTACTACTTAAAGTTGAGTTTCGATGAATCAACCGGCAATATGCCAATACAATCATCTTCATCATCGTCAAGTAGTATGCCAGAAACATTGCAGGCAGCAACTTATGTCTTGGATCAGATGCACAAGTCTGATCCAGGCCAAGTTTCTGATGTTCTCATTAGTCAAGCAAGCAAAGCAGGTCAAGACTACAAGGTGTATCTTTGCGACAATGGAGTAGAGGATAGCGAAGCATCTCGACTATCTCTACATTTTTCCCTTCGTTACGTTGTTTTGCTTGTTTCACTGAAGAGAAAGCGATTTACCATGGTCGAAAAGCAAATCGCTCGAATACTAGAAGACTTTCAAGCTACTACAGAAAGACTTGGTATTGAATTACCTATCTGGTTGATTATTCAGCAGATTCGTCTCAGTATTTACCAAGCAGCCAGTGCTGTGCATGGTAGAAAGAAAGCATTTGATCTGGCACAACGCTTCTTAGAGGTATGGTGTCCAGCTCAGGAGAAGGGGGCAGCTGCAAATGGTGATATTGTACGAGTATTGTGTGAGAGAGCCATTGATGACGACGATCCAATACTCGCAATACGTTTGATTCATCAGATGGTGAGCAGGAGAGGTGATTCAACACCGAAGCAACTTGCTCCTGAAGCCACGGCTGTTGGTGCTCCGATATTGATTCGAATGTTCAACAATCAATGTAATAATGGGAGGGAAGATGTTATAGCCTACTTACTATCGTATTTGGGTATTTTAGATGTAGAAGGAAAGGTTATAGATGATGACATCGACAAATTATTCCTTGAACAACTTCGACCAGATCTCCTTGCTACTCTTGCCAAAGCAAACTTGAAACGTCAAACGCGGACTTTGTATGAGAGATGGGGTGCCACTATGACAAGTGAAGTGACTGTTGATCAAATTAGCAGGCACCTAAACGAAGCAAAACAATACGAGATCTCTAGTCGAAAGCCATCTTTCAAGGTAAAGATTCTTGCTTCAGAAGATGAATACACTTCGTCATCGGTCTTGCATTCACGCAAATGCCTTTTAGCCTTAGTCAAAGCATTTGTGAGGGATCACAAAAGACCATTTTATAGCCCAAATGAGGATAGAGACGGCAAATCAGACATTTCAGAACCAGACCAAGCAACCATACCTGAAGACATCCAATTTGCCTATCACGCTATTTTCCAATTTGTTAGAAAGAGAAACAGAAATTTGATGGACAGAGAAGACTTTATTACTCTTTCTTCGGTATACTTTACTTTGGGTCAACGCATGATCGCATTTCAGTGTCTGAGTGGTATAGTGAAAAGGGAGGAAAAGCCAACCTTGGAAGAAGCAAGTGTCGTTTTAAAATTGTTGGCAACTGTCGATCTACCTAGAACTGTTGAATTATTGTTGAATCGAATAACATATTGGATTGAAACAGAGGAAAGTAATACAGTATGGTCGCGAGGAAGTGATGGCCTTAGTCAATTATACGCTCCATTATTGGTATCATGTCTGAAGACGGATCAAATGGGACTTGCAGAAGAATTGATTCGATCTGCAAAGCGTTATGGATTGCATGAGAGAGTAGGAGTACGAGCAATTACTGGCTTGATAAAATTTACATCAGCATCTAAATCTAAAGAATCGCTCTCGAACATTGTTGATAAAGAATTAATTAAAGGAATCAATATCAAAGATAATGAACGAGGAAGTGAAACTTTATTTAGAGCTAGATGGATTAAGAACCTCATCGAAAGAGACGGATGGAGACCGGATCGATCATTGATGTCTTGGTTGATACAAAGAGCAGTTCGAGATCCAGGATCAGTAACTTACAACAAGGAGAGTGGAGAAAAAGGATACGTACCCTATTCTCTCAAGGACAATGATCGAAAGGCTGCCATTATGCTCTTGTCATTGAGCTCCAAATATCTGGGATATTTAGATATGCGAACAGCCAAGGTAGTTTTGTCTTGTATTCAAAATAAAGCTTATCATGTTGGCAAAGGAAGAGTCAATGATCGAGTAACAAGAGCTGGCTTGTCTAAACAATTAGATGAAGTAACGCAAATTATTCGATGGACTCGCGATATTGACTACAATGAGGAATTTGTGCTCGATAATCAAATTACTACTCTTCCACCCACATTTTCTATAGAAGCGGCAACAGAGCCTAATCGTTTACCTCCAACTATTTTTTGTCGTTTAATTGTCACTTATTTGAGAATTGGTGACACGTTTGGAGCGGCAAGTATCATGGCATGGGCTCGCGATGAAGCGAAATTGACATTTGAAGAAATTGAAAGGGCTTGGGATGATCGAAAGTCAACTTTCCGAGATTTTTTAAGAAAGGTGGCTTACACTCGAAGTAAAAGGATCAAGAATGCCGAAGATCCACAAGATGTATTGGAATTGCTAGCTGGTATGAAGCCAATTCCAAAATCTAAAGTTTGGTGGCAGCGCTCTTGAATAGGATATAAGATTACAGTTTATTTAATGCTTTATTGTACACCTTGAAGAAAGATCCAGTGACCGCCCTCTTCTATCACTGCATTAGGATGAATCTGGTAAGCGAATCGGCCAGATACACTTTGTTCTTACTCATTACTTACTTGCATCGGTAACTGTATGCCCGACAGCATTTAACAATATTACCCGAAATCCAGTCATTTCCCCTCTTGGACCCTCCGCTTCACCAGTGACTAGACCTTTGACAAATGTCTCTGCACATTGCCAAGGCACCAATTTATCCGCTGCTCCACTACACATGCAAATCTTTTTACCCCAAAAGGGATTACGACTTGAATCAAAGGAATCATACGGCTGTGATGCTGGATCAATGCGAGAGATTAGTGTTGAAAGTGATGCAGGAATGTGAGGAGGGCCATTTGTTACAAAGCTGGTTCTTGCTCGAGCAGCCATCAGAGCGGAATAAGATGGACAAGAGATGAAAGGTACACCAATTGTTATACGAGGATCTTTTGCCAAAACATGCCATGTTGCATGACCTCCTAGACTCTTTCCTGTCACAACCCATTTTGTAATCTGACGATCTCCGTAGGGAAATAGATAAGATGGCAAGAAATCAACTAGAAAAGAAACGTCTTGTGCCATTCCAACAATCATCGAATAAAGATCCAGACCGTGTAATTTATTACCTTGCTTCCAACCTTTTTGGCCAACTTCATTAGTCATACGGTGACCATGATTTCTTCCATCAAAGTTGACAATTAGGAATTCTCTGCGACTAGGTTTATCCTGCATTTTAGCGCTTCGTTGTACCGTTTCCCAAAGATGTCTGACTAGATCTTCCTCGTTGTCTGCTGACCCTCCTCTTCCATGCATATGTATAGCGACACAGACATCAGGTGGCGGAACAGCCGAAGCTCTAGATAATGCTGGTGTCAATTCATTTAGACCAAATACATTTACGGGTAGACCTCCTATGTCTACTTTGGTCTTGGAGAGTAAAGGAGCATGTTTAAATGTCCGCTGTGGGAGATTTTCTGCTCCAATTTGTTCAATATTACCAGTAATTGGTGCTACACTGGGATCTGCCTTGACCTTTCCATTTTTAGCAGCCAACCTTTTCTTCCTTTTAAAAAACGGCATTTTTCCTTAATGATTACTTGTAGAAGTAGTAATCATTGTCGTTCAAGGAAGTTTTGATCCAAAAATACAATGTTAAAATATTCCCCTCTCTTTACTACGACGGGCCATTTCAGTGGGCCGTCCTTTAATCCACACTCTCGACGCGCCTCGTGACGTCCGAGCGCTGATTTCCATCTCGACAACTTTGAATCGCGTCCCAAAAGTTCAATCAATTACTTATTTTCTTTAGCCATTCATCCTACTCATCGTTGTGCTACTCGAGGTTTTACCGGTAGTATATCAGCTGATGAGTTTGGAGGTAGATATGCGAGGAATGGAAGGGAGTGCTTTGGCTTTGCCAATCGTACTTCCTCCAACCTTGTCATTGGATTTACTTCACTCAATACTAGCTGGGTGCGGCGCTCAAGTCACAACCGAACAACTGCAAGCTCCTACAGCCAGTGTCATCGTTCAAGTCTATACTGCTTTGTTGTCAATACCTACTCTAAGAGAAACAATATCACAATTTGAAGCCACAAGGAAGGAATCAGAGCATCGAAATGTGGACATGGAAATGCAACTACATGAGGCCGAAAAGATGAAAGATGAAGCAGAAAGAAGGGCAGAGGAAGATCGTATTGCAAAGGAAGGATGTATTCGAGAAAGTAAAGAGCTTGCTAGTAAATTGGCACAGATGCAAGGAGCCCTTGATGGCTTGCAGAGTAACACGGAGAGTGGAACTCGACAGTCGGCAGAGGTCAAAGGTCAATTGGAAAAGATTCAGCAAGAGAAAAGGGACCTTATTGAAATTCTGGAGCGGGAGAGGGTCGAGAATGCCAGAAGAGCTGGTGAGTTGCATCATAAAATTATTCTTGTAAATTGGTTCTGAGGTTCTAGCCTGCTCCTACTCAGAGGAAATAGACACACTCACTACTCGATCGAGAGATGCTCGAAGTGAGGCTAATCGACTAATGACAGAATTGCAGGAAGCAAAGAGCGCTGCAGGGACAGCAATGGTGAGTACTCAGATATGTATTCGATATCATACTTCCGGCTAATCTTTGATCGTCTACTATATAATGTAGTTCAAAATTCAAAGTCTTGAGCAAGAATTAGCTCTAAAAAATAATGACGCAACCTGGGCTCACGATGAGCTTAAGAAGTCGACCCAGAAACTTTTACAATCCAATAATCAATCTCATAATGAAATTGCAGCACTCAATTCTCAAGTGCAAAGTGTTTCACAAGCATTGGAAGTCAACCAGACCAAAGTTTCTTCTCTACAGAAGGCCTATGATACCGCTTTGACTCGCTTAGAGACATTAAGCAGGGAGAAGGAAATATTAGGGCAGAAGCTGGCAGAGCAAGAGAGTGCTTTCACATCTGAAATGAGCACACAACAGAGGTTGAGTGAGTTGATGAAGCAGCAGAAAGAAAATGCAGAGAGGAGAGTTGCTTTGGTCGAAGAGCAATGGGAAGCGGTTCTAGATCAACATAGGGAAAGGGAAGACATCCTTCGAGCAGAGGTTGTCGAAGAGAGGAGAAACCGCGAATCAATCGAAAGTGAGAAGCAGGAGATTCAAATGGCTTTAGATAGACTTGCTGAGAGTGTGGGAATCGAGACAGAAGGCAATGGTGCTGCTAATGGCGGAGCAGACAATGGTGACGTAACCGATTCTAGCATCCGATCTCTTTCAAGCGTTCGAAACTTTGTCTCTCTTTCCAGTATGCCGTCGCTTATGTCACCAACAGCAGCATTGGCCTCAAAAGTACAGAGATCTGGAAAGAGTTTTACACAAATTTACGCTGAATTAGCTCGAACACAAGAAGAACTTCGTAGGGAGCGGCTCGAAAGTAATCGTATCGGAGGTGTTTTAGAGCAAGTCATGGCAGATCTTCAAGAAAGGGGGCCAGCTTTGGTAGCTCAACGAGAGGAATGCGAGCAAATGAGCGAAGACCTCAAAGAAATGAGCATTACTTTAGCTAGGGCTTGTGAAGAAAGAGATTATAGCGAACGAGAAGCCAAGACGAAGAAATTAGAGTCAGAAGCCAGTTTAAGAGAGAATCGTATCTTAAATCAGCAAATTTCCGACCTGGGAAGACAAGTCCGCGACTTGACAAGAGAAATACTACTCCGAGATGATCCTATTGCAGCAGCTCGACTTGAAGATGATGGATCGCAAGTTGATATGGGTGATCGAGGAACTTTTATTTCTGATACTCAAACTGTCATTTCAAATGAACTTGTCACTTTCCGTACTCTGACAGACTTGGTAACTCAAAATGGTCGTTTATTGCAGATTGTGAGAGAATTGGGTGCAAAGATGGAGGCAGAAGAGCAAGATTATCGAGCTAGATTAGATGCTGGTGAAAGTGAAGCTGTTGCTGAAGCAAAAGAACTTATTACTCGACTTCAAGAGGAAGTCCGTGGAGAAAGAACCCGTTTAGAGAGTATGAGGAGAGAAAGGGATATGTTCAGATCAATGTGCTCTACAGGTACAGCTCGTAGTCAAGCTTCAACTCAAAATTCTATTGGAACAGAAGCAACAGCAGCACAGGTTAATATTACAAATCAATACAATCAACTTCAGTCACAATTTGAGGCTTTCAGAGATGAGACCGCAAAAGATACGGAGAGGCTGAAAGAGGATGCCTATCAAGCTAGATCAGAGGCTGGAAGGAATGCAATGAGTGCAGCAAAGGAGAAAGCATCTCGAGAAAGTGTCGAAGAGAGACTATTAAATGCACAACAGACTCATCAGATGGCTAAGACAGAGCTTGAAGAAGTTCAAAGACGTTTTCGCAATTTACAAGAGAACTTTACAAAGCAAGAGATTGCATCTCACAGCTTGAGTCAACAATTATTGCTTGCGAAAAGTAGTGAGGACAAATTGCGGAATGAAGTTAGCAATCTATCAGCTGAAAAGAGGCTACATCAACAGACGGCTGAACGACTTGTAGAAGAGGCAAAGAGTAGTTCAATAGAAAGGTCAAGCTTGTCTGAACTGTTGCGAAATGTTCAAAGTATGCAAGCAGAATTGGAAAGGTCTAGTGGGGAAGCAAGAAGAAGACTTGAGTCTCAGTCGGAAAGATTGGAAGAGCAGTGCAAAGAGCTGAGAGGCAGAATTTCAAAAGAGGAAGAAAGCCACCGTCAGACTACAATGAGAAGAGAGGTAGAAACAACAGACCTCAAGATTCGACTAGACAAGGCAAATGAAAATCTTGCCAAGACTCGGGAAGATCTGGCTGTTGCTAAAATTTCAGTGCAGCACTTATCTACAAAGAGTGAAGAATTGCAAAAGCAGGTAGATTCGAAAGAAGAAAAGTTGGCCGTCTATGAGCGACGAACTCTAAGCACAAGTAGTGGAGGAAACCTATCGAGTAGTGAAGGGGGCAGCTCCCTCTCTCGAGAGCAGCAATTGCAAGTAGAGATTGCTGATTTAAAGGGAGAATTGCGAGGTGCTCAAGTGGATGCCGAACAAGCAAGAGCTCATGTCGAACAATTCAAATCCATTGCGGAGGCGAATGAGGAAGCATTATCTCAATTACAAGCAGTGTATGATCAATACAAGGCTAAAACAGACGCAATTGTTGTTGAAAATACGAGTGAACTTTCCAGCTTGAGAGAGAAAATGGAAGTCATTGCAAATGAATTGACTCTAGCTCAAAATGAAGCCAGTGCATCAAGGAGAGAATTGGAAATTCAATCGAATGGTTGGAAGGCAGAGAAGAGAACATTGGAAGATGCCATGACTGAGTTGATGGGCGTAGAAGATCGTGCTAGATCAGCGCAGTCCAATGTACAGGAAGAAGTGCGAAGACAAGTGAAATTGACTCAAGAGGCTCATAGCAGATACGAAGCTGAGTTGGTAGCACATGCTGAGGATGTCAAGGCATTAAGTCACATCAAGGAAGAGTTGGAAAGTGCACGAAGTGAAATAATCGAAGCCAAGAGAGGTATGGAGACTGCTCAAGGTAATCTAGCAAATTCAAAGGATAGTTGGGAAGCTCAAAAGGCTATCTATGAAAGAGAGTATGAGGAAATGAAGAAAGTCTTGTCAGATTTGAGAAATCAAAATGATGCATTGCATCAGCATCTAGAAGCACTCCAAAGTCAGACAAATGAAATTCGACACGCGGCTACCTTTAATAGCGGTGATATTGGCGATTCTTCATTTAGTCAATCTGGTAGTGAAGAGCTACATGAAGTCATCAAATATCTTCGAAGTGAAAAGAAAATCGTAGATCTTCAAATCGAGGTACGAGAACAGGAATGTGCAAGACTTCGACAGAGTGTAGAGCATACTCAAAGAAGTCTAGATGAGATTCGAATGCAACTTTCAATAGAGAGAGAACAAAATGCAGGAGCAAGTGTTAGTGCCAAACAACATGAAGAGTTGATGGAGAAGATTAATCAATTAAGTATCCTACGAGAAAGTAATACCACTTTACGAGATGAAAGCGAACGTTCTCTACGAAAGGTGCAAATGCTAGAATCACAAGTAGAAGCCTTGACAAATGAATTATTACCAATCAGAGAAGAATTGCGAGTCAAGAGAGTAGAATTGGAAGCAAGTGAAAATCAACTTCGATTAAGTCAAGAAGATAATAAACGTTGGCAAGGTAGAACACAAAGCATTCTTCAACAGTACAATCGAATTGATCCAGAAGATTTGAAGAAGTTGCAAGAGAAGAAAGAAGAGGCAGAAAGAGAAGTGGAAGAGCAAAAGAGACAGCTACAAGAAAAGGAAAAGGAGGTTGAAGTCGCGAGGGCAGAAGTACAGAATAAGCAAAATCAATTTGATCGATTACGAGCTCAATCAATTGAAAGGATTAAAGGTTTGAATCAGAAGATAACAGAGCTCAGTGCAGAAGGAGAACAGCTTAAAAACAACAACGAACAACTGCAAGACGTGCAAAGCAGTAGTTTTTCGAATATTCAAAGCGCATTAGACACTCTTAAATTGGAACATGTTGCTTTACAAGTTGAAAAAGGAGAGCTTGAAGCTCGAGTGGTAGCTTTAGAAGAGGAGAAAAGTGAATTGAGTCGCAAAGTTGAACACCTAGAGAGTCAAGAAAAATCACACCTAAATACAAGTGGAGAGCTGCCAAAGCAGGGTGGTGATTCCAGTGAAGGGGCTATCAAGTTGGCGGTAGAAGAAGCACAAAAGGCATGGAATGTTGAAAAGGCGGCTATTGAAGGGAAGAGAGAAGCTCTGGAAAGGCGTGAACAATTGCACTTGCAAAAAGCAAAAGAGTTCAATACAGCAGCAAAAGCGGCTATCAAGGAGAGAGACGAGATCAAAGCCCAAATGGTCGAAGGCGAGCAAAAGCTTCGAGAGCAGTGGACTACCGAGCATGCTAATGAAATTGAAAAGACAGTAGCGGAAAGGTTAGCTGCAAGTGCTGGTGCAACCAGTGGATTTAATCACGAAACGACACTACAGGCCCTCCGACAGAAAATTCTTGAATTAGAAACAGAGCTTGAAAAGGCTAAAGCTAGGATCAGAGAATTGGAAGCAGGAGGTGCTGGACCTGAAGTCACCGAATTGCAACAGAGACATGATGCCGCTTTGAAGGAGCAAGCATCTAAATTGAACACTCAATTCAGTGAACGACAAAAGTCTGCAATTGAAGTGGCTGTCAATAAAGCTAGAGCAGCTGCAATTGCTGAAGCGAAAGCAAGTGGTAATGATGCTTCCGTCAACGTTAAAGAGCAAGTTGAGAGCCGTCTTCAGGCTGTCATTGAAACAAAGGAAAAGGAAATCAAGGCTGCGTATGAAGATCAACTCAAGGCTCGATATGAAGCAGGAAAAGAAGAAGCTACTCTACGTAATAAACTTATGCTCAAAGGAAAGGACAATAAAATCGAAAAGTTGACAGCTGAGCTGAATGCGCTCAAAGGAATCGAAGTTGCTGGAGGCTTGACTACTGCTGTTTCGACAATGGCAGCTGGTGGTATCCCATCTGCTCCAGCGATAGCTCAAATACCTGCTCAAAGGCCGACACCCACGAGACCTGCTGGTCGTCCCATTCCTGCAATGCCAGTCGCTGGAGCTGTACAACCTGGGCCTGCCAGAGGAGGCCCAGGAAATAAAGGACCGGGTCCTGGTAGAGGAGCAATTCGACCTCAAGTGAATATTCAAAAGAGAAAGCTGGATGGTGGCCAGGGTAATAATTCCCCAGGAGCGCAAGCTGACGGTACCTCTGCTGCTGCCAACGGAGCAAATGAGGGAGGAGGACTTCCAAAAAGGCCTAGACCAGCGGGTGGACCTATTAATATCCGAGGTGGAGCCGGAGGAAATCGAGGTGGTCGAGGTGGTCATGCTGGTTGAAGTGTTGCTTCTTTGCTCATTATTGCTAAAAATATCTTTATAAAAAATCCAAGTGCTTATCACAAAGTCTTTTAAACATCTGTAACAATCTTAATTAATTTGAAAGTGGTATATAATCCAAATTGTGAAGAAAAGACGCTCTCGATGAGTAGTCTATGCAAATCTGATACTTGGAAGGGATCATGATGTAGGTCAAAATATTCCACGTGGAGTTTTTCCAAGCTTAAGCGCGCTTAATATTTTGATAATGGAAAGAGAAGAGGGTTGATTCTCTTGAGCAATCCTTAAACCCCCACCAGTCAGGAACTTTGTTTGTTAGCTGCCTCGTTGGTAGTGAAAGGGAAACGGTCGCAGAGTCAAGAAGGTGTATTCTAAATCAGAATTGCAATATTGACACTTGAAGATCTGATAAAATGGCAGCTTATTCGCAGCCTGGTACTACTTCAAGTCTCGGCTCAGATAGCTCAGCTCCTCTAGTTGAGACATTAAATTCAGTCTTTTCTAGAATCTCAGAGACATTGCTGCAATTACCAGGATCAGCCATTTTTTTGCGATATATAAAGTCTAGCTACCAAGGCGTGAGTAATCGCAAGCTATGGTTTAAGTCGCAGGGGAGGCAAGCGTTAATTTAACAAGTGTCTTACTCTTGCAGGACCCTATTAGAAGTTTACTAGAGCTAATTTTAGTCATCTTTGCTCTTCGAACTATCTTGCAAAGTAGAACAAGAGGTGGAAGTAGTGGAACAAACTTTGTGAAGCTGAGTGAAAAGGTAAGACAGTAAATCTTGATAGACTATGAGTATCAATGCGCATTTGTCTTAACTCTTTCCTTTTATTTTCTTCGACTATTCAGGAAATTGATGACCTTGTCGATGAATTCAATCCAGAACCACTCTGCGCACCTTTAGCATTATCTGAGCAGCAGGATCTTCTGTCGGTACCAACCATCATCGGCGCTGCTTCATCTCGTCCAAAGATCTCATTACCAACTCATCATGCTGGTAAAGCAAAAGAAGTACTCAATTTGGCCAGTTACAACTTCACAGATCTAGCTGGCAATGACAAAGTGATTGAAAGAGCATCAATGGCACTACGAAAGTATGGTGTAGGGAGTTGTAGCCCTCCCGGATTCTATGGAACGATCGACGTTCACATGGCATTGGAAGCAGATATTGCTCGATTTTTAGGTACAGACAAATGCATCATTTACTCTCAAGGTTTTAGTACAATTTCTTCCGTAATTCCTGCTTTTTGCAAGAGAGGTGATATTGTAGTTGCCGACAGAGGTGTTAACTTTGCTATACAGAAAGGATTGCAGGTGAGTAGGCCTTGTCGGCTTTTTCGTTACTAAGCTGCGGAACTGAAGCATGTTTCATTTAGGTCTCACGATCAACGCTAAGGTGGTACAATCATAATTCTTTGAGTTCACTTGAAAGCGTCTTGCAGGCTGTAGTCAAAGAGGAAAAGAGAAAGAGAGGACCTTTAACGAGAAGATTTATTGTCACGGAGGGGATATTTGAAGGTGATGGAGCAAAAATTGATTTGGCAAAATTATTGGAGCTTAAGCGCAAGTACAAATTTCGCTTAATTCTTGATGAAAGCATAAGCTTTGGTACTGTTGGTGCTACTGGAAGAGGTATGACGGAATTATTCGAGGTGCCAGCAAGTGAAATCGACATGCTAGTCGGAAGTATGGCAAATACTTTAGGGAGTGCTGGTGGATTTTGTGCAGGATCAGAAGAAGTTGTATTTCATCAACGAATCAATGGAACTTCCTTCGTCTATTCTGCTGCTCTGCCTGCAATGATGGCAGTTGCAAGTAGTACAGCCATTCAGCATCTCATTTCCCAACCTTCGATCTTGTCAACCCTTCAAGAGAATATAAGAGCTTTACGAAGTATTCTGGATCATGTTGAAAGTATCTACATTCCTAGTGATAATCATTCTCCTTTGATACATATTCAAATTCGAAGCAAATACGAGAAGCATCCTGACACTTCACTGGAGAAGCATGCTAGTAGCTTAGCAGCACCAATACCCTCCTACGATGGTCACGACTTGGACATTTCAGAACAGATTAGACTACTACAAGCTATTGTAGATGATTCACTTGAGCATGGAGTGTTCTTGATTCGACACAAGAAGTTGACTAGCATCAATCCAAAAGTGTTAGAAACTAGTAAAGAAAGTCGACCAAGCATTCGAATTGCAGTTTCAGCGGCTTTCAACAAAAAGGAAATCGAAAAAGCTGGTAATGTTATCAAGAGTAGTGTGATTCGATTGATTGGGAAGAGGCGGTAATTTGCTTCCTTCATCCTTCTCCGTGCCTTTGTAATTTAAATCCTCCTTTCAAACATAGCAAAGCAGTAAATTAAGCACAGTTCATTCCAAGTGATGCTGTCATCGGCAACGTCACATTATCATTTTGTTTTGCTCTTGAGTAACGAAGAAGCGAGCCAAAAATTAATTTTACTTCATCGTGGTGGAGTAAGTTTTTACAAATGGCAGACTCCGATGTCCGCCAAGCAAAAGGTCCCCCTTTCATTTTCAAAAGAGTAATTTTTCCTAAAAATAGAAGAGCGCGCGTTGTGCGAATTATTTTAATTTTTTCCCCTGAGGAAGAGGGAGAGCGAGAAAATACTGTACAGTACACAGCTTTCCGGGAGAGTATCTGTGCGAATTTACATACAACACGGGAAACCAGTAAAACTAAAATCCAAAAAGAGAAAGAACATCATCATTCGTACAATTTAGACTTCACCTCCATCTACTCCAATCTTAACATACCACCTTCCTTTCCTTCTTTCGATTTGTGTAAAGTATGATGCACATTTACAGTGTTTAAACCGGAAGGAAAAAGTACGACTGCTGAACTTTCTTCGCCAAGATAGAGAAATCATCTTTACAATTGCTCCATTGGGATAGTAAGGCAAGACTTTCATAGTCACCACGAAACTGGTCCGACAGAGTGCCGAAGAACCAGCTTAAACAACGCTGTATTACGGTTCATCAACCGTCCCTCCTCTGTATAAGTGATTTCGGCTTGAAAAGATAAGGAACGTCATGTCGTCTACCATCCTTACACCTACACCTACAGTAGCGTCTAGTACGCTTATTGGGGCTTCAGCCTCTCAAGCAGCAGCTTCATCTTCAGCTGTCGATGCAATGAAATCATTATCAAGTGTCATCGCTTCAGCTACGGCTGCTCTACATTCAGAAAGTGCTATTGCAGCTGGCGGAGGTTTATCTTTACCAAGCTGGATGAAATGGTTAGGTCTTTGTTTTGCTGTTGGTAGTGGATTTTTGATTGGAGCATCATTTGTTTTCAAGAAAAAGGGTTTATTGGCAGCACAAAAAAAGTATCAAGTAGCTGCTGGTGAATCATATGCCTATTTGAAAAGCCCTTTGTGGTGGTTGGGTAAGTTCGAATATACCTGCTAAATATGAATGGAGAGCTGACTCTAACATTTTGATTCAAGGAATGACCATGATGATCTTGGGTGAGATTTTGAATTTGGTCGCCTATGCAGTAACCTCTGCGGTACTTGTTACCCCACTAGGCGCTCTATCCGTCGTGGTGAGTCGGAACAGGCATCTCGATTACTGCTCTATTTGCTCTTTCTAAAAATTTAATTGCATCTCTGTAGATCTGTGCTATCTTGTCATCATTCTTTCTCAAGGAGAAGCTCACACTTTTTGGCAAAGTAGGATGCTTTCTCTGCATTGTCGGATCGACTGTCATTGCTCTCAATGGACCTTCACAGCATGCAGCTGGACAAATTAAAGAATTTCAAAAGATGTTCCTCAGCCTTGGGTTCCTAATATGGGGAGGAAGTAAGTAGCAATTTTTTTACTTAGATCGTTCAAGTTCTACCTTTTAAATTTTTTCAATTCTCCTCTCTCCTCTTTCGCAGTCTGTATTGCTACCTCGGCAGGACTGTTCTTTTTTGCTGTTCCCAGATGGGGAAAGAAGAATATGCTGGTTCATATTTCAATTTGCTCACTCATTGGTGGTCTCTCTGTCAGCACAATTTCAGGAGTGGGAAGTGCAATTGTTTTGAGTGTTCAAGGTGATAATCAATTCAAGTATTGGTTCATCTACTTCCTCATTGGCTTTGTCACTGTCACTTTGGTCACTGAGATCATCTTTTTAAACAAGGCACTGGAATTGTTCAACACAGGTACGTTGTTTTAGGCAAAAAAATTTGCAACCGCATTGCTAATTTGCCATTTCAATGCAGCTATGGTTACCCCGACATACTATGTCCTATTCACTTTTTGCACTTTGGTCACCTCCATTATTCTCTTTCAAGGGCTCGACTCTACGCCAATTCAGATTGTCACAATTGTTCTCGGATTCTTGACCATTTGTGCTGGAATTACTCTACTACAATTAAGCAAGATTGACCCCCAAGATTTGGCGAATAAGGATGGTGTCAATTTGGATCGTAGTACTACTCTTCTAATTCGAGCAAGTCAATCTCATATTGCGCATGAGAAAGGACATGCGAGTAGTATAGAGGATCCTGGAGTAGACACAGTCAGAGGAGGTCTAGGTGTTATTGGTTCAATCGTACGAGCGAGAAGTTCAAGAAGATTACATGCCTCTTCTGATGAATATTCTCGAATGGCAGATGAACATGGAGGTATGAATACATTGAATACAAGAGGAAAAGGTGATCTTGAAAGATTTGAATTACACGATCGACCAATGCCAATGAGTCCAAATAATTCACACCTCACACTACCCAATTTACATTTTCACATGCCTCAAAAGAGGGATACGGCAATTAGCTTTGCTTCAGGAAGTGAAGAACCTCATGGTCATCATGGCTTTGGCAGAGGCAGTGGAGGAAGTACTAGTGCTAACACAAGCAATGCAGGGGGAGGTGGCATTCTCATGAGTCCTAGTTCAAGCAGTAACGCAGCAGCAGCTGGACGTCCCATCTATCATACTGAACCTGCATCTTATGCAAGTGGGGCAAGGTCTGGTACGAGGATTGACCCTTTAAAAGACCATAGTAGTAGTATCCGGCCTGTAGGACCTAGAGTATCTCAATCAGATGCTACCAATAACGTAAGGAATGTCTGGGATGGATCAGAACAAAATAGTGAAGCTACCTCTAGTAGGAATTCGCCAGGTGGTGATAACGAAGATGGAGACAGGGATTATCACGCTGAGATAGGGGATGAGACCGAATCTACACCTTCGTCACCTCAGCAGAGTAAAAGAGCGGGAAAAGTATTCTCAATGGGAAAAAAGACTCATTCAAAGGAAGAAAGGCAAGAATCAGAAGAGCTATTGAGCCCAGTGATGCGAGATGAAATGCAATTTAGCAACAACAGAGAGGTACCACATTATAAAGGACGGTCGAGAAATTGAGCAGCTAGGCAGATGCAGTCATCTTGTTCCCTTGCTTATATCTTCATAGAGATTTTGACCCAATCGTATTCACGATTTTTTACCTTGCTTTGTGCTACTAAATCGCCCCTTTGTCACATGCTTCCCTCTACGCAATTATGAATTGTAATAATTTCTCCCTTTCCATCTTGTGTCAATCTCTTACTTTTGCGCTGATTATGTACTTCTTATATACTGTAAAATTCTGTGTGTCTGCTAGTGTACATGAAGGGTATATAGCTTGCATCGAGATTGCAGCTTTTCAATAAGTTTTATGTGAGAGTTCTGATTGACGATGAGACAGTCGTATATTTACAGCTTCATTGAGAATCTGAGAGCGAGGAGAGGTGTAAATAGCCAATCCTCAAACTGAGGCACCCTCTTCTATGTCTTACTTCTTTACTCACTCTGTCGACATCCAATGGCGGAAGACTGAAAAGCATACTTTTTGTCTCGGATTGATCTAGTTCTTCTAGAGCATCGTTGCAATTGGTTAAAATAGCAATGCAAACGTACATGTGCAAGTCCATGGGGTCGGGCACGGCAAAATAAGTGTCTGCGAAAGATCCATTTGTACATCAATGATACAATCTCACCTAAAGATCTTCCAATACTACTCACCCCAAAGTCTCATAAGGTCTTCGATCCTCATTTCTGCAGCAAGCAAGTGTCGTAACCAAGCAGAAGCAAGTCCAATTATATCTACTTCTTCCTCTTCAAAGTAAGCATATAAGTCAGGAAGTGTTGTTCGAAATAGAGTTAGAAAGGTAGAAATTTGCCAAGGAAGAGGATGTGTTTGATAGTATTCCTCTGTTGAGCAAGAACGGTGAGGTGGAATTTGATCAGTATGTTTAGCTAGAATGATTCTGACATTACTATTCTCACCTCGCATGCTCATAAGCTTTTCAAAGGCAAAGTACATGCCTGCTTCCACTCGAACACACTTGACGAAAGGCGAACAAAGAAGAATAAGATCTGGATGGTAATCAGGCTGAACAAGCTGACCACCACGTTGATCACCTTGCATTGGTGCACTATCCAATGTAAATAGAGTACTAGTAGCTGAAATCTCAGCTGGTTGATGTGCCCATTGATACTCTTTGGGTAATGATGGAAATATGGCAGGGCTCTTTTTTCCTTTGGTGCCATTGCTTCCTTTTGCTGAAGCTAACGAGTGAGTAGCAGCAGAAGAAGAAGAAGACGAAGAAGAGATTGTCGATGTTCTTGATCTCGCACTGTCGCCTTCCGACTCGAATGAGGGTGATGCAGCTAGCAAATTTCTATCCCGAACATCTTCCCGTTCTGTAGGGTCATTGGAGCTTCGAGTGGAGTTGCTTCTTATCCTACTAGCTGATATTGAAGCGGATCGAGGTGTCTCCGATTCACCTTTCCTTCGAGACATCTCACCTTTCGCAGTATTATTACCATCTTTCCATTTCCATCGATTGAGATGAGCACAGACGACGTGTTCGACAGCCATACTGAATCTCTTCATCTCTGTGGCCGCTGCTGCTTCTGGATCAATTAAAAGATCTTCGTCGTCCATGGCATTGGCTGCAGAAGTATCGAGAACGGAGGAGCTACCCATAATACCAGCCAGCATTCTTGATTGTCCATTGTCTACCCTATTTGGTCCTCTGTTGATCGTATTTGAGGTTGAAGGTAAGCCACTTTTAAAATCTGAAGAAGAACCTTTGACCAATGGCTGTAAATGAGTTCTCTGTGTATCTCGATGTGTGTTTGAAGTGGGAATTGAATGTGAAGTAAGTCGTCGAGATGATCTGGCCAAAGTACGTCCAGGTGGTGGCCTCGCAATTAGCTTTCTCTGATAATAACGAGCACTTTCATTTCGTATCCTTTTTTCAAGAAATGAATTGTGTTTGTCTAGACTGTCATATTCCAAATATTTGCTTCGGACCGAAGTCATCTCTTGACCTGTGGTGTAGAATAAAAAGCTTAGCAAAACATAAGGCTAGATCCAAATAACAGTATATAATGCATACTTTTATCGTCTGACAGCACGCCAAGAAGATACAACCAGACTTCTCCTCGCACTGCTGGTTGGACACCATGACGAGCATAGTCTCTGAGCTTTTGCAGATCAACATGCCTTATATCATTATTCAAAAAAAAAAGTGTCAATCTTACATCTCCATGATGTTTCACGAGAGTTTGACTTACTGTTCTGCGTTGAGAATCTGCAAGTATTAGTTTCATATCAGCGCCGAATTCTTCTCACCAGAATAAGCATTCTTCCTTACCTCAATGAATTCCTCAATACTTGCAGAAGCGCTGCTGCTGCTCATCGTGCTCGCCCAAATTTACTTTATTAGATGTTTAATGATGGTGAGGGGAGTTTTACTGCGTAAATTCAGTGTCTAGCGGCGCACCATCATTTTTCTCCAATATGTGTGGAGTATCGGAAACACGTGTTTGTGTTTGAAAAAAGAAGGGCAAAATGGACGCTACTTCGCCTCTCTTTACAGATTCATCATTCACTTATTACACACGCAAAGAACTGCATCGTTCGACCAGCAATATGGCTGGTGGAGGCCCTACAGCAGCTTCCTCGCTGTACTCTGGTATTTTCAACGAGGAAGAGGAGGTGACGACACCAGCTAAATCAGAATCTCAAGCTGAAAGCAGCACCGCAATAATTGAGGAGAAAGACTCGACATCAAGCGGGTCATTGAAGAATGTAAAAGCTACAGAAATTGAGCCTGCAGCAACAGCTAAGCCGCAAGGTAGTTCTCTGTCTAGAAGCAAGCTCATGATGTACGCTCCTTGCCCAACATCCAACTTGCAGAGATTATATTTTGTTCTCTACTAGTAGGAATTGGCTTGGATGGCGTACATTGTGAACTACCAGAAGATAGTGTTTTGCTCACGACAATTCTCTTTCCCGTACATGTAATGTTCTTCATAAACAGCCTGGTCTGCTGCTCTGCGCTTTGCCCCGCGGAAGAGTACCAATTCACAGGCAAATAAGGCAAAAAGACCTCTCGCTTCTGCCCTCATCTCTATGGCTTTTTCGTCAGCTCCTACTTCACAAGAATTGGAGCAGGAGAACTCGTCCTCACCTAAGAACGCAGGCACGACTACTCAAGGAAAAGACAAGTCAGATCCTGCTGCAAGTACTAGCGGATGGAATCCGATGGGAGTGAATGTTGAAAATAAGAGGCAAGGAGTTCAATTTGATGCACTTCGGACTAGCACGACTGATCACGATCCCGGCACTTCTTTACCCCTTGTCCTAGCTCCACCCGAACTCTTGATACCTGCAGAAGAGCTAGAGAAAGACAAAGCTCTATTTGCTATGCTAGCTGAGAAGCGAGGAGAAAAGAAGCAGAATTATCAACAATATGATGATGATGAATGGCAGGAGAACGGCGAAGAGGAAGATGTCAATGGCTTTGCTAATACAAAGGAAGGCAAGAAGGCGAGGAGAAAGGTCGGTGTATTCCAGAATTTTGAAAGGTCAGGATCAGGCTCACATCTCTTTCTGTCGCTTCACAGAAAAATAAACGAAAGCGTAATGGATCACCTGGACACCAGGGAAGTTTGTCAGCTTCGCTGCGAATGGATCAAGATTATGACGTTCGAGTACCAAATGACTACAACGAGTTCAAACAGTTGATGCAAAAGAGAAGAGAAACAGCAAGACGCTTGCTTCAAGAGCATAATTTGGAAATAGTTTTGAAAAGAGGTGGTAACATCCCTGGTGAAGATGAAGACTATGTCAGTGAAAGTGAAGAAGAGCAAGATACATATCGACGTAGCAAGTCGGGACGCTTTGCTCCTCCTGCCATATACAATCAAGGGTCATCAAGCTCTCGGCCACCACCGCCTCAAGCATTTGACAATGACGTTGACGATGAAAAGCCGTACCTCTCCCCGCCACCTCGTCCACCTCCAGAGCCAATTGCGACGTCTACTGTTGCTGACTACGTTCCTTCTCTATCTGTCTCAGGAGAGGAGGCTTATCAGCGTCGATTGGCCATGTCGCAGTCTCGTGCACCACCTGTGCTTCCCACAACAACTGAAAGAGTGGAGTCTCAACCACTGCCTGATCTTGCTGCTAGAGCGGCAGCTGCAGCGGTCATTGCGGCACGGCTAGCCAAAGCAGCCCCTTCGACAGCGTCACCTAGCCCTCAATCATCGGAGACTGGCAAAGTATCCAAACCGTCCTTTGTGCCGTCGGCTTCTTCGCAACAGCAGGACGCTAAATCTTTTGCAGAAAGGCTCATGGCAAAGCAAGGCTGGAAAGAGGGGGAAGCTTTAGGAGCCGATGGAAATAAGGGAATGCTGGAACCCATTTTAGCCGAAAGAGTGGAATCAGATCGTCTCAAATCACGACACGATGGTTCAGAAAAGCCTTTGCATTCTAATAGAGGGACTATTATCAATGCTCAAGAGGATGAAAGAAGAAGAGAAGAACTTCAAAAGTTTGGTACTGTGAGTATAGTCCCTTTTGCAGAATAATTAAAATTGAAACTTTGTTCTTACTGAATCTGCTCCCTTTCTAATAGCCAAGTGAGGTAATCCTTCTAGAGAATATGGTAGATCTCCATGATATTGATGATGATTTATCGGGTGAAATTGGCGAAGAATGTGCAAAGCATGGTTATGTTCAGAGAGTTATGATCTGGCCAAACGGTCCCAATGGTGTCCGAATCTTTGTCAAATTTACCGGGATGGCAGGTGCTTGGCGATGTGTCAAGGAATTGGAAGGACGCTACTTTGGTGGAAAGACTGTTAGAGCGAGATATTATCCTCTGCAAAATTTTGAGAGAGGGGATTACATGCTCACATATACTTGAAGGAGTTACAAGTCAAGGTAATCCAAAAGAAAAGCACTATAGACTTCATGTCATAATTATTGGTCATAAATCGGAATCATTCTGATGTCATTTACAATGGATAATTATATTAATCTTACACCTCATATACGCATGCACCTCCCGCTGGCCGGCTAACCAAGACGGCATCGCTAAATTCTGCATCTGTAATGTCTGGGAATTTGACATTGTAGTATTCCTTTCGAAGTGCTGCGACCACGTCTTGAACTCTACTCTGCTCTACAAGCGATACTGTTGAACCTCCCCACCCAGCTCCAGTTGGTCGACTACCCAAAGCTCCATTCTTTTCAGCAATTTCACACACTTTGGTTAATTCTTCGCAGCCATTTTCATAATTATTGAAGAGTGATGCTTGAGAATCACACATGATTTTACCAAGTCGTTTATACGTCGAGGTAGCATCGCTAGATGAATTTGAAGCATTGGTACACTGAGCTTTAAATTCCAAGACGTGAAGTGATTCTTGAAAGACGTGCTTGAGCCTAGAGTGTAATTTAAAATTGTCTGCTCGAACTGCAGAGATATGAAGGCAATGAAATTGTGAGCAAGCAGCATACTTGCTCAGTATGTGAGACTTACTGGGAAATTCAGATAGAAACTCCTTATCAAAGTCAACTCCTTTGTATCCAGTGATGTCTTCAACTTCCTTTCTTGTCAAGGGATGATCTGCAATACGTTCAAGTGCGATACTTCTCAACTTTTCTATCTTAGCTGCTTCATCTCCATATTTTTCCCATGCACTTTCCACAGCCTTTTCCTCTTTTCCCTTTTTGAGTGGACTCTTTTCAAAGTAAGTCTCCATTAGATCCTTTAGGACCTTTGTACTATCATCTTGAGGCAGGTTCAACTCTTTGCTGAGAGCTCGACAGGCCATTCGCAGCTCGCCCACTCGAAGGTTGTATTGTACTGGTCCCATGACTTTCTTGTCCGATGTAACTAGGGTATTTGCGATGACAAAGGTATGTGGTTGGCTGCTTGGGGGAAGCTTAGTGGGTACAGCTGACAATTCAGGGACGAATGATACGTATAATGCACTACCGGCCACACCAAATATGGAGGCTGCTTGATCCATACTGTTGGAAAAGTAAAGGGGTCGAGTTAAGCTGAAACTATACTTTTGGTATGCAGTATAGACTCACCCTCCTGAATTGACCCCAACTAGCCTCTCTTAAGACGGTCCGTAGTCAGTATTGTATGCATCAAAGCTACTTGATAACCGAACTCACCACTCTCAATAGCCACTTCTGCCATCTCTTTCCTGCTAATAATCTCTCTTGCTTGAAAGGATTGTAAGATGACAATCGAGCTACATGATGTCATTGCAGCACTAGAACTAAGACTACTTTCTGGAGGTATTGTTCCAGTTACCAGCACATCTACTTGACTTGGACGAGAAGAAGACTTGAATGCCGAGCATGGGAGGTGAGGAAGTAAGCCCTACAAAAGTATGAAATTGATATGAGTACTAGATCTTGCGTCATTTATGTCTCTCCTTCAACCTACCTTGAAAGCCACTTTAAAGTAATTTGCCCAACGACCTGGACCCGAATGATCCAATTGTACACTTTCGTGATCATTTACTTTACTTTGAAATGAAGTACCTGGAAACCTACCATTGGTATTCTCAAGATTGAATGTGACAATCGATGAGGGAGAGTTTGATTCATCTTTGACTCTAAATGCCATAAGAATGTCAAGTTCTAGTGCGGCTGGTAGGCAGCTGAATCGCATATGATCGACGTGGCTGCATCAAAAGCACTCATATCAGTGTCAAAGTACGACAAATATTCATTTTAGCTCTCCACTTACTCTCCCATTAAATTCACCCGACCAGGCGCTCTAGCAATAAATTCTGGTTGACCACCATACCTTTGCTGAAATTGGTTTCGAAGATCTTCCCACCTAACACCTTCTTTTGTAAGTCTCTCTTTTGGGTAAATATCTGACAATTGACTGACCAAGGGAATAGGATCTGATGTCACTTTGTCCCCTTTTGATACCATTCTATGCAACTCTATCCACGATCCTTCTCTCTATGACGGACGTTAATATATTTGAGAAGCTTGCTCGGGTCGGTAGTCAGGTGGGAAGAAAGATGTGAAAGTCCGCTGGCTATTGGAGGAAGCAGATTTACATTGCTGTGTGCTGCTGCTAACCCACTGAGAAAAGTGGCAAGTCCTTTATTTTTTTTATATTTTTGGAGAATACCGAAGCACTAGTGCACAGGCCAGTTTGCCCTTTATATTTTTTTTAATTTTTTTAAGTTTATCCCCTATACTGTAAAAAAAATAAATACAAGCGGTATTAGATACGTTTGACTGTACCATACTTAGTGTGGACTTTTAAACACAAAAAAAATAGATCAAAACGCTCATAGCCGCAACATTACTTGAATCTTTTTAGACTATTGAGTACCGTGGAAAAACTTTCTCGCAGTACTATGTTCATATATGGTTAATTCAGGAGTTAAGTGACAACAACAAAAAAAAAAGAAAAAAAAGGGAAAGAAAGAGTAATTGAAGGAGGAATTCATTAAGAGAAGTGCGGGGTGGAAAAAGATAGAGGCAGATGAGGGGGACTACTGGGAGTGATGGTAAATGAAAAACGCATCAAGCGAGCAGAAGAAAAGGAAAGAGATTTTTTTAAAGAAAAAAAGAAAGCAAAGCAAGAAAAACAAGAATGCAAAGGACTTGTTTAGAATCAAATGACTAATGGAAAATAAAGTAATTCTGTTTTATCCTCTCAAGGGAGGAGTTGTCTCTGTGTGCCAATTTTGCAACCCTCGCCCTTATTTTTATTGGTCATTAAAGTCTCATCTTCTCCAGGAAAATATTTTAGATTTGACACTTGATGTTCATTATATAGTAAATCGATCGTACCATAACATGACAATGCACTCCACCACATGCGAAGCATCGACATGGCAATTCCTCTCATCGCCGCTCCTCCCTTTTTCCCTTCTCACAAGTCTCGCAGTATGTTTTAGACCCGACGCTTGAGGTTGGTGCTCAACTGTAGAAGTGAATAGTATGTGAGCAAAACCGCAGATCTACTCTGTGAAATTCTACTCCGACTTACCCATTCGAGACCTTCGTAAAGACCGTCACCACTGGTTGCACAAGTAGCTTGGATGAACCTACCCGTGTACACAATGTCAGTATTTTATTAGCCAACAAGTGCGACATCTGCGCAACTCACCATTGTCGCTGTCTCAAACTGTGCAATCCAAGTTTGTCAGTAATCTCGGCAGCGTTCATGGCGTTTGGCAAATCTTGCTTGTTGGCGAAGACGAGCAAAAGAGCATCCCTCAATTCATCTTCGTTGAGCATTCGTTGCAACTCTTCACGAGCTTCCGACACACGCTCCCGATCGTTGGAGTCAACGACGAAAATGATTCCCTGTGTATTTTGGAAGTCTGAACGTTAGAGAGAGAGAAAAAGGGGGGGTACAGGTGTGGCGTGTTAAGCTTTGTGTGGCGAGTCCATAGAGCAAATTACTACTCACAATGTCTCCACAAAGGTCTGATCTTGTCTTGTCCACCAACATCCCATACAGTGAAGGAAATGTTCTTGTATTCTACAGTCTCTACGTTGAACCCTGAGAAGCGAACGGATGATGCTATAGTCAGTACAAAATCATCTCATTTGTTTTGCTACGCCAACGTCATTTGTCTTCTTGCACTCTAGCTTGTGACTTTTAAGCAAAGAATAATCGTCCTGAGCTACTATCATGCCGAGGACCCGAGGACCCTTTTCCTTCTTAGTGAAATCCCAGTGTAACGATGGCAGAAAACCAAACCCTCCCCTTTCAGTAATTTTGCCTTCCCAGATTATCAAACTCACCAATGGTAGGGATAGTAGTGACAATTTCACCGAGCTTAAGCTTATACAAGATGGCTGAGAAGGAGTAGGATTTGTGGTAAGTTTTAGCCACCCACTAATTCGCATCATGTTCTCGCTCAGGAGCTATATACTCACTCGTTTTACCAGCTGCATCCAAACCGACCATCAAAATTCCTGCGTAAATTCCACACGAAGCAATTGTCAGATACTATTTTGACGTTGTTTCCCTGCCCCGCCCCCCTTGTATACTCACTCATCTCCTTCTTGCCGAACAAGCTGCTCAAAAGACGTGATACAGAGAGACCCATTTTGCTTAGTATGTAAGTTTAGAAAAAGGAGTTGGAAAAAGATTCGAGATAAGAAAGGCAAGCCGAATATGTAGCTCTATCGAACAAACAGTTGAATACCAAAAAATAAAAAAGGGAGTGGATGAAAAGTTGTAGTGGAAGTCGAAAACCAATCCAGAAAAAAGTGATTGATAGACCTTTTTTTAATTTTATTTGGTGGTGTTATCGTCGGTATAAGAGAAGAAAGAATAAAGAAAACCTTTTTACAATAATTGTAGCAATCCTCCCTCCGCGCCCCTCTTTAACAAAAGAGACTGCTACCGCGCCTGTAATCCATTTCGATTTTCTTTCTGGCAGCAGCGTGCCACGACAGCAACGTAAGCTTTCACGTGATCGAGCTGCCACGCTCAAATAAAAAGGGGGTTGGGCTCGCAGCGGTGGTGAATCTCATGCGCAGGTGAGGAAGTGCACAGTGTATCATTAGAAATGGCAGGTATTATACTATGTCAGATACATAATTCATGTTCTTCCTGCCCTTTGTACTGTAGCAATGCTGCCAAAAAAAAAAAGTTTTTAGGTAGAGCATACTCATATATTGAAAAAAGACAAGATAGAAGCAATAGTAAAAAGGATGTCCGAACAAAGCGAAGCACTACACTAGTGTGAAGATAAAGAGGCAGGCATTATAGAAGCTCGGAAAGAATATGTAAGAAGTTGAATTTCTCTAGGGCCACCGCCATGATTGTAAATCGCTCATAGATGAAAAAGGGCGAACAATCTTGGTATAGGTGGCTCTGTAGGTGAAGGAGAGGGTACCGTTTGAACAATAGAGAATAAAGGGGGAAGCACTAGTGTTCAGACGTCGGACTGTAGACTTCTCTGGCGCTAGACTGATGAAATTGACCTTCAATAGAATTGCTGAAAAGAGGGCGACGATATAGTGAAGCAAAGGAAGAAAGTGAAAAGGAAAGGAAGGACATGATAATATTGATACTATGACGAAGGAAAAGAAAATTAAAAGTCGCGTGGCCTTTTGGTCCACGAGCTTGGCCCATCCATCATCTCCTTCATCTTTGCCCTAGCCCGAAAACAGAGCCTCGCATCAAGGGCAAAAACCTCATCGTAAATCACAGCTCTGCAAATTTAATTCTAGCTATAACCATGGGTTTCATTTTTTATCTGTGCTGTATATACTAGTGCATCAATCGTCCCAAGCCTTTGGTTCTATGCAGTTATACATATATATATATATATATTTATATCTTTTACATTTCCATAAAATGACCGTACCATCGTGGGTTCTGTAGTGGCCTCATCTTCCAGTCGGAGCTTGTACCTAGAGAACTGTCTGTTACTCTTACTATCTATTCAAACAATCTCATTGTGAGTGAGATGATTCGCTCAAAGATTGTAATTCCCTATTTATCAGTTTACGCCTTCACTAGAGAAAAGTTTTGCCGATTTCGAAAATCAGATTTCTGTCATAGCATCCAAGTATCCTTTTCTCTGCGAGTGTGACCTATGCTCTCCTTGATCTAAGAACGTTCATGAAAGCTGCACATGCTCTTTTCATAGTGAACCGATTTGTTCCCTTAGTTTATGAAGCTTAGTCTTTGTCATGTCAACCAATAATTTAGCAAAATAATCATAGCGCTCGATTACCACTTCCAATTCAAAAACTCTACATCACGATACAGCAAGAAATAGTTTTGAATAGTAAATTGCGAGTATCGTTAAATTGACTGCCTCCATCATGGTCATATCACTCGAGGTATGTGTTAGAACTATTGTATGGCTAAAGAAACAAAGTGGTAAAGTCCAAGATTATAACAACATCTACACCTTTGCATGTCCTTGCAGTTCCAAGCATACAGTCAAACTCTGCTCTAAGACAAATAAATTTCTAAAAGTGATCATTAAACCGATTCAAGGTAAGCTCACGGCAAAGTATGATGGGACAGTATAGTAGGTCCACATTACCTTCTTCACTACGCAAAGCAGGGTCTTTATAAAGTCAGAAGATCACATTCTTGGAATCAATCTTTGAGGATACAAATAGAAGATTTCATTTATAAAGGAAGCTTTAGATCGCAACAGTACCGTACAGTCACACTGATCGGGTAAGGCAGGAGTGCAAGAATTAGGACCACTTTACAGGGTAAAATGTTTTTTTCGTCTATACACGCCTTTACCACGCGACGATCAGTGAGCCCTTTTAAAAATAATGTTTATTTTGATTCCTTAATTGCTCAACATTCTAATAATATAATAGGTCGGAGACGCGCAGCAAGGAATGTAACAAAATATACATTAACAATTATTATCAGTATGTATTATAAAGAAGTTTGTTGGAATCAAGGGTGGAGGAGGGGGTGTCCGTCCGTTGGTCTTTTATTCTCAAGGGTAGTTTCCTTTTTTGAAAGGGTAATAATATCACTGCCGACCCGACATCAGTTTTCCATTCCTGTTCTCAATGAGAGATTTTGGACATGACATGGCTCATTCTTCTATCCAATACAACAAGCATGTTATTTATTACCCTCTCGATTAAGAAAGGGTAATTGCGCCAAAAATGTGATTGTATGGAAAAAGTGTATAGAGAAAGATAATCCGACTTTTTCGAATACTGTCTATAGTATTGACTATTATGGCATCCAGCGGCGTAATAGTAATAGTAGTATAATAAACAACAACAACAATAACAACAACAAAAAGAGGGTGGCGTATAGAGCTTTTTTGTATACACAAGATAACGAGTCTATGCCGGTGAAGCGGTAATGCACATCTCCAATTTGGCTTTGATTGTGTGCAGTAGTGAGGAAAAAGGTTTGATAATAGACTAAGCGCCAGGCTCAGCTAACGTCCGACTGGCATGCCACTGGGCTCTCTTGCTAAGGTCTCGTACCAAACCTTTACTATATAGTCACTTTACCCTGAAGCCAAACTCAACATTTACACCATACAATCAACCACTCCCCTTCTCTCCCTTTCAATCTTCTTCATTGACTTGCTTGCTTTTCTTCCCAATTTTCTTTGTTTCTTTGTCTCTCTCTGTTTTTGACGCCTACGACACTTGCTAGATCAACACATCGATCACCACACTCATTTTACGCTCACACACTCGTTTTTTCACGACTTTTCTTCAGTATCAGAAATTTCTTCCTTCATTCAATTGTTTTTTTTTTTTGCTTACTATTCTACATTTGCTGTCTACTCGTTTACGAAGCTTTGCAATCTTCACTACTCTACTAAACCAATATCAACGCTCATAGTCAAATCAACTCGACCACCATCCTTTCGCCATCTGACTTACAACACATATAGTATACACTCGACACAAGACTATAAAAATAAAGATGCAATCCTCTTCTTCATTCTCCAATTCTAGAACTGGAAAGTCAAGGCCTTCCAATATTTTGTCATCTCGAATTGAATCATCTGAATCACTGCCTTGGCCATCACCTTCTTTCAATGTCACCAATAGAGATGGTTTGGCTGTCAGCGCTGACCCCGACCGCCCTTCTTCTCAAATTAAAACCAGCCCGACTGGACGTCTTCCACCTACACCACTCACTGCTACTTACAAGCCTACTATCTTTCCAACTGATTCTGAGACCAAGAGTATTGGTAATTTGCTCAAATTACCAAGCGTAAGCAGTTTGTTGGCGCACACTCCCCCTGACGAGTATGTTGAAAGTAGAACCGTGCCATTACCACCAACTGATGAGCGATATGGACCAATGGAAGTCGATCCACCCATTCGTACTGGCTATAGTCCTATGAAATCGACGGAAACTACAATGCCAAAGAGTGCTAGTAAATCAGGTATCTTTCAAGGAAGTCAAGCAGAGTGGTCAGGTGATAACGCCAGCTTTTCTCAGATGGATCGACGACCAATGCCACCCAGACTAGACTATGAGAGGTCTTATAGTAATCCTGTCTCTCCCCAGAGTTTTCGTAACATGCCCAGTAGCTGCGACGTTCAAGGATTAGGTCTAGATTTAGGAGAAGAAACACCTCGATTGGGTAGTGAAGAAAATTGGTCAATGAGAACACCGACTATGTCAACACAACAACAATTACCTGGCCTTCCTGGTGCTCCTCAATTATCTCACATGCAAATTGGTCGATTTCCAACAGCACAACCTTCTTCACCAATCAAGCCACCTCTTCGAAACTGGAATACTGACTTGAGATTTGAAAATCGACAGTATGTTCCTCGACCTTTTGCACTTCGATCATTCAGTGATACTCCCAAGTCGGTACGAATGGAAAGGGAAAAGGTTGTAGAGATTGAAGCTGGATTGCCTCTTGAATCACGAAATTGGGGTCTAGCCTTGTCTACCGATGAGGGTCAAACTTATCGAAGAGGAAAAGCTATTCACCGCAGTGATGGAAGTCTTATTGCACCTACTCCAGCACAAGCTATGCAATTTGCTGGACCACCTACCCCCACAAGCGGCGGTTCATTTAACTTTGCATCCACTTCGACTGATAGTGCTAGCAAGGTAAAAATCACCTCACCTCAAGTCCCATCCTCTGCATCAAAGAAATCTCAAGCTTCTACAGGTCTTACTCCACACATTCACAAGACTCGCTTGACACCTGCAGTCTACTCTTCCAGCAAAGGTAAAGGAAAGCTGACTGGATCAAGTGATGTAGCCGAAGTAGAAAGTCCTAGTCTGAAGATGAAATCAAAGCAACGATCAGAGCAACTAAGGGAGCAAGCTGAATTCATTGCTTCTCAAGGTCATCTACCAGCTGATCTACCTACACCTACCTTCATTTCCAATTCATCTCCTACTTCTCCTACTCGAGATGAAAACTTTGAAGTTATTCAAGAAGTTCATTCAAAAACTGCACCACCAAGCGTATCACCACGTAATAAAAGAGGACTTTCCATTCGAGGTAGTAGTAATAATAACAAGATGGAGTCTTCACCTTGGGGAGTGTTTGGCATCAATACCGTTCATGACGCTTGGCAACCACTCGGTCCGCCTGCTATTTCAAAGGTGTTGAGTAAGCTTGAACAGACTGACAATAAGCCAATATCTGCTGATAGAAGAGAAAGTGGCAACAGTCTAAAGAAAGCTCGAAAGGGATCTTCTAATGAGCTCCAAACATTCATCAAAGAAAGATCTGGATCAGTAGTTTCAATTAAGAGACATGGTAGTGAAGACAAGGAAAATGACGTCTTTGGATCTGCTGCTACCATGCAAAAGAGAACCCATACACCGACAATCCCATCTTCACCATCAAAAAGCTCTACTCTTGGTCAAAGAAGACTTGTCAATATTCGATAGAGACATCCCAATGTCCTTCTGAAGTAGTCATCCATCAAATCTTTGTATCCCACCATGTGTTTGTTGTGTTTTTTTTTTCCTCTCTTCCTCCTTTTTTCTTACTCAACTTTTGCCTTACTCAATCTAACATTCATCCCCCACATATGTGTCAGAGAGCTGCAATGATTACAATATGTGACAACGTTTTCAATACACTGGGAAGTTGCTGTCGATGTGTAGAGACCAAGCACGTAATCCCCCTTTTACATTGATGAGTTTTACTGAAACTGTACGGCTTGTACTAGCAGATAGTAAAAGAGCATTTTGAGCCAGCAGAGAGTCATTTCCCTTTCGACAAAGTAGATAAACTGGTGTATGATCTTGATCTTGATCTGGTATTTGTTTTGCCAGAGATACTATTTGATTGTATGTCTCTTGAGGTTTCGATTGCAAAAGACGAAAGGGAATATCTTAGAATCATATTATAGATCAGCACTTTACCATGTAAATAATACGACAAACTCACTTATTGAAGGCGTTAGATGTGCAATCTCAAATTCAATTTGCGGTCTAACATCAATGACCAAACAACTTTTGTCCTTTATCTCGGAAAATGTCTATTTCAGAGAATCACCAATGATCAGTCATGTAACTTGTTACAAGGTCAATTCATTTAATTTCACTCACAGCAACTTCGACTTCATTATGGATGAAATCACTTTCTGTTCCCTTGTTCAGACCACAGAATGTAATGTAGTCTTCACTTGTCAAATCACCTTGTATCATTGTTTTCCGTAAGTCATCACTCATTTGTTCTATATCTCCACAAGCTCGACATGACGATACTCTTTGAGGGCGTAATTTAATCGTTCGAAATGGAGGATAGCTAAATGGAGACACAAGGGTCATAGAAGGTGGCTCATCTGCAGTCATGTAGAATCCATTAGTCGTTATAAGCTTTGGTGAAAAGAATCATACTCACCTTCATCGGCCATCCCAATAAGCAATTTGACAGCTTCTACTGCTTGCATTGTGCCTACTAGTCCAGTCACACCTCCTAGTACACCTCCATCTTCACAGTCTGTCACATCCTCAGGTCGAGGTGCTTTGGGAAAAAGGCATCGATAGCAAGGACCTCTTTTTATTCTCTTTTTTTCTGTCCTTTGAGAAGAGTCGGATGGAAATGCATTCATACTGAGCTCCTTGTGAAGTACCACAAGTTGACCTTCGAAACCTTGACCTGCTCCTGATACTACTTGGACTCCATTTAATACTGCTGCATCTGATATAAGGTACCTCGTTAAGACATTGTCTGTACAATCCAGAACAATGTCATGCCTCCCTATTAGGTCTACTGCATTTGACACAGAGAATGCCTCTTCGATTGCTTCAAAGTGGATATGAGGATTGATACTTTTCGTCCGGAGCAAGTAAGATATTACAATCAGATAGTAACTGGCTAAGATCGGGATTCAACTCTTTACTCACACTTGACCGGCTCGAGCTGCTGACATTGCTTTGTTCATTCCTACCTTTGCATCAGTGTGAAGAATCTGTCTAGCCAAATTGGAAGTCTCGACGTGATCGTGATCGACAATGGAGATATGACCTGGCAAAAGATAAAGAAGTGATACGTTCAGTCGGGCGTTCTATGCATTCTATAAAGCATCAAAGGGGCTACCTACCTACTCCACTAGCAGCAAGGTATTGCACGGCAGGGCATCCAAGACCTCCTGCTCCTACTACCAGAACTTTTGCGTTTCGAAGTTTAATCTGACCTTGTAGTCCAAAGCCTGGAAGTATCATTTGGCGACCATAACGTTTGTACTCTGGTATTGATAGAGGAAGTGAGTGCGATGACTCTCCCATTCGATTATCATCCTTTTGCATTGCTAATACTGATCAGATACAGAATAGGTACAAAGGTATCTTCTAGCGCGTCCTAAATTCGAGAGGAAACAGAAAGGAGATTTTAAGTGTTGGATAACTCCACTACTTCTTTTTACCATCTAGCAATTGAAATAGATGTCGGGCAATAAACGTAAGGCATCCGGTACTCAATCAGCACCTTTGTCTGTTTCCTCTGGTTTACGTTCTACCGAACAAGCTGGTCAGGTAGGTGGAGCGCCAAGTACAGCAAAACGTACCAAAATAGATAGAGAAACAGCAGAGGAAGAAGAAGATTTGACGGGTGATTTAGATCTTCAAGAGCAAGAAAGAAAGAGATTACAACAAGGTAGAAAGGGCCGTGTGGTCACTGCAGGATATGACAGTGACGAAGAAGATAGCGATGAAAGTGATGTAGAAGAAGCAGAAGAAGATGGAGAAAAGTCAAATGGGAAAATTGCTGGAGTAGATGAAGATGACGATATGTTCAACTTGGGTGAAGGCGATGATGATGATGAAGAAGAAGAAAAGGAAGGAAAGAGAGCAAAGGATAAAAAGAAAGGAAAAAAGTTTTTGGAATTGGGAGATATTGAAGGTCAAGAATTTGAAGCAAATGATACTGAAGAGGAGGAACGAGATGCTGAGCTGGAATTGGAAACAGATGATGAAGATTATGAAGTAGATGAAGAAGAAAAGAAAGCTTTACATGACATTGACGATGTTGTTCAACCACTTAAAAAGAAGAAGAAGAAACCAATACCTGGTGACAAGGAGGATATGGGTTTTCAAATTGATAGCTTTAATATGAAGAATGAAATGACTGCTGGTAGATTTGATGAAGATGGCAACTACATTGCCAATGCAAAAGATCCACACGCAGAGCATGACAAATGGTTGACTGGCAATTATAGTCGAAAGGGTATTAAAGCTGCAAGAGATGCTAAAGAGAGGCGTGAAAAGGAAAGGAGAGCAAAGGAAAGAAATCAAGATAATGCTACCTTAGATGAAGATGAGTGTAGGATGAAATTAGCAGAATTGATGAATAAAGATGAATCAGTTCTCGAGGCACTGCAGAGGTTGGGAGCTGCTGTTGGGAAAAAACGTCATTTTAGCAAATCATCTCAGGATGGATTGAAAACAAAAAGTGAGGGGGAAGAGCAAAAAGATGAAAGTGAAAGCTTTCGACGGGATCTAGATCAATTGACCTCTCTCTCATCCGCGCTCATGTCAAGATTTGGTCGACTCAACATCTACGATGAAACATATGAAGGGCTAGTCCGACTTGTACGAAAGTCAGGTTTGGTCAGAGAGACGTGGGATCCGGCAGCAGCTCGACAAATGACGAAGATGGCCGTTGAGGGAGTACAAGGAACATCACAAGCGCAAGATATGCGAACGTTTTCCTATAGATGGTCACCATCATACTTGGCAGCAACATCTCAAGCTCCAAATCCGGAAATTGAAATCTTTGGACCTTTTTCTGCTTCTGATTTGAAAGGATGGTATAGCAGTGGGTACTTTGGAGATCAAGGTGAAAGGATTTTGCTAAAGCAATCTGATGATAATGGCAAAGAAAGTAGTGGAGGCTGGAAAAATTGGAGTCAAATCTTCTAATTTATTCATGTGTCTCCGTAATGTTGTGAGGAAGTTGGAGTCTCAATTGCAATGTACATTTACCAACATGCTGCTACACTTTGTATCCTCACTCATATCATTTCATTAGCATTTATTTTCGTAATCATCACGCGCTAAAACGCGCATTCTTGCCTCCTTGACACGCGTTTTTTTCATTTAACTTTACATCCAACACTCCTTAAAGCTTCTTCCCTTCACCTTCCTGCTCACTCTGGAGCGGGATTGCTTTACTGATATGGGTATCAGCGGTCTGCTGCCCCTTCTCAAGGATGTGCAGGAAGACATACACATCAGTAAATATAAGGGAAAGGTTCTGGGGGTGGATGCATATGTATGGTTGCATCGGGGAGCGTACGGATGCGCTCAACAGCTTGCTATGGGTCAGAATACCAATGGGTAAGCGATTAGAGGTAGTGAAATGTGATCTTTCATGCTAATCAGATCAATATCCTCAAGTTACGTGAATTATGCAATGAATAGAGTCAATTTGCTAAAATATCATGGTGTCACCCCTTATATCGTATTTGACGGAGGTTACCTACCAGCAAAAGCAAAGACGGAGGAAGAGAGAGAGAGGTAAGAAATGAGAATGTGAGCATAACATTGCAAATCATGGGAGCTAAAAAAAAAAAGGGAACTTCACCATGTTGTCTAGACGACGAAGCGAGAATCTAAAGCAAGCAAGATTGCTCCTGTCTCAGGGTCGAGGTCAGCAAGCTCGAGAGTATTTTGTCAAATGCGTCGACGTAACCCCTACAATGGCTTACCAATTTATCAAGGTAAGTTAAAATTGCTTTATTGTCACAAATTTGTGCTCACTAATCCATTCTACGATCTCAGGCCTTGCGAGCTGCTAAAATTGACTACATTGTAGCACCTTACGAAGCTGATGCTCAGCTGGCGTACTTAGAACGAAGAGGTATCATTGAAGGTATCATCACCGAAGATTCTGATCTACTTGTCTTTGGTTGCAAGACAATCTTGTACAAGCTCAATGATAAAGGACGATGTATTGAGTTGTTACACCAAAATCGAAACAAGTGCAAAACACTTCAACTTGGTACCTTCACCGACGCAACTTTTCGACAAATGGCTATCTTGAGTGGCTGCGATTATCTAGATTCGATACCTGGTAAGTGATGCATTAGATTTTTGACGAGAAGTTGACCGCTTATCTGAATTCGCTGTCATTTCATGTAGGTATGGGTCTCAAGACTGCCTATAGGCTACTGAAACAATGTGGTTCTGTCGCTAGGGCGCTGGCTGCTGCTCGAATGGAAGGTTTTAGAGTACCCCCCACTTATCAGGAAGATTTTGAAAAGGCAGAAAAGACATTTGTTTATCAGAGAGTCTTTCATCGAAGTTCAACGACCGGTCAGATACGTTTGGTAACATTAACTTCGTGTGCCGGGCAGTCAAACATTGAAAATGAGGAATGCATAGGTCCAATCATTTCGAGCTCTATGATAAGTGCACTTGCTCTCGGTGATATGGACCCAATCACCAAAAAGCCTATCATCGATACTTATCGAGCTTCCCCTCGACGCTCCATTTCTACACCGACTAAAAATTCTTCGAGTTTCTATGCAACTTCGAAAGCTAAAATTAACAGAGAAAATCTCTTGGTAGGACAGAAGACTCTACACAATTTCTTTAGTGGCAGTCAAAGCGCGAATAACCAAGCAGGGACATCAGATGGTAGAACACCCTTGGGATCTATTACTAATATCGCTTCACCATTTCAAGGACAGCAACAAGGGACTCCAAAGAAATTACCAGAAGAAAAGAGCAAGTACTTTGCTTCTATCCCACCTCCCTCGAGTCCAATTCAAGAGCAATATGAAATTGCTCGCTTGGCCACATTTACCCCAAAGCATACAAGACGCAATATAAGTCGGAGCATGTCGACGGATAGCGGCGAGATTTCATCACCAGCGTCATCTAGCAAAATGCGCAACACTGATCAAATGCAGTCATCACCAATCTTTGGCGAGTCACCAAATACTTCACCCACCCTTCTTCGCCCACAAAGCATGGGCACAGGAAGAGAAGTATCACATTTTGTCAAGCTGGAGTCATCTAATTTAGAAAATTCAGATGTTGAAGAAGATTGCAGTGTAGATGTAGCATTTCTTCAGCAATTTGCGTTTCAGCAGACCCCAATATCCGCACAACGAAATTCAACATCGATCATTACAAAGAAGGAGATTGTCAATTCCTCAATCAACTCAAGCAAAGCGAGTAGTAGTAGTAGTAGTAGTAGTTTAGGAAAAAGGAATGTAGCTTTGCTGCAATTTGGCGAAGAAGAAGAAGAACAAAATTTATTTAAAACAGTGACACCTACTATGCCAAAAAGAACTTATTCAGATTCTAGTCGCAATACATCAAATAGCAAACGCATACCTCTCAAACGTATTCGTACCGACAACACCTACTGATTCAAAATCATAACAACGCAACCATGAGCATACATAATCTTATTCACATCATCATCTGTCTCTTTCAATTGTATTATCCACTGCATCTTGTCCAAATGAATGATTTATCGGGTCATATATATGTATTGATCATTCGGTATGACAGAGGAGGATGGATGATGAAGTAGATAGATGAAGGTCACACAACCAACGATAGGGGATACAACATGATCAAAAGATGCGCGAGACTAAGTCGAAGGGGGTAAAGGAGTAAATTAAAGGAGGGTGAGAGTCAAGTTTACGTAGATGCCTCCTCTTCTCTAGCCTGAGGATTTTTGCGCAAAAGAAGACTCTTCTCTTGCTCTCTTAAGAATGGTTCTCCTTCTGAAGTCGCAGAGGTAGCATTGTATTCTGAGAACGATTGATCAAGAGGTAGATTTGGGAGAGATCTCAAAGGTGGCGGAGAACGAGGCGGCAGATACGCATTGTTTGAGTTGGTGCGCTCGGTCGTTGCTGGTCTGCGTGAATTTGCCACCTTTAACGCTCCGAATTGAGGTAATTTCTTTGATTTGATAGTGGGCGAAGTGTAAATGACTCGATTTACTGGTGAATTGGAACTTCGATACCGATTGTCGGTGGTGTGAGATGTTCTTCGTTGACTCAAGTTGTGCTTTCTGGTGAATTCACTAGCTTCTTGATTCAACTCTTCCTTTGGAGTTAGTGTATCGTCATTGTTCAAATCATATATCTTTAAACTTGATGAGCTTGACATTGAAGCATCTTGAGATAATGGCTTTCGACCATTACTTGAATGAAAAGTTGGCGCTGACAGGGATCCTTCAGAGACTTGATTCGGGTATAGTAAATCTTCCCGCTGGCTTGAATAAAGTTCAGGTCCCTTTGATAAGAATGGTATAATTTGGGTGGGTATTCGTATCAATCGAGCTTGGCTTGCCTGTTTGAGACCAAACGAAGCTTCCATCAATTTAGCTGTTGCAGTGTGGATTTGATCAGAGTCTAGAGAAATGTGCGAAGTGATATTTGAAAGAGTTGTTGATGCTGCGCTTCCTGGTCGGCGAAGACTTGATTCTTCTAGAGAAGGAGGTCGGTCTTGTATAAGGATACAAGGTATTGATCCACTGTATCGGCCCTTCTCGTATGCAGTACCCTCTGAATCATCCAAGAATGGGTCAGTGTTTGAATTGGTGGTATTGATAGTTGAATAGGATTGCTTTGCACTATGACCGCTATCAAATGGATTAGAGGTTCTATATTCAAGTCCTCTTGGTGTGGTTGGACTTGATCCAACTTCCTCAACTTGTGCTATTGAAAGTTGCACACTACGACCAAATTCACGCATCGGACTTCCTAGTGTGCTCTCTTGTGCGACAGGGGCATTCTTGCGAACACAGCGTAATGGCCATGCGAAGAGAAAGCTAGCCAGGACGTGGAGTAGCTACACAAAGAGAAGAGGAGAGAGCGTGCTCTTGTCAAAATTTAGAATGTAAAGAGTAAAGGGAGAGCATCACTCACCAGCACGGCAACAGAGATGAGTCTACCTAAAGGAGCTTCTTGAAATGCTACAAATCGCAAAGATATCAACAGAACACCTAGAATGGTATCTTATTTCAGTGATTGTTGTAAAGAATGACGCACACAGTATGGAGAAAAGCTACTCACAACAACCCATCATATTGCCAGCTACTGTGATTCGCTTAGCAAAGATTAGATAAAGAGCGGATATACCCGGAGTACACTTGGTATTCATTGTTAGTAAGAAAGTTGTGAGAGCTAGTAATGCCAACGAGACAACGTTTGCTATTCTCGAAATATCTTCCACTGCCGTTTGATGTGATATCATTGAGAATCTCCAGGCTGGTGTTAGTATCGCAAGAAGTGCAAGAATTACTAAAGCTGTAGGTCGAGAAAAGTGAGCAAATGCATTCAAATGTCGATAAAATCTTGATCTATGCTTGATTGCACTCTTCTGAGCAACTTTTGACTTGACAAACGGTGGCCACGCCTGAAGTTTGTCGAGAAGTACGATTTGCCAAACAATAGACCCAAGGTACGAAAAGGTAAAAAAGATCTGAGAGAGAACAAAAAGTGGTACATTGATTCTTCGAGCTTCGACACCTTTTGTCCCTAATTGAAGAAGACTGAAAGTAGCAGCGCAGAATAAAATGGCACACGAAGCCAGCACGACAAATAGATGGCTGCTCTGTCGACATTAAATACTTTTCAATTCTTCCTGACAGTCCCATGTGTTAGCCACTCACTTTGGGACAACACGTCTTCTTGCCAAGAGCTGTACCAAAAGCATGAGACCTGTCTATAGAATACTAGTGTCAGCGACAGAGAAGCATATTGTATTATTTTAAAGATGGACTTACCAATCCTAGAATAAGACTTCCAGCATCAGATGCCCATGAACTGAATGTTGACTGATATGCGCCAAGCATAGCTGCTGAGGGAAGCAACTGGATCAATGCTTCTTCCGGCTGTGCAGGAGACGAGCGCGTAGGGGCTGATGCTGTCACTTGACTAAGCGCTGGGGAGATTGCTGGGCTGGCAATCACATTTGTTGTTATGTCTTTTGCCGTGGTGACGGCAGACTGATTCGTTGGTGCTGCTGAAGTTTTTGTAATTGGTCTGTCGGATTCAGTAGCGGTAGGTTTATCGTGAGCCGTTTCTGTCACAATTGTAGCCTTTCCTGCTGGTCCGCTAAAGGGAACATTGACTATATCTCTTTGCAAAAGACGGGAAAAGTCAGCAGAAGGTCGGTTGTCAATTACTGTTGAGTGTACATTGGGTATAAGTGAGGTAGATTGGAGAAGAATAAGGACCAGTGAGGACGAGGCGATGCGCATGATACTTTAAATTTTCTTTCTTGTTCTTGATATACCAGGATTGAGTACCCTTAATAATGCTTGTATCACATTCAAGTCAAAATAGAAGGTCGACTTCAATGTAGGACGATTTTGCACTTCCGTAATTGATGCTTGCCTGCGTGTATTGATGTGGTGTATAGAGCTAACAGGAGCACTTAAACATCAGTCAACTAGTGGGCCACTTGTTAGTGTGATGAGAAGATGTACGAAGTGACTGTCGCGGAGCAGAGGAGGGGGTGAGAAGAATATGAGAGCGAAGAGGAGACAAGAGAAGGAAGGATATTATCTGGAGCGGATTTCAGAAGCTCATTGCTCTCATCTTACTCTACCACTCGTAACACCCTCCCTTTTTTCTTCTCAATCGAAATATCTCGATAAGGGGGGGTTACTTGATTTTGTGGGTCTCCCTGATCGAGTAGGTACTAATGCATGCCTCCACGGCCAATACAAAGGCACTTTTCGAGTAAACGAATCCTTTTTTTTTGTGCCTACTACAACAATGTCACTTGCTCTCAGGCGCACCTTTTAATCTGAAATGCGCCCAGTAAAGGACAATGTATATACACGGCAGGGGCGTCGAGCGGAGGAGGCGGAAGTCGGCTCAATCTTGGCGATTTTTGTCAAGAGCAAATAGTAGTGGAAGCACCAGTATCGGGCTCTCTACATCTCACCATGTTGATCCCGATTTGCTCGAGCCAATATTTGGCCGCTCCTATCTTCTTTGACATTTACCATCCATGCTGTAGAAGAGAGCAACACTGACGAGTGGCTGCGGGTTGCGGAACTCCGTCGCGCAATTAGTGTGTCAGAGAGCATATTAACCTCATGATTTTACAATGAACTCTGGCAATTTTTTTTCTAAATTTATTTGCTTTGGTTTGTAACAATGAACTTCACTCATTATGTACGTCGTCTGGATCCCGCTCAAGTTCATGCTCTCCCATAGGTGGAAGCGGTTGCAACAGTGGCGAACGGAATGGGTGAGAAGTGACATCTTACCACATGAGTACTCTTTCTTGGCCTGGATTTTTTTTTTTTCAGTATTTTGTCAAGTGGAGTTGGAAGAGGCACCTTGCGCGTCTTATTTTTTTTTTTTTTGACACCAATGCATCCTATATTACACTTACTATAAATTAGATAGAGTTCCGCTCATTGCCCTACTAAGAGCTAGAGAAAGCGAAAAGTATCTACCTTCCTCATTTTCTATCCTTTCTCCTCGTCGTCGTCGTTTCTCGTTCTGCTTTTCCACTCTTTCGTCTATTGTCACTAGCAACAAACGGAATTCCAGTCTGTCAAAAGCAGCTGTGACGGCCTATCCTTCGCGAGCAATGTCGTTTCCGGCGCCTCACCGAACTTCCTATACTGTTCTCAATCAGACTTTTCAGGTAGATTCGTCCTATGAAGTAACAAAAGAATTGGGTTCAGGAGCATATGGAAGTGTAGCGGCGGCTCTTCACAAGGCCAGCGGTGAAAGTGTAGCTATCAAGAAGATAACCAATGTCTTTACGAAGAAGATCCTAGCAAAGAGGGCACTTCGAGAGATTAAACTACTACGACATTTAAGGGGTCACAAGAACATAACTTGCTTGTATGATATGGACGTTATTGATCCAGTCGCCTTTAATGAAGTATACCTATATGAGGAGCTAATGGAAGCCGATCTACATGCCATTGTGAGTGCAGAGCAAACAAACCCATTAGCAACCTCCTAATTCTTTAATTATTTTATTCAGATTCGATCTGGTCAACCTTTGTCGGACGCTCATTTTCAATCTTTCATCTATCAAACTCTGTGTGGTCTTCGTTATATTCATAGTGCCAGCGTACTACATCGAGATCTAAAGCCTGGCAATTTATTGGTCAACGCAGATTGCGAGTTGAAAATTTGTGATTTTGGATTGGCAAGAGGTTTTGAGACAGATGCAGAATTGGCAGCAAAGGGAGGATCTCCAGTGGGTGGGTTCATGACAGAGTATGTGGCTACAAGGTGGTATAGAGCACCAGAGATCATGCTTAGGTGAGTCAAAGAAGGAGTGATTTTGGGTAATTAGCGTCTAACAAAACAATCTGTCTATAGCTTCCAAAATTATACTACAGCAAGTGAGTATGGCACATCGGCACAATTTTTATTAAGACGACTTCTAAACCGATTTTTTTTTGTCCTTTCTCAGTTGATATCTGGTCTGTCGGTTGTATTTTGGCAGAGCTGTTGGGCGGTAAACCAATTTTTAAAGGAAGAGATTATGTTGATCAATTAAATCAGATCTTGCACTACTTGGGAACCCCATCAGAGGAGACACTGCGTCGAGTTGGAAGTCCAAGAGTAAGTAGACATGCGGACGCATGTATTTGAAGATACCTTATAGATGTTGATTTCATGTTGCCTATCACAATTTTAACAGGCTCAAGATTACATTCGGTCATTACCATTCAAGCCAAAAATTCCATTTCAACAACTTTACCCAGCAGCAAATCCTCTAGCTTTAGATTTGTTGGAGAAACTTCTTTCATTTGATCCGGCACTAAGAATTACTTGCGATGAAGCTCTCCGACATCCATACTTGGCTGTTTGGCATGATCCTCAAGATGAACCAATTTGCCATACTAAGTTTGACTTTGGATTCGAAAATGTAGATGATATCGAAGGTATGAAGCATTTAATCTTGAGGGAAGTGGCAAGCTTCAGAGCAGAAGTCAGGGGTAGAGCAAGGATGGGCCAAGCAAAAAGACAAGAGAGGTATGTCTAAAAGGATAACTACCCTGTAAAATTTGCATACTGACTTTCCAATCTCTCTCATTTAGTCTACCTATCCCGTCTCGAGAAGAGATTCAGGCAGCGTCACCAGTCGACAATGCAATCAGTCAATCTATGTTGGGTGCATCTGCAGGCTTGGTACAAGGAGGAACAGCAACAGAGACGGCAAGTGGTCATTTGAGTGATGCACAGATGATGGAGGACCCTAGTGAGGCCTTTGAGCGTGAGATACAGGGTAAGAGATAAGGGTAAAAGGAGAATGTTAGAGATAGATTTCCAAAAGAAAAGCTGCATGCTATTATTTGAAACCCTAATTGATCTATATATCTTTTTCATTTTTCATCTGCAATAATCGACTTTGGATTGATATTATGATCTAGAGTAATTTGATGAAGACTTTTGCGATTTTTAACTTCAGAGCTCAAATCTGTCAACCAAGAAGCTTCTGCTGCACTGACTGTTCTTGCAAATATTTGAGTAGTAACAAAGATGTCTTCAAAAAAGATAACACTTGGTAATGGTTTACGAAATAGCAAGGCAGATGAAGGATGAATTTTAAATCGTTCACTACCACCATGGGCTCGTTGATAAAGATTACTTTCACCTTGTCGAAAAGCGGTATTTACTCTTTTACCTTGAATTAAACACCTTCGTAATAATGCAAAGTCTTCTTTATTAGAAGTAGTAGTTTCATAACCATTTGAAGCTACACCATCATTACCTCCTCTAGTCACTATTAAATGGTCATTACTATCTGAATCTTCCAATTCGTCACTTTCACCGTCTTGCTGTACTGTATTTGTTATCGTTGATAAATTGGGCAACCAGCCTTGTCTCAGACATGAACGATGAAGTTGAGCACGAATTCGAAGTGCTTCTCGGACTGCTTTAAGATTGACAAAATTGAGTAAACACCATTCTTTTACTTTTGCAGTTACTTTTGAATTTGTAATTACTCCATTCAAATCAACTAAATCCTCCTTTGTACCTTGTTGCATGATAAGAAAGGCATAAAAGGTTTTTAATTGAGTAGCATGATCTCCACTTGGATGACTTAGTCTTTCTTTTGCTCGATCAGCTTCTTCTCTCTTTCTACCAATTTCATTATCATCATTTCTAGTACTTGGTTCAATGAGTATACTCCTTCTTTCTGTGCTAAGTATTGATACAAGGTCTAATGCTTGTGAAAAAACTTGAGAATCAGCACAATCCCTAGCTGAAAGAAGAGTTTTAGATAATTGAGGTAATAGAGGTAATGATGCCATTTCTTTTCCTAATCTTGTTAATCGTAATCCTCCATTTTGTTTTCCATTACTATTATTAGCAGAAGACATTTCAAGAGCTCCCAATTCAACCAAATTTACTATAGCAGCTCTAAGTCCTTCTTCTTCTGGTCGATCTAACCAATCGAAATCAACTGGATTGATTCCCATTGCAAAAACATCTAATACTACCGAACTCAACTCTGTACGAAGTATTTCTGGCAAGGTAGACTCTTGTAAATTATTAAAAATCTCTTCTTTATAAAGTCGAAAGCAACTCCCATTAGATTCTCTTCCTGCTCTACCCGCTCTTTGTCGGGCAGCAGACTTTGAAATTGGTTTAATCTCTAGCATATCCATAGATGCCCCAGAAACACTAGTACTTGATTGCCCTTGATCTTGGGCAAGAGATGTTCGAAAAGTTCTCTCTTTTGCCAATCCACAGTCTATTACATATTTGATACCACTGATTGTAATACTAGTTTCTGCAATATTGGTAGCCAAAACAATTTTACGACAATCGGGTGGAGTTGTTATAAAACACTTTTTTATTGCTTCACCACCAAGAGCAGCATATAATTTAACTACAATTAAATTCATTGCTTTACTTTTTCCCATCCCTTCAGCATATAATTGCAATCCCTTGTTCAAATCGTGCAATTCACTCGCAAAGGATTCAATTTCTTCTGCTCCAGTCATAAATATCAAAATGTCTCCTGGTGGCATTTCATTAATTTGTACAATGAGCTTCTTGCAGCTATCCATCCAATTTTGACAACTTTCAGAAGAATGATATAATCTAATAGGAAATTGCCTTCCTTTAATATAGAGAATTGGTGCTGGTTTGTCATCTGGTGTGCTATAAAAGCTAGCAAATGCTTCAGCATCGATCGTCGCACTCATGATGACTATTTTCAGCTCTGTTGGCTCATTTTCTCCTTCTTTAGGGTCTATTTTACCTTGACTTCTGCAATCTAGCCATTTTTTTCTAAGTAACTTTCGCTCTCGTTGAATTCTTTTTGCTAGACCAAGCACAACGTCGGTATGAATTGATCTCTCATGAGCTTCATCGATGATCAACACTGAGTATTGCTCGAGTAGACTATACTCAAGCTCTGCTTTTGCTACTTCTTCTTCGTCTTTTGACTTTTGCTTCCTCTTTGGAGCTTTTCCGATTCTATTACTTGAAAGCATCTCTCTGAGAAGCCATCCATCCGTCATGAATTTGATTTTTGTATCCTGACCAGATCGATCATCGAACCGGATCGAATACCCAACAGTGCTCGAACCTACCTGCCGAATTAATCCTTTCCCTTTCGATTTGTGATTGCCATCTCGGTCTGGTTCTGGTACACCCATCTCTACTGCTACTCTCTTGGCCAATGAAATAGCAGCCACCCTCCTTGGCTGAGTAATCCCTATCATACCTCCTCTCTTCCTTTCCATCTTGACCCCACTTGACTGCGAAGCGATATCGGGGGAAGTAAAACCTGCTTCAAACAAGTATTGGGGGATCTGGGTTGTCTTTCCACTTCCTGTCTCTCCTAATATGATAACAGTGTCATTATTTCGCACAGAGTCGATGATTGTCTGCCTCCCAACCCAAATTGGCAAGTTCTTCCGAGATTCTACGATACGTAAATCAACACCGTTACTACTACTACCATTTACGCCAAGGTTGCCGTTGGTATGAGTTGAAACAATCTTGCGCTTCTTGAAGCCGTTCCCCACTAAAGGTGATCCTGAAGGTGAAGGAAGCGGCGATGGTTGCACCTTGTTTCTTCCATTTGAATCCAAAGTCGACGAGTGCAAAGATGTCAGGGCAGATGAACTACTTCTATTCACCACTGTAGATGGTGAGGAAGACATCACACTCTCTAGGCAACGTTGCTTTCTTGAATGGTAGGACAACGTCACTATTCCTACAAGAAGAATATTTGGTTTTTTTTTTTTTTTTTTTTTTTTTTTTTTTTTTTTTTTTTTTTTTGGTTTTTTTTTAATATCCTCGGCTTAATTTTAGATGTGTCTTTCTCGCACGGCGCGCACCTTTGAAGGTATTGATAGTATGCATTAAATGCAGCATGAGAATCGAAAATTGTATGTATGGTTGGAAATGCTAGATACATGAGGTTTTGTTGAAATCTATACAACTTGGAGTAACAGTGTGTACAGCACTATTTTCCACTCTTCTATTGAGACACAATGTTACCGGCTTTACGACGAACGATGACGCTGTGAAGACGCAATATGAAAGTATCAGTCTCGAATGAAAGTAATGCTTGTCAATGTTCTGTTTAATACTTACTGAAAATGACTTAGTCCTACAAACGAGAAAAGTGGTGATTGATTTAGCCTTTTAATCTTGTCTACTAAGTTCCTTCCCCCTCTCTCTACATACCTGGTACTGTTCTTAAGTGGGGAGGGTTGCAAAAGTATGCCGTCTCCCACTCTTCTTCTGGCCAGTGCTTCTTTACATATTTGTCAATGTACCTTCCTGCCCAGGTGTGAGCACGAACAGCTAATGTCGAAATTTCTTCTTCCTTGTCCATTGTATCCTTCTCTTTATATGTTTCCGATATCCACGTCATCACTTCAGGACATTTTCTTAAACATTCTCTAGTCTTGTGACCTACTGGTGGTATTTTCTTTTCATTGCCGGATAATCCACGTATGCCATCAACGTGTATCGCTTCAAAGACTGCTTCTCGAATCGGACCTTTGGGAAATGGAGTATCGCTAGCTGCAAATAAAATCTCATCTAGTATTGGTTTCTTACACCAAACTACATTGTGACCACATTCTGCCGGCATTGCATATGGCCAATCGTTAGGAATCGTCTTGACCAAATTGCGATCATCGGCGACTTTATCAGTAAAGAAGCTCGTAAGATCAAGCTCGTCTACTTCTTCGTTGACGTCTTTTACTCCACTCCCATTCATACCTTTCTTAATAGTATCATCATCATCTTCCTCTTTCCAATCTAGTCGAATTTGTCGTATATAACTCTCTAAACCACCGTAATGAGCTCGAATACCTTTTCCCCAGGCAATATATCGATTCTCACAGTCGGGGTGTCTAATAAGATAGTCTAAATCATCCTGTGCTACTACTCTTTGAATGTGATCCCACGTCATTAAACCATGCTCTGGTAAAGGTGCAAAGTAAGCTCCAATTCCTAATTCTCCTTCTCCCATAGGGTCGCCTGGTGGAAGTTTATGAACTGTTGATTGCCTTCTGCGCGGTTGACTTGTTGATGACGATGACAATGATTTCGTCACTGGCACCGTCATGCTGGCGATAGGACAGTACGATATCACACTGTCGAGAAGAGTAGAAGCAAGATGAAGAGGCTTGCTGTTTTAGAATACTGACTGTCAAACCGACTGTGTAACCCAACACTTTCTCGTAATTTATTGCTTTGATTTCAAATCCCGTAAATAAATTGCCCGCTCTGAATTAAAAAAAAAAAGGGTAATTACTTTGATTACCACTGGAAAGTTGATGAGTAAATATTGGCCGCTACTGACGATGTTTGATTTTTACGCTTTATTCTTCCTTCCACGTGAAATGCGCAGCCCCAGCCAGCCAAGAACGACGAATCTTGTCGACAGATGGACAGAATTTTATCTTTCATCCACTCATTTACACGCTCATTTCTACAACGGAAGAAAGTCAATATGTCCGCTGCTATTGTCAATGTGAGTAGGATTTGATTTGATGGTGCTTGAGAATTAATCTTGAGCTCACTGAAAAGACTAACGTGTATACGACGACTCTTTGTAGCTCGCCTTTATGTTTGGCGCCATGCAGGTGGCCAAACGTATTCCCTTTGATGACAATCCCGAGTATATCATCTACGCTCGTATCGCCTACGTAGCTGCTCAAGCTTTCTGCTTGCTGCTCAACTACTACTGCACTTTCAGGGCAAGTGTTCTTAAGTTGGAAAATTTTTGGTATATCCTGCTAATTCAAGGTTACTTTATTCTATTTACAGGTAAAGAAGGCAAATGACCTTACAGTACTCAAATATGTTGAGCCAAAGAGCCCGATGGTGAGTTTTCTGAAGGGCTGAGAAAACTGTTCTGGCATCTCTAAATGGTAACCTCCTGCCTCCCAGTCACAAGAACCGGGTGAGCTAGTGACGACAACTCATCGAGATTACGATTTGAGTGAAATTAGCAAGGCTACAAGAGGTATTTTGATGGGTACATTGATGGTCGGCTTCATGCATCTCTACATGGGTTACACCAACCCGTAAGTTCTGGAAAAGCTTCACATCATCTATTGTGTTCTAAAAGTTCTGCTTTGATCCCACTTTCAGATTGGTTATTCAATCGATTCTTCCAGTCAAGAATGCATTCGAGTCAAAGCATGCTCTTATTTGGGTCTGGGGTAAGCCTGCTACTGGAGAGTTGAAGAGGCCTTTCAAGGCAGCGCCCGGTATGTTTGGAATGGGTGGCCAAGGTGGTCCCCAAACCGACAAGGTGAGAACCATCAGAATTGCTGAATGATAGAGTAGCTGAATTTGACGCCACTGCTTTCAACTCTGCAGAAGGCAATCCAGGAAGCAGAAAAGGCTGGTGGTCTCAAGAAGGATGAGTAGGAGGGCGATGGTCACTACACTGGTCCAAGGATACAAGTGCAATGTATATATGCAAATTAATTCTTTTACAAGGAAAGACATTCAATTTCTACCAAAGTAATCAATAGTATGATAGGGTGATGAACTAGTCCACCATATTATCAGTATGAACAAATGAGGAAAAACTCCAGCCCCCTGATGGCTTCTTGACGACGCCTGCTTTCTCTAAGTCATGAAGAGTTTGCTCGAGCACAGCTTTGCTAACGGTCTGCGTAGTAGTAGACTGACCATGGAAAGCTTCTGCTCCTTTTAAATCTGATCTTTGATCTTGCACCCAACGAACGCCAGACCACCATTTTTCAACATCTTCTTTATTATACGACATTTGCTTGACAATCTCGTCAAGTGAGCTTCTTTCATTCATGGGATCAGTGAAAGTCTTGATTGTCTCTTGAAGTTTGTCAAGGAAGTCGGTGAGTATTGTTTTTGAAGAGGTAGATAGTGATTTTGAATAGGCAATGGTCCATGATGGCCATGGAGTAGGCACATTACCAATGAAGCGGACCTAAAAGCAAACATTGTCAATCATATTTAAACAAAAGTTTCTAGCGTCGTCTCTTCCTCTTACCTCTCCCGAGTCGACGTAAGGCTTTGTGGTGAACCATTCCCACATAAATGCGCTTGTTTCCATTCCTTCTACCTGATTCACACCCTTGCGAAGATTCTCGAAAGTGTCATTGACTGAATTGAAAATGTGAATGACTGAACGCATAATGCTAACAAGAACTAGCTCAATCTCACCTTTGAAATCAATTTCCTGCACTGAGCCATCCTGTGCAGTCCAACCACTAAAACAGCATGACGGAATTTTTTTTATCTAGTGACTGCTACATTTCCACTAAATTCGTCACTCAAATTATACTCACTGTTGTAAGGCCATAACACTAGCCATAATCTGCGAACCACTTCCTATCCTACTAATTCCAAGTTTTGTTCCTCTTAGATCGTCAATACATTTGTATTTCGAAGCCTTTCCATTAGTTCCAGTAACGACTGCCCTATAACAATTTATTTCTTTATTTAATTAATACTTCAATGTCACAATCGACTTCTTCTCTTTGAACTCACCAATTGAGACTACTCTTGACATAGGTCCCTGTCAACTCATAGTCTTTTCTTCCCTTTGATATACCTGCAATAAGTGCTTCAGTGAGAGCGACTGCTACATCTATTTTTCGATTGGTAGGGTCTCCCTCGTTAAAAGATGTCAACATCTGTCCAGTTCCACTTGGCTGTGAAATTAATTCGATATGGTTTTGACCCCATTCTGAACTGGCAAGCTGTAGGATAGGAAGTGAAAAATGCTCGGGTACATATCCAATGCGCAATTTAGTCGACATATTTAACTTGTTCTCCGTAGTGCGTCTGTAAGTAGAAGAAGGATAAATTAATCGACCTTTTTCAACGATTCTTAAAATTACTGTTGAAGATGGCTCGAGCGTGACCCCATGTTAAAAAGAAAAAGAAAAACAAAAATAGATGATCGCACATACGCGCACAGCCAAAGCTGCCGCTGAAAATCGGCATTGTTTTTCTCTTGCTCAAATATAAGATTCATAGACTAGAAACGCAAAATCACAACGGTCGATGTCGTGAGGGCAGTCAATTTAAAGACTACTTCTTACTGTGCGTTATGACATCGACTCCCATGAAGCGGCTATTCGGTTATCTTCGTTGGTTTCCATTTCTATTTATCACATCCCTAGTATCCTTTGCATACATTGTCAGTAGTCAAGCTCACATTTCATACACTCTCAAACGCAAACATGAATATCTACCCTTTCTCTTCAACATACTTTTAGTAAACTTTTTGTCGGGTATGACGTTATGGAGCTTTGTGGTTGCAGTCTTCAAAAATCCCGGAACGCCACTTGGAGTGAGAATTGAATTTGACCGAGAGCAACATGGTAGTAGCCAATCTGCAGAGAGCAGATGGGCGAAGAACGAAAGACTTATAGAGGAAAGAGTTGGCAGACAATCGACGGAAGAGCAAGAGGAAGGTAATGAAGATAGTGACGATGAAACACCCCTTTTAGTGTCTGCGAATAAGCTTCGATCAGGTCGAGGCGAGGATCCGACTACCACAGCATTAGATGGAGGAGCAGGATTGGTTCCAGGTCAACCAAAGATGCCGTCAAGAACAGAGAGAGCTCAACTAGACGATGTGATGAGCGTTGTGGAGCGTGCTCAAAGAGAGGGTCAACAGGTTGGATCTGGGAGAGTTGTCTTGGGAGGATTACAGGTAAAGAATACTGGAGAGAAGAGATGGTGTAACAAGTGTGGTTGTGAGAAACCAGATCGAGCGCATCATTGCAGTGTATGCGGTGTATGTGTTCTTCGAATGGATCATCACTGTCCATGGTTAGCTTCGAGATGTATAGGACTACGGAATCATAAGTCCTTTTTCCTTTTTCTTTGCTATACTGCGTTGCTTTGCGGCTTTCAAGCAGTGAGTATGGCTTTGATCTTGGTGCAATTTGTGGAGGAAGAACCAAATGGATTCGAGACAACGCCAATCATGTGGTCCATAGTCATGTTCATTGGATTCATTTTTGGCTTGGCCATGATTCCCTTTGCTAGCTATCACGCTTATCTTATTTGTCGCAATCGAACCACGCTGGAATCAATGGAAGGAGGAGGTCGAGTTCGAGTGTCTGTGCCTCCTCGACCTTCTTCAGCACGGCAGCGCGATAATGTCAGCGATCGATTACGCAAATTAGCAGGATCTAACAGCAATTTCGAACAAGCGAAGCCACTAGACGACGGCTGGAAGCGAGATGAACAGTTAACCAAGGAAGAACGCAAAGCACTTAGAAAGGCAAATAAGCTTAATATCTATGATGTAGGAATAAAGTCAAACTGGAGGGCGATAATGGGCAACAAGTGGCAGCAATGGGCTCTGCCGGTTGGGGAACCAGATGGTGATGGTTACAGTTATGACATTAACACTACCACTCTACAAAAGCTGGAAAATGTCACTGCTGAAATCCGAGGCGGAGGTACAAAGAGGCAAATTTCAACTCCGGCGAGTAGCAATGAATTAGGAGCAGTAAGCTCTTCACCCATAAGCTCTATTAGAGGCAAGAGGAGGGAGCAACAAGAAAGTGAATTTTCAGATCGACGCGGAATAAAGCCTACTCGACAATCATCTGGCTACAGTAATAGTGGTCATGGTATAATAGAATGGGGAGCACCACCAAAGAAAGATTTTGTCTTATATGGAATCAGAGATGACGACATGGATAGTGGGGGCGTCTTGGGAGAAGGGCGAGAGACATCGATCACAAGGGCAGAGGAGCAAATGGACTCGGAAGTATGGTCTTGAGTAATATATAGTTGATATAAATTATACAATGAGCTTCCTAGCTCGACTTGACTGGATTCTGTACTGCATTGCTACAAATGTACTTTAAACACTTGATTAACATTTTATTACATCATGTTTGATTAGCACCCATTAAAAATTAGGTTGTAATTTGTAAATTTTCATTTGCTACTACTTGTAGTATGTCAGGTATTGACTGATGTACCTTCTTTTTCCAGTCTTTTGCCACTGTTTGCCAAATTTCGCCATGTTTTGGTTCGGCTCTTTTACACTTTTCCTTGACTACCTCACGACTTTCGTCGGTACCGTATTGCATCTCAAATTTATACCACCAAGCCCAACCATCACCCCAATCTGAATCTGCCTTACAACTTCTTTCCATCCACTTTCTAGCATTTTCAACCTTTCTCTCATTCCAAAAAAGTCTAGCAATGACATTTAAAATTCTTGCGTCATCGCCAGTCTTTTTGAGAGCATCAGCTGATTTCGTCTTTCTAGCTGGTTTGGCTTCTAACCAAATATTATGTGCATGTAGTAGTCCACTTGAAGGACATTCTTGTAAACCTCTTGCAATCATTGTCTTTGCTTGTTGTAGTGAGTCACCTCTTTCTTCTATCGAAGCAGATTCATTCCATAATTGTTCATTTTTCGGGTTTGTCAGTCGAGCTTTTTCTAAGATTGCCCTTCCTCGAATCGTCATATCTGCCATTTCTTCCAAACGAGCAGCAGCAATCCATAGAGGAATGGCATGTGGACATGCTTTACACCCTTTACTATATATCTCTCTTGTCGCTTTGATATTAGCACCCCCTTCACTAGTAACAGTCTCCTTCAGTAGTTGACCTAGCATAATATAAAATTTCCAGTATGTTGGAAATTTTGCTAATGCTTCTTGAAGCAATGCCAGACTCGCCTCCAAACGATTTTCATTCCTTTCTAGCACTGCGCTCTTGAGCCAAACTCGAGCAGAACCAACCTCTACCCTTGCTCTTTGCAACAACATTAGAGCTGCTTTTTTTTGACCATTGACGTACTCCAATTGAGCTGCTTCGAGCCAAATTAATTCACTTCCTACATTCTTATCAAAAGCTCTCTCCAAGATCTCTCTAGCAGCTTGAATATTCTTTTCAATTTGCCACTTTTCTTTGGCGTACAAAAGCCATAAATCTTCAGAAGTAGGACAATTGCTGACAGCACTCTCCATAAGACTTTCAAATGATTCTTTACTTCCATGTTTCTTTTCCACATCAGCTGCAACTTTCCAGATACTAGAACGATTAGGAAAATAGCGCAATGTATAAGCAAGAATAGCTTTGGCTGTAGCAACATTTCCTCGATCAATGCAAGCTTGAGCATCCTCTACCCAGACTGTTCTACGATCCTCTTCGTCAATATCTAATCCAATAGTTGCCTTGACAATTGCTGCACTTGTTGCAGGACTGCCTTCACGTTCCACTTGCTCTGCCTCACGTAGCCACTGTTCTCTACTCAAAATAGCACCAGCTTTCTTGAGTAATTTTACTGCTTGAACTATGAGTGTATCTAGGGCTTTTTGCAAGGCATCACCTTGTGGTCCTTCTCCCTGTTCGCTCTGTTGTTCAACTAATCGAGCAGCAGCAATCCAGATTTCGTGACTGGTGCCGACTGCCTTTCTTGCTTGGTTTAACACGCTTTGTGCTTCCTTTGGATTACTTAGTCTGGCAAGAGCAAGCCAAAGTTCAACACTTTGGGGTACGGCAGATACTGCTCCACTCAATAAGATGCGAGCATCCTCCGGTGTTTCTTCCAGATTTACCAATTCTTTCCAAAGTTTTACAGAATTAGGAATGTATTCCAAGCTCTTTCGCAAAACTCTTTTCTTGCTATTGGTATCATTTTCAAGGTCTGCTGCTTTCATCCAGATCTTTACACTCTGGTTAAGATGTACGACGGCATTAGCAAGTATCACCTTTGCATTTTCATTTGTATTTAGTCGAGCGCTCTCTAGCCAAACATCCTCATTCTTGGGACATCTTTCACAACCTTGAGCAATTACCTTTCGCGCAATAGCCATCTTTCCTGCTACTTCTTCGAGTCGAGCTGCTGCAATCCAACCTGGAGCATGCTTAGGGTTGGTTTTGATAACACTATCCAGTAAACTTCGTGCTTTCTTAATGTCACCAATTTCGGAAGCGCTCTTTGTGACTGTCGATGAAAGTTCAGTCAGGTATCCCTTTGGATCTATTGAGGAGGATGAGCCACCAATCGTGGAAGCAGTCCCATCTGAATTTGTACCAGCTTCGTCTAGTTTATGTGAAAAAATCTTACTTCTTGCTTCACCAATATCAGTCAAACTTGTCGTCATTCCTTGTAGAGTACTGGCAGTCCCATCAATACCAGCCGCGACGTCTACACTAGTATCCATAGCACCTCTGTCTCGATTACTAAGTAGGACGCTATCAGGTACAGCATAATTTCGAGTATCTCTCGACTCTCGTTTTGAAGCTGCTTTTCTTCTCTTTCCTGTTAAATTTCCTGCTTCAGGTAAATTTGCCCACTCCTCCTCGCTAACATTGCTAAGTCCTCTTTTGAGATCTGCAAATTGCGCTTGAATCTTTGGTCTCTCCTGTCTGTACTTTTCCAATTCTTCCTTTTCCCTTTGCTCCTTTTTCTTTCTCCTCCTTTCATCCATATGTGAATCTACCGATGCCCATATACGATCTGCTTCTTCATCATCCCGCTCGTATACACCTCCTGCAAATAAGCCAGTCTCATTCTCTGGATCTTGATTTGTTCCAACATCAGCTTCGTCTCCTGCTCCTGGCCCATCGTCGTCATCTCCTTGATCGTCATCATCTTCTAGTCCTTCTCCTCTCTTTGCTCTTGCCGCATTAATTGTTTCGTCAGAAGGACCTTCTCGAGCTGGACCGATATCACTTCTTGTAGTAAATCCAGACGCACCTCTCCCCAATCCAGCTACATAGCCGGGCGGTGGAGCTTGGCTTAGAAAAGCCAGCTTATTCTGCGTAGCCATGGTGGCAAAGCAGTTTTAACTTGTATAGGAGTAGCACTGCCGGTACTTGAAATGGTCAAAAGCAAGTCTTATGTTGTTCACGTGTCTCCAAATAGTTCTCTAAAAATATCTTAAAAAAAAAAAAAAAGGTATGGTCAGAAATTTGAATTTTAGGCTTGGTTCTTCCATTTTAAAAGATATACGAGGCTACAATGGCGAAGACAGAGAAGGTGACGAGTAAAAGAAAAAGTAGTGAGCCAGAGACGCCAACTTCTGCAAAGAAAACAAAAGCAAAGTCTTTTGCTGAAGCAAGTGGCAGCAGAAGCAGTAATAACAGCAAAGTCAGCATTAGAAGATTGAGAGAAAGTTCGACAAAAGTGACTGGCGAATTTAAAGATGGTGATACTTACAATTCTAAATCAAAAGTCATTTTGCGGACAAATCCAGAGGAGAGTGCATACGAAATTGGACCGATATTATTGAGTTCAACCGACTTTCACCCTCCTCGAGACGTGGAATATATGCTCCATCACAAATCAGACACCTTAAATACGGACGGGGCTTCTTTGCAAGATAGACTGATCTTCTCGGGTGAATCAGATTCAATGGATTTTGTAGCCTGGAACTTTGACTCAAATGCTAGCATAGACGATGATGGAAAATCAAAAAGAGAAAATAGAGGGTATTCAGGCGACTACATGGTAGGCGTATACGACCCAACAACTTCAACAGTCACCTTGAGAGTGGCTCCAATGTTTACTCTTGGACGTTCTATAAAATCTTTGACTTTTTCTAGCCTGGATGCTGCTTCCACTACTAGAGATTGGCAAGAGCGATTGCAGGCTAGAAGAGGATTAGGAGAGGTATTTGGTAATCGAAAGACAAAACTTAAGGCTCGCAATGATGACAGAATGAAAGTTGACACAAGTAATATGGTAGAAGTAATGGATACAATGCGCCAGGGTATCGAAGAGGCCACGCATGATATGCCAACTGAGGAAGACATGAAGGAAGAAGCAGACCAAGCAAGACCCATTCCGCCCCCTAATTTTCACGCACTAACGCCACAAGAAGCTTATCCTTTGGAGGTCTTAATTCCAGACAATGTCTTTCGATTGCTTAATGTTCGATTCCTGTCGAACGTTGAATCGCAAAACCAATTGGGTCGAGTCTTACCCCTGGCTGGTCCTAATCATTCTGATTGGCTCAAAGATCGAATGTGGCCACTAATTCAAGTTTCTCAATTGTCTCATAATCAACAGAGTACTAAAATTGAATTTGATGATAATGGTGATCAAGTTGGTCAATCTTCCACTACAGGAATTTTGAAGTCTCTCAAGGGAACAAGCCGAGATGAGTCAAAAATAAAACTTAAAATTCTTTGGTATATCGCATTGATGTGGGGCTTTGTCAAGATAGTAGCGGGCAGACGAGACAAAGGAGGCGAGAAGGAGGCGCTGCTCAAGAAAATGAAATTAGATCAAGCTAGTTCAGGTGAAACAATCTTAGATGATTTCTTTGCTCGTTTTGCCGAAGTTGAGAGAGGAAGCTCCAGGTGAGTATAAAGTTTTAATATTAATCACAGCAAGTGGCTAAATTTTGTCTCTTTTACCCTTCAAGAGGCCAAGTGACAAGCTTCACAGAGACTAAACTGTACGCATACATGTTTGCCCTTTGTCTTCACTTTGAAAACTTTTCTCTGGACCCTACATCGCTATCTAGAGATCTAGCCTTAGGCCCTTCAAAGTGAGTGTTGCACGTAGCTGTCATTTGCTATTAATTGTCAGTCTGTTCAGACTTCGTTTCGTTTCGATTCATTTTCCTTATTTTTTTTTGCAGAGTGACTGAAATCTTTAAATCCTTGGGATGTACACCAAGTAAAAAGAGCATCAAACAAGCCGATGGATCTACAAAGCAAGAGCGCCAATTGGTACTGAAATGTCCTTTGGAACTTCCTAAGCCAAGAAAAGGACGCCAAGTACAGAAAAAGTAGTTGCAAATTTTCCAATTCTAGTAGGACTAATTCTTACAATGTATAATGCTTTGACAAGAACAATTCAAGAATCTTGCTTACCAACATATGTTGCTCTTCGTAACCAACGTCTCCTTCTCGTCTCTGACTTTAAATTTCGAATCTCCATTCCAGTCAAATGATCATCATCGTCTCCTTCCTCTTCTTCTATCTCTTCTACTTGACCGGAATGTATAAGGTCGTTCATAAAGGAGTGATGAGTTGTTCGCTTTCTTGGTGGGTATTTGGGTTGATCGAGATGTCCATAAGGATAGGGACTTGGGCCTTGCCAATCAGAATCAGTGTAGAGAAATCCTTCAGAGTCGACTCCTACTGGAGACCACTTCCCCACCCAGTCAATTCTCCAGTCATCACCTGCCGGAATAAGAAGAAGGACATTAGTTGATTTGCATCATATGCTGCTCTTTTTTCAGTAATCTCACCTTCCACCCATTGCCATCCTGGCTCTAAAGCCATTGCAACCTGTCTACTGTTACAGATCGAGAAGGATGAAACTCAGTATTAGTCTTTACCCACAAAGTCGAAGGCAGACGTACCTAATATCAAGAGAAAAGCCTGCCACCTCTAATTCTTCCGCTGACCAACCATCTGAAGCTTTTGTGAATGGCTTCCTCTCCCCAAATGTGAGGTGATGTGCACTCCAGCCTCCAGTAGAAGCTGCGTTAGTAGTCGAAAATCGCTCATTTCTTTCAAAATAAAGTTGGAGTATTGATGAGGTCAATTACAAGCCTGGGTCAGTAAAAAACTTTCTTGATTGACTCACTCAAACATTTCAATGTCTCTCCAGCCCTTCTGCCAAACGTCATCATCTAGACAATCTTCTTCAATATATTGACGTAAAGTTGCTTGCCATTCACGATTAACAGTTTCCATTCGATTCAATTCTCTGCCCAAGGCAGTCTTGCCCGCTTTTTTCTCTTCGTCGATTTTTTTCAACATCCCTTCGATAGCTGGTTTCAGCCAAGGATGATTGGCAATGAATGCTCCTTCGCCAGCGATCAATAGTACAGGTCGCAGTGGTAGATATGGCCCAACAATAAACATGATACAAGTTAGAAGTAGAGATCCTTGTAGTAGAATGAGCGTTCGTCGATAGGATGACCAATTTACATATGGCACCAAAGGCGCTCCAGCGTCATATCCGTCCGTCACCATTTTCATCCTGAGAGGTTTAATTTCTCAACAAAGGTCTGTGTGTACTTACACTGCCTTTTGCATTACTCACATATTTTGAATATCACGTAAATTCTCGTAATACTTGATCGTACCTTCGTGAGGAGGATTAGGAATTAAGGGAGGCCTTACTGCTCCTTGTCCAGTGCTACTAGGCTTTGCGATTGCATGTGCTAATGCCTGAGCAGGACTTTGCGTTACAAGTTCGACCTTTGTACCACTAGCAGCTCCCTTTGGGCTTTCATCATCAACAGGTTGACCAACTGGAAATCGAGCTGCATGTGTTCGAATAAGAATAATGCTCAAGATTGCAGTTGGAGCACAGAGAAGTAGATGAGGATGTAATGCTGCATATGTACAAATCTTCAGTAAAATCTAGCTCGGCATACAATCACTTGATTAGCACACCTACCAACGAGAGCCCAAATGGCCATCCACATGCTTGTCCAAGCCCAATCATCCCAAAGCAGAGTAGCTACTACCGCATCTTGAAAGTAAAATATAGGTCCAGATTTTTGTACAAACGCTCGGAAATTTTTAGTTGTAGTTGGTAGACTGAGTGGTTCCTTATTCTTAGCAACCGGAAGTCGAGGTGGAGTAGAAGAAATGCTAGATAAAGTCGAAGAAAGAAGCGTTTCAATCGCTAAACTTTGCAATCGAGCTCTGCCAGACAAAGAGGGATTTGGCGAAGATCTATCGCCACCATCTACTGAAGCAACCGAAGAGGAAGACCTAGTAGGTGTGCTCGGCATGATCTTCTCTTAAGCCTCTTCAGATGGAGTCTAAGTTTGTGGAGAACATAACTTGGTGGTTTGGTTTGAAAGGGCCTATGCTCGAACACGTGTGTGTCTGGATTTTCTTTCAGGGTGGTACGGAAAATCATGAATTTTGGATCATATCTGAGTTTTTTTTTTTTCTTGGCTTGTTGCTTCCCGCGAGAATGGAAAAATCAAAAACCCTTTACAATAATGTTTGTTTTCTAAAAAAAAAAAAAAAGGATGAAGTGGAGAACTCAAAAGTTTTCTTCTGAGCTGATCATTGCCAAGAAACGCAATGTTTTCCCCCTTTTCGTAGGTAAGGTAATTCCTTTCACCGCCACCGATTCCGTATCACCAACATTCTATTCACCCATATCCTTGCCCTAAATTCATGAGCTCTTGTTGATCATGAAAGCTTGTGTTTACTTCTTTGCCTTTATATACCTCTTTTACTGCTCGATTGTAGGTGTGGTCGCGAGGAATTTCACCTTGCAGAGGGAAATTCGAGGTAATGATTTCTTTAATGATTTCTTTTGGTGGAGTTTTACAGATCCTACTCATGGCTTTGTAGAGTGAGTAGACCATAAAAAGTAGGAATTCTTTTCTTCTTCTTCTTCTTCTTCTTCTTTTCTGTTTCAAACTGAACAGCTGCTACTCTTTGCTTTGATCAGTTATGTTACTAAAGCAGAAGCTCAATCATCAAATCTATCCTACGTCAATAGTCGCGGTGACTTTGTCATGAAAGTAGATAGTACTACTATTTTATCATCAAATAATAATTCAGGCAGAAAGAGTGTTCGTATTCATAGTAATGATCTAATGCATGATGGAATATTATTGGCAAAGTTTAATTGGATGCCTCAAGGTTGCGGGTGAGTAAAATATTTCAACTTGATGATTAACCTACATTAAATTTGAATACTGACTAGCTACTCTTGCAGTACTTGGCCAGCTTTTTGGACTTGTACAACCAATAGATGGCCAGCTGGTGGCGAAATTGACATTATCGAAGGAGCAAATGATCGAGGACCAAAAAATTTAGCAAGTTTACATACCACTCAAGGTTGTGTAATTCCAAGTTCAAATTCAAGTAGGAATGATACTGGTTCTAGCAGTCAATTTGATTGTTATAATCAACCTGGTTGTTCCGTTCAATTTACAGCTGAAAATAGTTTTGGACCAGATTTTAACAAGAATGGAGGAGGTTACTTTGCCATGGTTCGAGATACGATGGCAGGTGGTCAAGGAATATCCATCTACTTTTGGCCTGCTACTACAGTAGATGCTAGCCTCCCTACTGCACTCAAGTACCCGGCTCTTTCTTATTTACAAAATGATAATAATGTCACTTTGATGGCATACACTACTCAAAATTTATTGTGGTCAACACCTGCTGCTCATTTTCCCAATCAGAATTCTACTTGCGCTATGCAGAATTATTACGAACCGCATCAAATAATCCTAGACACTACACTTTGCGGGGATTGGGCTGGTGAAACTTTCCAATATACCCCAGGATGTCCCAATATCACCTGTGAAGACTATGTTAGAAGTGAGTGTTTTGGGTGTTAGTCGGTAAAAAGTGTAGGGAAAGTACTAATGTGACATTGTCTGACCAGGCAACGCCTCCTCTTTTGAAAATTCTCGCTTTGAAATCGAGTATATTCGAGTTTATGGTACTGATAATGCCGTTATACTTGCATCTTCCACCTTAACATTCATTGTCGTTGTAACATCTGCTATTCTCATGCTCTCTCTTGCTTAGTACACTCTTCCTGATACCTTTTTCGCAAACTGTACTGTATCAATATCATCTCTTGTATAGACTTTTCGCAATTCGCATTCATCAAACTTTTGAAAATAAGAGTAGGTGGGATCGAGGAGTAAAAGTTAGAGAAAAAATCAGTAGGAGTAAGTAAGGTAAGTCAATTAAATGGAGAGGTATTCCTCCCATCCGTCCGTGCGCACTCATTAGCACGTGTAAGTACACACCGCCCGTTATTTCGGCTTCAAGCTTGCCTTTCCATTTCATGTCTACATATCACAATCACTACTGACACTTTTGCATTGTCTTCGTAGAGTTTTTTTCAAGTGATAAGATGAATAATTACCTACAGAAGTTCCAGACCGCAGCTGGAAAGGTAGGAGTGCAGGTAAGGTTCATCTCGGATTGATAAAATAGGCTTTGAGCCTAAATGTTGACTTTATATTGTATTTCAGGCTACTGCTTTCGCTCAGCAAACCAGCCAGCAACTCAGTCAACAGGCGAAATTGGCACAAGCAGGGTTCTCGTGAGTAGTCATAGACACTTGATCGGTTCAATATGCTGAATTTGTTATCCTGTCAATGCTACCAGCTTGCCAAAAGAATGTGAAAAGGCAGCCCGAATCCTGCAATCTTTCTTGGCAGACCCCGATCACCCCGATAGTGCTCTAAACAGCATCCCAAAAGCGGTGCTCCAGCAAGCTAAAGGCTTGGCAGTATTTAGTGTTGTTAAGGCTGGCTTTGTTTGGAGTGGAAAGGCAGGGAGCGGAGTAGTCACAGCTAGATTAAGCGATGGAAGTTGGAGTGCGCCGAGCTGCATTGCAACGGGTGGTGTCGGATTTGGTCTGCAAGTGAGTGGCTTTTGGTAGAAATTGCCTTTTGAGAATTACTCGAGCTCTTTACAGCTGCTGACATGTCTTTTGCAGATGGGTGCAGACTTGTCTGAATTTGTCGTTGTGCTTAATTCAGAAGATGCAGTGCGATCATTCTGTCTAGCTGGCAATTTGACAATTGGAGGAAATTTGAGTGCATCTGCTGGTCCCATTGGAACTGGTGGAGCAGTACAAGCTGCCATTGCTCATCCTGCACCCATGTTCAGCTATTCAAGAAATAAAGGATTTTACGCAGGAATGAGTTTGGAGGGTACAGTCTTGGTAGAGAGAAAGGATGCCAACAGAGAATTTTATGGACAGGCCATTCCAGCAAAAGATCTGTTAGAAGGAAAAGTTCCAGCACCAGAAGCAGCAAGCGCAATGTACGAAGTCATTGAAGCAGCCGAAATGGTAGATGAAAGTCGATTACCTGAAAAGGCTTTCATTCCATCTCAAACACCAGGTGGAGCGACTGAAGCAGTATCAGCATACAACCTCTCTGGTTCCTCAGGGGGGTCAAGTGGAGAGTCTGCTGCTGCAGCTGGAGCTCAAGCTGGGTCAAAGCCCATCTTTGATGCGTGAGTGGGAGTAGATTCACTGTCACTTTGGCTTTACTAATCATCTACGTTATCTTGTGTTCAATAGAGGATCAGCTCACTAGATTTAAAATATTTCTCAAGAATTTTATTCACTAATCTTCTTCTTTCTTCTTTGCGTACTTATGCAAAGCATACCACCTCCAAACACTCTAATGTTTGGTACTCTTTCTCTTTGTCCCTTTATGAGCGGCAAAATTTTCACATTACATTTCTTAAACGACGTCAGATGGTACCGAGCAATACGTCTGTATTTTATGAGCTGACTTGTTCACTGCCTGGCATGCCTTTAAGCAAAGTCTGACCATCAAAATTCCAGTGGTTCTTGAGGGCCTTTGAGACTTCTGGTGCAAAGAGGTGCACCTTGACGTCAGGCTGCAATTTTGGAAGGACGAAAATAGTTCTATTCAGTGGCTTGGCTCGTGTCGGTGAAGGCTATTCTTTTTTTTTTTCCTGACTCACAAAGATTTGATCAAAGTTGTCAATGCTACCAGCCTTGATAAACATTGGAGCAGCATCATAATCCAAAGTGGTTGCCAAAGGTGAACCACACTTGTTACAAAACCATCGACGAGGCCCATCTCCAATATCACACTTGTCGCTACAAGGCAAGAAAGAAGTTTCTTAATCGGATAAATCAACTGAAATTTTGCCATTGTATTGCTCACTAGAAATTAGTCAAAGTGCTTTTGGTCTTCCAATTCATTTTGGCAGCTTCTACTCCAAGACTGTTCAAATGAATTAAGAGGATATCAAAATCTATCAGTGTCAAGCATTAATAAGGTACGACCCATGACGCGGAGTACAGACTGACTTGAAAGATGCGACGCCTCCGGTATATCGACGACAATGTGAGCTGAGAAAATAGTGAAAGACAGGATAATAAGGACCCAAGTAAGAATGGGCTGTTGTCATCAAACTAACTCACCAGTGACATGCAACACCATCGCCAGGTGGACCATTGTATTCATAAGTCACCGAACCGCAGAGACAACTGCCAGTAAAGGAAGACATTTTACAAGATGACTGAGGAAAGGTGACACTTGTTTGCGAAATTTGAAGAGCTTAATTTGAGATTTGTTATAATGAGATTTCGGTTTTTATGATCCGCTTCTCTCAACAACCTCTTAAGTATTTTCTTGTTTGTGTGTGCTCGAGTATACTGGATCGCCGGACCCCACCGAAACCTTCGCTTCGTAAAAGGCAGACTTTATGTTTTGCGTGTCAGAAGGGCGGTCACACGACAGACAGTCTAGCCATTTATTTCTCGCACAGACGTGTGTGTATGTGTATCAATCGTTATGCACTTGGTATGTTTGTAACGCGGGGACGTCCTTCCTCTCCTCTTCTGTAGAATGAAAGTAGCAGCAATGTTTTAAGAAAACGTGCCAATTATTTGCCTATTCTCTTTAGAAAGAAGGAAAGCAGAAGTGCAAAGGCCCAAGCAGTGTTGAAAGATTAGCTAATTGATCGGCAATATTTGTTCCAAGTTTTAAAAAGAGTTGAGAGAACGACTGCCAAACTATCCAACATGTTGAGAATTGAAAATTTCTTCAGTGAGTTTATGAAAGCTGCTAGATGAATTTAATGTGAATGATAGGGGGAATACAATTGTGCTAGATTGATGATCATGGAAATGATGATACTTGACTGACGAGATCGGATTGGTAAATGTATGTCCAAATCCTTTCATCTACGCCCCTTTTTCTCCCATTGCCCCAAATAGTCAATTCCTGCTTCCTTTGGAGTTGCAAAATCTTTCTTTCCCTCTTTAGCTCGCTGTGCCTCCAAATTTTTCCATAATTTACTCTTCAATTTGCTTCCTTGTGATGTAGTAAGAAGGGTTGACTTTTCCTCTATTTCAGCATTTCTGTCTTCACCGCTACTTTTGCTTTTGTCTTGCAAAATGAATCGTTGTGTCTTGAGTGGTCTACTCACTTCTTCTTGAGTACTTGATTGTTTCTTCTTGATCTTTGATGACTTGTAAAACTTGGCATTTCGACCCATGATGCCAGTTCTGATTTTTGGTAGGCAAAAATATAACCAAAAAAAAAAAAAAAAATAAAAAAAAAAACAAAAACAAATTTATAGCCCAGATTTTTGGAAATCATTTTTGACTTCCACGTGGGATGTGACATGCACAAAAGATCAAAGGTATATGAGTACAGTATTGATTGATAGATATGTGGGAACCAAAGCAAGCAGTATCCTTACCGTTTTTGCTTCAATGCTTTACAAGCACTGCTCTGTTTAAATGTGATTGAATTTTAAACCTTCATGTGCTTCGATGCTGAAAAGGAAAAAAAAAAAAAGAAGAAGAATAGACAACCAGACAACAATGGTAGTCTACTTCACTTTGAAGCGGGGGTTTGCAAGCCACATCCTTTTTATCCTCGCCATCTCCACTCTCCGCTCCGCCCAAAGATGTCACTGCCTTTAACGAGCGCCACTCAAATGACCAATTTCAGGCTATAAGATACAATTCCAGTAAAATAAGAGTGAATCAGAGCCCATTGCAATTTCTTGGCGCGCGAATAAAAGATCCTCTTTTCCAATTTTACTCAATTTTTTCTTACTCTTCCTCTCTTTGCCCTCTCTCTCCCATTTTGAAAGATCTTACTTTTTAACACAACAAAAAACATGCTGCTTTTTTTATTTGCACTTGTTCTCCCCTTCATTGCATCTGTACTTGCTGTTGCGCCAAGTACAAGCTGGAATGATGCCAAAGTAAAGGAGCCAAAGGCCTTTCATGCCAATCGGTGTAGGTGACGGACCTACACTTTTACTAAAGATTAAAGGTTGTACTGATCCTTTTTTATTCAATCTTCATCTTTTCAGTCAGCTATGGCTGTCACACTCAAATCATCTTTGAACGGGACGTGAATGATCAGAGCTACTCTTACAGTGTAATTGGTATCAATGGGACTGACGAGTAAGTTTTATTAGATCAAAGGGGAGGAAGAGGAAGGTGGACGAAAGCATACTTTTTTAACTAAAATTTAACTAAAAAAAAACACCTCACTAAATCCACAGATTTCCTCTTGCTCAAAATACCATTCTGCGTTCTGCTCCTATTAGTGTGGTGAATGCTTCTGCTGGATTCAACCGCGGAGCATATCGTTTGACTGGTGATGAAAGTGATTATTCCCTCCTTCCCATTCAAATTTGGGGATGTGACAATGCAAGGCCAATCGAAAGTTACCAAATCAGGGCTTTCAAGCAAGGCTCACCTGATTGGTTCTCGCCCATCTTCAAAGTCGAGTCGGCTTCACCACCAAGTGAAGTTACTTCCCTCAAAGCATATAGAGACAAGCGAAATCCTTCGGTGATTCACGTTTCTTGGGAAGTGTACCAAGGAGGTCCACCAGTTGCTGGTGCCTTTGTCCTTGCTGGTAAAAGTGCTTTCAATGATCGAATTTTCAGTGACTATGTCCACTCCCAGCTTGTCAAAAAAGGTTCCACTACCTCTTTCAACATTGGTCCTGTTCCTGTAAATGTTACCGTTGTTCGTTACGACAACAATGGTAATAGTGCCTTGTCGAATATCGAGGGAAGTCCACAGGTGCAAATTTGAGCCTTGTTCAGCTACATGTATGAGACCTTTCCTTTTTTTTTATTACAAAATAATATCAAATTAGGAAAAAAAAAAATTATGCATCATTTTCTTTTTTCTGCATCAATGCTGCAAAGACTGTATCCACTGAATGAGCAGCTTCGAGCGATCTTGCAATTGCCCTTTCTTCTCGTCTAGCCAAATCTTGTAAAACTAATGATGTATCGTAAGATCCCTGTAAATGCCAAATATCATTTTGAGATGTTTTGATTGGTAAGGTACACTCTTTCCAACTTGTACCACTTGATTTGTCTATTCCGTACACCTTTGCATGCAACACTAAGCGACTCTGACCCCTTTGAATAAGAATAATAACCTTTACATTCCATTCTTCAACCTTCTTGTGCCTTGTTTGTCGACCTTCTTCTATTGCTGCAAATCGTACTTCATAGTCTGGCATGGGTCCATTACCTTTAATACTACAATATGCAATATATTCTACCGCACCACTTAGCTTGCTATAAGAGATTTTGCGATCTGCAGGAAGCATGAAACCGGCTAGTGTAGTTTTGCGTCGATATCGATTCAGCCAGCTGGTCGCTACTTGAAGAAGTATAGCAAATTGGCTGTCATCATCCTCTTTTGACGACATAGAAGAAGCATCTACTTTATCACCACTCGGTGAAATATTGATTGACAATTGTCCTTTTGTTACTGATACGAAACCTTCCCTAGTTATCTCTATCTTACCGCCCTGGATTCTCTGCTTTACTGTGAGCAGACCACATGTTCCATATCCATCGCCCCAATCCCCCTTTTTGACAATGAAACTTTCTTTTCTTTCCGTGCCTTTATGATTGTTGTAATCCTTTGCTTTCGGCAATTTGACAATTCCAAATGGAGTCTTTCGCTTCTCGTGCATGCTTGAATTTGCCTGAAGAAAATTACCTGGACTTACTCGTTGCAGGACTGATCGTAAAGTTGTGCTATTGCTCATGTTACTGACATCACGAAGAACTACTGGCGTGGTGAGCAAAGGTGACTCGGTAATTTTAATACTTGCTGATTGCATGGTGGTAAGATCATTAACAAGCTCCTTTTTTGGTTTTTTTATCTTTAGAGGCCGAATAGGAATCTTTTCTGAAGTGTCCTTCATAAACGAATGATGCAAGATCTGCTCAACTGTCAGCCGGTCTTGTGTAGTCACTTGTAGCATTCCCTCTAGTAATTGTCGACAGTCGTAGCTCAAATGATGAGGTAATTTTGTTCGAACCTCCTCCCAATTCCCTATTGCTAGCCTTTCCATCCTTTCATGCAACAAATATGCCTTTACCCTCACATCTGACGATGACGATTCTTGGGCCTCATCAAGAGCTGAAAAAGGCAACAAGCCTGTCAAAAGGAACACACAGAGGCAGCCAAGAGCCCATACGTCTACTTCAGGACCTGTACGTCGCTGAATAGCCGTTTCACTGTAATAAGGAAGTCAGTGAAATAAGAGCGAGGATTTAAGAGCTAGACACTTACGGGCTGATATAGTCCCAAGTGCCACAAAGAGTACTATCACCCTTGTCAACACCCTGTCCTGCTTCTTCTTCATCTGACCATGTAGAGAGTCCAAAGTCGCAAAGAATCAATTGAAGAGAGCTACCGGCTTCCCACAATAGAATATTCTCTGCCTTGACATCTCGATGTACTATTCCTCGAGTATGGCATCTCTTTAATGCTATTCCAATCTCACCAATTGTCCATCTCAGCTCGCTCTCTGTAAAGGTAGTGTTTTCCAGTAAAGAAAAAGATCCCGCTTTGGCTCCTATGGCAAGTCTTTGAGCAAAGTAGTCCTCCAAACTTCCTTTAGGACAGTAAGGGAATACCAGAATTAGATAAGCTTCAATCTTTTTATTCCGATGGGGATGTGGATGTGGATGTGGATTTATGGATGATTGCGCTACGAAATGGGACAAAAGTGGTAATGTTCGCTCGTCTGCTGAGTTGGAACCCAATGTGACTGTTCGATGGATTGCCACTTCTTGTAAGATTCTATTTTGAGCATTTAAGTCGTCTCTAGGTACCGGAATACATTTTTGAACACATAAATTGAATCCATTACGGCGACTGACTGGACCAAGAATGGGTTGAACTAGGTCAATTTGAGAGTGATTTGTTCTTGATGTTGCCTTGAGTAGTCTAACATAGTTATAATTGGACAGTCGATCTTGAGCTATCTGCGGGAACAAGCCTTTGTACAACTTTTCAAATGTATTCATTTCATTGAAGTGGCCTTTTGATTAGTACAGATGCGATCGCCCATCATGAAAGAGTAATTAAAGGGATATAGAGAGAAGCGAAAATTTCAAGACCAACACCAAATACATCAAGCAAAAGAAAAAAAAAAGAAAAAAGAAAAAAATTAAGAGCGCGACTCGTCACGTCTACTCACTCATTCCAGATTATGAATTATCAATAATAGGAAAGTGGTACAAAGCGGTAACATTACAAAGTTGTCTGCTCCGACCACTAAGGGGAGCTGAACATGAAAGAGAGAGGGAATTAGTGAAAAAAACAAAAAACAAAAAACAAAAATTAAATTAAATTAATAAGGTCCGGAAATGAAGTGTGCAAGTGTAGTGAGAGAATCTAAAAAAAATAGTAATTTATTAACCAGAAAGATTAGTTGCCATATTCATCTTCGGCATCAGATTGTGGTCCATTTCCACCTTGTCCTCCCTTCTTGGTCTTTTTGCTACTTCTTGGCTTCATACTAGGTAATAGAACTTCCTGATCCTTCTTGAATCGAGGATGTGCAAAGCTAGAATGTGCTCCATAGAGTTGTAAAGCAGTGGAAATGTTCATGCCATTACTGAATTGCTTGGCAGCTTTGGTTTCGGCAGCATCGAGTAATCTTGATGACGGAACTCTTTGAAATCCATATAAATTCAATTGTCGGACAAAGGAAGCATTATTACCATGTTTGAAGAGCTTTGGAAGTACTTCTGAGGCAAATTCGTTATTGATATCAGGATCATTGCTCAAAATGACTGAATCACCTGACTCTGACCAATGAATATATTTGGAGTAAAGCTCTGGTCGGCACATCAAATACCATAATTTGGAAATGAAAGCAGAACAGTTGGCTGCTCCTCCTAGTCTTTCACGGATAGCGCTTACTTCATTCATTTCACTGCTCTCCACTTCCCCACTATTTGCATTTGGTGGAACGGCTTGACGAGAATTTGTAGAGCCTTTAGACTGACTGGATTTGGGTACCTTTCTCTTGCCTGCCTTTAATGTCGCCTCCCTCTGACCAGCGTTGACTTCTTCATCCGCATCGTCCTCCTCTTCTTCCTCGTTCTCGTTCTCGTCCTCTTCTTCTTCTTCTTCCTCCTCCTCTTCCTCTTCTTCTTCTGCCTCTTCATCTTCTCCTTGTGTTCGTTGTCGATTCAGTCCAGAATTAGAATATGGCGCTCGCCTTAATCCGGAATTGTCTGGGCTTTCGCCATATTGATATGATTGAGATTGATAGTGATGAGGTGCAAAGGCATTGGTATGAGATTGATACTGCTGTTCATATATTCCACCACTCTGTCTAGTAGCAACATAACGAGGAGAATGCGACAATTGATTCACCATCGCATGACTACTACTTTGTTGTGAAGATGGCATTGGAGATCCACTTTGTCCAACTGTAGCCACTCCAGTCCCAAAACTACTTCTCCTTCTTCCCATTCCAATTCGAGCATTACTAGGTGAATAGGAAGACAGAATTCCAGGGTTGCTGGGCGAGGCACCAGTAGACCCAATTGCATATGGATGGTGGCGGCCTAAGGCATAGTGAGAAGCAGGTGATGCGCCATATCTATCCGAAGTATATTGCCGATTCAAGCCACTGTTTGCTCGTTCATAAGAAGCAGACATTGTAGTAGCTTGACCACTAGGATGTCGATGCAAGGGTATAGATGCTCCAATACTTCTTCCTTGTGGATATACCTCCTCGTACGGCCTGTTTTGAGTGCGAATAGTATGTGTCTTGAAACGATTGGGACGCTGATCTGCTTCATCTTCTGTTGCATCATCATCCTCTGCTTCCCCTTCTCCATCCATCACCATGGCTTCTTCATCCGTTTCATCATCATCAATTACCCCTGCATTTGATCTGCGTTCCATTGATTGAGCCGAAGTACTTTCTGGCAATCGATTTCTAGATCCAGATCGTGACCGAATACCTGAACCTGATCGATAGTACGGCGAATGAGGGTGAAGCATAGTGGTAGTAGTAGTACTACTGCTACCAAGACCAGTCACATGGTAACTCTTGGGTGCATTGTGAGGAGGAGGTCGACGATTAAATGAAAGTTTTCGACTTTGGACGGACATGGCAGTACCAGCATTAGAAGGCAAAGATCGACTATGAGCAGCAGAGCTTAAATTGCTAGCTTGTCGAGGTGATTGACCCAAAAGAGGTCTTCGAGCAGCGGAAGAAGAGCTTTCAGCACTTGGTCCATTTAATGATAGCTTACCAAGTGTAGCTGCTGTCCAAGATGGGCTCATTAGTTGTTGAGCTCCTTTGTATGCCTCTGAAGGGGGAGGAGAAAGAGGAGGAATGTCTGATTGCTCCAAGGAACGAGGTCCAAAGTAAGGACTGGAAAAGCTAAAGACACCTGCAGCATCACCTTCTTCCCCTCTCTCCAATTCATTAGAACGTCGGAGCTGAGGTGGCGAAGGCTCCCCCGTGCTTAAAAGCCCTAAGCCCTGTGAATTGTTACTAAAGACGTCATCGTCATCATCGTCTTGATCCATAGCATTGCGACCATCAAGTTTGCTGCCTCCATTGGCACCTCCTCGTTCTGCTGAAGTTTGAAAGCTTGTGCTTAGGTATGGTTTTACACTCGAGTAGATATAAGGCTGTGGATTTATCGAATAGAGGTGAGGGTCAGAGCTTCTTCCTGGTGACCAGCGACTTGAAGTATTTGAAGCGGGCCCGCTTGAAATATTCGAAGTATTTCTTGAAGCCCTTCGAGGGCTGACTATATTGGAGTGAAGCGGTGGCAATTGTACTCCTCCTACATTTTCCACTTTATTAATGCCTTTAGTTGAAGTTGATAGTAAAAATGTATCGGGTGGCGTTGGAAGATCACTAGGCGACTGTGTAGAAGCTGCAACAGTCTCTGAGCCATTTCGTTGCTCCATAGATCCAGGAATTGGTAGTGGCTGTACAATTTTCTGTTACAAAGATAAAAGCGAAATATCACATTCAGTCAACAACATAATCATCATCTTGCCAATGCACCCAAATTTTACTCACCTTCTCATCTCCCATTTCTACGTCGCCATCAGAGCCCTTTACGATTGTCCCACTAGTAGTGGTTCGTACTCGCCCTGAATAAGTCCCGTTACTTTCCAAGTCTGTGAGTTGCCCTCCTACTTCAAATCCAGTATGCCTCTGTATAGGCCTTGATCTTGCTTCCATTTCAGACATTGCGGAATTTAAATCGTGTTTTGGAAAAAGAGAGTACGACGGTGGAAAATCGAATCCCCAAGGTCGAATTTCTGATTCCTTCGAGGCGTAGAAAAAATTGTGATTGCTGTTGTGTCTAGTATCGTTTAATGACATGACGAGAAGATGTAAGTCCCAAGGTACGAGAAAGAGGTGGAGAACAAGGCGAAAGGGAAAGAAGTAAAATAATCAGTGACTGACCCACAAATAATGTCATTCTGTGAACCAAATTCCGTTTACGAAGGCACTATACCCAACTGCACAATGATTATAATATTTTCAACCACCGCCCTCTTATCCGTCCAATTTCATCATTGTGCCTCTGCTCCACAATTTGTACCTGTCATGAGCGCCAATCGTGATAGCACACAAATAACAACAGGAATGTTTCTACAAGAAAGACGCTACTATTGTAGCTCTCAATGGTATCCAATCATTCTGATGAAACGCCAAAATGACGCCATCACCCACAATCATTATCCGGCATTGCCGGCTTTTTTTTCCATTTTCAATCATCCATCACTGGAGACAGAGGGTACTAGTCGGAAACAGTATCAATTACGCAACAAGTGCGCCCATTATTCTTGTTCCTGACCAATTTTGGCGTCTCTTTGATCATCCTTTCTCCACCATCTTCTGACTACACGACCATCATGGCGCGATAGTATTTCCGACGTTGGCGTTACTCACCTACACAATTGGCTCTACCAAAAGAAATAATAGTCGTATCCTAATATGTACTGTGAGAGTAGACAAAAGAAGGACAGAAGACCAAGGCAGTACACTCAATAATGTTGGCACCAAGAAGAAGTGTAAGAAGATTGGAAAGCAAGCAAATGCTGCGCAGCCGAGTGGGTCCGTGCCACTGAAAATGAGTGGCGATGAAAGCTTCTTTAACAGGTGTGATGACAAGTCAGTGTGCGCAAAGAGCCACTGGTACAATCTATAGATACTGATGACCGAAGTTGTTCGCGAATTAGAACGTGTAAAAGAGAAGATTTAATAGTTTGAGACGATGTAGTGGTGGTGGGGACTGGTGTTGGGCGAGAAGAAAGGGGGGGGCAAAACTGATCTAAGGGGGACAGTGCTTTTTAGAAACACACTGTCCTTGAGCCTATTCAATCTAATCATTGGTGCACTTGAATAGTGCTCTAGTGCCGACGAGCTATAGACTATACGCGCTTGTGCAGTATGCACCGACGCGTGTTTTAAAGTTTCATTGTGCGTGAACTTTGGAAGGTCAGGAACCAGAATCGTGACACTATCTATTGGGAGTGAAGCTAAGCAGACGCATTGTGCATTGTCTATACGTCAAAGAGAAAAATCACATTCCATTAAATGTACCAACAAAGTTTTCTACTCTGTAGGTAATACAAACAACGAAGGCGAAAACTTCCAATATTCGCCTACATGAGCTACACTACTACCCAGCAATTCTTTTACATTATATAATTTACCACTTTCTACCTTCTACACTTGGACGCTCCCTCCGTTGTGACCACCTGTATTCATATTCGTCGTAGAAATGCTCGGTGGTCTTGCTCACTGTAATTTCAAAATGACGAACTATGCAGAGAAAATCATAAAGCATATGATGACTCTTTCTATCTTTTTTAAATCGGTAGAAACGATATAAAAGGCGAAGTCTCCACCACTCTTTTAGTGAGACTATTGCTTTTTCTGAGGTGCAGACCGAATTATGAACCTTGGATACTTGGGAATCAAGGTGCTAAATGTAAAATCGCGCGATTCACCAGAGAGCTATGCAATCGCAGCTTTAAAATTTCTTTTGTGTTCAGAATAAGATGATATAGTTTTGAAAGAGTCCAATGAGAGCTTGCAAGGACAGTAGATGATGTCATTTTTGAATGCAATGGGGGAAACATACTTACTCGTGTACCTTGCTTTTTTTATTTAGAGCATCAAGAAATTAATATGTGTTTTTACAGCGAATCGAATCCGGTCCGTAGAGTCAATGTCTTTTGCGAAAAATTAATCATTTGTAAATAAGTCATTTGTAAATAAGAACAGACCAGAAAGACGGGTATAAACAACCGATTTGATGAGGTTGTTTAGTCAACAGTCTAAACTTGGAAGCAGTTCTTAAAATTTGAACCTTGCAGAAGGTTGCTTTAAATCACAAAGATGTGAATAATAGATGGCTCCTCCCTCCTTTTTCTACCTCAATAATATCATCCCCTTCTTACTCTTGAAGAATGAGCTCCACATCTCTCTCTGATCAGGCTGTCGTTCGCTTACTAGAACCGAGTCCAAGTGTAGTGTGAGTGGCTACATTATAGTGACGAAGCAAAAACAAGCGAATTTCATCATGGCGTACCTCCAATAGAATAGGCCCCATTTTGATTGGAACGGCATTAAATCTCATCAGCTATGGACTAGTGATGGGTCTTTATTGCACTTATGTGAGTCTTGAATGTTTCACACAGAAAGGAAACAAAATTGTGTTGGACCCAAATTAACATGGGAGAAATTGGAGATAGCTATCATGCAAATTCCGCGACGTAATCATCATTCGATTGCTACTTCTTTACCTTTTTGTTGTCAGCACTGCTCAGGTGAGAGTGATTGGGAAAATCATTGAGAAAGTGTGCTTTTTCACATAGCTACTATTTCGAAATGACAGGCATTCTGTGGCGTTGATGCAGCTTGGTACTTCTTGGTTATTTGTTGGGGTCATCCAAGTTCTCTATACAGATTTGGAGTAAAGTCGATTCCATATAGGTTAGTTGATAATATTCTTCTGCCAAAGTTTTTGATAGTGCTCACTGTCTTACACCAAAGTGTCGGGCTGGTTTACACCTTTATACCTTTAATGGCTTTCCCAGTACAAGTCTTTTATATTCATCGAATCTATCAGCTCTCAAATTCCATCTTTCTCGGTTTTCAAATCTCTCTTTTGGCCATTGCAGCATTCGGTAGTGGACTTGCAGCAAGTTTGATCGAGATAACAAATCGAATTGACAATGCTCCACTTCTACCTCATCCACATACAGCGTCAAATGGTGATGTACTGACATGGACGTACTTTGGAGGCACTTGTGCATTGGATGTGTGAGTACAAATTTACCAACATTTCATTCTACCCAAACTAAATTTAATGTTCATAACTTCAAAGAATTATTACTATCGCCATGACATGTTGCTTTTACAAGAAAAGAGCAGAAATAATAAAGTCAAACGTACTGCGTCTGATAGCTTTGATCGTTTTGGAGACTGGATGTGCCTTGGCAGCTACAAGCATTGCTTTGATCGTGTCTAGTGCGATTTCGACAATGACAAATATTTGGATGCTGTTTTCTTTTCCCTTTGGCAATCTTTACATCATATCACTCTTTGCCACTCTGAATGCCAGAAGAGACTTTCAAGAAAATGACAAGGTGGATTCTAATATAGATTTAGATGTGGAAGCGGTATCTACTCAGCCCCACTCTAGGAACCGTTTGACAAAGGACAATGCTGAAAATATAGAGTGGCAAAGTGTGACCGATTTGAACCTAATCTTCGTAGACAAGACTCCCGATTTCTTGAAAGAGGATGCTTATACTGCCGTTGCTCGAGTGACTCGAGTGGCTAAAGAAACCAGTGACGACACCTCTCGTTCAGTATTCAGTACTGCTATGGCCAGTAGTAAACTTGAAGGGATTGATTGGGAGGGTAAAGCAAAAGATATTGTTGTCGATGGCAAGTCAAAAAGTTCTCATCATTCCAAAGCAAGAATGGCCAAAATGGAAGCAATTATTCATAAAAGTGATGCCAAATTAACCTCCAAAGGCACTTTGCTGGGATTCAATCATCAAAGAACACAGGACTCTATTGAAAAGATTTTAATGGCTCCTTCTAGTCCAGTAAAGATGGTTCAAGCAGCTTCAAGCAGTCTGACTAGCCTCATGAAACAATCTCTTACAAGCTCACCAACAAAGAATCGCCAATTTAAATCACGTAGATCAACCTCGGATTTGAGTGAGAATTCGTCTAGTGATCCTCTTGACTCTTCTGATCTTTCCTTTCACTGTCGAGGATTATCTGTCGATTTTAGACGAGGAGTAGAGGTAAAGGATAGAGAAGTGTCTATGCAACCGCGAGAGTACTCTCAACATGCAAGCTTCAGCAGTGAGAATTACACATGCGTTTCAAGATCGACTGCCTACCACGACCAAGACTTTTGTTCTCTTGGCTTATTAAAAGTACATCAGTCTAACAGCTGCAATGACATGAGCACAAGCAACTGTCTGGACATTTATAATTGTGTTTTACCTCAACGTACTTCTGTTCATCAAATGAATGACATTTCTTGGCCTTTGTCCTCGAGTTCAACACAAGTAAAAGGACTACGATGGCTTCTTACTTGAGAATTCCCTACCCTTTATCTCTTTTATTTCTTCAATTCTTTTTCTCAATCGTACTCTTCGTTGTCTTTTTTTTCCTCATCTCTGTATCTATCGGATGTCACCTAACTTACTTTCCCTGTGGGACTCCCATCTTTATATAATAAAATCCTATGATTGAAATTGGATGAAAAAAAAAAAAAAAAACAAAAAGGCTGGGAGGCGGATAAAAGAAGTCGTGTCCTTTTCCGCGGTCGCGCGCCTTTTTGTAGGCTTTCCTGGTTGGGCTTCGCCGAACAGAGTCCGAAGTCCATGCACGCTGCTGCGTTGGGGCCAAGACCGCGGATTGAATACACACACACACACACACACACACACACATCTTTCCACCCCTTTCCTTCGCCGCCATCATAGCTTCTATGGGTCATGGACTTAGCGAAATACAACAATCAAGATTAGGATTTTTATGCTTCCAACACAAATAGTTAGGTTCTGAATCTATTTCAATTCAAATTTCGACATTTCTTTCTCATTGCACTTGCATTATCTTCACGTTTCCCTCACTCTGCCTTCATGCTTTCATAATTATCCAGCATTCTACAAACAACATCAAATCTGCTTAGCAAAACTGAGCTTCATCTCTCCTCTCTACCGGATCGCCGTCGACAAGGCTTATTGTGAGACATGTCTCGACGCTCAGCAGGACCATTGTCGACTTCTTCCTCATCATACGTAGATACTAGCTCGCATCCAGGATTCGTAAATCTCGGCAACACTTGTTTTTTGAACTCAGTCCTACAAGCAACATCAGCTACAAAAAGCCTCAAACAGCTGTATCATCCAAACGATTTTGTTGATAAAGTTACTGTAGAGCTAATACGAGGTCGATCGAATGGATCTACAGGAGTACAGGATGGACATGATGCTTTACTTTCCTCAGAATTGATCAAACAACTCTCAAATCGAAGTAAAAGCCCAGTTTTACAACTGGCTGATGAAGAGCATGGTAGAGTTTTATCCAGGCCTGTATCACGGAGAACTTCGACGTCAGTGGATCCTTCACTCGCTTCTGCGATGCTTCGTCAAGCTGGCGTTAGAGAAGCTGGAGTAGCTGAAGAAACGACGTCATTGTCAACAGCCAGCTCCAGCAGAACTTCATTCGATACCAAGACATATGAACCACAATCATCTGACTTACCCCTAAACACTGCTTTCCGACAGATTTTGGAGAAGACTTGGAAGGGTGAGGACAAGAAAATTGTTTCTAGTAGTAAATCTTCAGCCAATGCAAAAGTACCATCAGTCAACCCAAAACGGCTCTTGAATCTCATGGCATCCAAATATGATCAGTATGGAGAGTACGGTCAACAAGATGGGCATGAGCTGCTTCGACATTTGCTTGATTCATTGAGAATGGAAGAGTTAGACGTGAGTCCCGTAGATCGCATAGGTTTTTTTGGTTACAATCAACCTGACGATTTTTCTTACACAGGTTATCAAGAAAATGCAACCTCCAGCACCACCTGGGCGAAATCGACAACATCGAAAAATTTCTGTAAATGCTGACCAGACAAAGAGTCAAGAAGAAAAGTTACAGCCATTTGTAGACAATCTATTTTGTGGCAAACTTCTTTCATGCGTAGTCTGCGAAGGTTGTCGACACGTCTCACATACTTATGAAGATTTTTACGATATTTCTCTTTCCTTGCGACATGATGCAGATATTAAGGGTGCTGGTAAGCGAGATCGGATGAGAAGTATGGCAGATCGATGGAGGAGAGCTACTGCGACTAAGAGTAATGGAAATAGCAGCAATGGAATATCGAGTAGCACTAGTAAGACAGCAAGTGAATCACTAGCCATGCTTACAGATGGCTTGATGGGAAGTGTGAGCGATACAGAAGAAGGCGAAGAAAAAGTAAAGAGATCGGCAAGCAAGTCTGGCAAAGGGATTGCAAGACCAAAATCAGCTGCTGCTGTTCATAATGCTGCTGCTGTTGACGCAAATAGTCGCGAGAGTGCAAAAGCTTTCATGCTAAAAAATATACAGCCTGATTCTGTTACAGATGAACTCAACGTTGATAAAATGTCAATATCTGCTCAAAATGAGGAACAGAAAAAGGATAGCGGACAAGGTGCTGTAGCTCTACTACGTGCAGTCAGTACTCGAAGCAGACCAACTAGTCGAGCAAATAGCCCAATGAGAGAGGAGATCAATCATCTTGTCAAAGGGGATAAAGGACATGATCATCACCATCATCATTTGCTGCATCGACATGATCACAAGCCAAAGCAAAGCAAGCAAGGGGCTTACCTAGGAAAATTGTTGACTGAGACACCACTACCTGCACCTTTAGCTCCAGCCAATGCACTTCTTTGGGGTCGCAAAAACGTTGCGCCATTTCAAAGCGATTCGTTGTCGGATGGAAAATTTAGACCAACAGGAGAAGGAATGGACATTGAGAGTCAACAAGCGAGCACTGGTCTAGTCCGAGCTCTACAACAGTTTACCACAGTAGAAGTTCTGGATGGGCCTAATAGCTTTGCTTGTAAGAGGTGCTGGAGAATTTTAAATCCACCCACTATGGAAGAAGATGCTAAAATTCGATTGCGTAGATTGAGAAGAGGAAAAGAAGAAGATGAAAGTGAGAGGAGTAGTGATGATGAGGCTTCCTCTGATGAAGATGAAAAAGAGCAAAAACAATTGGATGAATTCCGTCAATCTAGACCAGCTTCCAAAGCTTCTTCCACTTCTTCTACAAAAATTAAAAGACCTCCAACAGTACCTCACCCTGATTGGACAAAGACGGTAACTCAACAGCAGGCTCGTTTAATTCCTTCGATTGAAACTACTGGTCCACAAACATCGAAAGGTGATGAAAACCATGTTCATGAAGCAGGTATTGCAGATACTGCTATCCAAGGTCCCCTCTTGCAGGCACCTCGAGCGGTTGTAGCGAGTTCAAAAGGTCTTACTTTGGGCAAAGCACTTTCGAGTGCTAGTTCCGATGATGGTAGCACTAGTGGAGCTCTGACTGCTGGTGAATCTAGCGATGGCTCTGATGAAGAGGAAGTTGGGAGAGAAGCACAAGTTGAGGAAGATGATAATGATGCAGATAGAAAAGTCAAGACGATTAAATTCCTTGAAGAGCAAAGTGCAAACGAAAGCGTTAAACAGAATTTACCCCTTGCAAAAGCCACTGTTCCTCATCGAAAAAGGTCTGCTCATTCGCTGCAAAAAAGAGCTTTAAAACGCTTCCTCATTTCCGAAACACCTAAAGTTCTAGTCTTTCATTTTAAAAGGTTTCAAGCCAGCGGTCGAGGTTTTAGCTCATATAGCTTTTCAAACAGCTTTAAAAAGATTGATGACTATGTTAGCTTTCCTGAATACTTGGATATAAAACCTTGGTTGGCTCCACCTAGAGAAGAATACAGTCGGACTGGTCACTTGAAGAGGAGTAGTGATCCTAGAGCTTTATTGAAAGCAAAGCAAGAAGAAGAAGACTTGGGACATGGTAGCGACAAAGAAAAGAGACATGGAAGGTGGGGTTGGAAGCCAAAGACACCAATGAAAGAATTACAAGAAGCAGCAAGCGGAGATGAAGATAGAAATGGAAGCAAAACAAAGTACAAATTATATGCTGTTGTAGTACATCAGGGATCCATGTCAGGAGGTCATTACACAGCTTATGTCCTCTCTGATCGAGTCAATGTACCTAGCAAGGGCAATGTTTTAACGTCAACCAAAGAAGCAGCTCCGACTGTCAAGTCCAATTCCAATTCATCAATGGAAGAAGATAAGAAGAAATTATCAGCAGCAAACATCCTCTCGACTACGACCAGTACTACTTCTCCACCGGTCAGTGATAGCGATCGCAATGTTAGCGTATCGAGTGATGGCGGACTTAGATCTTCAATTAGCTTGTCTTCATTGGGATCTGACTTGGGAGGTAGAATTAGTGACGCTCCAAGTACTTCAGCTACTTCTGCATTAGAATTAGAGAGCAGTAGTAAAAGTGTAGCTTTCAACAACACTAGCACTGCTAGTGTAGATCGCTCAGTCAATGGATCGACTGCTCATCATTTCAATCTTCTTCCCAATCGCCCTCTTAGTCGCGCAGAACAACCAAAAGACACTAGAAGGTGGATTTATACTTCAGATACAGTCGTTCGTGGCGCAAGTATTGAAGAAGTCTTAAAGGCACAAGCATATATGCTCTTTTATGAGCAAATGTAATTATTCTCTATTCTATGCCATTCCATGATTTTCACTGCTGTTTGTTCAGCCATTCCCCTTCTATGCATCTAATCTACTAATAATCATGACAGATCTGGCGCCTCCTAATCTATTTTCTTGACATTTACGCCCACTCTATGCGTCCAGCATAAAGTATTATCTACTCGTGACTGGTAATGAGCCGGTAGGTGAATTTTCAAAATTTTGACGCCTTCTCTTACTCATTCAGTACAAAGTGTAAGTTAAAAGGAAAGTTGTTGCGTTGGTGCACGACAACAGCCAGCAGGCAAATGCGCCTTTTAAGAAGATACACGTCATTCAAGCCCAAAAAGACACTAATATAATTGCGTGGGTTTGAATAAACACTTTGAACAACTTGAAATCTCCCGGGCGTTCGAATAACAGCTAATTGCAAAAGACAGGAATCAAGTCTCTTTTTTTCTTTTATTATTCTCATTCCTTTTCTCTCACATCACACTAACAGAAACAAAAAGGTATCCTTGACCCGCTCAAGATTCGTATACGCTACGTATATAACACATACACACACAAATAGTAGATAGCGATCCTTCTTTCCTCCATCTCTATCTTGGCTAGCATACACTCATGTCTGCTCAATATGGCTCTTCACCATACGCGACAGGTGTTGGTCATACGGGCGGTGGTTACAATTCAATGGATTCAGACTCACCTTTGAACAAAGTTCGAGAGTACACCAGTAAAGTAGAAGATCTAATTGATCAGTACACACAACCAATCAAACCTCACTTGCCTGCTCTAGGTCGATTCCTCATCGTCGTTACATTTTTGGAAGACGCTTTACGAATTGTAACTCAATGGTCTGATCAAAAGTATTACTTGCAAAAACATAGGGGTTTCCCATGGGGTATCAGTCACATCTTTTTACTCTCGAATGTCATTGTAAGTTGGAAAGTTTTCTCTGCTCAAGACGTTACACCTGGTAGAAAGCAGATTTCTTACTCTTTTTCCGATCCCTACTCCATTTAGGTCATGACTGCTGCTTCACTGGCTGTCATTGCACGAAAGTATCCTGAAATCTCTGTCGGAGCTCTGTTGGGTGTTGTTGTCGTTCAAGGATTTGGTTATGGATTAATTTTCGATTTGAATTTCTTCTTGAGGAATTTGAGTGTTATAGGAGGTCTTCTAATGGTCTTGTCCGATAGTCTAAGTAAGAAGAAGACATTGTTTGCTGGTCTACCTAGCATTAGTGAAACAGATAGGAAGATCTACTTTCAGGTGAGAAGAATAGTCAATGAATGTCTGGTGTGTGAAACTAATAATTGATGGCAAATTCTGGATTTCTCTTGACAGCTTGCTGGAAGAGTTTTACTCATTTTCCTCTTTATTGGTTTCATTATTCAAGGTACTTGGTCAGTAGCACGAGTAATCGTATCAGTGCTTGGGTTCGGAGCATGTGTAATGGTTGCTGTCGGTTTTAAGGCTCGATGGAGTGCCAGTTTCCTTGTCTTACTTCTCAGCATTTTCAATGTAAGTGGCTAGTCTCCTGGCTTCGAATTTACAGTCCCTTACTCACATGAGCTCCATTCAACAGATCTTTGTTAACAATTTCTGGACAGTACACGCAGCTCACCCAGCAAGGGACTTTTTGAGGTGAGTGATTGAGGAGTATATAATCCCTTTTTGAGCAAATTTGATTGACTGTACTGCCATGACTATGCAGGTACGACTTCTTCCAAACTCTTTCGATTGTTGGAGGTCTACTCCTACTGGTCAACATGGGACCTGGAGGATTCTCCATGGATGAACGAAAGAAGGTAACTTAAAAAAACTTGGCACTTCAGGCTAAAAAAGACAGCAAACTATTCGATAAATGTAAATTTTCATTTACAGAGAGACCTCGAGGGAATGGATCAAAGACAATATTGTTTACTCTTCCTACCTTCACTCGTCAATCAAATCTTCTGTTATACCGAACCTTTTCTCTCAGCTTGGAGTGCTGACTTTTTGTCAAACATACAAATGGTCCTTTGTTTACCCTCACTCTCCCCACCTACTCGCCCCCTCATTCTATTCACTACCATTAACCTTACGATTATACGCAAATTGAAAAGTTCTATACACAATTTAGAAATATAATAGTTGTTCTGGTGTAGCTCATTGATTCAAATCACTACACTGAATGAAAGATTTCTCCGTATTTTTTACCCTATCGGGGACGTGCGTGTGCCTCTTTTTACTTTTAGAAAATATTGTTTTTGCTTTTCTGAAGTGGCCGATTGCTTGAGAAGCCACTTTCTTCCCATCAAGTACTTAGCGGTGCCCAAATTCGCCCTTTCCGCCCATTGAGCGAGTCATCCACCTACCAAACCATCCCCCTTTCTACATTACTTCTCATCGCCTTACTCCTCAATCACCTCTAGACTTGTCGTTGATCAAAAGAGTGAGCAAAGATTTAAAAACTTTATTATCAAGACGTCCATAGTAGTGGTTTGCTTCCTCATCTTGCCCCATAATTACTATACACATCACTTATTAAATTTTGCAATCGATTCGGACCTATACATCGGGACAGACCAGCTCGACTAAGTCAACGAGAGACTTACGAGAAAGAGAGAGGGAGATAAAGCATTCTTAATCCTTATAAGTGACATTGTCATTTTACAAAGTAACCGATATACAATGTCAGTCGAGCCTGCTTTAATTATACGAGAAACACCGATAGACACCGATTCACCCCTCACTTCGATCGATAGTGACGAATGTGGCAGTCAGCAGGAAGATGGGAGTGAAACTAGTGAAGAGACTAGGCGAGAACCAATACACGATCACCAAATAGGGAAAGCTAGTAATGTTGGAGAAGGATCGGATGCTGAAGGAGAAGGTACTCTAAAAGTCTCGCCAAGGAAGAAAAGTAAAAGAAGGGTGCACGAATCAAGCGATGAGGAGGAGGAGTGGAAGGAGGATGCATCAAATACTACAGAGTCTACCGTGTTAAGCAATTCTAAAGAGATAATAGAAGCATCATCGCCAACCAAAAACCATAGGAAAACTCGAGAGCTTTTCACGGTAGGTGGAAACAAAGAGTCATCGATCTTCGACAACACTTGGTCTGTCCGGCCATCGAGAGCAGCTCGAGATGTTCCATGGATTGCTCGATTTTATAATACAAACCAAAGTACGGCGGATCAGCAAATGAATAAGGCGTCATCATCCAAGCTTCTCTCAAAAAGGAAAAGGAAAGGCACAGCGAAGAGGAATTCAAGATCAAGCCAATTAGAAGATGGCAAGGTATCCATCCCATCATCCTCTACTGCTGCCCCTGAAAATTTGTCAGGGGAGGCTTTCTCCACATCAGCGTCAATTCCAGCGACCAAGAAGAGAGGCAGACCCAAGTCTGTAAAATCTGTCGCAGAATTGAAAGCTTCTTCAGAACTTGCCCTGACCTCCGATTCTTCGATCTTGGATCCTTTATCCTCTACTGACTCGTACATTCGTAGTGGTAAAGAAAAGAATATAACACAGAAGAAAGGCAAACAGAAAAGAATAAGATCGGTACAAGTCAAAGAGCAAGGATCGAAAAAGCCAAAGCTTACCGACACTACCCTGAAGGCTTCAAATGCTTTTCAAAGCGAGTCAGATACTTTTTCATATGACTCTCTCTATTCTCCAGATCTCGATGATCAAAGTGGTGAATCAGATATCTTAGGAGCGAATGGTGGGAAGCTCTTCAGAGAAAAGAAACAGCGCCGATCGTGGCCATTAGCCAGAGTGCAGAAGAAGCAAGAGCCTAGGAAAATAGAGATAGGTGAGTATATTTTTATAAAGCATCGCACGAAATAATCTCCATACTGACATTCATGTTGGCTCTTTAGTTCCATCAAGTGAAAAGATCATTACAGTGAATGGACACAAGTATATGCTACAAACGAGAACTTGCGTTAAATATCTGAGTATGGGAGTACAACAATGCCTACATTGCACTGCTAGGCAGGCAGGTGACACATGTCGATTTCAGCGAACTCGAGCCTTTCCGATTCAAGAGCATGATGACAAGAAAGCGCCCGGAGTCGAACAGGATAGCTATCCCATCTTTGCCAATGACTCAGCTTTAGATGAAGAAGCGATTCTACCTGGCCACTTCGACCTCAATAGAGCTATGGATGATGAATCCAAGAAAGAGATCATGACAACGGCTGCTATATCGCTTTCAAGTACCTTGCAAGAAGCTCTATCCCACGCACGCAAGCCAAATTGCATACGAAGGGCGAGGGAGCTACAAATTCGAGCAATGTGCGACTATTGCAGCACTGGTATCTTTGCTTCTTCACACATGTGTATCACTTGTGGAGGAGAGTACTGTCTATCTTGTAAAGAAGCAATGGAAGCAGTCACGCAAGAAGAATTGCCCCAAAGTCAACTCTTTACCTGCGTTTTGGACAAATTTGGAGAAGGCCCAAAGCGCAGAAATCACTGGGCAGAGAAGCTGATTCCAGTCACTAGATTTTCAGTTGAAGAATTAGAGAGAGAAGTCAAAGTTATGCAAGAGGTAATTTCACAGTTTGCACTGCTTCAACCGAGCTCGACGTTGCAGCCAACAAAAGAATTCCGTACTTTACCAATGCATGAAAGGGGTGATGATGTGCAGCAACAGAATACGATTGAGACTAGTGAAATCCCTACTCAACCTCTCACAATAGAAAAGATTACGGACTTGAATCAAGATAAATTTCTTGCAACTTGGGCCAAGGGTGAACCTTTAGTAGTTACTGATATCCAGACACAAAGTACATGGGATCCTGATGCTTTTATAACCAAGTATGGAGACATGGAATGTGAAATTGTTCGCTGCGATGATTTTGCACCGGTCCTTTCAAGAGCAGAATATTTGGCCAAGATTAGGCAAAACCCAAAGTATTTCTATCCTTGGATAAAGCCAGTTCAAGTAAGAGATTTCTTTACGTCTTTTGGAAAGTCCAGCATGGAAAGAGAAGAAGCAATGGGTACAGGAATATGGAAACTAAAGGTAAGTTGTGCGAGTACGATTATTTGATTGAAGTGGTGCTGATGACTTCTGTCTATGCTTCTCTTAGGATTGGCCTCCTGCTGCTGATTTTCAATCCTCTTTTCCTGACATTTACGAGGATTTTAATTACGCTGTTCCCATGCCAGATTACACACGACGAGATGGCTGCAAGAACCTTTCGAGTCTTTTCCCAAAAAATGCCAATGGGCCAGATTTAGGTCCAAAGATGTATAATGCTTGGACGGGAGAGCACACTCAAGGTAAAAAAGGTACAACTTGTTTGCACATGGATGTTGCCGACGCTGTCAACATCCTTCTTTATACTGCCAAAATGGAATCACACGAACAAGCAGCACAATGGGATATATTCAGAGCTGAAGATGCCGATACAATCCGAACATTTCTCTTACAAAAATATCCTACAAGAGCTTCATATGGTGACCCTATTCACGCTCAAGTTCATTACCTCGATGATGATCTTTTAGAAGAGCTTTATCGAGAGAAGGGTGTCTATAGTTGGAGAATCTTTCAAAGAGCTGGTCAAGCCGTCTTTATTCCAGCGGGTTGTGCTCATCAAGTTTGCAACCTGACAGATTGCATCAAAGTAGCAGTAGATTTCATATCACCACAAAATGTCGCTCGTTGCTTTCAACTGACGGAAGAATTTCGTGGTTTGACTGTAGAGGGAAGAAAGAGCTGGAAGGAGGATGTACTGCAATTGAAAGCACAATTGTGGTATGCTTGGATTGCTTGTCGTGCCATTGGGAAGATTCCAAGTGATGAAAAGTTCCAGAAGGTCAAAGCTAGGCGAGCAGAATATGCTCAAGCTGAAAGGAAAAGAGTAGCACAACAGCAGAAGGTACAGAGGTCTCGAGTGTACAAGGATGCAACAAAGTGGAATCAAGAAACTACCGCAGGAGAAGTCTATATTCGACGACCTACAAGGAGCAGAGGAGGAGGAAGAGCAGAATTCCAAGAGCAAAATGATCGAGGTACAGTGATTCAAGTCGAGACTTCGGGAGTGCCAGAATCAAGCATTCTACAGTAATAATGTGTTTTGGATAGTATTACATTGGCCAGCCATCTACATTACTCCACACTCTTTGACAGTCAGCCCCTTCTTCTAATGCTGCAATTAGATTATTGAGTCTCTCAACATCTTCCTCTTCCAACCATGCTGCCGTATCTTCCGTTGTCTCATCGCCACGTATCCGCATCAAGGCACCCGAAGCGTTCATCTTGGTCTCTGATTCTATAATGATGTGTGAATGAGGTGGCGAGGAGAGTACCGATGTTAATGAGTGAATGTCGGTTGGATTGCAAATTACCTTGTAAAGGAGTTTGGAAAAACGATTAGATCAGCAAATGTCACACTTTCTTATTGAGTCTCTCTTTTAAAGTCGTATTTCTTCTCAACTCACTTCTACTCCCATTCCACCTTCCTCATCGGAATCCCACTGTCGTACATCCTCTGCTCCATTCTCCACTGCTGTTTCCCACACATTGTCAAAAGTAGAGCCATCTTTAACATTTAATCGAATTACACCCGTCCTTTGAAACATATGGGAAGTTGATGATAGTCTGCCACTATGCTTGTTGATTGCTTCCTTCACTTTTGCCATTGTTCTTGTAGGTGAGTCCGTCTGGCACTCACTGTGTTCAGGACTATCAGTAAAAAGACTTTGTCATTAAATGTCCAATAGTAGACTCACATAATCATAGCTACAGGCATTCCATCTTTGGTCGTCGGTCCTAGAGCTTCATAAGTGACACTTGTTCCACCTGTCCCTGCATTTTCAGCTTTTTTAAGTGTCATTTCAAGCTTGTCTTTAGGAATTTCTAGATCCTTTGCCTTTTTCAATAGCATAGCAAGTCGAGCATTAAGATCTGGTGAAGTGGAATGTGTTGGGTGACTGCGAACTGCAGCGATAATCTCTCTAGATAGTGACCCGTATAAACTACCTTTTGCAGCATCATTGGCAGCTTTCTTGTGCTTAATCTTTGACCACTGTAAATGGCAAAGAAAATAATAGATTAGAAATAAGAACGACAGCCCCTCTGAGTCTTGCAGCTTACCTTGTTGGAACCCGATGACAATGTAGCAGAGGTAGACAGACGTGCTTTTAGGTAATAAGTAGATGGGCCAGCCTGTCGACAGGTCAAACAGAGACCTCTCCTCCAGTCGAGATACATGGATGTATTTGAAGGTCGAAATGTTCAGGAATTTTTTAAGAAATACACACCTTCTTCTCTTTCACTGATTTTGCTATTCGTGAACATCTTCTCCCCCTATGGCTTGCTTAGTCACGCAAATCACGCTTTTTTTGTCAAATTTGAGCGGGGAAATTGGGAAGGAAAAGGTAATTCGCGCTAGGATCTTTTGTTGTTCTCCTCCCAAAGCATTTGATGAAGTATAGATAGTTTTCTTTTTGCACCTTCATCTCCCACTTTCCCATAGGCACGAGAGAAGTTACCTTGTTTTCTTTGTTTCTGTCGGTTCTCGAACGCCCTCACAGTATTAAATAGCGACAGACAAAAGCAGGCATGGAAGCAAGCTCTCTGTCAGATTGACAATTTTATTTTGCCGCTTGTAAGGAGGTCTCGATTGGACGCTTGATCACGATCACTCCTGAAATCATCCTCGAAGTTAAGGGTAAATATGGTCCGCTCAGCTCAGTCAAGGCATAGCTCTGATGGTAGTAATGCTTCTCGACAAGGAATTTATTCAGCAACAACGACAACGGATAAGTCAATTACTCCCACTACGAGTAACTATGAAATGGTAGGGACATCTAATCGAGCAAAATCAGAACATTCTCCTTCCAATTCTATGACACGAACTGGTGAAACAAGTCGAACTAGCTCGGTTTCATATCCTCATTGCTCATTCTGTCTAGTTGCCGAATTCAACATTGACAAAGGTAGCACCCTATCATATCAGTACCCGGCACCAATCGGCCACGATGAGTATATGCTGGCAGAATTAATGCTGCCAGATGGTGTACATGCAAGAACGGAAGACTGGACAATTTTCTTTCTACCCGCTGAAGCAGTGGATGAACGACAGCAGCAACGAAAGCAGAGTGAAGATGAAAATGACAGAAGTAGCTCCAAGGGAAAAGGTCGTAGTCGCGACGATCTCTTTTATGTATTGAATCTAGTTCGAACAAAGCATGACAATACAGTCCGAAGAGGAGCGTTAGTAAAGGCGATAGCTATCGGAACAAGGCACCCTTTCATTCACGTCTTCAAACCAGCTCTTCTGCTAGCTCTGGACGACTACTTTAAATCACCTTCGATAGATGTTCTGATGCGCTTATTTGAATCATTGAACTCTCTAGATCTCTCCGCTATGCCCCAATTTAGTCGAGAGGAAAAATTGATATTGCGAGCTAGTGATAGGAGAGACTTGTTTGAAGAACGTTTTAAGGATACAACATCCATCAGAACAGCTTCAGGTCTTCGTCACCTTACCAATCTGGAAGCAGATGATGATATCAGAAGTAGAGATACAACTACACGATCAAGAAGTGGAAGTACTAGTACGACGCAATCCTCTATTGCCGAAGAAGCTGTAAGAGTGGCCAACTGTAGTACGATCGGAGCTCCACAAGGACGATCAACGCCTCACTTACCACATCGACCCAGTCTTGCCTCATTAAGACCAGGAAGTGGAGCAAGTGGAATTTTGAAACGACGACCATCGGCAGCAGCTCAAATACAACTACAGCAAGCAGGATCTCTGGAGGGTTCTCATATTTCATTGCCTAACAACGCTTCTTGGAAAAGACCAAATGGCGCTGCAATCAGTCCAATGACTACATTTGGTAATGGCAAAGTAAGAGATACACACTATTGGGAGACTAGTGTTACATATGGTAAGGTGCAAGAATTGCCGATTCGAGTTCCTACTGACCTCTTCAACGAAGAAGTAGGCGAGGTTAGTAAAGCTTTTTATCGAATATGTTGCTATGATTGACCAAAAGCTTCGTAATCATCTACAGTATTCTCTTATCAATCTCATTACGACCTTTTCATCGAGCACGCCAGTCGGACCAATTCATCCTCATCTGCATTCTAACGGACAACTCACGCCTCCCATTATTATACTTTTCAATGCTATTGTTACTGGTAAAAGGATTGTATTTTTGGGTCATAATCAACCGGCAAGTCGAGTAGCTTCTCATGTACTATCAGCATGTGCATTGGGAAGTGGGTGTGGTGCAGCTTGGAGGGGAATAGCTAGGAGGTGTTTTCCCTACGCTAACCTGGGAACGATGGATGAATTAGAAAAGGTGCCAGGGTATATTGCAGGTGTGACCAACCCACGATTTGAAGATTTACATGCTTGGGATCTCCTATTCAATATTGAAAATGGAAAGATCACTATAGCAAAGGACATTGAACCTGCTACTACCATAAGAAATACGTCTAGATCAGGTATGACAGAGGCAATCTCGAGTAGTAGTCTGGGGTCAAGTACAGGTTTTGGAGCAGAAGGAGAGCTCAAAATGAGTCGATCGCCCAGTGAACCAGACATTTTGAGCGCTGGATTATCTTCTTTTAACATGGCCGGTACCGTCAAAAATCGAGAACGAAATGGGACTCTAGTGGAAGCGAAGTCAGATGCGCCAGAGAATGTGTTCATTGAAGAGGTACTCCAAGCTGTAACGACTAGGTTTGGTGAAAAATATATTCGATCAAGATTTAGCGACTGGGCATCCAATTTTATTAAACAGGTAGCCAGGCACGAAGAGCATTTCTATGGTCAGACTAGTATTGCTTCTCCAAGTCAACCTTATCTGAATGGACAGCTAGGAAGTGGACTTATTTCAAGTGATCGAGAAACGGAACTAAAAGAGCTGCATAATAGTGCTCTAAGGATAGAAGCGTTCCGAGCCACCGAAAGTTATCGATTCTACCGCCATGATGTAGCAATTCGAGATCGAAATCGAGCAATCACTGGCTATGATCTACCTCATCAAATAGGTAGGCTTCGTAGAGCAAAGAATCTGCATTTGAGCGAGTGTGAACTCATTTTTACAACGATAGCGAGGTCAGTCAAGTCTTCTGATCAGATTATTGAGGTGAGATGGTAAAAAAAATGCAGAAAAAGGTGTGAATTTCCCACATTGATCGTATAATCTTTATTCCCCATAGGTTCTTTCCTTGCTACCCTTTCAACAAGGTGGTTTGTTTCCTCTCAGTTCTGGTCTATTTCATTCTTCACTCACCATTCGAGCTGCTTCACAAGATTTGTTGGTCAAAATGGCAACTCATTCAGTAGGCAAGAAGTTTGTGCAAAGTCTCAACCTATTCCATCGTTTGGCTTTTGCAAGACTGCTTCATGAGTCTAGCGAAACACAAGATACCATGGCACAAACCCCTCAAGCTCATCAACAGCACTCGCAAATCATCAACAATCAGCATACCGCTCCTTCTTTCGCTAACAATGGTCGAGAAGGTCTTCCCTCTTCCAATCCTTCATTGACACTGCCAGTCGTAGAAGGTTTACCTGCAATAGACAATACTTCGTCTTCATATTCCTCTTTTTTGGGCCGCTCGACATCACCAAGCTGCTAATATCTGATGCCTATCTTTCTCGTGATTACATTGTGGAAGTCACTTTCTCTTTTACCCCATCACGACCCTTTCCTATGTAGCAGTAAAATAATTATTGGTATTTGTACAATGTGTGAATGTTTGCAATATAAAATCATCCTCACCAGCCTCCAGCACTCAAAGGCAGCTCCAGACACAGTGTCATACCATCTCTACTCTCTCCAGCCTTCCAACTTACTTCCTTGTCATCATCTAATGCAGTAATCTCCAAAACTCGCTCAAATAGTCGATCGATCTTTCCTTGCAATCTTTCACCTGTCCTAGCAAAGTCAGGTTGTGCATTGACCTCTAAGAGCCATACTTTGGTCACATTATTACCTCCATGAAATTCTACCATGAGATCTACTCCAAAAATTTCCCATGCAAAAGGCCAAGGTTGAAAGTGAACTCTTCCTGCATTCGCACTGGCTTGAAATGCTTCAGCAATGACACTACTACTTTGTGAACGAATAGTAGAAATTAATTCTTGTGTGACAATACCTTCACTTGCCCCTTGAGATGTGCTGAGAGGGCATCCTACAAGGTCAGAAAAAAGATGTACTGTCGCTGCTTCTTCTTCTTGAAGACATGTATTGGTCAAATGACTACTCAAGTCTCCTGTACCATCAGGTTGCTTGTAAGGTCGAGGTGCAAATAAGGCGAGCATGTCATCGTACAAGAAGACACGCAAACTGCCTTGGGCTAGCACGTAGGCTCGTAAATGAAACTTGTGCTTGCCAGTCAATCCATTGGGTCGAATGAGAAGAGGATTAGCAAGGTACTCTTGAATGACAAAGTGACGTAGCTGACTTGTTACTATTGATGTTTTATTGGCCGTCATTGTAATCTTATTTTTCTCGTCACTCGCTTCTTCATCATCATCTTCATTATCACTGTCATACTCTTCTTCATCAAAATCTTGGAAGGTTTTCTGCAAAGATTCGACGCTATTCAATAGGCGTATGCCCATACCTCGATCTGCCATAGCTGGTTTTAAGATATACCACTTTTGCTCCTCTATCTCTCTCGACTTATTTTCTTCTAGCTCTTCTCGCATGTCGTACAACTCATCAGCTAATAATTCATCTAGGTCATCTGCACATGTCGCTTCAAATACCCATGTCTTTGGAGCAATGCTATCATCCGATCCATTGACAGTCAACAACACCTTCTTAACATCTTGCTGTATGGTTGAAGCCCTCTTCAACTTGGCTAAGTGCAAGCTGTTTGCCAAGTAATTCTTCCGTATAAGTGACTTTCGTATCGAGTAGCAGCTAAGCTGGGGAAATGTCTTTGAATTAGATGCTGAAACTTCGTCTTGGCAATATACACCTGGATGAAGCTCTTCAAAAGGTAAACAGTCGTAGTCGGCAAAGTAGAGTTGACAAAATTTTGGGGCTGCTTCTTGACTTCCTTTGCCTTTCTTGATAATCCAACCTGATTTACCCAGAGTTTTCTGTGCCGCTCGACATGCTGACTCTTGAGTATATGGAGCGTCTGGAAATGAGATCCATGCTGTTTTCATAACGTACTTTGGCCATAGAAAGCAAAGAGAGAGTGTTTGCTTCTTCTAGTAAATTTAGGTCACACCGGCGCGCTACCAAAAAAAAAAAAAAAAAAAAACTAATAGAAGTCTTATCTACTTTCCCATCTTTAGATCATAATATAATATAGAAAAAATCAATCACTTTTTGGTCTGATAGTTCACTCCATCATATACCTACTCGTCGTCCTCTCTGCTTTTTGACACCTTCCGCCAAATCAAATTGCTACTTAGCCCCTACACGTCCCCATCATCTTCGACTGGGGCGACTTATAAACAAGTGAGCCTCAGAACAGTTTTGTTCAACCTGGAAGCGAGAATCGAAGTATCTCAACCTGCACTATACAGATTTAGCCTCTTAAACATTACCATATCGCCTTAGGTTTTCTGCTTTTTCTCTGTCAGAAAGACCTCCAATCTTCAGCTAGCTTGAAGACCTGAATATTCTGGTTGAAGTTGGCTAGTGATTTAGCGTCTGTCCTCTTCTCTACGTGCTGAAGGGCCCACTCGCCTTCCCCTCAGACACGCCACTCGCTTCTTCTCCATTCTTTCCATTGCAACTACTACTTGTTTGCCACCAATTGAAGAGGTCTTTTCCACAATCATGGACGAGGATGACATGGCTCTCTCTGACTATGAGGATTATGAAGACTATCCTTCTGAGGATGAAGAAGATCTAGATTTAGCTATGCAAGCATCTACTACTGCTTCGGATAATGACTCAGATGCTGATGCTCTAGCCGCCTCTGAGGCTGCTATTGATGATGCCGCTTTCAATGACGATGACCTTAATTTCAGTCAAGAATTTGGAAAGAGCTCTCGTAAGTCTTGGGAGGTCGAGTATAAGTGTCTCGATCTACAAAGTATCGTCAAAGCACAAACAAAAGAAGTAGATCAGGTTGCTAGCATGTTTGTGATCAAGGTGAGAAATTTTTTTATAAATAGTTCAAAGGCTGTGATTGTATGCTGATACACATCTCCTTAGGATACTGATGCTGCCATTTTGCTACGACATTTTGGGTGGAATAAGGAGAAATTGATTGAAAAGTACATGGACATACCTGAAAAGGTCAATCTGGAAGCTGGCATACATGAAAATCCATCAAGCCCCAAGCTGATGAACTTGGCCGACTTTACCTGTGACATATGCTTTCGATCGGCAGAAGATTTTGCTCCGCCTGTAGTGACCAAGACTCCGATAAGTAGTAGATCAAAGACAAAGGGTGTAGGCAAAGGCCTAGCTCTGAATGCATCGACTATCCAAACTCTGGCATTAGCTTGCAGTCATCGATACTGTACAGAATGCTATGCGAACTATTTGGAACAGAAGATCAAATTGGAGGGTGAGAGTCGACGAATCCAATGCATGGAAGAGAAGTGTAGCGTGATCATGGATGAGAAAACGGTCGGCTTACTGGTCTCCCCAGAGCTCTTTGAGAGGTGAGATAATTTTAGAAGGTGAATACGATCAGGGGCACTGATTATATTTGATCTATGCAGATATAAAATTTTGTTGAATCGAACCTATGTCGATGATTCTCAAAATTTGCGTTGGTGTCCAGCGCCAAATTGCGAATTTGCTATAGAATGTAACATTGGATCATCGTCATCATCTTCTTCACGATCGATAGCCAAGAGAAGGAAAAGGGACGGCCCAAGGGATCACATTGTGCCTACAGTCAAGTGTCAATGTGGTCACTCTTTCTGTTTTGTGTGCGGTCATGAGGGTCATGCACCAGCAGATTGTGATGTAGTAAAGTTGTGGATACGAAAATGCGAAGATGATAGTGAAACAGCCAATTGGATTCAGGCAAATACAAAAGAGTGTCCGAAATGCTCATCGACGATTGAAAAGAACGGAGGTTGTAATCACATGACTTGTCGAAAGTGCCGATATGAATGGTGTTGGATATGCGCAGGTCCTTGGTCAGAACATGGGAATAGCTGGTATAATTGCAACAGATATGATGAGAAAAGTGGAACAGACGCCAGAGATACCCAAGCCAAGTCAAGAGCTTCCTTAGAGCGATATCTTCATGTGAGTCAAGATTGCGATTTATGAGGGGAGATGTATACTGATCACTTTTTTAATCATCAGTATTTTAATCGGTTTGCCAATCATGAACAATCTGCTAGGCTCGATCGAGATTTGTACGGACGAACGGAGAAGAAGATGGAAGAAATGCAGGTGACGTCTGAATTAACTTGGATCGAAGTGCAATTCCTAAAAAAGGCGGTAGACACAGTAACAGAATGTCGGATGACACTCAAATGGACCTATGCTATGGCTTATTATCTGATCAGGGACAACATGACGGAGCTATTTGAGGACAATCAGCGAGATCTCGAACGAGCAGTAGAAGACCTCTCCGAGCAATTGGAAAAGCCAATTGAAAGAGATCAGATCGCCACTTTACGTCAAAAGGTGACTGATCTTACTGTCTATGTTCAAAGGCGACGAGAAATTATGCTAAGCGATACAGCTGCGGGCTTTGCGGAAGGGCGATGGAAGTGGAACGTTGCATTTTGACTTTATTCAACAAGGAATTGAATACCACCAGCATACACATTCTCTGAAGCACAATTTTAATTCATACGTATTACTACTATCACATACAATTTTCTTTTCATTACCATCATCGTAATTATCAACAATGACAACATCACACACGAAAGTTTTGTATTAGAATGTAGCCATTCTTGCTCCAATATAATTCCATTTCATCATGTAATCAATACAATTACAATTCGAGCTTCTTTTCGAAAAAGACAGTCTCTTTTATGGGAGTATCATAATACTTTGGCACTTGTACAAATCCTATATCTGTGTATAACGCGATGGCACTCTTCATGTTAGGTAATGTATCTAGAAGTATACGCTTATATTGTAACCTTTTTGCTTCTTCTATAGTAGTATCGACGAGCTGATGACCTAATCGTAAACCCCTTGCTTCAGGTAAAACATACAGTCTCTTTAGTTCGCAAGTCTTATTGTCCAGCATTCGCAATGCTACACAACCAAGTACTTTATTCTTGAATTTTGCAGTGCCGTTCTTCTCTACTGACGAAGGAGATTCCTCAGCTATGAACAAAGCTCCTCTCTTGCTTGAGTCATACTTTCCAGGTAATTGATTGAATTCATCCTGATAATTCTGATAAGATATGTCTATTGGTAGTGATTGATGATAGGCTGTAAAAAGTGACTTGATCACTGTCAAGTCTTTATCCTGGTAAGCCCTCACCACGACGGGCATTACACAGAGCCACGAGTACAATCAAAGGCAGGAGAGGGGACCAATCTGTATAAGGGAAAAGATCAAGGCGTATTCAAAATAAAAAGAGCACGCTAAGGCAAAAAAAAAATTATAACAAAGGAAAAAGGGGTGGTGGGAGGGGAATAAAATGCCACCACCGCATTATTACTAAAGTTTCGCGAGAAAGAGTGACTTAAAACGTTGAGCATGTTGGTGATTAATGGAATGACAGCATATAGAAGAGATAAAGTTACAAAGCACTTGTACCATCTTGACTTTTTGCTTCCATATCTTTGCACCTCTGAAAGATGCTTTCAAATACGCTTGGTTCTTGACCTCCACTGACTTGCCACTTTTCTTGAAAGACATAATTTGGTACTCCAGTGATACCATTCATTCTCTGTTCTTCCGCCAGTCGATCTACTAATTCACCATCTTTGCCACTTTCCAAATAAGCTTTTATTTCTTCACGACTACCTAATCCCGCCTCTTCACCTACATCTACCAATACTTGCAATTGAGTAATATCTATCTCTTGCTCATAATAACGTTTCCAAAGTCCCAACATTGTATCATTTTGAGCCTTTTCACCGCCATGAGATTGAGCGTAGTAAATGAGGCGATGACCATTTCGACTTGTACCTGTATTACCACCAAATTTGAAATGAAGTCCTTCTGAATTAGACACTTGAGTCATCATTTCTTCAATTTCTTTGGCTCTAGCAGATCCAAACTTTTCAGCATAGACTTGTCTACGAGGTTTAGAAAGTACAGGAAATGCTGGTGGTGTAGGCGATTCAGTCATTTGAGGTGGTGGTTGAAGATAATAAGGAATATAACGTAGATTAAATTTATCTTCTGGATATGATTTTTGATGAGCGGCAATAGCTTTGGAAAGTCGAGTATGACCAATGTAACACCAGGGGCATACAACGTCACTTGTAATCTTTACATCAAAAACAGTCATTTTGGTGGCCTTGTTGAATAGGATAAGGCTAGATCGAAAGAACATATAGAGAAGCAGAAAGGGAGAGTAGTGATGTTCCTGTATTTCCTGTAGTAAGTCCGACTTAACAAGTCCTTAATTCCGAATATCAATTCTTCCTCGTGGCTTTCGCAAACACCTATACGTTTTTTCCAACAAATTATCTCTTCTTGATTTTCGCGTGTTTCAGATGAGAACTCCACTTGTCGTCACATTTTAATCTCAAGACAAGAGTACTGTATTCTTTCTCTCCTCAATTGAGATTTCATATCTCAGTGTCGATTTCCTTCACTGTCCATTCAAGGTACGATAATACTAGATACACTCTGATTTAGTGATTCGGCTCATTTGATTTGGAAGTCCTTTCACCTTCTTTTTACCTTTATTTTTTATATTAAAACCGACTCGACATTCTTTTTTCCCCTCTCTTTTCTTCTATCTCAACACAAGAAGATGGCTGCCGCTGCTACAGACAGGGCACCAAGCGCTGATGCCAACATTTCTGGCTCTGGTATCAAGGGTCGAAGGACAAGTCAGAGTCTTAAGGGTAGACGAGGTTCAGGAGTAGAAAGAATGGACAATCATGTCAGTATTCAAAAGCATATCTTTGGCCCGCCGCGCTCTTTTTGTCTTACATTTTCCCTTTTTGTTTTCTTCTTTCTTTTTTGTTAACAGGTCGTATCTTGGCACACTTCTACTCATCGTCATGAAAGTCGTCCTGGTGCTCAAGAAAGTGATCTGGATGAGCAATACAAAAAGTACAAGGAGTTATTTACACTCACACCTGACCGTCTCAAGGAGATTGTCAAGAGATTTGCAGGTGTATTGGAGGCTGGTCTTAAAGAGGATAAGCAGACAGTGGTGAGTAGCGCACAATTGCTCCTCAAAAGCTTTCAAGTATTTAAAATTATCGACGTTCTGACGTACTTTTCTGCAACAGCCTATGCTTCCTGCATACGTCTTTGGTTGGCCTTCTGGAGATGAAACTGGATCATACCTAGCTCTTGATTTGGGAGGTACAAATTTGAGAGTTTGTCATGTGGTCTTGAAAGGGAAAGGTCAATTTGAGATTACACAGACCAAATTCAGATTGACTGATGAACAAAAACAGTGCGATGGTCAAGAATTGTTTGACTTTTGTGCTAGTTGCTTGGACACTTTCATCAAAGATCATTTTGGTGATGGGTCAGACGAAGATGTCATTCTAGAGGAGGAAATTGCGCTTGGATTCACCTTCAGTTACCCCATGGAGTGAGTACTAAGTTAAATTAGAATTAAAAAAAGGTTTTTATTCAGACTAACTCTTCGCACCCTCATTAGACAAGAAGCTATTGACCATGGTAGACTGGTACGATGGACAAAGGGTTTCGGAAACCCAAACACTGAAGGCAATGATTGTGCCAAAATGTTCAGAGATAGTTTGGAAAAGTTCAACGTTCCCATCAAATTGACTTCAATCATCAATGATACAACAGGTACATTGATTGCTTCCAATTATGTAAAGCAAGACACTCGAATTGCTTGCATTTTTGGAACTGGTTGTAATGCTGCTTACATGGAACACATCAAGGACATTCCCAAAATCAAACATCTCAACCTTCCCGATGATGAAGATATGGCCATCAACTGTGAATATGGTGCTTTTGACTCCTTCAAGCATGAACACATGGCAGAGATTCGAACAAAGTACGACGAATACATTGATCTTCACTCAAATAAGCCACACGAGCAAGCATACGAAAAGATGATTGCAGGTTTATACTTGGGAGAACTGTTTCGATTAGTCATGTGTGACATGGTAGATGAAGGTGTTCTCTTCCTTGGTCAAAATACATACAAGATTGAAAAGGAAAACGTTTTTGATACTGCTTTCCTTTCTTTGATTGAATCGGATCCAACAGATGAATTATTGACCATCACAGGTCTTTTCACTCATTTCTTTGGTTTGGACACTACTATGGAAGAACGTAAATTCTTTAGAAAGTTGGCTGAATTGATAGGAACAAGGAGTGCACGTTTGTCTTCTTGTGGTATTGCTGCACTCGTCACAAAGATGGGCTACTTGGAGGGTGATGACCCTAAAGGATGCGGAGTTGGTGCTGATGGAAGTCTTTTCTCAAAGTACCCTAATTTTTCAAATCGACTTCATCAAGCTCTTGAAGACATCTTTGGTGAAAAAGGTAAATTGATCAAGTGTAGTCAAGCTGAAGATGGTAGTGGAGTTGGAAGTGCCATCATTGCCGCCATGACTAGAAAGAGAAAAGACGAAGGAAAATATGACCATGTTTGAGTCTAGAATTCAAGTCGTAAATTTGTAGATATGCAAAAGGCAAAGAATATTAACTTAATAAACAACTATAATAGTCGAAAGGTACTTGTAGTCTTTCATTAGAAAACATTTTTACTTGGATTGAAGGGCTGATTTAAAGGAAGAATCAGGATTGCAATTGTCTAGTGAATATTGAATTGGCATTTACGAAAACTAGTCCATCAGCCATTATTGAAAAATTAGAAATTGGCAATGAAACTGAACTCCAGACTCCTTGGCTTGTTCTTCCACTTCAAACTTAAGATTGCCAATAATAATATCTTAAAATTTTTGATTTTTCGATGTGTAATTTTTATTTTAGTGCGTGCGTGCACGTCCCTCTCTCTCCCCTTTTTTTTTTTAGCTTTCTTCTCATTTAAGTCGCCATGAACAGCGAGTAATCAGATGCGGAATCTAGCAATAGTGTATGTATAATTGGGGCTGGCATCATGGGCATAACAACTGCATATTATTTAATGAAATCGAAAAGATGCAGTCGAATCATCCTTTTAGAGGAAGGTGAAGTAGCAGGAGGAGCAAGTGGCAAAGCAGCAGGTTTTCTTGCTAGAGATTGGCACAGTGGGCCTACTTCTGTAAGTGATTAAGGATGGATTTCCAGTGGAAAATCTTGATCTTTGATTTGTCATTGTAGTCTTTAGGTAGACTATCGTATAATCTTTATGTTGAATTGGCTGTGGAATTAGATGGTGTAAATTGTTTCGGTTATCGAAAAGTACCATCTCTAATCATGAACGTACAAAGAGGACGAGGAGGAAATTCAGGAGAATTTTTAGAAGCAGAAAAGTCTTGGTTGGATCAGAGAAATGTCTTTGAAGTAAATGTGATGGATAAGGAGGGGACTGCTCAAATTCACCCGGAGCAATTTTGTAAAATTCTACTCAAAGAATGTTTAAAAGGGAACGTTGAATTGGTTGAAGGACGTGCATATAAAGTGCACACATCAAGTAAAGGGCACTCGATACATCATAGTCAAGGCCAACTTGATGCTGATATCGTTTCGATATGTGCTGGTCCTTGGTCAGGAAAGGTTGCAAATGAATTATTCAACATTCAAATACCCATCAAGGAGCTGGCAGGTCATTCTTTAGTTTTAAAAACTTCAAAGCCGCTACCACCCCTGGCTATCTTTGCAGACGTACGTGATTCGGAAGGGCAATCGACTACAACACCTGAGCTATTCTCCAGACCAGATGGAACCATCTATATTGCGGGAGAGAATTGTGAGTCAAATCTTACTGGTTCGGAATCTTCCTTACCCCTTTTGACAATTATCTCCGATCCTTTTCACCAAACTGTCTTTTTGCAGCTGGCGCCCCTCTACCTCCTGGTACAGCTTCAGTAAGAATAAGTGAAATCTCAATAGCTAGGCTATTGTCTGCTTGCAAATTAATTTCTCCAATACTTGATACAAACAATGCCAGTATAGTCAAGGAAGCTCTCTGCTATCGTCCCATTACTTCAAGAGGTTACCCTTACCTATGTAAGTTACCTCAACAACCTAATCTCTTCTTGACTGCCGGTCATGGGCCTTGGGGGATCTCATTAGGTCCAGGCACTGGAAAAGTGATGAGCGAATTAATTCTTGAAGGTAGCGCAAAGAGTGCTAATATCGATCACTTGGGCATGTAAAGTTCAGATGTATTAATTCAATGTGTAAAATTCTCCTATGAATCTTTACTGTGGCACCAATTGATGTGCCTTGATCACCTTTCCCCTCTTTCGGCGAGTTTATTAAAAAAACGCAAGTCCTAGCGCGAGCTTTCTTGTTTTATTTTATTTTTAGTTTTGATGGGTTTTGGTAAAGTGTCGTTCCCGGGAGAGGCTAAAAAGACAACCAATCCAATTTTGAAAATAAAATAAAGATTCTTTTTGAGTCAGATCTTCACTTTTGAACGTCAGCAACATGCAAACATGGCATCCAATTATGGTTCAGCATCAGCAGGAGGTGGGCCGAGCAGTAGTTATGCTCCGACACCAGCTGCATCGACAGATTCGATAACAAATGAGGTTGATTTGCTAAAAATAGCAAGAAGTCAAATTCCTCGTTCTTCTTCTCCTCATGCAGTCATGCAATCCTATCGAGCTTATCGAGACACTGTGCGAAAAACAGTCTTGTCGAGCTACAATATCTTAGGATTTTTGAGTAGTGGTACTTATGGAAGGGTATATAAAGCTTCACTTAAGGGACATCCTCAATCTTGGGGTGCAGAAGATGAAAGATCAGGCGTAGTATTTGCTATTAAAAAATTTAAACCAGACAAAGAAGAGCATGCAACATACACAGGAATTAGTCAAAGTGCTATGCGAGAAATTGCTCTTAATAGAGAATTGAGTCATGAGAATATAATAACGTTGCGGGAAGTCACATTGGAAGACAAGTCAATCTATATGGTATTTTACTATGCATCACACGACCTTCTTCAACTTATTCATCATCACAGTACAGTCATTCGAGGTCCCATTGCTTTACCAGTGCTCAAATCATTGCTCTTTCAATTACTAAATGGCGTTCATTACCTTCATAGTCATTTTGTTCTTCATCGAGATTTGAAACCTGCCAATATCCTTCTTACTTGCGATGGAGTTGTCAAGATTGCCGATTTGGGTTTAGCTAGGATATATCAAGCACCTTTACAAAGTCTCTATGCTGGTGACAAGGTTGTTGTCACTATTTGGTATCGAGCACCTGAGTTACTACTAGGCGCAAGGCATTATAATTATAAGATTGACATGTGGGCCATTGGTTGTATTTGGGGAGAACTATTGGCATTACGACCAATGTTTAAAGGCGAGGAAGCAAAGATGGATGCAAAGAGCAAGACTACACCCTTTCAAACGTGAGTGCCGACGAAATTTAGTATTCAAAGCTTAGATCTAAGAAGCACAACCATTTTACCTGTTCAGTGATCAATTTGTGAGGGTCATCGAGGTAATGGGTAATCCAAGCAAGGAAAGATGGCCAGGTATTGAGCATATGCCAGACTACAAGCATTTGTGGCCGCATTTGCGTATAGACAAGTGAGTCTGCTAGCAAAGTAATAATCTCCTTTCTAACCTTCTCTCCTCGAAAAATTTCTAGTTATCCTAATAATCTCTACTCTTGGTATTCTACCCGAGCAAGGAATGCTTCTGGGTTTGATCTTTTTGAAGCACTGCTGCAGTATGATCCTGCAAAGCGCCTAAGTGCAAAGCAAGCTCTTGACCATCCTTACTTTCAAGAACGTGAACCGATTCCTACAGCAAATGCCTTTGCTTCTCTACCCAATGGAAACACCATTTATCCCGCTCGAAAACTTATCAAAGATGAGAGTGATCCAAAAATGATGCCAGTATCTGCTTCGGTAGCTCAAATCGCAGAAGGTGGTGGTACCAGCAACATTTTTCCAAGCACAGCGGCAGGTGTAATTGCAATGCAAGCTTCAGGTTCCGCCGTGACTGGAAAATCTGGAAGTCAAAAGGCAGGTATAGCGGGGTCTTCATCACTCAAGAATCCTCTGAATAATGCATTTCTTTCTGCTATGGGTCCTTCCGCACCACCTCCTGCTCCTGCCAGTGGTGGAAGCGTAGGTCCTTCATCAAATGTGAATAGTGTTGGGCCGAGTCATTCAACTTCTATGAGTCAACAGCCGCAGCAACAAGTACAAGCAGTCACTCAACAACAGCCACCTTCCAATTCAAGAGGGGGTATGGTAGGAGCAGCAACAGCCAACGCTGGTCGAGCAGCCAAGAGACAGAAGAAGTAGCAAGAACATCTATTTTCGCGTCCTTGAGGCTTTTTTTTTGGTACATATACCAATGTAAAATAATAATAAATATTGTAATTCTACGCAATCTACTCACCTCTCCCCTTGGAGCCATTAAAAAAATATATTAGAAGTGGGGAAAAGAAGCGCTTTAATGAGAAGATTGTGCTTTCTCTTTCCTGATTACCTCTCCACCACCATAATCCACATTCTCTGACAAGTTCAAAGCTTTCACCAGTCAACTTCAATACAGATATATATCTTAAAGGCCCATCAGTTAGTATATCTTGTTATCCTCTACTCCTCATCAACCTCAACCCTAATCTACTCAAAATCCAGCGTAGCTCTACGACTGCTGAGTGACAAGACTACTTCTTTCTCAATTTGGCGCGACTCCAATCTACCCTTCTACTCGAACATAAGAATTGAATCGAGTAATCATACCCTGCGGGGCCGGACAGTTTTTTGGTAGCATTTGTTGGTTTGGGGGAAGGCAAGGAATAGGACAAAGATAATCAAACCATTCTCTTTTGTCGATGAGTGAACGCTGAATGCTGATTTGATTACAAGTGAGTAATCTTGATACTTTGTATGATCTCACAAGTGTTAAAACCACAGCTACATTTTACTGAAGTGCATGGCTTCCTCTTCTGTAGATCAACATGACAAGTCATAGGGTTGTACAGTCACGAAGTAATAGCTCTGGAGAAGTGAGAACGACAATTAAAGACGAATTGAGCATTGGAATGGTACCTGGAGAAGTCAAACCACAAAAGGCATGTATCCATTGTCGAAAATCTAAAGTCAAATGTGTACATGAGGGTGGACCTCCTTGTAGAAGATGTAGGGACTCTAAATTGGAGTGTAAATTTAGGCTCAGAGCGGTAAGTGAGAGACGTCTGATTTAGTCAAGATCACAATTTGTACTAAATGAATTACATTTATCTCGATTCAGGATGATGAGACATGGCGAGAAAGAACAGACGAAACGTTGTCAAAGCTGGCCAATGCAGTCGACACACTTCTAAATCGAGAGACTGGACCAGCCATATCGTCCAATCACGCTGTGCATCATTCTGGTACACCAAATCACCGACCAATTATACCTTCACGTAACATGTCTGCACCAGGACTGTACATGAGCAATCCTCCTTACTCACCCAGTAACAATACCGGTATACAATCTCTACACAGACATGCTTCACATGGACCAACACAACCTCTGCAATTCTCTCCCTATGGAGAGAACATTTTATCATCAGAACATCAGTCACCATCTAATCATGATGGTGGTAGTACTTCAGATCTGACTTCACCTAGTTTTGAAAGAAAAGGTATTAGCAGAAAGAGAGAAGCTCCAAGCGATTGGGATTCTGATCACCATGGGCAATATTCGAGTAATCTTCGATCGCCCTCTTCAATTCATAGTGTTTCAACTCCTATCCTTCATCAACATCAGTACTCAAGAGCAAGAGGAAGTAGTATATCGTTGATGCCTCCTCCACTTCCTCCAGCACATCTAGATCAAGACCAAGTCATGCCATCCCCTATCCTGTCTCATGTTTCCGTAAATAATGCTCCTATATATATTCATGGATATGCGACAGGTCCAAGATGGATGATGGGAAATACAACGAGCTATGCAAAGGCTACCCTAACAATAGGAAGGGACGATCCTCGCATGAACGCAATTAGTATTGGATTGGTACTGATGGATCGAGCGAAATCTTTGTTTATGTTTTTCGCTGAAAAGCTACAACCACATTCGTTTGGCTTTCCTACCTACCCTGCTTCTGAACAAATGACACCTGTCATCATCTCATCTATACTAATGGTAGCTGCCTTACACGATCCAAGTTCTCGCCATCATCATCAAGCCCTCAAAAACGATTGTCTAGCTTCCATTAAACCAGAACAAGATGTCAGTACAACTCAACCACTTGATCCAGAGCTTGGAATTGGAGTGGAAGAGATTACTGGTGCTTGTATTGCTTCAGCTTGGCTCGGTGGAGAAATAGGCTGGAGAATATCTCGAGTGGCCAGGTGGTGGACAATTGGATATTTGAAACACTTTGAGATACCTAGTCGAAGTTTGACTTTAGGTGAATGTCTTACTATTTTACCACCCTTTCGTCAAATCGACCTAGTTGACAAGTTACGCATCTGGTTGGCTGCTTTTGTTGCAGAAGCTCAGCAAGCTTTTATACTAGATCGACCTAGCCTAGTCCCCAATCAGAATCCCTCTCCATATGTTGATGTTAGTGTCTGATGGTAACAATTTGGATAAACCTTAAACAATTTGCTTAATTCCTACCTCTTTTTTCTATTCAGGCACTTCGAATCGCTTTCAATGATGCCAATTCACCCTCATCGAATTCAGATAGCACAATTAATGACACAAAGGGTAGTATGACGGGCGGTTCAGGAGGTTCGATCAAATATCCACCTCCCCCTGATCGACAATTGATGGGTCATGCGAGTATTTTACATATTTTACTCGGAGCTCAGAGAGTACAAAGGGAAGCAAGGTGGTCAGCTGAGACTGCTTCAGCTAGAGAAAGCAATGGTTTTCCTTCTCGTGGTCTTTCTCCTCATCTCAGTAGCGCATCTAGCGGTTTGGTGAATCCAACATCCATTCGAGAATGCGTAGATCGTCTGACTGCTTTCTGGAATAATTGGATGAGCGAAATAGAGAAATGGAAGGCAGATGTTGCTAGTCTGGAAGGTGTGTAGAATGAGTAAAGAGTCAAATTTCAGTCATTTTTCACTAACTTTTGGACTGTTGCATGATACAAATTAGACCTCTCCTCTTCTACTGCATCGGCAATGGATTTGACCTTGACACTTTACTTGACCAAAGCTCACTTGGGCTCTTTAGCTTTAGAACCAGAATACAATGCAAGTCCTTCAGTCGCCAAGGCAGCTTCTAAAGATCCAAGATTACTTCAAGTACAGGCACAAATTGTCAATACTGCAAAATGTAGTGCATTGGCTGCCTTGAATCTTGCCATCAGTCAAGTCGGTTTCCGTGATCGACTACTTTATCTTCCCGGCTATTACCACTTTGTGAGTGACGATTTATCTCTAATCTGCATCTATTTGCCGGAATTTGACTTTTACTTACCCTCTATTTCTCTCACGCAGCTTCTTGGCCATTCCGCTGGATTCTTGCTACTACTCGTTCAACGAAAATATCGATTCATGCTTGCGGGAGAAGCCAAAGGAGTTTTGGAAGCAGTGGAACAATTTAGTCACATTTATGTTTCAGATATTGCTTCTCACAATTTTCATCCACATGCTACTGATAGTCCTCATCCTGGTTTAGCGACTGCAGAAGCACTTTCACGTTCTTGTCAGCATCTTCGATCTCAAGCTAGAGGCAATTGAGACAATTTTAACCTCATAAAAACATCATCTAAGAACTTTGTACTTGTAGTTCCTCAATCTCATTCACTCAATATCCATGTATGCAATTAATTTCATTTGTTATTTATTTCTTTCTTTGCCTTGTTTCGTAATGTACTCCACTACAAATTTTCAACTCATTTATAAATCCCACTTGTGGTTGTTACCCTTCATATGTTTACTTTGTTTTTTTCTTTCTTTTCATAAGAGAAAATAAATTTTCATCTGATCAAAAGGTGGTATCACCCTTGTCATAGACACTTTCTACAGCCTTTGCTGGTTTGGGGTGAATTCCATTGTGATGGAAGATACCTTCAATTCTTGGGTAAGCGTTCAAATTCTTGTGTGCAACAATTTGAAATGCGGAAGATCCACCTTCCCTTGCAACAATGACTGAACTAGCCAAGAAAAATAACCAAATTCGGTAAAGTCGAGTTCCATACTTTTCAACTACTTTGCTCTCGTTCCGCTTCCAATTCTCCAACCAACGTTCAATGGTGGCAGAATAGTGAACACCGATTACGTCAGCCGATCGAATCTCAAATCCTGCCGCTTCTAATTTGTTAATTACCCAGCCAAGACTGCAAGAAGCTGTAGTAATGAAAGATGGAGAGAAGTGAGGAAAGCGACAAAGAGAAGATTTTTTTTTAATTTAGCTTGCTCACTCACCATCAGCACCACGAAAGATATACTTATTCATGAATAAGCCCCAGATGAGATCCCAAAATTGCCAACATGGTCGTAGACCAGCTACTTGTAGTAAGAAAGTACCTTCATCGTTCAATCTCTCGTAAATGTCATTCAAGAAGCTCGAATAATGTCGAATTCCAACATGTTCAGCCATTTCCAGACTAACAATCTTGTCGTAATGACCTTTGTCAACTGGAATATCACGATAGTCCATACACAAAATACGAGCTTGTTCTTTGGTAAGTCCATTTCTAGCAATTCTTTCGTTTCCAAACTTAGTTTGTTCTCTGGCTAATGTAACACCAGTAGCATCTACACCAAAGTTCTTGGCAGCAAAGGCAGTCAAAGTTCCCCAACCGCAACCGATATCCAACAATTTTTCACCAGGCTTCAATCCCAATTTTGAGCACACTGTAGTGAGTTTGTTGTTTTGCAACTCTTCTAGGGTTTCCTTCTTCGTTGGATCACTAATCATTCCTGATGTATAGATCATTTGAGGGCCAAGGAACCATTCGTAAAAGTCGTTACCTCGATCATAGTGATCACGTACCATGTCTTCATCTGCTTTGGCGGAGTGTGTAAGAACGTCGGGTATAAGAACTGTAAAGACAAATTTGAATAATTCGGGAGTCATGTGCATGTATGCCCAATCTAATCGATGTTCAAGAACATCGAGCATTTCTCCCTTGACTTCAATTTTGCCGTCAAAGTAATTTTCGTAGAAGATTTCCATTGGGATTTTCTTCTTGGCATATTTCTCCCTCAGATGAACGTCGTTGAATGTGAGATAGGTCTCAATCGGCTCTTAGTAGGGAAAGGGAAGATTATTCTCAGTTGTAGGCTAGCTGATATGAAATCAAGGAACTTACTGCCAGGAAGTTGTATCTTCTCATTTTTGCGAGGCCCGTAAATGCTCATGACAGTCCAATAAGCAACAGTGACTGGAACACCAGTAAGAGCAACAAGGAAGAGGTAGGCAGTCCACGAGAACCAGCTCGCTTTCACAAACGGAATGATTCGCAAGAGTACTGCAGGAGTGAAGAGGACCAAAAGACCCAAGTGAATGTTGCTGAAGCTGCCATTTCCTTCGGCAGGAAGAGGGGCATTGGCGATAGAAGGCTGAACGAAAAGGAATAAGCAATACAATTTAAAGGTAGACAATTCCTCTGATCACATTCACTCACATATGAAGTGAGTCTGACCTGACCACCTGGAGCCATAGCAGCATGGGACATTTCCTTGGGAGGATGACCAGGCAATGAGGCAGCTGCTCGATTCACTGCTGCACTGATAGACCCTTGTCGAGCAGGACTCTTTATAGGTAAATTACTTGCATCTGTGCCTGAGCCTACAGAAGAAGTGTTTGACTGTCCAATATGGTCCTGTAAATAAGAGAAATCATCCAGAGTCTTGACATCTGGAGGGGCCGACATGATAAAATTGGCCAGCGAATATCCTGGATGATAGTCTAAACGTAGAAATTTTGGATAGAACTTTCTTCTTGTGAACAGGAAAAATGTAGCCAACAAAGACTTGTTAAATTCGCGTTTCCCTTTCTTTCTACTGATACGCGCTTCCATTTCCGTGTTCCGCTTTTAGGACTTTGATCTTCGCTTTCATTTTAGCAAGAAGGTTTAACAAAGGAGAGAGGCAGTGATCTTGTTTGGCTACTTATAACATTTATGATTACCTTCAAGCCTCTTTCGGAGCCTTTTGATGGCACTCAACAAGGAGAGCAGGGTAGTTCAAACGGAGAGAAGCCAAAAGCGTTGGCCTATCTAGTAGAGGTTGATGAAATTCGGATCCTACTAGACTGTGGATCACCCGAGTCTTTTCAATTCCAGAATGATGGTGGACTCGATGATATTTTAAGAGAGTGAGTTTTGTTTCATTTTTCAAGACTGTGATATAGAATTGATTTGCTAAGTGCTATAACCTTCCCAACAGGGTATCACCTACTATTGATCTCGTTCTACTATGTCATTCCACCTTGTCTCATTTGGGACTATACGCTTATGCTCACTCTCACTTTGGACTCACTGCGCCATGTTATACCACCTTACCAACAGCTACAATGGGTCGACTTACCATCCTAGAGGCTGTGAGTATGATTCGATCGGAAAGGAGTATTCCAATTACCGAGCCTTCAGAAAAATCGAAAGATGCAATACAGGAAGCTACGCCAGTGATAGACCGACATCTCTGCATCGCAAGTCCTGACCAGATAGATGCAGCCTTTGAGCATATAAGTACGTTGAGATATTTACAGCCAACGCAACTAGAAGGAAAGTGCGCAGGTCTCACACTTACCGCCTACAGTGCTGGACATACTTTGGGTGGGGCTGTATGGAAGTTGAGAAGTCCCTCCTCTGGAACTCTCCTAATAGCTCTGGATTGGAATCATAACAGGGAGCGACATATCGATGGTACAGCTCTCATATCAACGTCAATTAGCAGTGCAGCTACACCGAGTGGACCTAGCAGTAGTGGTGCAGGTATCGCTGATGCGATTCGAAGGCCAGACGTACTTATAACATCAATGGCCAGAGCATCATTCACCAATTCCCGTCGTAAAGACCGTGATGCCGCATTACTTGATGTCATTCACAATACAATTCGAGGTGGCCACTCTGTCTTGATACCTGTCGACGCTTCCGCTCGGTTGCTGGAGCTACTTGTCTTGTTAGATCAACATTGGGCTTTTGCGTATCCTCATGTACGATTTCCACTTTGTCTAGTCAGCGCTACAGGAAAGGAGGTCGTAGAACGAGCACGAACATTAATGGAATGGATGACAAGGGAATGGGCTCGAGCAAACGATTCGCAAGCAGCTAGTGCAAATGGTGGAGAAGATGGAACAGATGGTGGTGCACAACCACCACCACAGAAAAAACAAAGAGGATCGCGAGGAACAGGATCGCAGGCACCTACATCTCCTTTGGACTTTCAATATCTTCGGATCTTTTCTTCACTTGCAGCAATGGATGAAGCAGTTTCTCCAAGAGAGGCAAAGGTAGTACTTGCTTGGCCTCCCAGTCTCACTCATGGACCTTCTCGTAAGCTGCTAACTCGAATGGGTGGAAATGAGAAGGATGTTGTTATTTTAACTCAGCGCGGTGAACCATGTTCTTTGGGAAGGGATCTCTATGACAAATGGGAGATGAGACAAGATTCTTCAGCGCAATGGGGTAAAGGGAACGTTGGCAAGGCAGTCGAGGTTAACGATAAGATAGATATAGAGCTACACAGTAAGGTTCCTCTATCAGGGGAAGAGCTAGAAGCTCATTTGGAGACAAAAAGGATTGCTAGTGAACGAGCAGCTCAACAAAAGGCATTACTAGCTCGTTCAACTCGAAGATTGGAAGCTGATGAAGATGATGAGGGATCGAGTGATTCGGGCTCTTCCGGTGACGAATCAGATGAAGAAGATGTCATGATGGAAGGATTAGACGGCGAGGATGGTCAAGAAGGAAAGAGTCGTATACTCGTCTCTAGAAGAGGAGCCAGAGGAAGTATAAAGAACATGTTGAAGGAGGAGGAAGACACTAATTTTAACTCTGAAATATCTTTTGACATATATTTAAAAGGTAAAGCTAGCCGAGCGACAACATTCTTTGGTACTTCAACAGAAAGAGCAAGCGGACGTTACAAAACTGGTGTTAGATTTCGAATGTTTCCTGTAGTAGAAAAGAAGAGAAAAGTAGATACATATGGTGAAACATTGGATATTGCAAAGTGGTTGAGTAGGAAAAGACAATTGGAAGCAATTGGTGGTGAATCAGTTGAAGGAGAGAGCAAGGCAAATCAGGAAGAAAGCGCGAGAAAGAGAAGACAACAGTTGGACAAGGAAGAACAAGAAAGGAAGCAAAAAGAGGAACCACCTAGCAAATTTATTACAGAAACGATATCTCTTGAATTAGCATGTAAACTTGATTATATTGATATGGAAGGTTTGGGAGATGGTAGAGCACTCAAAACGATCGTACCTCAATTGGAACCAAGAAGAGTCATCTTGGTAGAATCTTGGAGTGCAAAAGATCGAGAAAATTTAAAGAATTCGCTGAGTGTAGTTAGGGGAATGACTCAGGATATTCGACTACCCATACAAGGTGAAATCATCGAAATTGGTGAATTTACTTCAAATTTTACAGTCAATTTAGGTGAAGAAGTATTGGGTAATTTACGATTTAGTAATTTCCAAGATTATCAAGTGGCACTTTTAAAAGCAAAGATCAATTACCGGGCAGAGTCATCGATTGCTATGCTAGAAGTACTTGAGGAAAAAGCCATAGTAGCTATAGATCAGGAAGATGTTAAATTGAAGACCGAGGGTGAAAGCGAAATGGTAACCAAAAGTAGTAGTAGTAGTACTACATTTGGTAATGAAGCTGCAGGAAATCTTACTCAAGTAATTCGTAGTGCAACACAGCAACCAACTACATTATTTATCGGAGATCTCAAGCTATCATCTCTGAAACAATCCTTGGCTACATTTAGCAAGCCTGGTATACCTTCTGAATTCAGTGGTCAAGGTACATTGGTCTGTGGATCAGGAGCATTTGGAAGTAGTAGCCAAAATCAAGAAGATGTCGTCACTGTTCGAAAGGAAAATGAAGGTGAAATTATAATTGAAGGTAATATTAGTAAGAACTTCTATTCTGTTCGGGACGCAGTCTATGCTTTACACGCACAAGTGACTGGGCAGTGAAAACAAGTAGCAATGAAACACCAGTGTAGCACTATTGTATGATGATGAAAAGATATAGAAATGACATCACACACATGTCTTATTTGTTGTTTTTTTTTTAACTAAAGTTACAAGGGTGTCATTCGTAAGAATGTCGGCGTGGCATGCCATGTATGTTTTTAATTGTTGGTGTAACTTAAGCTACAGCAACCTCTGTTTGAGTAGTTGAAGCATTATCGAGCAGTCCGTTGCTTGCTTCATCGCCATTCACACCGTTCGATTGCTGACCCTGTCGATCACCACCTGCTCCTGATGCTCCCCCTCTACCACCCCCACGACCACCTCTACCGCCCCGACCACCTCCTCTTTGATCATTATTGGATGCTACTGTAATGGGATGAGCTTTTCGGTCCATCGCTTGACCCATAGCAGCTGACCTGAAAGTAAATCCTCTGGTCTTTTCTATTACTGTCTGGTAGATGGCAGAGTTGGTCTGATTCATGTGCACCATACCTTCCTTGAAGTCAATCTTTGCATCGGCCCTCGTGTCTCGAATTAAGTTGACAATCCACTTTTCTCCTTCTTCTTGAGTCATGTTAAGACGATTTGAGAGGTCTGCAATATCTACTCTTTGATGGATCCGGCAATATGCTTCACTAACCAAGAACCTAGCTGATTCAATAAAGTCATCTGCATGATCACCAATGAAAAAGTCATTTTTTGCAACTTCTTGTGCCTTTTTCAACTCCTGTTGCGCTGCCTCAAAATTGAAATTGCAATATAATTCCTGTACGAATTTGAGTATAGGATCGTTTCCAATACGATGTGATTCTTGTTGAAGAATCTTTGTAATCTCTTGCAGTGCAGCGGTAGGTGTCAATTTAGTGGAAGCGGGTAATCCAGGATTGGATGCATTAAGAGGGGTCTGAATCACGTAAATTCGAGATGACCGTCGAGTAATGATAAGCGAAGTAACTAGATAACGCAATAACCACCAACAAGTCGTCTGAATGGTATTGAGGTAAGGAGTTGAGAAGAACATTTCTACCAAACCTTCCCGACCTTCAGGGTGATTGAACCAAACGAAAAGTGACCAATGCAGAAGCCATGTTCTCTTTTGCAATACAGCCTCATGCCCTCCTTCGTCCGGTCGAGATGTATCAATAAAGTCGCGAAGTAGCTTCAATTCTTCTAAGGCTCGATCCCAGTCTCCTGTAAGACAATCAGATGCCAACTTTCCCCAATGCGAAGAGACGGTCAATATTGGATCTGTCGATAAGACTCGAAAGTGATATAAATATGAAGAAGCTTCGCCGTAATTTCCGCAAGAGTATTGGAAATAACCATATCGATATAGAGCGTTAATTTGGTCCAATGTGAGTTTATAGTGTTCTTCCAACCATTGCAAATTCTGAGCTTTGTCTTGCTTGAGTGAGTCTGCCACTGTTGGGTCCTCAATAACATTCAACACGGTTTCGACCTCACTAGCCAAGCGCTCATTTTGCGCCTCTGCATCTTCACGCTGCTTTTGTAATTCGGTGGGAGCAGGTTCATCTGGATAAGCTTGTTCGTGTAATTGCAAAGCAAAGTCGACCATAGAAGTACCCTTGGCCAATTCATACATGGCTTTTGCAATGTCATCTTGATTGAAAATGTTGAGTGAGCCGAGATGTTGCAAAAGGGGGAATCCAAGATGTCGATCAGTGTAGTTGAGGATCGTCGAAGTGAGATCCGTGTCGGCCATATTGGGTGAGATGATTGTGAGAAACAAATGTTAAAGACGGGTATGTTCTTTCTTCCTCTACACGCTTGGTCTATATAGACACGAAGAACAATGAGAACGAAAAAAGATGGCAGCTTCAAGATTTATCACGTGGCCACTCTGCGGTTGATTTCACGTGGGGTGGAGCAACACCATCTTAAATTTCTCGCTTTCCCCATCATCACTCGTATACATATATATCATGGCTTCGTCACTTCGGAGCCTATTTTCTAACTTTGGTCGGGCAGCGCAGACCAGGGTAACGCTCACACCTGAAGCTATTCGATCTTCAAAAGCTGGTGTTATTGGTATTCCAACCTCTGCGCGACGTCCTCTTGTGAGCTTGGGTAGAGCTAATAATACGATTAGTTTCTAAAGCAGTTTTTTGTCCTTTTTGGTTTGACCAGGGTGGATTTAGAGGAGCAATTACCGGCTTCTCCCTTGGATTTGGTTTAGCGAGCGCATATGGGTACATTTATCTACTTCGCGAGTACAACCTGGCTAGTACTGCAATGGTAGCATCAATCCAGGAATTACAAGAGAGTACTCAGAAGGTATGGATGTCTCACCGACACCTGACTAGCAAAGAGCGATTGCTTACATATCTATTTGTCCTTTTTTTCTAGGTGACAAATGCCTTTGCTAGGGTATCGGCGCTCGAACACCAGGTTCAAAGAGTAGACCATCGAGCAAGTTCAAAGGAAGAAGTTCAACGTCGCAATTCGGATTTAGTTCGGGTGTACGATGCACTACATGAAGATGTTCTTGAGATTCGACAAAAATTGTTTGATGTTGGTAAGTCGCTAAATTGCACTACTGTTGCCTTCGAATGTGAACTAAATATGCTATCAATATTATAGAGCAAGACATTAATCGATCTTTTGGCACACCTTCTACTCGTCAGGCCAACGGACGTCTTGTTTAGTTTTTGACGGATCAACCTAAGCACAGACTGTACAATATCATGTATACCATAAGGAATTCATCAATATTTCATAATTTATTCATGTCATCAAAATGCCCGTCGGAGTGAATATTAAAAGTTACCCTTCCTTCATCCATCTGCAATGTCACATGTGCCCTCACCGAATAAAGCGCGACTTTTCTTTGAAGAGACTTCGCGTTTTTCCTTCCATCGTACTTTCATCTCTTTGTTCATTCTGTACTTTCTTCTTCATTCAAGGCAAGCGTAATCACTTCCATTGGCTTTTTCAAGACTACATTGGACTTGGAAGTCTCAAGTCGTACTTGTCCTTGTCTCATACGGGACACCTGTCAATCATTCGGCTACAATTACATATTGCTTAATCTCATTCTCCTGCCGTAATCTAATATTTATTATTCTTTCTCTTCGCACTCACCATTATTACGGCATAGATTAATAACGTAGCGAACTGGATTCGCCTAGTATGGCGCCACCAAGAAGGGCAGCTGCCGTATCGGCTGCCAATAATCTCTCCATGAATGGTAGTACAGCAGGCCCATCCATCTCGTTGCCATCAACCCCAGCAGGTAAATCAATGGTCAAGGGGCGAGCTAGTACTGGTCAGCAAAAGCATGTAGGTACAGCAACGCCTTCTTTGCCAGTTACACCAAGAGAACCCTTGAGCCCTATTGTCAGTCGACTTCGGAAAATGTGGAAATTTGCTGCCGTCTGCCAATTTCTTTTCACTTTCGATGAGGCCTTTGGAATGAGTGGATTTGAGACAGAGGTAGGTGAACATTCTCTGAGGAAGGGACCAATTACTGATCAATATGAATTATATTAACTTAGGCACTTGAGCGAGATCTGGATGGCACAGAAAAGAAGGTCATTCCTGACCTCATGAGACGCCTTCTATACACATTGACGCTCAATAGGAATATCGAGTAAGTACAGGCTTTGTTGATTCTCTATCTTAAATTGTTTCTCTGATATTCGTGGAAATTGGATCATCAGTGAGAACAACTGGGAGGATCATCTTCGAGCTCAATATATAGCGAGGCAACCAGAAGAGAATAAGTTGGGTTCAATAGAGGAGCCCTTTCCATGGGCCGGTTTGCCCTTGCGACAAAAAGTGAGTGGGCGACACATATGCGACCTTTGATTTGACAAAGACAACTTGAAGTTGATGAAAGCGCCTACTACAATTAGATCGAGACTCTCTACCAAGCATGCGAATGGCAGCTATGGGATGCAGAGCGTTTCCGAAAGCTTGTCAAGAATGAAGAAGACGCTCATATCTGGGTAAGTTTGAAGAAAAAAAGAGGAGAAAGATAAAGTACTAATTTCTATCTCCAACGATCAGCGAATTGATCCAATCGGTTGGGACAGCCTAGACAATACTTACTGGTTGTTTGATGGTGAGAATAAGGGGAGAGCACTGCTCGAATTGCTCGAGTCCTCACTTACTAGAACTCTCTTGAGCAGACAATCGACTTTGGATCCAATATCCTCGACCTCCACCTGTAAAAGCAAAGGCCCCTTCAAAAAAGAATTCGAAAAAGGCAAATTTGGAAGCTGCTGCAGCCAAGAGAGCTGCTCAAAAGACACAGACGCAAAAGAGAAAGAGGGATGATGTAGTTAAACCAAAGAGTACTCCAACTCGGTCATCTACAAGAAATAAATTAAGCAGTGGTATAACAGTAGAACAGCCAATTCAGCCAGTCATCAAAAGGGGTCGGACTTCCCGCAGAAGTGTAGGAAAAGATGGATGGGAAGAAGTACCTCCCGAACTTCTTTACGACGAAGAAGCTAACGGTCCGACAGCGGATGGTGATGAAGATTCGGATTTATCTGATCCACCTCCTGCAGACGAGGATACGTCAATGCTTGATATAAGCAAAGATGAAGAGAACAGAGATAATACGATTAATTCAATCAATGACGAAGTTGGTATTGATACTGTGGTCTCTGTCAAAGAAGAGCTCGAGAATGAGACAGTTAATGGCATCAAACAGGAAGAGTCAATTATCGACAGGAACTCGTTAGAGGATAATGATAAAGTAAAAGCAGATCCAGAAATGTCAAAAACGGAGGAGGTGGAGGAGGAAGAATGGATTGAATATGAAACTTTGGCAGTGACAAAGGAGGAGTGGTTAGTCATGTCAAAGAAATTCGAAAAATCAAAACACCCTGATGAGAAGCTATTGCATCAATTTTTACTTGGTGAAGTATTACCCAAGGTCATGGCAGATATTGAAGAAGCAGAGAAACAAAGAGCATTGGAGGCAGCTATGGCAAATAGAAAGAGAAGTAGTCGAATTGCGCTCAAGGAAAGCGAGCGAGAAGAAAAGGAAAGAGATCGAGTGGCAAGATTGAAGATGGAGGAAAAGATGGCTGCAATTCGAGCAGAAGAAGCTCAAAGAATGGTAAAGGAAAGAGAAGAAGTGGATGCAGCAAAAGTTCGTGAGGAAAGAATTAGGGAAAGGGAAGAAAGAATAGCAGCAAGGGAGAGAGAGGCCATTGAAAAGGCAGAGCGGGAAATTTTGGAGCGTGAGAATCGCGAAAAGATGAGAGAGATGAGAAAGATGAAGAGAGAACAATTGCTTGCTAATGGAGGACTTAGTAATGAAAGTGAAGAACTACAACAGCAACAAGAACAAGATGATGATAGCTGGGAGCTTGATTGCGAAATTTGTGGCAAGGCAGGCATCAATTTAGATGATACAGAGGAAATTGTTTGCTGTGAAAATTGTGGAGTATGGCAACATACTGAATGTTGGAATTCATTTGATCGACGAGTGGGTCACCCTGCTCGAATTTGGGAACAGATTGATTTCTTCTGCTCAAAGTGCAAAGCACCCCTTCCTGGTCAACCTTGGCCTCAAAAGCCTGAAAAAGAGATTCAACAATCTGCATTTGCTCCTGTTTCGTCCTCTATTGCCTCTAGCCCACCACATATGTTGCAAAAGCTCGTTAATCCAAACGATAATCAGCAAAGTACTCCGCTTAATCTAATGTCGCAAGTGCAATCAGGACCGAACAATCACAATGTTCGATCTCCTTATCAGAGTGGATATGGACAGCCAACACCGCAACAGAATCAGCAAGTGAGACCGCCCCAACATTATGCTGCACCAGGTCAAGGATATTACAATGGTTATCAGTATGGGTCTGGTCATCCTTCCATGCAATCACCACTGAGACCCACTGTGCATGCACAAATTCCCCCTCAGCATATGCAAAGGCCCCTGCCAGCTCCAATGCAGAGTATGCACGTAGCTTTACCATCATCGCAAAATCAGCAAAGCCCATCTGCTACGCAGAAATACCATCAAGGAGCCCTCAATGGTGCAAGTAATGCAAAGATGGTCGCTCCTAGTACACCTTCAAGTCAGACAGCAGTACAACGGCCAGCGCCTTTGCCTCTTTCTATACCCCAATCTGAAGATGTTTCGAAAAACACATCTTCGACTCTTGGTATGACAACGGGTAGTCAATCAGTCCTACCAGGTGCGAGTCTATCTACCACTGTCAATAATGTAGCTTCTCACATGCAGCTACCAAAATCCTCTTCAGCAGTAGCAGCAGCAGCAGCAGCATCGTCAAACTCTTCTCTTTCGCCCAAAGGGCCTACAACGTTACCCGCTCAGACATCACCTGGATCCGCTAGACCTTTGCCACCCAGTCCAAAATCTATTTCTTCGTCATCGTCGTCTACTTTTCCAAGAAGTCTGAGTAGTCAACCTTCTGGTTCATTCCCACTTCGTCATTCGACGGCAAAGTCACCACTTTCTCGCCCAGAAGGTTACTCACCACCTGCAGTCCCTCAAATGTCATTGGGACCAGCGTTAGATCGTGCTGCAAGCCCTAGTCCTTATAAACAGATTGGTAGCAGCACAAATGTAAAGTCTGATCCATTATACAATCGTCAAACTGTTATGAGTAGTGGAGCTATTGGTGGTAGTAATGCTAATCCAGCACCTTCAACCCCTGGTCCATCAAGTGGGTCATTGGCTCGAAATCCGCCTTATGTTGCTTCATCAATTCCTTCTAGCGGTAGGCACCGAGTTTCCCCTAGCCAATTTGCCTCTCCAGTGCCAGAGGTCAAATCTATTTCTCAAGTAGCAGCTGTACATCGCGACTCCATTATTGAAGAGACAGAAGTTCAAAAGGGCCAGCATCAGGCAGGCAACACAATGCGCAACACTCAGCCATTACAGCCTCAAATGGTCCCACAGCAGCAGCAGCAGCAGCAACAACAACAACAAACACAACAATCATACACTCAATCACCACAGCAAGAACCACAACAAGCATACGCTCCATCACCACAGCAAAGACAATAATACGATTAGAGAGACCGTGGTAGTACTGTACCATTCCAGATCTTTCTTCCATTATTTATTTAGAAAGTGCACAATTCTCTTGTAAATTGTATTGGTTGCCTTCAGAAAGCAGTAAGATTTGTATTGAATTACTATTGGTTGGTCACTTGTTTTGTGTATATGAGAGAGATGGAGTCTTTTTTGTTTTGTGGTAAGGTTACAAAGGCGTTTACAATATGAATTCTTGATGTGAATAACACTACTCTTCTTTTTCTTCTTCTTCTTCTCCTTCTTCTTCAGCTTCGTCTACGTCACTCAGTCCCTCTTCCTCTTCATCATCTTCTACATCTTCGTAATCTCCCTCAACATCACCCTCATTCTCCTCCACCTCGCCATCTTCATTTCCTTCTTCATTTTGAATTTCATCCTCATCCGACGTTGTACTCTTGGATCTCTGCATTGGTTTCATTGGCTGCAACCCCTGAAATGTCAGACTAGATGCCACTGGTCCAAGTTGAGACGACATTGAAAATTGATTTATTTTATTGGCATTGTTTGCAAAATTAAATGGTCGTGGCGCTACTGCTCCTGCTCCCAAAGAATTGAGGCTACCGATGTTACCTCCTTTCTTACTATTAGCTGTCATCGACGTTGTTATGGGTTCCACTTTTGTTGTTGGCATGGCAAAAAAGTCTGATTTACCAAAAGATGGACTACTTGTGGTATTACCATTTGGGAGTGCTACGGCTGTATTTCTCTTTCCTCCATACTTGGAAGTGTGAACTCGACTAGGGGCCGAAGTCAGAGTACCACCTCCAGGTGCAAATGGTGCATACTCTGGTGGTAATTGAAAAATGTCTTTGGGTAGAGCAGAGCTGGGTAGTGGGCTGAAATTAAAGGAAGGTGGTCCATTTGGTGCTTTATCGAAAGAAGAATTGATTTTGGTTACTGGTGCAGCTGCTGGCAGTACTGCAATTGACTTTTTCTCTGCCTTTACTTGTATCGTTCCTTTCGCAAAGGCAATATTTAGATCTGACAATTGGTAATCATCAGTCTTTTTTTTGCTCTCGATCAATCCTTTGTTGAAGATGGGCTCTTTCCGTTCTTTTAAGAAAACGTTTGCTAAATCCTTATTTCCCTTTAGATGATCAATTGGTTTAGACTTGGAATAGCCATTAATACCATTCGAACTGTCTTGTCCAAGATGAGCGTCAGGCAATGGTAAAGAGCCTTCAATACTAGCCATTGTATCGAATGCAGTCCTTTGTCCATTTGCTGGCGAGCTTTGCTCAAAGCTTCTTGTAAAGATCGGTCCATTTAGTGTAAGTTGATCATAAATCAATTCAAGCTCTTGTAATTCCATCAATCTAGCTTGCGCCAATTGACTAATATTTCGAGCTGTCCTTCGAACGGTATCCAAGCTAGGCGCGCGAAGTGAACTTGGACCTCCAGTTTTTTTCTCCAGGATAATTTTACGCATCTTGTCAAAGTACAATTCCAATTCTTCAATCTTATCTCGAACCATACCTGTTGATTTTCGCAATCTTGTTTGATTCTCAGCATGTTCCGGTCCAAGTTGCTTAATACGAACCATTTTGCTAAAAGAAGGGTCATTTCTTGCCCTAATGAAGCGTGCTATCTCTTCTCTCTTGACATCCACCTTGAGTTGTTGACTTTGAATTTCTTTGAGGTTTAATTTCAGAACTTGAGTTTCTTGCTCAAGTTCTTTGGCTCCCTCGATAAGTTTTAAAGCTAAATTTGACTTTGTGTCTAATTCTCCAAAGGTCCACATTGCTTCATCTGACAGGTCACTCAAACCTAATTCTACATCGCCTGATCGACTGATAATTTCTTGAAAACCACTGCATTGGCTTACATTGTCTTGCAACAACTTGAGCTCCCTTTCCATGATCAAGAATGTTTTCAGAAAGGTGGCTTGCAAACCATCTCCCTCGATCTCTTTTGATTCCACACTGGAAGCGGAGAAGCTCAACTTTGGCGTTACTTCCTTCGCTAAAGATGTACGAGAGGCTTTAGTTGCTGTAGAATTGAAAGCAGGTGCTTCTTCTAAGCCTTTTGAGCCAAAATGAAAAGGAGAGGTGACCTTTGGCGAAGAAAAAATTTGAGCTGAGGATGACTGTGCATTATTGTCAACCTTGCCAAACTGAGAGTGTGACGTGATTGCAGTATTCTTGCTTTCTGCCTGCTGAAAAGGTGTTGGTGTTCCAAATGAGAAAGATTTGCTATCCGATTTTCCAAAGGAGGAGACTTGACTTAGCGGACTATTCTCTGCTTTAGTGTCCGACTTGAATGAAATGGATGGAGTGAAAGTGGAAGATTGAGACGCAAAGCTGAAAGGTGCAGATTTCTCTTTTCCAAAAACGCTTGCCACAGTCTCCGTCTTTGCTTCTTTGCTCTTATCTGGTGATGGTGGAAGATCAGCGCGATTTAGAGGAGAACCAGATAAAGGCGAGCTACTTCTAGGCGCTCGATTATTAAAATTTAGGAAAGACTGATTTTTTGCATTTGCTTGTTTCAAATCACCCATTGTTTCAGTATTTCCAAGATGAAGGCCTGGTAGAGCTTTATTAGATCCCAAAGAGAAGCTTGGAGGTTCTTTGTTAGCCGACATAGCTTCTTTATTAGAGGGTAGAAAGTTGAATGAAGTAGGACTTTTCAATTCTGACTTTTTAGTCCTCTCATTGTCACCAGCTGCTGCATTAATTGCTTGCTCTTCCTCTGCTTCAGATGTCTCCTTTCCTTCCTCAACAGCATTGCTTTCATCTCCAGCATTTGTTGATAGAAATCCGCTCTCTTCAGCATTCACTGCTGCTTCTCCTTCCGAGTCGTCTTCCTCCTCCTGGTCTTCATCTTCTCCCGCTCCCTCCCCTTCGTCACCCTCGGAGAGATCTTCTATTACGGCTTCTTCCTCTCCTTCCTCTTCCTGCCCTTCTTCTTCACTTTCCTCTTCGTCCTCTTCTTCTTCTTCGTCCTCCACCCAATTATCCTCGGCTCCATTAGTGTCTCGTGTTGAAACGCCGTCTATACCATCCTCTTCATCGTCACTTTGACCATCTACAACTTGCGCAAAGTCTTTGGACGTACCATTTGACTGTGCTTTAAGAGGCGAACTTGTCGGAGTGGTTGATGAAAACGAATTTTTCGATGTAATTTTATCTTCTTCATTCTTGACAGCCGAATCTGAGGTAGCATCGTATGATGGCATTGGTAAATGAGTGCTAGTGGCGAAAGAGAAAGGCTTAGGCTTAGGCTTTTCGTCTTCTTTAGATTCTCGAATTTCTGGCTTTGCAAAGGAGAAAGGCGCTGGTGAAGGAGTGGTACTGAAAGTAGCATCTTGCTTTGATCCAAACGTAAAACCTGTTACCTTGGAACTATCACTACTTTTGCTCTTGTCTTCGTCTTCACCAAGCAAACCACCCAAGCCACTGAATGATAAAGTGCCGCTGTTTTCCTTCCCTTCGTCTTCACCTACATCAGAATCTCTCGAATTGTTCTCAGACTCTTTTGTTGTTGCACCGAATCCAAAGCTCGAAGACTTTACATATAGATCATTATTCGATGTCATTGATTGACCAAAGATTCGTGTCGAGTCGGTACTGCTAGATTGCAAATTACCCCCACTACCAAAGATGGAATTCGAAGCATTGTTGATCGTTGATGCTGGCGCGCCGCCAAAAGAGCTACTAGCTTTAGAAGCAAAGCCTCCAAAACCAGTCGAAGTTGTTGAGCTTGAGAAAGCATTGCTCGACGTACTCGCTGAAAATGCTGAATTTTGGCCAGCGGCGGCACCAAAGGCGGAAGGTTGTCCAAAACTTGTAGACTTTGCTCCTCCAAAACCAGAGCTACTACCAAAAGCTGTCGAAGAGGGTGCACCAAATGTTGGTGTCGAATTCGAATTTGATGCAAATGCAGAGCCAATCGATGAAGACCCTCCATATGTTGGGGCTGGTGAAGATGTGTTTTTACTAGCAAATGCTGAAGCAGAGGTGCTTGCACTGTTGGAGAAGGTACTGAAGGCGGAACTGGTACCACCAAAAGCAGTACTAGGCTTTGACGCAAATGAGCTAAATGCATTTGTATTTGCTGCCGAGGTGGGTGTAGAAGTGGATGAAGCGGAAGGATTGAACGAAAAAGGAGATGCAGATTTATTGCCGATCGCTGCTGGCTGGCCGAAAGCAGGAGTAGAAGACGAGCCAAATCCGCCAAAAGCAGAGGGTTGACCAAAGCTTGGAGTTATTGGCGTTGCAACAGAAGTTGAAGTGAAATTTGGGGGCTTCACTGGTGTAGTCGTCGTCATTGTCTCCACATTGTTGTCGGTCGACATTGCTGACTCAGTCATCATTTCCCCATTTAAAAGAGCATTAGGTTTTCTCATACCGGAGTATAGACCGGTGGAATCTTCTACGTTGATAATGGTATAAGTGATCAAAAGACCATCATTGGTGTATAAATATAAGATAGGCATAGCATTAAATTTTCCCTTACCATCTTCACCACGACTAGCTGCTTGAGGATCGTCAACTCTGTCCTCTGCAGTGCAGTCAAGCTCAAGACCGACTGGAGAAGTATCTGCATTTTTATCCAAAGATGAAAAGGGTAATACCGGCCTCGAAGTATCTTCCAAATCTAGATTTTGCCAAGATGAGGTCCCCGTTACTTTGGACGTACAGCATAGCAACCCTACATCAGTACTACTTGCATTAGCCATGAATACCATGTGCTTTGTTGGTTCCCATCCTTTCAACCATGCCGTATATCGATGACCTTGTCTCGCCCTGTCTCCAAAGGGGGGTGCAGGATCACTAAAATGAACAAATTGTACTGATTTGGTTGCATTATCACGTAGAATTGTATAGACTTCGTATTGATGTTCTGGCTCTTCACTAGATGGCGGTTGGTTATACGTCACAAGAAATACATGGTTTTCTAGCCAGATGACTTGTTCGACATATGGCGACCCTGTTAGCCCCTCTGCTTTCTTTACTACATCCTTCTGTTCTCCTTCAGGTGTGACCTGGGCCAAACTTCCGTCCTCTAGTCCTAGCGCTATTTGCTTTCCTTTTACCGACCAGCATAGACTCGTTGTTGCAGCTCCACTAGGAGCTGTCATTTCTGAACCCCATTGTCCTGTATGCAGATTAAATGCAATAGCTGTTCCTGATCGAAGACGATTGGCTTCAGGTTTTCCATACAGTGCGATGCATAATTCTGGTCGATCTGAAGGATTTGGAGCGAGCTCGAATAACACTAATTCTGTCGAAGGTGGCTGAAGTACTAAATTTGGGCCTTTGTCACCCATTGCAAGTTTGGAAATGATCCAGACCGCTATCCTGCCATTCCCTAGACCTACTACCAATCTATTCTCCTGGTCTGCGATTCTTATAAAGACTACTTTTGACCCAAGAGAAACATCTGATGTTGTGTTTATTGATTGTAATGGTTGATCTAGTCGAGGGCTTTCTTTCCTTGTCGACGAGGAGCATAGACTCCGCACATCCTTTAAGTGGTGTACAATGAAGCCTGATTGTATTGCATGCATTCTTCAGCATCATGTGCGATCAATTACATCTTTGCTGCTCTCACCTTCATTGGTTGCCGCAAACAAAAGTCCATTGACATTTGAGATGCACATCAAATTTGTGGAACTTTCACCATTTTGAATTGAAAGTGGGTCGGTAATACGCAGACTACTAGCATCCTGACCCAATTGACGCAAGAACAGAAACTGCAAATGAGGAAGGTTAGCGAGCAGCAATTCCTCGACGAACTCGTCAAATCTCCTCACAGAAGCTGGGACCTCTTCCGCTTCCACCACAGCGTCTCCCATCCTAGCAACTTTGCAAGCTGATATACACTTGTATGTGTGTTACTTTTAAAGAAAAATGAGTAAAGGAGATCAGGACGAAGGTTGAAGCGGGACAAAGAAGTCACGTGATTCACTCAGAGATGGTCATGGCGACTCTCATTGGATTGCTCTGCTACATCGGGTCAGTATTGTAGTTGCATTCTTGCATTTGACATTACTAAATGGAACTTGAATGGCTCTAATGTTACCACAAACTACTCTAGTATTCAACACACGTAGAAGATTATAATAACATTGCCCAATAAGACTATCAAATTTACACCTTTACACCTTGAAAGGATTTAGGAGAGCAGCCATTCACCCACCCTTTGACATATCTTGACCACTCATCGTCTTCTCGAGCAAGTCTCTGTGAGGAAACTTGCGTAGTATAATAATATATAAGCATACTACTTTCATACTTTGTGTTGTGAAATGTCTTCTTCTCTAGGTTCTCTAATTGGCTTGAAGTGCTGTCAGACGCGATGATCAGTGAGTATTTCTGATAGAGTTTAGTTTGAAACACTCACAAGCTACAATGAATCTTGTTTCTCTTATCTAACAAGTTCTTCGACGACAATTTGCTTTCGCCCTGCTGGTAGCGCCTGAGCTAGATGCATATGTAGAGAGAGAGAGTATTAGCAATAATGAAAGTATGAGACTACATCCATGCAAATTTTTACTTACTCTACTTTTTGCTTCCTTCTCTTCTTGCTTCTTGCTTGTTGTCAAGTATTGTAATTTTCTAACGAACATCTTCCTTTTCAATTAGTAAAGAGGATCTGAACACTCAATCTCACAATTTGTAGAACAATTTGCCCTCTTTATATAATTTGTAGAATATCACATCGTTGTAATTCTTGTCGGCTCTACAAAGCGAGTTCAATTGAGGAACAGAATCTTCATATTCTACAAAGAAGCTGCATACAAAATCCCAGATGCTACAAGCTTAAAATTGGGCTCATCTAGCAAAAAGGACCTCCGTCTATTAAAGGATGTAAATTTGGGGCATCAAATTTTTACAAAGTCAACTACCTACACACAACACCACTTTTATACTTTGTCAATGTAACAAAGAATCTAAATTGCAAATAAAGTACATTTTTGAATTAATTTTGCATTGCAGCAATCTTCTTTTCCATTTCAAGAAGTTCAGCTTGAATTTCCAATAGCCCTCGTGCAGTTGTTTTACCGATCAAACCTTCCAAAGCATTGACAAAGCTTGATTGAGCTAGTCTAAGACTAGGTGGTGGTAGAGGTGCAAATTGATAAAGTGGATCATATGCTTGTAATTTTTTCTTAGATTTACTTTCCTTTTGGGACTCTTTTGCTTTTCCAAAATTTGCTGTCTTGGCATCCTCTTTCTCATCAAATTTTCCCTTTTCTTCTTTATTCGCTGCAGCTCCACCTTCTTTTCTCCTTCGTAGTGTTGTTGATGATTGGGACAATTCTTCACCTATTACTAATCCTTCCATATCTTCTATTACCATTTTCACAGCTTTCATCTTTTCAATCACCATTTTACCATCACCTGATACTTTAATGACCATTTGTGCCTTCATTCTGCCATCCCATCCTTCATTCATTGTTGCTACCCTTCCCAATTGCATCCTTGCCTTACTTAATTGAAAGTGACCACTAGTAAAATGTTCAGAGATGCTTTGTTTGCATGCGAGATACTCATCCAACAAAATTAAATAGCGTTCAAGTAAATCATCTTTACTTGTTACATCTGCTTTATTTGTATCAGAATTGTTTTCATTTGACTCGATATTCGCACCTTGTTCGATTTTATATCCATCTTTGTCGTCGTTCAAAGAGTCACTTAATGAAATCGGCAGTAGATTACTTGATACAAGCTCTTTTGGTATTATGGAATGAAAATCTTCAACTCTATTCAAGAGGGATCTCTCTTCAGGTTCTGCTAAGATATCTTCCTCGACGCTTTTAATTCTTTTGTTTGCGAGTCTTGCTTTAAAGTGGACAAAGGATAGCCATAGTAGCATAACATTGACACATGTAAATAAAGAGTAGGTATATCGAATACCGTATGCCAAGCTGTATGTTGATATTAGCATCATTATAGCTTGTATTATAAATGATAAAGATCTGTAGAATACTTTTTCTTTTTAAGCATGAACCTCTAAGAAACAAAGAAAAAGATACAAAACATACTCACTTTGATTGACTCCTTTGCAAAACTTCACCACTACTACCAATTTGACTAATCACAAGATAGCCAAGAACAGAGAATAAATTGTGATCAGATCCTCCCAATTTTCCAAACCAGCCATGAATTAAGTTACGAGTCCAAATGAGTAGTGTTGGTGCATTTAGAGGAAGTAACCAAAAGTAAAGATTTAGCAATAATTTTTGTTGATTGAATCTACTTACTTCCAATCCTTCCAATTGACCTTGGCGAATCGATACATGCGATCGAATTGTAGAGAGTAATTGTAGTAAGAAGATAGCAAGGAATACGAATTGATAAGGTACTGCTAAGAAACAAAAAAGACCCAATATTGTCAGACTAATTAGAGTTGATCTTGGTCGATTTAAAATGTCATCTTGGTCCACCATTTCGCCTGTATCAAAAGCTACCTTCTGATCAAAGATAGAAAGTGCTCTCGCTGTCAGAAAGATAAAGCTGTCGAAAAGCAGAGAAATGAGTAAGGTGAGCCCATATGAAGAGGTCAGGAATAGAAATGAAAGCGCTGCACTCGAAAGTAATGGTGAAACTGCAATACCAAAAGAAAGATTTTGTAGAAAAGGTGGTAGGAGACCATCATTTGCCCACGAGATAGTCGCCAATGACTGCACACCTGATAGGACTATAGAAGTCACAATAAGAATTGGCAGAGAAACGGAGTATTGTACCAAAGCAGAAGTTAAAGAAGGGAATGTTGCTGAGTGGACAAGAGAGGTACTGACTTAGCAGAGAACATCTACCTATTTCCAGATTAACTCACCTCCCATATCCCATTCACTCCATATATGAGAAGATGTGAGCACCAAAACAGACAATGGAAATGAGCCTAAAGTTGTTCTATATCGGGAAAGTAGCAAACCAATGCTTGTCTTCCAGTTGACTCTAATTGACAATCCACTAAAATGACGACAAGTATCGAGAAGAAGGGTAATCTTTGTTCCACGATTATATTTGCTGGCTGGTGGCATGTAAGGAGAGGTTGAATGAAGAGTCAGAGTATATGAAGTTCCAGAAGTAATAGACGGATAATACTGAGTATCGCCAGTCGACATACTCTGTAATCGAAGCATTGGTGCTGCAGTACTTTGACAAGCAGGCTTCCTATTTGCAGAAGCCTCCATGATAAGGTCATATGCCAAAAGTGAATTATCCATATCAAGTAGGATCACCTCTTTAGAAGCAGAATCATTATATAACTCTTCCTCTCCAAATGGGACTACAATACCACCTACAACTCGAGGGTGGCCCTCAATAACCTTGGCCCTGTGTTTCCAGCCTGCTTCCACAATATCAGAGCTTGACATTTTTTTCCTTTTCTCGATTCGTATAAGTTCAACCCTTTCCCTACTAAGCTGATCAGTGGTGAGCCGAAGTTGTCTTAGACCATGTCCAGGCAACTCATATCTTTCTTCTGCTTTAGGAAAGGTAGGAAATACTTTGGCTTCTTTAGTTGATGGAGCGGAAGGCGGGAGTAGATTGTAGGCAGCTGGTGAAACATGGCGGCATGACAATAAACTTCCCTGTTCTTTCGAACACAAATCTACCCTGATGAAGGCTTCTTGATCAATAGCAGGGCCAAAAGAACTATCCAAACCGACAGCCAGACTTGTAATCAATTCAAAGGCTTCAAAGGTGGTCAAGCTTGTATCGTGAATATTGTAAGTTGTAATCTTGCTACTATCGTCCAATGTTGTAACAGTTTGATACTTTCCATTGAAGACTATTTGACTCTTTTCGAAATCGTCGGCTTCGATACCAATCATTCTCCTCCATTGTTCTCTCCTCTCTGCCAAAGGTATCCCTAACCCTTCGATGCGGAGCACTCCTCTGGCTAGTCTCTCCCTAAGCTGATCGCACCACATCATTGCCAAATGATCTACCCCGCTCCAAAGTGCTGGTAGAGAAGATGTAAATGCACTAAGTGACGTCTTCTCGGACCAAATCCTCGCCAAAGGTAGCGATGCAGGCTCTGATGAAAGCTGGTTATCGAGAATTCCACCACTAAGAGATATAAGAAGGGTGGTATTCGAATGCTTTGTCCAACCAGCGTTGACTTGTCGGTAGACATCTTCTACCCCACTCTCGACTGGTACAGGAGGATAAGCGTGAGGACTTGATAAAGTTATTATAGTTTCCACACTATCGACAGGATGATTATCTTTAAGCAACATCAATCTTGCTACCACTCCACCCATACTGTGACCCAAGATTGAAATTTGTTTGCTATTGGGGTACTTGCCAAGCAAGAAATTAATTACTTCGTTGAGGAACAAAGCTTGCTCCTCCATTGTCTGACCATGAAAAGCAGAAAAGTCTTCATTGAAGTCTACAGTCCACCAATCGACCTCTATTGCTCCTGAACCGCTTTGTCCGCTACTAAAGAGGTGATGAGCACTGCTGGCCACACTTCTAATTTGACCAAAACTTCCAGCATTTCCAGGTATAAAGAGGGCAGGTCTCCCGCTAGCTTCCATCTCACTTTGAGCTCTTCCGGGATATGCTTCTCTATACAATAACAATCTATATTTCGCGCTGAGGCCAGATGCAGAAGGTATGTTGTACGGTATATAGGAGGGCCACATTCTTGACATTCGACATCGTTGCTCAAGATGTAAATTCTTTGGCAATTGTATGAAGGAGCGAATCAATAGTGAGATGATTCCAATTGCTGAAAAAACCAGAGCAAGACCTAATAGAGTTCCACGTAATCCTTTGTTCTTGCTTCGGGCACGACGTCGTATTGACGTCCACATGACGATCATCGATGTACCGAAGAAGAGAAAAGGAGCCAAAGGAATAGACAAGCTGAAATAAGTTTTAGCTAGGTCTGTGCACGAAATATAATAAAAGCGCGATAGGAATTGAAGTAAAAATAGATGGTTTGCTCTTCTTTCCATCATTTTTTATCGATCTGTCATGGAGTCTGAAGCGAGCTCAACAACATCTATAGAAGAGATGTCGAGTACAGAAGTACCAAAAAAGCCTGCTACTACAGTTCAGAACATCTACAAAGCGGTACAATGCAAAGATTTGGGGAACAAGAGTTTTGGAGAGGGAGATATGAAGACAGCAATGAGATACTGGCATGAGGTGCGTAGGAAAACGAGAGGAAAATGTGGCCGGTACAAATGCAACGTATTACTGATATTTCAGAGAGATTCTTACTTTCTACTCATGTTTTTAGGGCCTACTTCATGTAGCGGGAATCAACTCTTTCGCAAGCATGTATGGCGCAAGGTCGACACCAGCACAAAATGAAAAGGCCCAGGAATTGACCAACGCCTTTCGATCAAATTTAGCAGCTTCTTACATCAAGCAAGAACAATGGGAAAAGGCAATTTATATTACGTCAAAAGTCTTAGATGTAGATACTGGAAACCTCAAAGCTCGATATCGAAGATCTCTTGCCTACCTACGAATGAAGGATACTCAGCGAGCAGCAAATGATTTAGATTTTGCTTTGGAACAGGCTCCCAATGATGCCTCGATTCGAAGATTAGCTCTAGAGCTCGTAGAACAAGAAGAAGATAGGATAGCAAAAGTCAAAGAAGAAGAAGCGGCAAAGGCAGAGGCAGAAGAGAACCAAAGAAGACAAGAAGAAGTAGCGAGAAGGTGTGCAAATTGAAGAAGCATAACATCTCGTAGGCAAAGTTCAGATGCAATTTCGGTGCAATTTCTTTCTGATTTGCAATTTTTTTGTACACCACCTTTCTCAAGAACAAGGGAGGATGGCAATGTTTTGTATTATAACAAGTAAATAATCAATTGGTATACTATAAAATGTGTTAGACAAAAGGAATGAATTGTAGACTGGCGACTCGATAGTGTCCTCCCCGAACACTCTTCACCAAGACCAAATTTTGCAGTGGGATTGGATTACGCCGCTTGCCGCTGGTCACACTTTTTTCTATTGCCGACTCTTCTGAAGTAATGATATTGAGGTATGCAAACAAGCTAATAGAACCCAAAGCAGAAGATTTGCCTGTTGAAAGACAGAAGTTGCTGGTGGTAATTGAACCAATGTGAGTATCTGAAGATGGTGCGGGCCTTGATTCCAATTTCTGAAGTAACATTTTGCTGCAAGGATCTTGTTGCAATATCTGCAACGCATTTCTCCAATTGCTACGATCTTCTTTGTTGAGAAAGTGGATCTCGTCCCATTTATCAAAATTGCTTTTGCGACAAGCAGTCAACTTGACACATACCAGCGCTTCTTTGACCATCAACAATGAGCGAGGTACAGTGACACTAGAATCCTCGCATGCATTCCACGATTTATAATCGCTTGCCAATTTATCGATAGATAGTATGTCCGTCGAAGCGAAAGCGAATGTAAGCGGAGGTGAATGATGGGGGAAGGAACTTTCTAGCAAACCGGAAATGTGCTGGCCACGCAAAACAACTTCGCTCCAAAGGTCAATCCCTCCAAATGGCCACTTTACACCGGCTTTATCAAAATTGCATCGCTTTGCCGGGGGTCTCCTCTGCCATTTTTGAAACTCAACAAGCGAACCTACCTGCTCTTGACTTTGAAATCCTGGCGTTCCGGCCCAGTCAAATGGGAACGAGGGAATTCCCTTGTCAAAGTCAAGAGCCTGTAATTGTACCTGACCGATTACCCTTGTCCCTGGGTGGACAAGAGATAGCCAAAATGCTTGACCCCAACCTCGAGGTATGAGAAGCGTCAAAGCATGACCACTTCCTCTTTGGTTGTGAGCAATGATGACAATGGAAACTATGTCATCTTTTGACGTAGGTAGTAGCCGAGAGCCTGGCACTGCGAGCTTCGATCTTCTCCTGTCAATTTCACCTTTGCGAAAAGTAGGTGATGGATGACCATTTGTCAAGAGAGCACTGAAAGTAGACCGAAACTCTGCTAGTTGCGGTGAAATTTTGTTCGACTTGCTGAATGGCAAGCGTGGTGGGAAGCTCAGACGTGGATCGTGGACATTGATCGGAATAATTGCACCTTCTACAAGCTTTCCGCTCTGTATCGATGCCATCTTGTTCTTGTCCTCTTTCTTGATCGGACGTAGCACCTTTTCAACCAAAGTTGCAGCCTTAGGACCGCTCAACTCAAACACATTGTAGGCTTCCAATCTCATCCACCTCTTGCTGAGAGCTTCCATGTATTTATTGACGGTATTACATTGAGCTTCTTCCTTCTTTGAATGACGTCGACCAGCTGCGCCTGAACCAGCTGACACAAGTGGATGGGGCAATGAATTCATACGCTTGATCTCAACTCGTGAATTTAGTGTTCTCGAAAGTGCGATGACGGCAGTGTGGAGTGACCGCTCAAGCACACAGGCAACGGCAGGATGAGTACGCAAGAGAACATCGCGACGCTTGCGAAGATTATTATCTTGAAAGGCTGTTTCATCTGGCTGTAGCCAAATGACACTGGCAGGACCTTTACACCGCACAAAAGATGCCTCAGGAATGATTTCTTTCTCTGTCCAGTTTCGATTTTGTCGCTTCAGAGGAGCTGTTATCAAAGTTTTGCAACACTTTTTTCCATCTCTCCATCCTTTTTGCCAGCCGTCTCTCAATCCCGCCCTTTGCAAGACGAAAGCTAAATCTTTCTCTGCTCGAGTATCCTCTTCGTTTGCTTTAGCACTAGCGCTAATCCGTATCCATGCATCGTAGCTGACATCCATAATTGTAACCCCACTCTTCTCGTCTCTCCATGTGCTCCGATAGCTTTTCATACTACTCTCTTCTGCCAAAGAATAACCCCATCGATCTGCTGCGGGAATTTGATGAGTAGCAACAATTTTCCCTTCCTTTCCACTCATCTTGAATCTCTTTGAATGCCACAGGTGAGTCTCCATCCATCTCTTTCCTAGTACAGCTGCTTTTGTTGCTCTTTGTACCAACTCATTCCTTCTCGTGCTTTCCCTGCGTCTTGGATATGCACCTAATGCTAGTCTATCACCTTTCCCTTTCCTTTTCCTTGTCTCAGATCTACTTCTCGGAATCGTCTTACTTGCCCTCAATTCAGCTTTTCCTTTATCACGAAGTTCTTTTGGAAGAGCGAGGAGATTATGACTAGCATTTCTCCTTCTCATATGTCTTGGTAGCATCTGCCACGCTCGGATACTACTTCCAACAGAGGACGTCTTGATTGCATTTTGAAGTGATGTGATTTCATAAGCGTAAGATGTTAGGTTTTTGTCCACCTGTATCTGACTAGGAAGCTTAATAGTCTTTTCCTCTTCATCTAAAGCTTTATCGGTGATGTTTTCTGGATTATTTGTGTCGCTATTGATCGATTGCGTAGAAATTTGTCGAGCTACCCGTTTCTGCTCAATCTGCCTCAATCGTTTATTTGGTCGTTGACCGTTCTCACCCTGCCTCTTGCCTAGTGATGACATCATCGATCAGAATTGAGCACCAGCATTCGAACATGTGATAATTTTGAAGGAATAAAAGGAAATCTACTGCACTAGAACGAGCGATACATTATTAGAGGGCGTCATTGAAGCATTAACACAGGGCGAGCTATCCATATTATGAGGTACCGTACCCAGTTTCCATATGGATATCCTATCATATAATGTGGCACGTGATGACGCGCGTCAAAGTGAATTTGGTGCAAGTACACCTTTTTCTCTTTCAATCAAAACTACCAACTTAAGCTTTATAAGTAACTTTGCCCTTTTCAGCAACACCTTACAGCATGCCGCGAGCAGTCACTCGAGCCATTTCATCCTCTTTTGCTGGCAATAATTACTCGCACTCACGAAGTTCATCTCTGGATATTGCTACAGGGAAGCCATCCTCACTATTGGAAATGTACCCTTCACCCCGACCCAGCAAAGCATCCCAGTCATCTTCAAAAATTAGCATCACATCCTCATCGCCCTCTAATCGAAAAAGGACTGCATCATCCGCTGTTTTACTTACACCACAAACAAAAATGCCAACAAAGAGAAAATTAGGAGGTGATTCTACTTTTCAGAAAGAACAGACGCAAATACCAGAAGGACAAATTGAGCTATTTATGCAAATGTACGGTGCTACCAGTGAGTGCCTACCTATCAAGCTTGAAGAGAAAGCCCTATTAATTGTCTATTCCTCAGTGGCAAATCGAATTAGAACAGCTCACCAAGCGTTGGAGATGAGCTTATTATCTGCAAAGGCTCAGATGAATGCCGGTATACTTGCTTACCCAAGGAGTATCTTGATGATGCGGATGGAAGACTTTATCAATCAAACATCAGACTATAGCAAACCGACTTCGAGTGACTTTACTCCTTCTACAGCACAAATTAACAAAAAACCAAGGATTGCAAAGCCAGGTGAAGTGGTTTATAGTGCTCGTGGTAGCCCAATCTTGATTCAACGTCTATTTGGTGGAGAAGTGATGGAATCATCGGGTGATGAAGATGACGAAGAGGAGCCTTGTTTTGACACTGCTAGCGACAAATCAGGTTCTAGTGAATCATTTTCACTACCGGATGAATTAGCCTATACTAGACAAGTTATGGAAGAAGAGCAAAAAAGGATATTATCTAGTGAAGGATTCTTTCCTCGTTCCTCCAGCATGCTACATAGAAGTAGCCGAAGCAGTAGCACTTAAGATCTCCTTTTCTTTCTCCCGACATGTACTCTTAAAACCTTCATATGAATGTACTTTATACACATTGTGATGATATTGCAGCAATCAGGAGAATTTTACAAATGGTGTGGCTATCAAGCATCTAAGTTGTATATATCGAGCAACTGATCCAAATTCTCTTCATCGAGATCCTGTGGATTACCTACCCATTTCCAGACATCAAAATGATGATTTAACCCAGCTTGTTCCTGAACTGCATATGGGCCACCATCCTGAGCAAAAGTACATCGAAGTTCTTCTGATAAACCAGAACCACAACAGCCACCAGCACCTGGAGAAGGCTTGATAAAGAAAACGGCTCGAACTCTAGAATGAACAAGTGCCATACAACATAAGAGACAAGGTTCATGAGTTGTAAAGAGAATTAAATTATTTAAAAGATAATCTTGTCCGCTATTGGTGACTCTTGTTGAAGTGATTGAATCATCCATTGCTTTTGCAGCTTGTCGAGGATCAGCATGAGGATCACGATTGAGAGCAGCAACCTTGGCACCCAAAACCATTAGCCTTTCGCGATCTCGATCACTTCGAAGCTTGGCAACATCTTTGATTGCATTGGTGACACCATGTTTGATTGGATTTCTTTCACTACGTCTAGTATCCCAAGCATCTACTTCAATCCAAGAATGGCCATCTGGTCCAACAGTACTTGATGCTTCCAAGTCACTAAAAGAAGGTGTTACGTGAACTCCTACTGGAAGTTCTCCTTGCTTCTTTGCCATTTTTGCTAATGCTATACATTTTCGAAAATTATTAATAGCCCATTGAGTTGCTTCCTTTGTCCAAAGTTGTGCATCAGCAGCTCGATCTACTGCACCTGGTGTTGGACTACCTTGATTACTTGTTGGACTACCAGAAAGTGAAGATTTGTTCTGAACGTCAACTGATTTGCCATGTTTCACAGCAACAGGCCAGTAAGCCTTCCATTCCGGTAAACGATTGCGACTTGGAGCTGGAAATTTTGGAACTTGAACTTGAAATGGCATTGGTTCAGTTCCATCGAGAACAACGTCAGCACTTTTTAAAAGAGCCATGACCTTTTCTAGAGATGGCACATCTTCTACTCTGCAAACCAATGCATAGAGGCAATTTTCCTCGTTTGTTCTGTGAAAAAGGCGAAGATGCTTCATAGATTCGTCTTCATCTTCACTATCATCTCCTTCATCGTCCTCCTCCTCCAAGTCTTCATCGTCATCTTCATTCTGCCTTTGCTGCTCTTGCTCACGATGAATATGCTCTTGGCCATCTCCACCTCCTTCTGCAGCTCGCAACCTCCTCGAAATAGATCGAGAAAATTGCATAAAGCTAGAAGACTTTCGAGGGTCAATTTCCACTGCCCAAACAGTCATTAGCTCTAAAGGAGTTGTGTTTGGGTCGACAGCAGCAGTTATCCTCCATAGAGGCGCTGCTTCCGGTCCTACTGATTTTGGTGATGATATCAAAGGTGGAGTTGAAGTAGGAGGGGTTGGTGCAAACGCTAATTTAGATGAGCTGTGAGCATATCTACGTCTATCATCTCGTCGTTTTTGTGTTCTATTATCCTTTTCATCATGCTCAAGACCCAGCTGACCCAGCATCATAAGCTCTTCTTCGACTCTTTCATCTGAATCTTCATCTGAAAGGGATTGACTTCTTCCTCCATCCTCCCACCACATTTTACCTGTTCCATAACTAATGAGAAGTTCCTCATTTGGCAGTACATCCTTTGCAAGAGTGTATCGAATAGTCCCAGACGTCCTATCGAGTATGTAAATGACATTAGGTGCAGTGTGAGAGTGATTAAAAAGAGAGCCTAACAAGAAGAAGAAGAAACTGTCATTTGTCAGCACATTATGATAAATACAGCTACAACACCCCAAACACTAACCAATTCCTAATGCCAGCGCCATTGTCTTACCCTCGCTACCTTTGCACCAAACGTATGTATAGTCGTCCAATTGAGTATACTTTCCATGATCATGATATTCTTTGGCAGGAAAGAGAAGCACATGGCTTACCTCGACCAAAGTGCCAGCTTTGAGGGGTACAGAGGCAAATACTCCCCTACCTGCTGAAGGTGTTTGTCGAACATGTAGTGATTGAGATGGGATTACTGGTTGAGAAGACAATGTTGCAAGTTGAGAGTTGTTTGAGAGAGGAAGTTTGGCTGAAGAGGTAGAAGCAGTACTTTGCATATCTATCAAAGTAGCTTCATTATCATATTTAATTCCATTGGTCCACTTCTTTAGATGAGTTCCGTTGTGAATTTCCAATATACCACCATTAGTATACTCCAAAGAGGCTGGCATGATGTCACTGGCAGAGTACCGCTTATGAAGGTTAAAAGGGAATCAAAGGGGAAGAGGCCAAATCATTGAAGCTCTTGTGACTAATTTCGCCAATTCAAGTTTTTTTTTTTTTCTTTTCTTTGCCGTACCTCACAATCTAGCCGCCAATTTTGAGGTGAGCGAGAAAAAAAAGAAAAAAGTTCAAAGGAAATTCAGCGCGTGACTCAGTCTTGTAAAGTATGGACATAATTAGCTTAGGTAGGTAGTAAAACTTAAAAAAGCTTCTTAATCATCCACTAAAAAGCCTCTCGTCGGACTACCAGAAGAGGCTCCTCAGTGTGATCAAGTACAGGACTATGTTATCAAATGTGTAGCTTATCACATTTTTATTGAACCATCATCCTTTCTTCATTCTCTTATTTCTCTCTTTAACACTGGTTAAGCAACAGGCTACATGAATGCTCTGTACTTTTTATATTCGTCATCGACCGACCTTGAAAGTATATATCCTTCTAGTTCACTTGGCTTTATAACCATAGCATGTCGTCCTGCCACAAATGATTATCAGCTCGATCATCGCATTTCTACCTATCCGAGGCAAAGACTCACTGAAGCCATATTGAAGAAGTATCTTGAGTGCTTGACACTTGTCTTTGATAGACATTTCATCGACTGATCCTTTAGCTTGGATAAAGTCGTAAATTTGCTTGAGTTCAAGGAAGAAATGAATTGCTTTTCGGGGGTTCATAGCTTCTGTAGGTGCCTCTAAGGATTAAGACTGACTTCTTAGCTCAGTGGTAGAGCGTGTGATTCCAGCTGGAGATTATTATTCGACATGGATTCCACAAGGTCCGCGTTTCGACTACGTGAGAGGTCATTTTTTACCATTTTTTATTGGTATGGACCCACCAAATAAGTGCACGTGGCTTGCCTTGCATGTGGAGACCTACTTTGAAAGGGTGATGGTATTTCTCTTTGCTACCGGGATAGTGCATCAATTCCCAGCACCATCAAAATTTGAATATACATGTCTAATCTTGACAATAACAGCGGTACTCAGGAAGGCTCAAGATTCAGGAGATTCCTCAAGAGGTTTGGTAGGAGGCCCAGCGATGAGAATCGTAAGAGAGGGGTAACAGATGAAGGAGAAGAAGAGGGACTAGCCGGCGAAGAGCCAATAAATCCTACTTCTATACTCAATGAAAATGGTAATGGAAATTCAAGGAATAAGTCGGGCTCTATGAGAAGTAAAAAAGGTAGTAAAGGTGCCAATTCTGGTATTGTAAATAGCGGTTCAAATCAAAAGGGAAGACGAAGCGGCTTCTTTCAATCAACATCAAATGTACCACCCATGCCATCTCCTCCAGCAACTAAGACTTCCTCAACACTTCCCGTCTCTGATTTTGGTGGAACAAGTGCAGAAGGTCTGGCAAAAACTCTTGCTATTCCTCCCTCAAGTAGTAGTCCAGCTCCTCAAATCGGAGGTCTACCGCGACATGAACCAATTGCAACCGGTGACCTCATGTCTAGTACTACAGGAATCCCTATCAATATCAACACTTCCAAATCTACTACAAATCACGAGAAAGTAAGCAGTTCAATTCGAGAAAAGGACAGTTCATCACTTACAGCGGCAGGAGATATCGCAAATGAACGCAAAAACTTAAATGATGGTGGAATTGATCCGGGTGCTTTGGCACGTTATAGTAGTTATGGAAGTAGTCAAAGTCAAAGTGGTAGACAAGATTCATCAGATATAGATAGCGCAGAAGGTGGTATTCGAGGTAGGGATAGTTTGGACAATCGAACTATGGATACAAGCAAAAGTAGAGCAAGCACAAAACCAACTACCTTGATGAGCTTAGAAGGAGTAGAGACTACTAGCTATCCTATGGCACAAATTGCTCAGCATCGACATGGTGAACCAATGGCAACTTCACCTAGAGTAGCTTCCATGAGAAGTAATAATAGCGAAGGAGTTTACAGTACTTCGATTCAATTTGCACCACAACCTCCTCTTGGTAGAACAGTCAGTGGTACAATTGTTCAACTTCCAGGTTCAGTGGAAGATGCACCATATATGAATGTTCCAACCCTTTCCCGACCTCATCCAAATAATAATCCTACTCCAACTGGTATACCTGCAGACAATGCTAGTATGTTGACCTTGGCTTCGTCTACAGCAGCTGCTAGTATTATTGGAGGAGCAGCTTCATCTCGTGGTCATTCGTATGCTACTCCGAGTTTAGGTGGTGCACGTTCGATTGGAGGAAGTCTAATGGGAGAAAGAAGAAATTCTTCCGATACATATGCAAGTATGAAGGCATTACCACCATTAAGTCGAAGAGGTTCTGATTCTAGTACTAGGACTGGTAAAAGTGTAGCTGCTAGTGCTACAGGAAGAAGTAGCGCTCAAGCAATGATGGGTGGAGCAGGTCCAGGTGCTCCATCTGATCGAATCAGGTGAGTTTGATAATAAGAAAAAAGAAGGGAAAGAGACTTGTTGAAACAAAGAAATCACCTTCTACCAGCCTACATCGAACACCATCTCAGCGAACCATTGCTACTCAAATGAGTGTTCCCATTTCTACGTCTAATCAAGTTTTGAATAATACCATCGAAGGATCTACACCTCAAACGACAGCTTCATCTTCTTTAGGAACAGAAACAGCGACTAGCGGATCTTCATTTTTACCCAGTATCATTACTACTACAGCACCTCATCAACAACAGGAACATTCAGAAGTAACTCTAAGTGAAGCGGTAAAAGCTCAAGCAAATCAAGTCGTAACAGCTTGAAATCACAAGATTAAAAACTGTATCTATACTTTGCGCGCTCCATTCTTCTTCAAACACAATAATCAAATGAAGATTGACCCCCAAAGCTTACAATTACAACTTATTTACATTTCTTTAAAGAGGTGTAGAAAGATGAAGCGAAGTACCTAGTGAACGACCATTTTGAAAATGAACCTTCTGGGTGTGAATTGAAGCCCTCTTTGCTGTAGGTAATCGAGTCAGGCCAAATTTATCGTTTGCTTGGTGACAATGACTGTGATCCAAACTATCACCCGACCAATTTGAAGGCGAGGGTGTCATTCTTGCAAATGAATGCTGACTGTGAGTAATGTCTGTCTTTTCTTCATCATAGGAGTACTGATCATCAAAGAGGTATGAAAGGTAATTTACTTCCTTTCTACGAATAGATTGAGAACGTAAAATAGGAACATCCAATTGAGGACTAACATTAGTATCCCACTTTTCCTTTTCTTTTAACGAAGAGGAATCAAAAGATTGTCGAAGTGTATTTGATGGTAAAGCTGGTAAAGGTATTTGCCTCTTTTGACTTGGTTTTAACAAAATGATAATTGAAATGATTTGAAGTAAAAAACCAATTAAAAAGCAAAAAATATCAATAGCCAATCGATCTTTGTGTATATGAAAACGACGTAAATTAGTAATAGTGGAAGTAGTAGCAATGATTCCTGCTGAAAATATCCAAACAATTATACCGGACCATCTACTAAATGCTGTACCTCGATATGTATAAACAGCTATTCTCATACTATGAATGCTCCACATGATGGGGAAAATTAAAATACCTGTACCAAGTAGACCAACAACTCCTCCCATCTTGGCAATCATATGCGTAGGTGGTGATAATTCAATGATTGTATTCTGCCCTCCTTTCATGACAGTAATGGAAGTTGCATTTAAACCAGGAGAAAAGTGAAGTGTTGAAGTGAAAGAAGTCAAACTAGAAGTAGCTGAAGGCGAAGTCATAGCAGCTGAATTAGTAGATGTATTTACCAAGATATGAAGGCTGAGAGTGAGGGTGGCTATTGAAATTAGCCATGTAATGATCAGTAACGCTGATATTCCACCTCGTAGAGCTCGAGTGCTAGTCAAGCGCTGCATGGTGAAGGGTGAGCACAATACAAGGAGGAGGATAGTACGTGAGGGAGGTCACCTGGAAAGACAAAAAAAAGTGGGTGGGTCGCGACCAAATTCCCCCCTCCCCCCATCTTCTTCTCCCCTTTTTATTGTTTTCACCTTTATATCTCCAAAGATGATCCCTTAACTCCCTCGTAATTACCATCCCGCGCTTCTTTTCGGGGTGTAAAGAGCACCTTTCTTGACCGACGCATGAAAGATTAGAAAGTGAACGAGTCTTAAAAATTATTTTTCCCCTCCCTCCTCCATCATCACTCTTCCTTTGCTTGGTGATTGATTATACAAGAAGAAATAATAAATTTAAATTTAGAGAGAATAAGGGTCAATTTTAAAAACAAAAAAATGTGGCTTGTCTAGACCTTGAACTTTTATCTATCTTATTTTTTTTCTTACTAGATTTGAAATAATTAATATACATATAAAAAAAATAAAACAAAAAATAAAAAAGGGAAGAAAGAATTCAAAAGCATGCAGGTCCCGTGCTGCTCAATTAAATTCCCCTCAGGAACCCGTACAGTGTGATGATGATGATGATCCGGGATGATCCCTTCTTTATCTCTTCTTTTCTTTTTCTTTATCCTAATCTCTTATTATAAATCGTTCTTATCAAAGGGGGAATAAAGTTTTATTTTTTATGTTCTTATTTTTATTTTTATTTTTACTTTGTATTTTTTATTTTTTTATTTTTTCAAGTGGAGGACACGGGAAGCAAGCCACACTTCCAAGAGGAGGAAGGAAGGTCATTGACTTCTACTTCTACATCTCCTCGGAAGAAGGAGAAGAGAGTACCGGTAGGAGGTCAATCATGCTGGACTGATTATGAGTTGCATGTACAAAGTGCAAAATTTAAATCATTTAATTCCGAAATTTAACTTTTATAATAAGAATTTGACCTGATATGATTTCGCGACAGAGACCATGTTTGTAAAAAAAGAAAAAAAAAAAAAAGGCTCTTGGCAAATGAGCCTCTTTACGCGACAATGCTAATTCATTCCAATACATTTAAACGTTTATGTAGAATAAATTGCAGAGCAAAACAAAAAAAAAGGAGATTATTACAAATACAAAAAAGGAGAGAGAGAGAGAGAGAGAGAATAAGAAATCACGCTTCCTCTTCCCTTTCTACCTCGTCCGCTTCCGCTTCCTCATTTTCTTCTTCTTCTTCTTCTTCTTCTTCTTCTTCTTCTTCAAAAGGATCTTGCAATATTGCAATGGCATCAGTTGCATCTAAATAGACGGATTCAATCAGCATTCTATCTCGATTACTTGTACCTTCTCTTGCTCTTAATCCTTTATTTCTTTCTACTATTCTTTCTTCTTCTTCTTCTTCTTCTTCTTCTACTCCTCTTTCCTGAGTCGTTGTAAAATGAGGTGAAAGTAATACTGTTGGTACGACTGTACGTTGTGAAGCTAAAGTTGGTACATTTGCTTCATCAACTATATCATTTTTTTCTTCTTCTTCTTCTTCTTCTTCTTCTTCCTTTTTAGTAACAACAATGTCCACTGTCTTTGGTTCAGCCTCTATCAAGGTAGCAGTATCAACAAAAGCTTCTACTTCTGCTTCTGGTTCAAACAACCAATCATGCATCGTCACTATAATCTTGACAATATGAGCTGCTTTACCAATATTTCCAAAACTTTCTGCTACACTATTAGGTCCTGGTGGTGGATTTAATAATGAAGTTCCAAATACTAATCCAATATTATGAGGTGCCATTAAATTGTATTTACCTTCATCACAAACTAATGCTAAATGTTGACTAATTCTCTTTAATAAATCAAAATGTGGTTTTGGAAAATCCCAAACTAAATCTCGAATTGCATATAACCTTTCTTCTTCACTTTGAATTTGTTCCGCTTCAATGATTTGATGATAAAATGCAAATGGTACTACAGGTTCAGGTAAATCTCTAAACCATTGTTTAATTGCACCTGCAATTGTATGAATATCAAAATATTCTCCTTGATTTAAATCAATCGATTCAACAGATTGTTTATTAAAAGCTTGTTTTAAAGAATCAATAGCATTCTTGGCACCAGAAATACGATAAATTCCTTGTTCTCTTAATCCTCTTGCTTCTACTTGTTCCAACATTCGAATTAATCCCAATGGTACAGGTCTCTTTTCATGTTCAATTAATACTTTAATATCAGTGCAATACAATGGAACAAAAGGTACTATTCCACCTTTCTTGTTGTTATTACTGATATTATTTTTACTTTTTAAACCATCTTGGGATAAAGTAATATTAGGTAGAGCATAATCTTTACTAGATTTTTCAATAATACTACACCAATCCATCATTTCTTGTTGACTAGTAGCTTGAAGTAGAACACAACTTCCATCAATTACTGAAATGTGAAAGGTAAAATTCTTTTGACCATTATTCCAAACATTAACTTGACAAGATCCACAATTGATTACAAGTGAAGGTTTTTGAGTGGGTGTTAATGAAAGTAATTCAGCTATAGAATGATTAATTTGATCATTATTACTAGTATTACTATTCAATATTTTATCGCCAGAAGAATAACCCATGAAACCAATTGGTCGAACTGCTCCACGAAATAAAGCAGTCATCCTTCTCGTCTTTTTTTCACCTGCTGATGCTGTTGGGGTAGAAGTGGTAGTATTGGTAGATATACTAGTTTGTTGAGGTGGTGAAGAGTAAGATCGACTCTGAGCTTGTTGACTAGTCATCACTGTAGCAATTCCTTTAGATGCTGCTGATGATGATGATAATGATGCTGATGATGATGATGCTGCTGCTGCTGCTGCAAGTGCTTGTTGAGTTCGTTTGGTATGCTGAAGAAATTCAAGAATTTCTAGAGCTCTTCGATCTCTACGATGTTTATCTTGTTGAAAGCTTGTAAGATCTGTCAATGGTCTATTTCCTCTCATGATAACAGAAACAGAAAGAGGTAAAGCAATTGCTGCTTCTTGCGCTGCATCTTCCTTAAAAAGTCTTCTTTCCCATTTGACATTTCGAAGAGCACCTTGCATTGCAGTCAATCTAGCACCTGCCAATTCTACCATTTGTGAATCAAGTACATTGATCATTTTAGATTTCTTCTTGTAATACGAAACACTTGATTCAATAAAATTCCAAATAATTCTAAACTTTTCAAAATCTATCATTGTACTTTCACCTTGAACTTCCTTTGAACAACGTACTGTAGCTTCTGCAATTGTTTTAAGAATCCAACCAATATCTGGTGTACAACTCTTCCAAGTTGAATCTCGATAAGTTTCTGCAATAGATTCTGGTGGATGTAGAGAATGCAAATTATCACAATTACCTCTTCGATTCGCCGCAACCTCTTGCCATGCCCTAGTGAATAATCTACTTTCTGAAGATGTTAAACTACCAACAATTAGACATTCCACAAAAGAGGCAACAGTTGGTTCTTTGAAAATCGCATTGGGATTATTCACAACACTTGATAATCCAGGTTGTTGCTCCTCTAATCGACTGTTGTACATTCGAGATCTACAAATCCAAATAGCATCCAAAAGCTTTTCTATCCTTGCTTGCCTTTTAGACACACCAATCTTTGCTTCAATAATATGAATTGCAATCCAACCACGTAATAAATTTTGAGCTGCACAAGCATCTCGAATTGTAGTAGCAAGTCGATGTGAAAGTGTAGGTCCATCTCTTGGCCATCGAATTAATTCCAACATCTTGTACATGTTATTAACTTGAGGCATTTCATCTGGATGTTGAGATGCAAGAGAACTAGATGAATTCTTTGCGATAAACCAAGCCATTGGATCATTTGAACGATTTAAAAAAATTTCACTAGCCATCAAGAGATCTCTTTCTTCTATCTTTTCAAAAAATACTCGAGCTACTGATTCTAAATATTCTACCAATTGATGAGGTGTTGCTAAATCAAAATCCAGATTAGCAACAGAATTTACTTCGTCACTAGGACGAGGAAATGATTGGATTGCAAATGCTTTGGAAGCTCTCCTACTAGATCTCTTCATTGCTCTCTTTTCATTTTGTCGAATACAGCAAGTCATGACGTTGAGTTGTAATTGTTGAAGTAAATCTTTCAAAGATGACAATGTTCGATCCAATTCGATATCATCTTCATCAATTTTCTTTTCCTCTTTCATTGATTTTACAAAAATGTGAAAATCATTGTACAGTGAATCAACTTCGGCAAAGTCTAAAGGATATTGAGAAATCCAAATTGTAAAGATGGAAATCACACCAAGACGTATGGTAGCCACTACATCCCAATCAATGGCAGCAACATTTGATGTTTCCATTCTTGACCAAGATGGGTATGAGGTGAAGGATCGATGCTGAGCTGGTAATCCCATCTCTCTACTTGCATTGATTGCAGCAATAAATCGTTTCTGTAGTTGCTCAAACAAGGTGATTGGTGAGCAAAAGCTTCGATAGGTGGCAAGAAATGTTTTTCTGAAAGCATTGAGATCCATATTCAAACGTGATCTCTTGAGTGGATTCAAGCTATGTTCAAAATTATCATCGGAAGAATTTAGAGTAATGTGTTGTACTCCCATTACCAAGACATCAACTAGAAGAAAAAAAGGACGCAAGTCAGTGAAAAGGTTATTTAACAATTTAATAATGAATTGTACTCACTTAACCTTTCGAGCGAGGCAGCTTTGACGGTGACTTGCACTTGCACCAAAGGAACTTCAACAATTGAACTTCGATTACTTGCTGGTAAACTCGATCGCTTTGATACCTGAGATACTGGTCTTGAGCTTCTACTCATTTCTTGTGAGAAACGCTTATTTGTCATGGGACTAGAAGGTAGACTTGATCCTCCTTGCTCTGGTATAGACCACAAAATCAAGTCTGTACCAAGCTTGATAACACTTTCTTCTTGCAACAATCCACTTGAAGACCATTCAAATATGTTAGAAAAGGGTATATCTCTAGATTGCCTAGGTGGGAATGTCTTTGATCTGCTCATGGGTGATTTATTCAAGGCTGGTCGATTGCCAGCATTTCTATTGGTAATTGTTGCCTCGGTATCAAAAGGTGAAGTTGGTACATGTATCGAAGGAGATAGTCGCAATTCATCAGTACTACCTTGCCGCTCTCCAGATCGACCGCTATTTGTTATAGCTTGCTCCATTGCATCCTTGTCCAACAAGGATAGATTTGGTAAAGCATCGGGAAAGATAAGAGGGGAAGCTGCACATCCAGCTGTAGACTTTGGCAGAGGAGCTTTCCATTTCAAATCAACCTTTCCCAACAATGGCCCTTCCAGTTGCAATGACAATGTCAACAATTGCGATGGGTCAAAGGCACCGCTTTCACGATTCAAGATGCAAAGACTTTGTAAAGCTCTTTGCAATGTAGTATCCGCCCCTTTGATTTCGTGTAAATCCAAAAGAATTTCTCTTGATTGCCAGGCTTTCGTAAGATGTAAAATCTCAAGAGCAGTAGGACCAGCCAGCTTGAATGATATTAATTTGGCATTTAATTTGGCATCAGCAGTGTCTGCTAAAGCCTCAACTAAAGCACTACCAAGATAGGGAAGTGTGCCAGAACCAGCGGCTACGTCATTCCTCAATGCTGTGTTTTGATTGATGGAAGCTTTAATGGTAGAAGCATCCTCTAGAAAACTCTTGACAATTGGTATACCTGGAGCAGTACATTCTGACCAGCCCATCTCTACCAGGATCGGAGCCCATACTTCACAAACAAGAGCTCGATCATTATTTGCAACGAATCGCCAAGATGAACCTAATCTCGCTACCGATCTTGAACATAACGCAATACAAATCGAAAGCCATGAACTGACATTATTCATCTTGAGAAGATATGAAGCAATGGCAATCCAGTGCCGTAAAAGAGAAGCTCTTAATTTAGCACCATGTAGAGATCCACCACCTTCAAGTGGAGAATTAGATTGTAAAAGATGTTCAAAAACAAGTCGAGTTAGAAAATGAGGTCTACGCCAATCAAAGCTTAAAAGTCGCATTGAATCAATATGATTTCGATCGAGAAGTCGTAGAATTGATGTGGAAGGTAGATGAAGTCGAGCGTAATGACTCGAAGTAAAGACATGAATTTGTCGAGCTATCTCACCTGGCTCAATATTTAATAGTGCGCTGTGTCGTAAGACAGAAGCGAATTTAGTTACATCCATTAATCGATCTTGACCTATCCAATCTCTGCTGGGAGAAGGTGAAGTTGCTCCCAAGACTTTTGCTAATTCTCTCTCTACTTGACTTTTGTTATCTCGCCATGCAATTTGAATGAGACTTTCCAACATATTGAGCATCTCTTCTCGATTCGAAATCATATTGACAATGTCGCTTTTAAGTAGAAGGTCGATTCGCAATCGAACATTTTCTTGAAAAGTTAAATGCCGACCTTCATCGATCTTTAACAATTCTTTCTCTCTTACCAATCCCATAGCTGTCGATGTACATTTACTAATTTCCTCGATGAATTTGTACAGGGATTGATGAGACCAAATTAATGCAATGTAGATGGAGTACAAGAAGATCTCTGCTTCCTCTTCAAATCGCAGCATAGAATCAAAAGTATCGTTCATTTGCGTCATAAAGACGTACTCGTGAGCTAATGCTTCAATTGTACCTCCCTCTATCTTTTGCCACCATGTAACAGGCTCTTTCTCTGCATCGGATAAGATCAAGTCTTGGTGTTTTCCTTTCCTTTCCCACGTTCGGCTTCTTTCTTTTACCTCTGGTGTAGTAGTAAGAGTGACATCATCTTCTTGATCGTCTGCAATGGCTGACAGTCGGTCATTGACGTTATTGTTTGTATTCGTTCGTCTACCGGGTGGCCTACTATGTGGTGCATGTTCCAAAGTCCCTCTAGATGTAGCAGCCAATAGATCTTGCGTACCCAATCTGCTTTTTTTGAGATCTTCAATATTGATTGCAGTAACATGATTGATGTGTTGACCTCCTGTTGTATTCATTACGAATAAACTTTTAACTTCATCAGCAATAGAATTGCCAGGTTTGTAGAAGAATAATTTGCCTTCCCTCAAGAGAACCTTGTATGGCTTCCAACCCTTACTAATATCCTTTTCCTTTCCTTTGGACCATCCAGTGTCCACCATTTGAGACAAAGGAAGAGATATATTTGTGTTGCGATTAAGGAATCCTTCAAATTCAACGCCGAAAGGCAATTGCCTAGAACCAGAAGGAGATGCCAAGGTAGCAGGAGGTGGAGTCTGAGAAGAAGGAACAATTGCACCTTGATCTCGTGGGCTAGACGATATTCTGGATGCTCTTCTCTGCTGCTTAGTCGTCTTTGTCGGAGCAGCAGAGAGATAGTGAGGGGAGTGTTGCGGCCAAGCAGTATTCTGTAAAGTAGGATTGGTTTGATAGCTTGGCGCAGAACTGAATGGTATTTGTCCACCACCGTTCTGATTGAAAGAACCACTTGGTGAAAGTCGATCAAGATCCCATCGATTACCAGCCATAGTCCCAGTATCACTTGCTCTACCCCAGTCTCCAGCTTCTGGCATTCCATGCTCTCCCCAAGTTCCTCCCTGAGTCATATGAACATCTTGACTGGCACTATTTCCTCTCGCTTCAGGCAAAGCATCTCGACTGAGATCATCAACACTCCTGGAAAAACCAAGATGAGTGGGAGGTGATTGTAACAAAGTCTCATCATTTACCTTTGCCCTGTTGCCGGTATACAGAGAAGGTGCAATGGGAATTGGTGGTAGTTCTACTGCTCTTTTTATAGGGGATGGAAAATCAGACGTGGCTCCTCTTGTATGAAGGTCTGATTGGCTTTTGCTAAAATGTCCGTAGCTAAGTCCATGCACATCTCCTCTTTGTTGGCCTCTACCCAAGGGAGATTGGTAAAATGGCTGACGTGAACCTCCTGCCCCACTACCCCAATTGCCTCTCTCACTACCATTGTTAGACCCAGCAGTGATTCCCATAGATGCTCCCAGTGTTCCATTATTTCCTTTTCCAATAGAGTTGACAGACACCTTTCTTTCTCGAGCGCCTCCAAAGAGCGATCGCTTCGTTGGGCTAGAAATCGGTGTAGTTTCATCTCCAAGACTGGGACGGCCAGCGCCAGTATTGGAAGGATACCAAGCATTACTAAAATCAGATGTAGATGATCGTGGAACTGAGCTACTTGCATGTACATAGACGTCTCTTGATCGACTTGGCAAATCATCATGTTGAATTCCGCTGTGAATGGATGTAAAAGAAGTAGATGCGTTCATTGCAGGGTTTTGCATTGGCTGTTGTTGACTTTGTTGTTGCTGTTGTTGCTGTTGTTGAGAGGAAGAGGATGAGAAAGATGCCTTTGCTTTGGAAAAAAGAAAGTTAAAAGTTGACTGACTTCGGCCAATGGATGTAGAGGGTATTGCACTATTGCTTTGATTGGCTGTCGATTGTTGATAAAAGTGAAAACCTACTTGACCATTGGATGGTGAAGATGGTGACTGTGACATGCCTTCAATGCTAGCACTTGTTGGAATAGGATAACTTCTTGATGATTGCGGCGCAAAAGAGATAGCAGGGACATTTTCAACTTCCTGAGTTGCAGATGCCGTTCGAGGCGTGGCAAAAGAGATTGTTTGAGCGGAAGATGCTGCTGCTGCTGCGTCACTGCTATTATGATCATAATTGGAAGAGAGGGTATTTTGATTGCTGTAATTACCGGCAAGATTAGTCATAGATGGAGATGGCGTACTTGTTTGTTCATGTGGATTTCTGTTTACTCCTGTCATATTGGTAGCGGATGAAGAAGGTTCATCCCTTTTGAGCTTTCGCCGCAACATCTTTGTCTCAAATTTTTCCTACGCAACAACGCTTTGACCTCCCCCTCCTTTCTTTAATAGATTATTTGAAAAGAAAGTATGTTGATTTGCTTTTGTTTCTCTATTCTCCCTTGCGTCGGTGATCTTGCCCCGCGTAGGGTTACTGGCAGCAATCTGCGTAGTTTATACTGATTCCTTCAAGAAGCGGAAAAGAATCAAAGTGAAAGCAGGGTATGATGCACAACAGGATCCTGTCCAGCTGTGTCGAAGCGAGGGTTAAGTAACGGTGGTGGTGATAATTACGGGAAATCAAAGAAGAATAGGTAGGCAGAGAGAGCGGGACAAAAGGCTTGGTGTGATACCTCCTTTCCACAGGAGAAAGAAATAAAAATAAAAAATAAAAAAAAAAGAGAGACACACTCTCTCCGTCTCAATACGGAATTAACCTTCTTTTGAAATGTGAATACAAAAAAGTTACGGATCAACTGTTGAGAATCTAAAGTACCGTATTAAATATACCACGCGTCTCTGAAAAGTAAAGTAACACTTCTCGAAATCTGACACATGCAAATCAATGAAACAAGAATCAAAAAAAAGCCGAAAAACGTGATCAAAAATGTCAATTTGAAGTGAGGCCAAAATGACGCTTGATACTCTCCTCACAACAGTAGTAAGCTACTGTATTCCCAAAATCTTGTGATTTCCTAGCATTTAAGAGGGCCAGCAAGTTTTCTAGATTTGGCAGCATCCGCTTATCCTCCCCTTTTTTTTTCTCTCTGTCATTACCATAATTGTAGATTTACTTTTTGGCAATCTTGTGTCCGTCCTCCCTCTTTTCAATTCGCGGTGGCTATGAATGCCATGGCTGACTCGTCCAAGTCATCTGTCGACTTGAAATCCAACGAAACAGTATTGCAACTACCCCAAAATCACCCGTATTGAAGCGTACTCATTCGCAGATGCTGGGAAGAGAACAAACTTTAACACCTCCTTTGTCACGACATGAGATAGTTGTGCTTGAGAAACAGTGGTTTGAATGGTTCAGCAATGCAGAGCCTAATTTACAGATGATGGCGTTACATTCTGTAAATATCATACTATTTATGATCGGATATGAGGGCTCGAAGCTGGGAGAAGCACCAGCAAAGGCCTAAGAAGTTGATTTAGATAATGCAAACAATTCTTATTCAATAGCTCTTGAGGATGATCTCATGATAGAGACATAAGTGGATCTGATTAGCGAACTGACTACGTTATGTAAAGTTTGCAAGTTGAATCGCTTGAAGATGTTTATAAAGGATGGAGAGTTTAGCCCCCGAAAAGCGATTCACTTCTCCCTTATACTCAAGCAAATTTACGACTTTATCCAAGCCAAAGGATCAGTCGATGAAATGACTATCAAAGACAAGTGTCAAGCACTCAAGATACTTCTTCGATATGGCTTCAGTGAGTCTTTGCCTCGATTAGGTAGAAATGCGATGATCGAGCTGATGATTATTTATGGCAGGACGACATGCTAAGATTGTCGAGCCAAGTGAAGAGACAGAAGAAGAAGAAAAGGCAGAAGGAAAGGGAAAGGGACAGGGACAGGGACAAGGAAGAGAAGAAGACACTAAGTCGGTCGATGACAATTGTACAGAGTACAGAGCATTCAAATTACTTGTTGACTAAATTGAAGACTTTTCATTCTCTTGGCAAAGAAAGCTCGAGAAGTTTAACAGTGTTCAAATGTCTGGTGATTTATTTCTCATGATATGGAATTACCTGAATCTTTCATCAGCCCCTTCAATTGTATGCATCTACAAATTTGTCAGATTCACAATCACCAATCTGTACAGTCCCCAATAAAAGATCCAAGCAGGATCATGTAACAAGAATCTATACCGTCTTGATTTCCAAATTGCTGTTGACATTTAGTACTGATTCAAGTTGAAGCGACTTATATGTTTTGGTAGAAGATGGGAGAGATTAAGGTCAGATGTTTTACTTTTGCCGCTTCTTCATAGTCTATGTATTGTCCTGTTCTGTAAAGAAGGAAGCTAAATGCAGAGCAGCTGGCAAATATTTTCTATATAGAGAAGCATTGTGCACAACAAGTACAGAAAAGTAAATATAATGACATGGTAGTGATGACTATGTGAAAAAACAAGGGTGAAGATATTATATATGCATTTTTGACAATTTCCTCATCGCAGAGATAACATTATGATTCTTTTACCAAGACATCCCTATTCTCCTGAGTCAAAAGTATATGCTTTTTAACTACATATTCATCCCCTCTGAAAGCCTAATATAATTCTGTAGGATAACTTGTCACACAACAGTGTACTTTGTATTCACACGCTGCTGCAACAAATGATTCACAGCTTTACGCATATTATCAACGTACGGTATACAAAGTATCTCAACCAAAGTAGAAATATATCCATATACAACAATTGACCAACATCCTGAACCGCTCATAATCGATGCTTGTCAATTTAAATCTAGTGCCAATCTCGGCGTCTTACTGTGGGATCCTTTGACTTTAATTCCAATGTGTCTAGCCACGCTAAAAGAAAAGTGAAAATTCACTAGTAAAATTAAGCGCTCGCTCACCGGGTAAGATTAGAAGTATTTGATACACTTTATAGCAAGAGTATTAAAGTTGATACCTTCTCTTTATATTTCTTTTTCTGACTTTTTACTCGCTCCAGTTCATAAAGCTGAGAATACGCAAGTCAAAAAAAAGGAAAGGGTTTAGGGAAGAAAAAGAGATAGAGAAAGAAAGTGTAACCGCAATCGCCTAGAGTGGTGCCCGTTTTCAAGGTCCGATTCACGCTAGAGCGGACTTGCCCCTAGCCTTAATTTACAATACGCTATCTTTATTTTTCTTTTCCCTCCGTTCAGTCAGGGATAGACTAGTGAATCGTGCGCGTAATCAGTCTTTGATATTAGAAGAAATAAAGAAAGGAAATGGTAAAGGGCACTAAATGGTACCTTTTTTTTTTCCCTTTCTCTTTTTAAGAATCAATCTTGCAAGAAATTGGTTCGCAATGGGGAGATTAGCGGGCACAAGCAGAGAAAGAGAGAAAGATAGAGAGGGAGGACTAAGGAAAAAAAATAACAAACACATGGAAATGAAATAAATCTATCAAGTCACTGCAGATGTTATGCAAAGTTGAACGCGGACTTGCAGTGAAGAGAAAAAGGGAGCAAAAAGTAAGGGAAAAAATCCAAAATTGCAAAATTGCCAAAATTGCAAAATCAAAATCAGAAAGCCAAAGGCAAAAATGCGCGCCAAACCTTGAAAATCATCTTTTGACACGACATCCACCTTCCCGTTCAAAGGTCGCAGCAAACCTAAGAAAAAAAAATAAAAAAAAAGAAAGAAAGAAAGAGGAGGTCATAAGACGAAATCCAAGTGGAAGGGTCTACTTGTTCAAAGAAAACTTCAACAATATGGTGGGTCGCCAGTCACATCCACCCATCAATAATAATAATAATAATATCAGCTCCAGTACAAGAAGAAGAGGTCAAGAAGAGGATCGAGAGAAGCCCAATGGAGCTGAAAGGGAAAATGGTAGGCAAGAGGAAGGATCAGATGTGGATGAGTTAGTTGATTCAGAAGGGGAGAGAGCAGAGATGGATGCGTTGGCAAAGACTAGGGCTGCATCAGGAGGGAGAAATTCTGGTCGTGGAAGGACTAGAGGAGGAGGAGGTGGTGGTGGTGGTGGGAGTAGAAGCGCATCTAATCGTCATGCACCACCAACACAGCATTCAGAGCCAAAATCTGTCGAGCGCAATAATTTACAGGAGAGCTCTACGCCACAGTCACAAACATCAGCAGCACCAGTATCAGCAGCAGTACCAGCAGCATCTACAACAACGGCTGCATCGACAACTACAGCAGCACCTTCGAGTACCGACGATTATATTATCAATCAATCTGATACAAACCCGACTAATCAAAATACAAGCTCATCTTCGAGATCAGCTTTACAGTCATCTGAAGCTTCAAAGGATCAATCATCACCATCTAGAGAGCAATCGAGCAGGAAGAATGCTGGTGGTGGTGATGCTGCACCTTTCTACTATCCGAATCAATCTAGTGGTGGTGGTGGGACGAGCCCGCGCAATAGTCCTTTGAAGAAAGGTGGATTGACTCCCAGTATCTCAGGTATTACTGCTACAGCTTCTGCAAATACTGCTAAAATTGATGATTTAACATTGCAAGAAGTAGACAAATTCTTAGATTTAATTGAAAAGCACAATCTCCATACATCAAATGAAGATGATATGGCAAGGAGTGTGACAGAACTATACCAAGAATGGTTGGAGTGGTGTGCCAAGCGCAACGTTCAAAGTACAAAGAGTAAACAAGCACTTGTAGCTGAATTTGTACGAATTCATCAGGGAAATTATGGCTCTACTCGACAAAAGCGAGCAATGGAAATTGTTCAGGGAAGTGGAAATGGTGCCTTGGATGGAGATATTGACTTGAGTCGTCGAATTGATCCTAGTCCAGCACCTTCATCAAAATTACTTTCCAATTCTCATAATTCTAGGTCGAATATCAAGTATAAAGATGAAGAGTGGGACAGAGATCAGGAAGGACATCAACAACAACAACAACCAACCAGATTAGTTCCAGTCCCAGCAGCTATTAAACGAAATGATGCTTTAGCACCTTCTTCTCATTATGTTCAGGTCACGTCCCCTTCTGTCGTACCAAGAGCCCTTACACCTGGACCAATTGGACCTCCAGTAGACTCATATAGCGGTCCTCCTAGCCTCTCTCTTGCTCAGATGGATACTTTACATAGAGGTATTCGAGATGATATTTGGAGGGATGCCAGTGGTATGATTGGTCAAGTAATTCATGAACAGATGGGAGATTTAATAGCAGAAAATAATGCTTTAAGAGGTAGAGTAGAACAATTGGAAACACATTCAGATAATTTAGCTCAATGGATACAACATTTAAATCGAGTTCAAGATGACCTTGCTTCTTCCCTTCGATCTGTTCCTCCTCCTCCTCAACATGCCATCCATCGTGAAGAGATTATAGTGGATGATCCTAATATTAAATATGGTCATCCTCCTAGTCATCAATCATCTAGAATTATTTCGTCTAGTCGAGATCGAACGTATGCATCTCCCTACCCACCAATTGGACCACCATCTGCTCATTCTTCCCCAAAGAGAGGGTACACTATACGACGATCACCTTCACCGCCAATCATGACTCATCATCATCATTCTTCCAGTTTAGCACCATCATCTCGTAGACCTGGCCCACCATCAACACGTCAATATAATCCACCACCACCACCCCATCATCAACAGCAACCATTATCATCAACAGTAGCACCACCTCCTCCACCACCATCAGCAACATATCGTGATCATCCTCGTGAAAGTAGTAGAGAAATCCACTACAATTCTAGTAGTCATGGAGGACGTCGAATCGTATCCAATGATCAATTCGAAAGACCTTACTATACCTACCCGCCAGATGATCGAGAACCACCACCACCTTTACCAATGTCACCTCGACAGGCAAAGAGAGCAAGAAATGGCTACTAAATTTAGAGCTCAGCTTTGCATCATTATCGTTCTTCTATGGCCCAGTTAGTCAATTCTCGCTCTTTATTGTAGTCGCTCTCTTCTTCTACTTCTTCTCCTTTGGTGTTTTCTTTTGGTTTTTTCTTTTGTTTTTGTCTATTGTGCTACCAAACGTAAAATACCACTACGTGTGCATTGTAGGAAATAATTCTATTGCTGGCTCAAGTCAATGTGTGCAAGGAAGTGTATGTGTGTGTGTGTGTGAGTAGACCAGAGCACTCATGCCCAGGGTAAACATAAACTGGATAAGTAGCTGCTGTGATACAATAAAAAGAGTGTTATTCTCGAGGGGGGCGGTGATTAGAGGGTTGCTATCATCCTCGCCAACTTGCCGAGACGAGTCTTGAGACGGTATTCAAGGCATAAAATTTGACTTCTCCATCTTCATGTGTCATGAGTTCCATCACTTTGGCTTTGCCGCCTTCCTTTTCTACCTTTTTCTTTCCTACTTCTGGTGAGAATGTGATAATCTTACCAATGTCATTACATGCAATAGCCAATGTTGTGGGTTCTGCATCTTCTTTCAGTAAATTGATGAGCATTGTAACACCAGATTCACTTGAATGATCATCATTTGCTGAACCTTCGAGTAATTTATTTGTATTCTCTTTCCAAAATTCATCCAAAGAATGTGCTGGATTATCCCAAGTCAACCTTCCTGATGCCAGCTCAGATATGAATTGATCATAATTGCTGATAGAGAAATATAAATGTACATGCACACACATATATATATTTTAATTCCTTTTTCTTTTATTGATTAGATTATCAACCTCGCCTACTCACCTCATGCCTTTGAGTTTCTCAGCCAGTATCTCTTTTACCACGTCAATATCCTGCGTTATCTCTTCATCACTCCACTTTCTCGCTGATAATGATTCCATCAATGGTAAGCACTTTGAGCCCAACATTGCCGAGATGTTAGCATTAGGTGCATTCTCAGCTAAGTTTTTCAACGTTGCTACAATGACTCGAACTACCTTTTCTTTAACAGCATTTCGAGCAACATCTGCTAGCAATGGAATAATACCAAATTTAGCATTAAGTTCCCCCGCTATTTCCTTATCAAAGCTGAATAACCAAAAGCAAAATACGGCTTGATAAATCATTTGTATACTGACATCATCCCTTGGCGTCTTGGTTCCTGAATTTGACTGCGTTATTTGATTCGGAGTCGAAGTGCCAGATTCATTGTGTTGAAATGATGACGACGATCCTGATGCTTTGGGCGCTGTACTAGCAATTAAGATTGACCTCAACCCTGACAAAGGACTAATTCCGTCGTTTTCTCCGTCATTGACATTATTCTCCTCTTCTGGTACCTTACTCATCCTTTTCATTTCTTCCTGCCATAATTGTTTTCGTTTATCCTTGGCATCAACTAGTGAGTCTACCAATTTGGTCAGATCTTCCTCTTGAAGATTATCCAGTGTGGGAAAATTACCATTCCTTATGCGGTGACCAGATCCATTGCCGTTCCTAGACGTTGACATCCTTGTGTACAACAGTGAGTTAGGTGCGAGATGTCAAAGAAATAATGAATGACAGGTACAAAGGCGAAAGGCGAGAGGACAACAAGAGTGGTAATGTCCGAAAATAACGTTCTCCACTATCTTCAACGTCCCAATTCGGTGTCAACGAAAAATAAAAAGGAGACGAAAAGGCCACCTGTCCAATTCAAAAGCCAAGCTTAAGAGACTTTAGTAATCCAATTTGAGACAATAGAGAACTATTCCACATCCCACGTGGTAAGATCAGTCATACACGCGTATTAGATAGAGGACTTTTATTTATTTATTCTTATTCTATTCGTCGTTCAGTGCCTGGAAGTTACAAAAGCGGCCAGAACAGGAAAGCCACCTTTCGGAGTTTCATTTGTCTCACTTTGTTTTCAGACGTGTTTCAGCCCAATGCGTTACAACCATTCACCTTTGTCTAAGAATATCTGTCCACTTTTGGACAGTACGCTAAGAGAGAGATGAAGTCGAGTAACTTTGTTTCCGAGATAAATATCAAGATATAGAGGAGGAGGTCTAAAGGAGCTTCCTTTTTCTTTTATCCTCACCATCATATCGTTTTGCGTCTGTGCTCCCTCAATTTTTTTTTCCCTTTTTCTTTGTTCTAAGACACTGCTCATTAACTTTTCCTTTTCTCCTTCACAAGTCCCTTTCATCGTGATGGAGAGTGTCATTTCACAATCGAACGATATGAAACTATCGCAAGCAAGGAATCCAACTACTCATCATCACAAGAGGAAAGGTAGCAATAGCAGTGTAATATCATGGGCAGATTCAAATGAATTGACACATATACTCGACTTTTTCGATGCGTCGTTTTCGGATTCACCCAGCTATCCTTCTGTTGCTCCAACTACCAAAATGTCTCCTCAACCAAAGAAAGTCGTTATCCACGAGAGCACACCAAAACCACAACAACCTATAGAAAGCAACTCAGTAAAAGACAAAACTCCAGTCCTTCAAGAGAAGCCTTTGGTGGTAATTCAAAGGTGAGTACGGAAGCACAAAGTTAACAATTATGAATGCTTCATTGATCTGCCCTTTACCTTGTCGCAGTGCCTCACCAATGATTGTCAGCATGTCTCAAAGCTCATCTAGAAATACTGAAACAAAGCTGGATATGCCTTTGAAAGCAAATCGTGTCATGGGAGTTGACAATTCAACGACATATGAAAAGAGTAAATTTGATTGGGATGATAGTGATGAAGAATCAAATCAAAGTCATCAATCTTCTAGACAAATTCGAAAAGAATCATCAAGATCTTTATTTCGTAATTCTACAAAACCAGCTTCTTCTCCTTTAAAAGCACCTATTGCTACTGCATACTTTCCCATGGTTAGAAGCGCAAGTACAGCATCAAGCGCTACTACTAATGGAATTTCAGAACAATCTACTTCTGTATGGTCATCACTTGGTCAAAAACTTCGATCTCAAACAAATAATAATTCCATGGTATTGCGTCTTAAAAAGACTGGTGGTGGTAGTGGTGTTGGTGAATCTTTACATGCTACTACTTCCACATGTCCTACTGACTACGCTGATGCAGAATCAAAGGAAAAAGATCTTCCTGTTGCAAGTACTCCCGTTAGTGTAACCTTTGCACTACCCATCACACCTACTACGCCTACCACACCCATCACACCAACTACATTTGCAGCCATGAACAAAACTACTTCAGCAAAGTCTACAGGTTTAAGCGAGGCACAAGTCGCAGCAGCTTTCTCTTTAGAACGCAAGAATTCAAATGAACCAAAGTCAAAGACTGTACGAAATAAAGTATCATTTACGACAGTCAAAGAAGGAATCGAATGGGCTGAAGCTCGAGCTAGTAGTCGTGCTTTACAAAATTCAATAGATAAGTTGGAAAGTATGCGCAAGGAGAAAAAGGGAGATTTAGTGGACATTATACCTGAGGTAGATAGAGAGCAAGTTGATGAATTCGTTGAAGAGAAAACTGTGGATATGATTGCACCAGATGTTAGCACTCCAGAAGTTGCAGTTCTTCAATTGGTCAATGACGTTGTTATTGGTAGTAGTAGCAATAGTGATGGTACTAATTCTGTCAAGTCTACCGATAGTGAAACACCTCCAACTTCAGTTGATGGAGATATGCTTACAGATTCTGTAGACTTGGAAGTGTCAAAACCAATCATTAAATCAACTCCACCTCTACGATTTGACCCTAATCGAAGGCCTAGAGCTCCTTTTCCACCCATGGAATCACCAAACCCCGACACTGCTGTAAACAGTCAGTCTGAACAAAGTTTTACCTCACCTAGGGCAGCCTGCTCTGATCAGATACAAAAGCCTCACATTATTAGATCTGTAACTAGTAGAGAATTACCACCTCCTCGTCCTCGTAGACCTACAGAGTACGATATATTGATTCGATTAGATGAAGATTCACCTATCAAATCTCAAGCTCAAGCAAAGATTAATAGTCAACGTAGAGCTTCCTACATTCCACCAGCACGAAGGCCACCTCCTAGAAAGCCTATTCCTGCTCTACCTCTTGGTTTGAATTATCTTGAAGTTGATCAAATTGACGAAGCAGATGAAGGAGTTGAAGGAAAATCATCTGCATTGATGATGATTCTTGGAAAGCAAGCCCCTAATCCTCCTAACAGATTACAATTAGAAACAATGAGTCCTCAACAGCGAAGAAATTCCTTGACTCCTAAATCACCAATGCGGGCTCTCTTTAATAGTTATCAACAAAAAGTCAATCAACCATTTTCTGCAAAAATGACTCAATTTCAACTGGGAAAACCTTCTTCTAAAGGATCAGTTGAGGTCGAGCTGGTCATTGGTGGTGTAAGTTTTGAAACTTTATCTTCTTTCTTGCTTTGTGAGGAAAATGTTACCGAAGATGGAATGGCTACTTGGATTAAGCGACAAATACAGGAAAAGGAAAAGATGGAACAAACAACAGTCAAATCATCAAAACCTTGCGTTACCTTCCAAACTCCCAATGACCGACATGATAGATCGAGAAGAAATAGCAAGAATACTATTGATAAGAATAGATTGAGCAGATTAAGCATTGATTCTTATTCTTCGGAAGAAGAAGAAGAGGAAGAAGAAGAAGAAGAGGTTGATCATTCATCTTTTGTCAATGCTCCTATTCCAGCTCCGGCTCAATGGACTTTGGAATATCAAGATGAAACACCAATTAAAAAAGTATCAAATCCTATTGAACATCTTCACATTGCATCACCACTTCGACCTAGAGCTCATGCAAGAACTCCAATTTGTGTTAGTTCAGATGGAGAATCAATGGATGGAGAAGATGCTTTTGGTGGTACTAGACGTCGTAGTAGTACAACACCAGATTTGATTTCTTGTGACAATTCTAGAAGTTTCATCTTTACTGCTTCAACACCTTTAGGAGGAGGAGGAAATGATGGTAAACGTACTTTACAATCTGTTCAAGTAAAATTAGACAGAGATCCTCAAATTTACCCTTTTATTCTTCATTTATTAAAATATGGTTCTTTACCAGAATACTTTTCATTGGATAGTATTCCACTGAAAGATAGGTTACAAAGTCTCAAATCTCTCTCTCGTGAATCTCAGTGGTTGGGTTATAGAAATCTTGTTTCAACTAGTAACGAGCGAATCAGACAATTGATGCAGGTTTAAAACATTGTAAAACAGATGAATTATTTAAAATAAGATTATAAAAATTAAAAAATAAATATTCTTAAAAAAGCTTGTCACAAGGAAATCATTAATTTTATTTCACTAAAAACTCTTCTCTATCAATTATAAAGTAAAGGGCATGCATATGCAAGCTGTATGCTGCTATTGTGGTGTGTGTGTGTGTAATGTGATCTACAATTTTTGAATCTTTGTTTAATTCCTCTCCTTTAGAAATCGCACATACAAGTCTAGATTTTAGCCTGCTCGTCTAGAACTACCCAAGGTAACCAAGACATTCTTTTGTTTGCCTTTCTTCTTATCGATTTGGGCTTGACCTAATCTCTGATGTAAATAATCTACTTCTACATCATCGTTACCATCAATACGACCTAATGAGGAACCCCAAATTGCTCTCTTAGGTGTAGACTCTCCACTAGATGTTGCTTGCTTGGCTTCAAAGAGTGATCGCTTATATGCTGCTATAGTAGCAGTTGATGAATTGGAAGGGAGACTTGGAAAAGAGGTAGGATGACTACGAATTGAAGTTTGATTACTTCTTTGAGGGTCTCGTAGTACTTCGACAGAATAAGGGTGGGTTTGTATTGATGAAGGTAAAGCTGCGTGACTATTTGGTGTCTTATTTATACTACTACCCGCCCAAGCAGTTCCCCTCATTGAAGCATTGGCATGTGCAGAATGTCGTACAGAGCCAGGAACTGAAGCTGATGAAGGTTTATTCATGCCCAACGAAGGAAAGTGATCCTTTGTACTAGCTCTGGCTGCCATTCCTCCATATCCCTTTCCAGAAGCCGCTGCTCTTTCTACATTCTCCCAAATTCGATTGTTGCTAATTGCAGATGATGTTGCCTTTGCATTTCGAATTTGCCCCTTTGCTGCATTGGAAGCCATAGAAGAATTTAGCGAGGTTGGTGCTAGAGAAGGAAATTGACTTCTTTCCATTCGAAGAATATGCCAAGCCTTTAAAACGTCTTCCTTTTTATCATTTTCTTCTAATAATTCCACTAAACCCATTACAATTGTTTCAACCTGACCAATGTCACCCACTAAGCTATATATTGAATCAACCAAATCTTTACTTGATGTTTCCCCAGCTCGATATACTTTTACGTTAGCCCTAAAGGATTGAAGCTTTGAATCGGAGTGGATTAGAATGGTATATACTTGATCCATATATCTCTGATGTTTCTGTACTTTTGCTTCCGCTGCTCTTTTTGCTTCCTCGTCCTCTTCGACTCCAGCATTCTTATGCTTTCCCTTTCCCTTCGCATGGTCTCCACTCGTCAAAGCTGAGCCAAATTGAGCTCTTCTACTCAAATGATCTGCTGCACCACCAGAACCGGGTACGTGAGATCTAGAAGCCAAAGAAGATATACCCAACACATCACGCTTTGTTTCAGGTTCTTCCTCCTTCTTTGGCTTTCCTCTTGCTGTCAAACCTGTACTTCCTGCTGCACCATTACCTACTCTAGCAGAAGAACTTGAAGCATCAAAGCGGAAATTGGCAGTCACCCGTAGTGCATCTCTCTTTTCTCTACTTGATAATTCAGCGCCATGCTCTGCAACTTGATGAGCCTTAAAATCCATTTCACTTTCAAATACTACAAATTTTTTTTCTAGACATTCCTTTGATTCGCAAACAAAATGTTCATTTTTAAAATGTCTCTCCAGATGTTTGTAGTCTCGATGATATTCGTCACGTCTATTGTCATCCTTTTTGCAAATAAAACACTGTTCATGCCGATCTCTCATATGGATGTAAAGTTCATCACTAGAATAGAAATTGATGTTGCAAAAATCGCAATACTTGTGCTCGGTACGAATATGCCGATTGAGTTCCGACGAGGTGTAAAGCTTGTGCTCATGAACAAAGATTCTAGAGTGCTTGATACATAGCTCACACAAAAATTGATCATGTTCTGATTTGGCGTGAGCTCGCAAATCTGGCCAACCGCTAGCAACATAGTCGCATGTTGAATCAGGACAATTGAATCGAAGTAAAATAACCGTGTCTTCTCGACTTGTCTCGTTCTCAAAGTAAATGTTGAGTTTGTCGTCTTTCAATGGTAAGTCTCCGGCTGAAAATGAGAGAAAATCCTTTTGACCATCAATCGAAAAGATTAGAGCATCACTAGTAGCCTGGAAAATCAGACAATAATCAAGATCAGTCAAGTAATCCCCTTCCAATTACACATTGACAGCCTTACCTTGCAGAAGGTGCACTCCTTCTTCTTATAAAGTGCTCGAAGTCGAACAGCACAGACATGACAAGTTTTATGATTGCAAGGTGAAATCGAGTAGAGTTGAACTGGCTCAGCACAAATAAAGCATAATTCAGCTTCCGTAATATCGTTTGCCGTTACTGAAGAAGAAGAAGATGATGATGATGAAGAAGTCACGGTAGAAGATTTTATTGCTCCAATAGCATCCATTGTTGGGTCTAAAAGACTGTGCTGTGACTCCTTTGCCTTTCCCCTCCTGGAATGGTTGTCGCCATTGTCCGTTGTCGCTGCTTTAGGTAAATTTGTCAATGAACCGCTGAAACCACCTCGAGCTCCTCGCCCACCTCTACCCTTTCCTCTACTCCTTCCTGCTCCTCGTTGACTCCTCCTATTAGCCTGACCACCGCGACTATTGGAGTGTTCCCCCTCCATTCTGAGCAGATCTTGTTACCAAGGGACTGATAAATAGTGTAATGCTGCTTACTATTCTGTAAGGGACTAGGGTGCATCAAAAGTGCGTCACTGAAATTTCAAAGTGTCATTCTTCTCAAAGATTGAACACGTGAGCTGATCTGCTGCGCTATTAATAAATCCAGTTTACTGTTTTGTATTGTTGAAATACAAGTTTGGCGCAGGGAGTTCACTTGAAGCAAAATTCGCGGCGCGCGCTCTAGCGGAAGGAAGAGAGGAAAAAAAAAAAAATAGAGAAAAAAAACTTGAGTGAAAAAAAAAAAATTCAAGAGAGAAAAGAGATTTTGCCTTTGACACCACCATACTAAAAAAGGATCAGGAACCTGTATTTTTAGGTTCCTTCTTATCGCTTTCAACCACCCCAACTTACTCTTCGAATAGAGTTCTTCAAGGCAGTACGATATTATTCGTCCTTCCTTGAGATTTATTCATCCGCCACTCACCTTCCAATCATGTCTAAGTGAGTACAAAATTCAAGAAGAAGTCGGGCTGGAAGGGGGAGGGCTAGATCGAAGACGGTAGCGAGGCGCACGCTGGAGGAAAGTAGAGTGGTAAGGAGGTGTATTGAAGTAACATGATGTTTCATTACTTTTGAGAACACCATATTTACACGGTTCTTTCCTTGCTGCAGAGATGAAGCTCCCAATGACCTCCAAATCGCCGATGGCGAAATTGAGTCAAATTGGGACACTGTTACTGACAACTTCGACAACATGGAATTGAAGCCAGAGCTTCTCCGAGGTATCTATGCCTATGGGTGAGTAGAATCGTTGCCAGTAGTCAGAAAGAATGGACCTCCTAATTACATTCCTCTTCATCTTAACAGTTTCGAGCGACCTTCTGCTATTCAATCTCGTGCTGTCATGCCTGTTATCAAGGGTCACGATGTAATTGCTCAAGCTCAATCTGGTACGGGAAAGACTGCCACATACTCGATTGCAATTTTGCAACGAATTGACGCTTCCAACAAAAATGTACAAGCCCTCATTTTGGCTCCTACCCGTGAACTTGCTCAACAGATTCAAAAGGTCGTTATTGCATTGGGTGACTACATGAACATTAAGTGTCACGCCTGCATTGGTGGTACTCGAGTAACTGAAGATATGGCTAAGCTCAACGAAGGTGCTCAAGTTGTCGTGGGTACACCAGGACGAGTTTACGATATGATTAACCGACGTGCTTTCAAAACTGATAACCTCAAGATGTTCTGCTTGGACGAAGCTGATGAGATGTTGTCTCGAGGATTCAAGGACCAAATGTACGAAATCTTCCAGTTACTACCTCAAGATACTCAAGTTAATTTGCTTTCTGCCACCATGCCCCAAGATGTCTTGGAAGTTACCAAGAAGTTCATGAGGGACCCTATTCGAATCTTGGTCAAGCGAGATGAATTGACCTTGGAAGGTATTAAGCAGTTCTACATTGGAGTAGACAAGGAAGAGTGGAAGCTTGACGTAAGTTTACTAGAAGAATGAGAGATTTGAATACAAATGTTGATTTTCTTTTCCCCTTTTGCTCATTTGCTCTGTAGACCCTTTGCGATTTGTACGAAACTGTTACTATCACACAGGCCGTCATTTTCTGCAACACAAGAAGAAAGGTAGACTGGTTGACTGACAAGCTCCACGCTCGTGAATTTACCGTCTCTGCCATGCACGGAGATATGGAACAAGCACAACGAGAAGTCATCATGAAAGAATTTAGATCAGGATCTTCTCGAGTTTTGATCACCACTGATTTGTTAGCACGAGGAATTGATGTTCAACAAGTTTCATTGGTCATCAATTACGATTTGCCTTCCAACCGTGAAAATTACATTCACCGAATCGGTCGTGGTGGACGATTTGGCCGAAAGGGAGTCGCCATCAACTTTGTCACTGCCGAAGACACCAGAATGCTTCGAGATATTGAGCAATTCTATTCGACTGAGGTTCAAGAAATGCCTCACGATGTTGCCGACCTTATCTAAATTGCTCATCAATCCAATTTCAAAACTCAAAAATGTGACAAGATCATTTCACGATTTACTCTTTAAAAAAAGGAAAGCTTAGATGGAATACATCTTCCACTTCCATTTCACGGCTCTACCGTGTTCACAATCTTGTTTTCTATGTCATTCTGGTCTTTCAGAAAAGAGCAGCTCATGAGCCGTTTCTGTTCTTTTTTTTTCACTTTATTTCCCTTTTCAAACTTGACATTGCCATCGAATGGGGCATTTCTTTCTTTCTTTATCACTCACCATATTCCATCTCATAAAATCCACTTCTTTTACTATCTCTCGTTCTCCCTACATGCTGTCAATTGAAACTTGAAATTATTGCATAAAGTGTGTTTACATGTTGTATGCGATTTTGTTTAAACTATACAAACATTGTTAGGTAGCTCAGATCAAAAAAAAAATTTAGAAAAAGTTACTGTATCTTTCCTGACTTTTCACTTTTCAAAATAAGAGAATATGCCTATGTTGGATGACCATGTACTTTGACTTCATCGAGAGCCATCATTAAAGGTTTAACAAAATAATCACTAATGACTAGGCAAAGTATGCAAATTAAAATGAGAGAAATGATTGTGCAAGTATCTTGAATACTGAGTTGATACCATGCACTTGTCTTTCTTCTTTTTGGTATAGGACCAATCACATTGACTCGTACGATATGTTGAAATCCAAGAGTAGTATTAGTATGATCAAGATAAAGAGTTTGACTATCTTTATCAACAGTAAAAGTACCATCCTTGACTTGTATCTTTAACTCATAACCATCAAAATGATAAAAAGGTAAATAAATTTCTGTTCTTTGTTGCATATTATTGACATTTTTTATTTGATTTAAACTTTTGATTGGTCCATTCACATAATGAAATTCAAATGCCAATTTTTCACTATTCCATGATGTTTTAAAAGGAAAACCAGCTACTTTTACAGCATAAGGTCGAATGATGGATGATAAACCTCTTCCTCCACGATATAATTCTTCTTTTGATTTAAGATTATCAACGTCTTGAGCTTTTAAATCATTACACATGATTGAAAAATCTTCCATATTCCAACCATCTCCTATCGTTGTATTATTATTTGGATTATAATTCCAAAGTGTAAAACCAATTTGATTTTGCTCCATAGCTTCAATGAGAGCATCCAATAGATCTAAATGTTTGCTATAGTCGCCTGTTTTTAGTGCTTGAGAATCATTTATATCCCAAGGTATTCCTACTTCTCCAATAATGGTAGGGATAGAACCAAATGATAATTGACCATAATTCTTTATTGTTGTAATTTGATGTAAATAATTTTTATGAAGTCCTTCAATTCCAAAATAGATTGCTCCAAGTATAAACATACCTCTACTTAAACCCTGTACATTGACAGTCATATCTCGATATACCTTGCTGAATAATACATTTAAATCGTAAAAGTGAGGTGCATATACAATACCAGACGGCCTTTCGACGTCTATAAATGTCTTTACTGCATATTTTTGATCATAAGATGCCTTTATTAAATTATGTCGATCCTCTACACTCAACTTGTTCACTGTCTCTTGTGCAGACCATGGAGGGAAAAATTCATTGGGAATAGGTTCAATGAAGCTGAGCAAGTGTGGCCACTTTTTCCTCATCCTTGTCAGGTTAGGAATTTGGGAAAAGGTGTTAGTGTTTCTTTTGCGACTATTTATTTGCTCTCCACTTCTGATACTAACCGGTCTGTGAAGCGTTTCAAAAATGGTGCGTAACAATCTCGATACCATTCAATCTTTTCATTATCCTGTCCCGGCCTTGTGTCCCTCGTGAAGAAATCTTGACGTAAAATAACTGGCTCTTCCTTTTCCTTGTTCCATTCCCATGCTCCATGTGCTCTCCAAACACATTGACCTAACACACCATCTTTATTCCATGCACTCTTTCCAAGTGGGTCCATGGTACTTTTGTGGGATATTCGACTTGGAAATGGCCATGATTTGACATAGAAAGGAATCTCTTGTTTATACCCACTACCAAGAGCCAAGCTTTGTAGTAGACTAGGAAAGTGACCAATGTGAAGATCCGTATCATAGTTCCACTTATTCCAATCTGAAACTCCCACATATCCTCTGTGTGGCTCGTTCATCATATCAATACCCATTACAGCTTCCAGACTCCCCACCCTATCAATCAAGTATCCGAAGCACTCTATGTATGATCCTTGAAGGTACTCTTGAATGTTGATAAGCGAATCAGATGATGCGTTTGGATCTTTGAGCTTCAATTTCCATGCAAATCTTTCACCTGCCCAGAACAAAGTCGCCATTGTTGCTGCAGCTAGCTTTTGATAACCAGAGGGCCAGACAAAGGGTCCCACTGGCTCTGGCTTCTTTCTTGACTTTTTGCTGGTTGCAATTCTTTGTTTTTTGTTCTCTTTGTCACTCGTTTGAGAATCTAAAGTGGTTGGCTTTGTATGTAATTGATCAACATATGCTGCCCCTGTGGCTTTGAAAGTTTCAAGATTCAATCCTGCCTTTTCAAAAGTCCAAGCAGGTGCTCCACTACCACCACTAAATCGACTCCAAACATCTTGATGAGCGCATATGATTGCTTTTATACCAAATTTGGGCATCAACTCGATAAGCTTTATGAGATATTCGATATACTCCTCATCCACATCGGTCTCTATGCTTGGGCCTGCGTGTGCCAGAGATTCCCAAGTGATCAAGAGGCGAACAAGGGTGAGTCCCCATGCTTGTAAACGTGCAAAATGCAATGGTGCTTCCGAGAGTGGAAATGGTCGACCAACAAACGAGACTGAGGTATGGTTGAAGAAGTCTTCTTCTTTCATAGATTCTAATCCATTGGGTTTCGTCGGTCTAGTGTTCATTGTTCATTCTTTTTTTTAGCAGGAATGACTCAATAAAATTTGGTCTCTTTTACCACCAGACACTTACAGCTTACTCGCACCACTGACATTGACACCTCTCAGCTGTACAATACGACCATGCCCATCAATAAAGTGTCGACCAAAGGTGCGAAGATATGGAGCACCTAGCGCTGCTTTAGATAAATCGCTGGCAGGTAGACTCTTCGCCATACTTATCGACGTCAAAAGGGGAAAGAAGAAGAAGAAGAAGAAGAAGGAGTAGATGGAAAAGACTTAGAAGGGAAGATTCATACTTTTGCCAAGCTACTTTTGCGAAAGATTGCCCGTGCGAGTCGGAAGATACAATTTCATACCTTTTTTTTTCAATTTTTTACGATTTGAGTAGTAAAAGAATTAGTTAATCATAGATGTCGAGATGATCAGTGTCAATACATCTTCAGAGACATGGTGTTTGTGGGTCAAGTGAGGAAGGTGTTTGTGCCGCCATGCTACCAGATTCACCTGGCGAAAATTGTTCTTGAATCAAGGGATAAAAAAAATAAACTGTTTATTTGTAAACTTGAATAACTATATTTACGATAATTAATATGATGTTGGCTTTATAGTTTATATATCGATGCTTAACCTACCTACCTATTTATTTGAGCCACGCGAGAACGAAGATCGGAGATTCAAATTCGGTAGTCTATCCTCATTTCTCACATAGAAACCCAACAAGCAGCATACCACACCTCCTTGAACTTTGTCGCAAGCAATCTTCACGTCATCGTCTCTATTAATTTTCGTTGCAAGGGTTTTAAAAAGCATGTCGCATATGCAATCCTCTGATCAGCATTACATGGGTTTTTCGCAAACCTTAGATTCGATACAGAATGAAGATCCATCGAGAAGGCCAACCCTGCATCACGCCTCATCTTCAAATTCTATACTTGATGGCCAAGGCTCAGGTCAAGGAGGTAGTAGCAGCCACAACAATCATAATAATAACAACAATAATCAGCAAAGGTCGGTCGTTCGAGCAGCTTGCTTAAATTGTAGGTCGGCAAAGAGAAGATGCGATGGAATTACACCGGTCTGTGGTCCATGTATGAGCCGAGGTATCGAAGCAGGAGGTTGCAACTTTGTGTCATCGAAGCGAGGTGGTCCAAGATACAAAGGAGTCAAAGGAGCGGAAGCTGCAAAAGTAAAAGCAGACAAGGAGAGAGCAAAAGAAGCAGCAAAGGCAACAAGAGGCAAGAAAGACGATCGCGAGCGTCGAACATCATCACAATACCCATCAGAATCAGGTAGTACTGCTAGTCGACATAGTAATAGTCCACCTATGTATGCTGCTGCCGATAGTCGAAACAGCAATGGTAACGGATGGCAACGTGGTAGTACATCATCAACGCAATCTCCCACAACGGCAAGTAACCACTCACAATCGGGATATAGTTCATTCGGTACCGTTCCTGTGAGCGTGGCAATGCCTGTTCCATCTCAACAGCATTATTTTACAACAAATCCTCCTTACTTACATTCACAACCACCAGGTGGTGGACAACAGCAATACTATCAGCAAAACAATCAACAGCAGGATATGCAAGGTTTATCTCGTCCTCCTCCTTCATCAATACCAATAACTAGTCAAGGTCATGTCCCACTAGATGATGCCTTTGGAAACAATCCAACTGGACCTTTGTCATTTGCCAATTTGGAATTATGGCAAAGGATTCAGGAAGGAGCCACCGATCAAGATGTAGCTGCTTTTACCGACTTCTACTCAAGATTGGAGATGCTTCCCAAAGCTGGCATTGTTGGTGGAAACGAACCATTTACTCCACTCGATCCACTTGATGTCTTGATGGATTGGGAGGGTGGGGAGACAGGCAACAATGTTCAAGATAATGAACAAGGTGTTCGCGCACTTCTTTCAGATTATTATGAGACAGTATATCCATCATGTCCTGTTCTTTTACCTCCAGGAAATCTACCTTCGTTGGCCTTCTACTTCTCAGGTAAAGGTCCTTGTGGTTTGTTTGCTGCTATCAGTGCAGTTGTTTCACTTCATTTATCACCACAAGAAGCAAATAGAACTCTAAAGAATAGTGAGACAGCAATGGCCAAATTGGGTGGCGTTAGCTGTGCCGAAGACTTGTCTAGCAAGCCAGGTCTGGATGGAGTCTTGTCAACTCAAGATATTGCAGCCTATCACGCCAAAACTTCTGAATTGATTTTACATCAATACGAAGAGACAAAAGCCACATGCTTTATCGATACTACCTGTCCTAATCCATTTGCTGGTATGGATGAAGAACTCATTACCATCGAAGCAGCGGCTGCTCACACTTTACTATGTCATTACTACTATGGAAGTGGTCAACCTCTAAGCCATCAGAGAGCATATAAGCATGCAGTAGAAGCATGGAATCTGGTACAAAAGTTGGATATACTAGGCCAACCTGATTATCAAGTATCTTCGGTAGAAGGACAGTTCCCCAATGCGACTCGACCGTTTTCATCTGAATTAAAGGTAGAATGGACAAAGCGGGTTTACTGGGCTAGTTACGCTGCAGCCACAGTTATGAGTTGTACTGGTGGTTTTCAACCATTTGGTAATCCCAAAGATGAAGTAATGGATCTCAAATTGAGGCCCAACTTGGAGCATGATGTTGCTGCTTGGGGTGTAATGGTAAGAGGAGCTCAACAGGTGTCGAGAACATACAGACTATTGTACGACTTAGATCATCTGCGTGCTAGATTGTCGGAAAAGGGAGCTAATATGGAACAGGAAGAATTGCATCAAGTAGCCATTCAGAGGCAGACAATATTCAACGCGATGCTCAAGCTGGATTCAGAAATTGGAACTTATACTCGTTTTGATCCAAGTTGGCGAAATATGTCCAATGTAGAAGACAATCTAAGTTCTCGAGCAAATAAAGAGGAAGATCTAGAGGTGGAATTAGCAAAAAGTTTAAAGACGGCAGGTAGATTGATGACTTCTGGTGCTATTATAATTCTTCATCGTGCTCAAGCATTTTCTAATGCTCGAGTGTTTATGAGACCTCAATGTGGTATTCCTGAAGCACTTCGAGTTCACAAACCTCTGGCTCACGACGTAATTCTTCATCGTGCGGTAATTGAAGATGAAAAGACTGGAGAATTAGGTATGGGAAGCAATAATCATGGTCAGATAGTGTCGAAACCACATTATGCATCAAATGATTCTAACAATCATAGAGGTTCCCTTACTTTCAGTTCAGCTTCTCATGACATTTCAAACACTCATCCCTTCCTCACTGATCGATTTGCTGGAGGTCCATTTGAACCAACGCACGCTCTCGAAAGATGTCGCTTTGCTGCTAGTTCAATGATTAGCACGCTTTCGGGTGTTTCAAAGCAACAAGTGCCAAAATTACCACCTTATAGCGCTTGTAGCTATGTCTTGGGAGCTTATGCAACATTGATGTTAACCCTGTTAATTCAAGTTCATGGTGAGGAAGCTGAACATCATCATACCCCTAATAGGGTTGGTGCAAACGGTGGTGGTGCAGACATGAATGTAAAGCAAGAAGAATTAAAGAAGCAATTGGATATTCACCGAGCTCCAGTAAAGGATATTGTTGCAGTTTTGGACAAATTTGCAAAAGTTTGGGCAAAAGCGGCAGAGTACCGAGAAGAAGTGTCGACTTTGCTAGCAGCTAATGAGATTATTGGCTGAGGATCTTGCAACATACCCCTTCCCCTCTCTTCCCCCCCCCCCCTTTCCCCGCTTTTTTTTTATCTCATCTTTGTTGTTTCCTCAATTAATCAATTTTACTTGATTTCGTGCAACCTGTGTTGGTATAGATGTAAGCCTTCAAATTAGCGTGCAGATATATTTGAGTACCTAGGGAAGAGGCCAGAGATCTATTGATTAACACTGACCACGTGGTCACCATCAAGCTCAGAGACACGTTAATTTTACCAAGATGCACTCTCCTTTCTTCCTGCTCTCGTCATCTCCATTCCTACACAGAGAAATCATGGCCCCTACATCACGAGTGATCCTGTGTAGGCACTCACAGGCGGAGCACAACGTCGGTCTAGATTATAGCAGTGAGTTTACGATCTTGATGACCAGGTTGTGTTTAGGCTTACAGAGACACGTATTTGTTGCAGTCCCTGATGCTCCACTAACTGCGCTTGGAAAGAAGCAATCGGCTGCTCTGGCTCCTCAAATTCCCCAATTGCAACAAGAAGTTGACCTTATAATCACATCCGCCTTGAAGAGAACTCTTCAAAGTACCAAGCTTGGTTGGGGACCAGCTGTTGAGCGACTCGGAATTAAGAATGTCATTTGTCTACCACAAGCTCAAGGTTAGTCATCTATCTTTAAGCTGCCCATCATGACCTGACCAAAAATCCCTTATCTTTTTAATAATATAGAGTGCAACGACTTTCCTTGCGATACTGGTAGTTCTCGAGATCATTTAGAATCCCTAGATGAGTTCAAGGATTTTAATTTGGAGCTTTTGACACCTGATTGGACCAGCAAAAAGGGCTTTTATGCTCCCGATCCAGGTTCAATTGCTGGAAGAGCTTGCTGGGTACGAAACTACATCCGAAACAGAAAAGAGGGAGTGATTGTACTAGTTGCTCATGGGGATATCCTTCGTCAAATCACGAGCACAGAATCAGGACCTAGCACCTATCAGTGGAAGAATGCTGAGGTCCGCGAATTTGCATTTGATCCAAAATTTGTGGAAAGTGAAGAATGTTATCTTTATCAAAAGGAAAAGGTAGCTGTTGTAGGAGGCTATGAAGCTACTTCTACAGATATTGATATCATTCAGCACGAGTGAGTAATATACTGTGGCAGGTTTGGCAGGGAAAGAGAGTTGACAAAAAGGAAAAGGAGGGGGGAGGCAAGAAGATGGTGAGGAGAATAAATTCAGCTCAAAGGCGACGCTTGCAATCACTTGCATATTTTGGAGTAAAACCTTCGCCCCTCTCACCTTTTTATCTTTCTCCTTCTTTTGTCCACTCTGGTTTCTCCCTGTGAAGGAAATTGAGAATAGAAATGAATAGAATAGATTATTGAATATATGCAATTGCTTGCCTCCTTGTTTTTCTCTCTTTATCTCACTTCAGGTCAACGAATCGAGTTTCAGTGAAAGCAGAATTGGATAATTTATTTGGCAAATCATCGGCTTCTACGTCTGTCGAGGGTGAAATAGGACGACCCATCCGCAAAGTTGTATCAACTTCACAATCAAAAGCCGCTACCGAACCGCAGGTGAAACCTCTAAGTAGTGAACAACATGAAACGGAGCCCGGCAAGATGCTAGATCCTACTGTTGTGGCCAATGATCCAACAATTTTTACTCCAGATGGTCGAATCGTTTTTCCACGTTCAGATGGAGATCCCCAGTATAGACCACCAAATGTTGTAGTGCCAAGTCCAACTGAATCCGATGTCAATTACTATCACATATTTACAAGAGAGGAAACTAGATGGATTAATTGGTCGAAATCGATAGCTCAAAAGCTTGCTGTAGATTACTTTAAATTATCACCAAAAGCTCCAAATGGAAAAGATTGGGCTCTAAAAGATTTCCCGACAGATTATTACATGACAGAACAACGTAAAGGACCAAGAAAGACGTATAGAACAGATCCATACCTATTTGGAAGTTATGCTCATCGATTTAGAAGTACAATGGAATTCTTACCTCATGCATTTTGGTTACTATGTGATCCCAATCTTGATATCAGCAATTGTAAATGCAAATATTGTATACCTGGTGGTCGAGCAGCTGGAACAGGCTCTTCTGGTTCGACTTCAAGCGTCAAGAAGGCACTCAAACCTGCTGGCAAATTTGTACCTCAAACAGCTTCACGAGCAACAGCGTATCGAGGTATCAAACCAAATTATAAAATTAGAGCGCAAGCTTCACCTAGAGAACATCAATTACCAGGTATACCTTTAGCGATTTACTCAAACAAAGAACGAATTGATGAATTGGAAGCAGTGGAAACATCATCATTTGGCTCATGCGAAGGATTTCGAATTGGTGAAATAGCTTTTTATATTTTAAAAGAGCCAATTGTTAGTGAACAAGACAAGCAGTATCAAATCACAGCTTGGCCAGTCTTGATTGAAGGGGTTACATTTCAAGTTGATGTAGATCGAAGTAGTCAAGACTTGAAAAGTGGAGAAGCTTTTGATTTACAAGGCAGAGTACGTCAAAAAAGAATGTACGAAGTTACATTTATGCCAACTCATGAAAATATAAAGGTAGAACAAGATCGATTAATTCCTGCTTTAATGTTTCAAATGCCTACTAAATTACAAGAAATTGATTTAGGTAGTAAGAAAGATTATCCTTGGATCGAATTTAAAAAAACACCTGAATTAAATTTGGAGAATAAAAAGCAAAGAACAAATTTCAAACAAATTTTATTTTGTTATTTATATGCTGTCAAGATTACAAAAGAACTTCGACTGTACTATACTGCCACTGATCAATTTACTAGAGTAGAAATGGGTAGAAAGGCAATTTCAAATTTAGCCAATGCTGATGCAAGTGAGCAAAGTACAGCAGCACCCTGGCTGACCAACTCTACCTCTTCTGCAAATGGTATAAATGTAAGGGGGCAAGAGGGAAGTGAGATTGGACCAGGAGGTAACCGATTTTTGCAAGCAACTGTTCAAAATAATTACATGGATCTTGATAATGATGATCAAAGTAGTCGACGTCGAGCTGCTATACGAAGTTCAAATACAATCAACTTGACATCGACATCGACATCTACTGGTGATCAAGTTTTGACAAGTTTAGATAATAACACCTATTGGCAAGGTCTCTTGTTTGGATTAGAGCGTATCTGGGTGGGAGATTTGGTAAGATTAAGATTAAGCACTGAAGATGTTGAAACAATGATGACATCTTTGGCCATGGGAAATGACCTTTACAATGCAGAAGATCGTATCAAGACAAATACATCTAGTCCTTATGTGTTGAGAATAAAGGCAATCTATCGAACTGCAAAAGCTGAAGTATTGGAAACAGATGACAAGATTCGAGTAGCTGGAGATGTTTTCCGCGTGATTGATTTGAATGAAATGAGAAAAATGGCCAATGAATCTTTAGAGACTACAATTGCTACTTTTGCAAATGAAAGTAAAGAGGTGAAAGCAGAAGAAAAGGAAATGGTGGAAAAGACAAGGCAAACAGATGGATTAGATAAAGGAAAAGGTAGCAAGAGTAATGGTAATGGTAGTACAACGACAAAAAGATCTACCTTTGAAGTACCGTTTAGACCTTTTCTTGAAAAAGCGTATGAGAATCGACTACCAATGACGCCTACTTTGCCAGAAGGATATGGATTTCAAAGAGTAAATCAATCAAGTGTAGAAGTAGTTTGTTCAGTACAACAATTAGCAGGTCGATTATGGTGCTCATTTGCAAAAAAAGGTGACGAGAATCTTGGTAAATTGGAAAGAAAAAAGAATTACCTTGCTCATGAAAATTCAAAAGATCCAATTAGAATTAGATTAAGTTTAACTGGAGTCATTTCAGGAGCTGTAAAAGCAATGGGAGTTCACATTAATGAAGGTCATTTTAAACAACGTGATCGAGCTATAGCTACTGCTAGTGGTGCAGCATTAAAAGCCAGAGTTGAAGCGCTGACTTCAATCCAAACGGAAGGAGAAGGTGAGATTGATTCTGTAAACAAGAGTAGTGAAGGAAATCATAAAAGAAATGGCTCTAATTCAGGAAAAGAAGTGGGAATAGCAATGGAAGAAAGAAGTGAGCGAGAAAATGATGAACAACAGCGAAGAATTAGAAAGAGGGTACGAATCGAAGAGGGACTTAATACGAGTAATAGTAGTGAAATTGTAAACGAAGCGACAAGCAATCATGCTCACACAAGCATCAATATACCCAAACCATCTTCAATATTATCAAAGGGATCATCTGTATTACCATCTACACTTATAAATAAAGCCATCGAATCAAAAAAAGTGGAAGCTACAGGTACAAGTAATGAGAAATTTACTATTCCTGCAAATGGTCCAGTCGAAATAGTAGCCAAAGTGATAAATCGATCTACTTCACCTCCTCTTCCTCCATTTTGGATCAAAAAAACCAGTCGTAGTGGTCAAGGGTATTATTACGCCAACACAAAGACAAAGCAAACAACTTGGGTTCGCCCGATAGCTTAAAACTTTTTTTTTTTTTTTGTACCGTGACAAAGATAATTGTTTGTTGAATATCAAATTGTATTACCCTGCTTCAGAACACTTATATGCCAGTGACGTGCAAAGGTAAGTCAAGAAGATGTAAGTGTATAGGTATCGCAGAAGAGGATAGACGGCGTGAAGAAAGTAGAGGATAGAGGCTTGGTAAAGTAATGAATTTGTGAAGACTTTCCAGCTGAGGAGAAGGGGTAGGAAACGGAGAAAAAAAAATGAGATCGTGGCGTATGATGTAGACAGGGGAAATATAGTAAGAGACGGAGAAAGACTCGTCCAAGTAACAGGGAAGATTCGAGATGAAAGCGAAGTAGGTGAATTGGAAGGTGGGAAAGAAAATGAAAAAGAAAAGGTAGCAGCGCTTTAAAAGTCGCACTTAGGTCAGCCATAGAAAAGACAGAAGTATTGAAATGAAACCAAATTGGCAACGCTCTTAATAACCAGTGAAGGCACGAGCTCGCTCGCATAATTGATGAACACGAAGACCTGCTTTGCATCCTTTGAGAAAGACGGAATTCTTTCGAACAGTTTTAATGATGCGGTCGCGTTGACAAGGCTCAACAGATGTGAGAAGTTGAGTGACAATTTGAACTCCTTGTGGAGCAGAAGAAATGTCGACGAGAATTGAACGTCGACTACTAGATGTTGGAGGGGAGTTTGGAGATGGTGAATTACCGTTTGGCTCGACTTTAGGGACATTTGGTGTACTGCTGCCTTCTCCGTCACAAAGTATGTCGACATATTGATTAATAAAATGCTGATCTCGAGATTTGAGAGCGCTCATGATAGCTTTTTGACCATACTGTGATAATGTTAACATCACTGCCTTATTCAACAATCGATCAAAAGCAATGGTACGATGCTCACTGAGAAAATTAATAAATTAGCAAATCGAAGTATTTTAAATGTGTCTCCTGACTCACTCATCACCATGTTCAATGATATGTTGCACCACCCACACTCCCCATTGGTTGGCAGCGCATTCGCAGAGTCTCTCTAAAATCTCAGCAACGCAGTCCTTCTACAAAATAAAAGTATTCAGAATCAATTATCAGCCACTCTTTCTTTCAAGACTAGTCGTTGTGTATTCTCTCACCTTTTCGTCCACATCAGCACTTTCGAAAATGTTTTGACAAATTATACTACCTGTCTCCTGCATGGCAGTGTCTGCCCAGCGACCTTTCATTACGCCATTAACCACCTCAAAGATCTTGGCACGCATAACAGTGTCGTTCCAATTGATCTAAATGAGGCATGACATAAGTTTCAGTGCTGCTTTTCTTCGTAAATGATCGACATCATCGATCTTACCTCCAGGACCTTCTGCCACTTGATGTAATGCACTATTCGTCAGGTTTAAATTAAGCTTTCGAAGTAAATCCTTGTTTCACTTACTACATGGATTGAATTACGGCAAGTTAGCGTCTCGAAAACCTGATCAGATAGTAATTCTTCCACCACTGTCGTCCTCAAACTTCCTTCGTCAAGAATCTGTACAGAAACTTCAGCTATAAGAACGACTTCCGTGTGTCCAACTTGCACTTACTCTTTGCACGACATGGCAACCAAATTGAGATAAAGATAAAGCAACAAAATGACCTGTCAGCTTCCAGGCTACCTGTGGGTCGACTCCCACTAGAACAATGCGTAAAAGTCAGTGTCCCTTTCGTAAATAATTTGTAGATTGTTCGGTCACACACCTGCTCGTTGCACAAGAAAATTACCATGCTTATCATCTGAAAGTCGAAGTATATGCGGAGCCATAGCTTGAATGATGGCAGTCTTTCGAGAAGGCGTACCCGTCTTTAGTTGTTGTTGCAATGTGATACTCGCATCTTGACTTCTAGCACCAAGAGCTTTCGCTACTAGTAATTCGACCGGAATCTGCATGTCTTGTTCGCTTACTTTTCTAGGTCGCTCATTTAGAGTCTTTTTGAGATTCAGCAAAGAGAAAATGATTAAAAATCATGATTTCTTCGTCACTTTAGTTCTATTGGTTGCTTACCTCATTGACCGTCTTGTTCGCATTTACTGCATCTGTTGACAATTGTCGAAGATTGGTCGGCTGTCTAATTTCTCGGGAATGATAACCTAAATTTGCAATGTAAGGATGCTCTGACAGCTGGGAATGGAAACGTTGAAAAGGACTGAATGGATCGGGCGTCAAGGAGAGATTTGTCGAATCAGGTGTTGTACGGCCTTGGAGATTCACTCCATTCTGTACAAGGTGAGCCATACTATAAGGTGACAGCGGAATTTTCATCATGGGATTAGGTGAAGGTGGCGATAATAAAGGACTGGGGCATTCAGTGCTTCGGATGCCCGAATTCACCTGGTTCAATTGTTCTTCCACTTCGTCTAGACGAATACGGGTGGCCTCCAATTGTTTACGAAGCTAAATGAAGAAGTAAATTAGCTTTTTATGCTGGTGTAATTTTTTCAAAATTGCTCCCAACAATTTACCTTTTCATTCTCTACTTCGAGCTCATTCTGAAGAATATCAGATGTACAATTCTTGTCCTCATTGATTAGTTGCATAGTGCTAAGCAAGCTGTGAGATGGTATGCCTTGACTTGTGTGCGAACGATGATTTCTTCTTGTTGGTCCATTATCGGTGACTTGAATAGGGGGAGTCTGTTGAGAGGTACATAAATGGTATTAGAATAAAGTTCGACTCAAGATAGTAGCATTCAAACTTACACTCGTTGCTGGCGAGCTGATGCTAGCATCGATGCATTCATCTGACTCATGCATTACCTCCAGATCAAATCCAGTACCTCGACGGATATGATTGCCTCGTTGCTGCGATCTTGCAGAGGAATTGCTGGCCTCCCCTTCTATAGGTACAATGGTATCAAGAGAGGATCCTTTTTGATGAAGTTGATTTTGTTGCTTTCTCTTTGCAAATGTGTGATTTCCAAGAGGTAATTGATCCTCTTCGAATTGATGTAATCTAATACTCTGAGATGTAAAGCTCTCTACATCGTCAAAGTAGCCATCAAAGTAGCCCAACATACTGTGTAGCTCCTTTCCAAGCTGAGCACCAGGTGAAGAACGTGAAGTAGGTTGCTTGTGATTATGGTGACTCTCTCTTAAATCAAATCGAGTAAATGAATCATTTTCAGTCTCAATAGATGTATCCAAAGTAGTAGAAGTATCATTGTCTTCAAAGGATGAGTTCCAGACCGGTGAAGGAAAATAAGGACTTTCCATCTGGAGCTATATTAGGGAGGGATGAAGGGGGGAAAAGAGTGGATAAACACACAGTCGAAATTGAGAAATCAAAAAATGAGAAAATAAAGGCGAAGGTAAAGTAAAAGGCAAGAGCAGGGAGGTGGTGAAAAGGGGAACAAGGAAGCAACGCTTCGTTAAAAGTAGATAACCTTGGCGTGAGCAAGTGACGTCGTGCATACCTCTAATAATTTCTCAGCTGCAAGTGTACAACCCTCTTCAAGTATATTTCTTAGATTTCACAACTAAACATGTAAAGCTTACTACTTTCGTACTCGATTGCCAATCTTTGGCGTAAGCGAATTTAGGTTCACTCGGGCCGATGTAGCAGTTGCTGCGAAAGGACGAGGCAGGCATTATAAAGCCCTGGTTTTGACTTAATGATGCATATTCAATTAGAATGGAATGCATGACCAATAGATAGGAATTATCGACTTTCTTAACTTTCTCTTATTGAATAAATTGATGTTGAGTAAGTTGGCAACTATATAATGACATTTACCAAGTGACTGAGAGTGACAAATGGATGAAGTGAAAACATAGTTATAGAGAGGTATAGTCGATAAACTTTGGCGAGTCTTCGTCTTCTGATCTTGATACAACAGCTTCAACAATAATGCGATCACACTTAACAAACACTTCATCGGACGTTTCAGTAACTACTGCTTCTACGCATGGCTCTAACACATTTATCCGAAGTGATGTATCACTGCTTGTCTTGTGCAAATGTGAATTTCGACTAGCGGGTCCGATTCTGCTATTAGAAACGAATGATGACTGCGCTGGTATCGGATTCTTCTTTTGCCTTGACTGTCCTTCCTTTTTTGCTTGGAATCTACATCTTCGTTTTGAAATGTTTCGTTGAAATCCTGTCCCTTGCCTTGTAGCTATTTCATCAAGTGAAAGCGAGAAAGTAGACTCTTCTTGCTCTACATTTGCTTCTGACTCATCATAATAATCTTCCTCGGCATTTTCATCACAGCCATCGCTGTCCGAAGCTCCCATCCACGAGCCTCCTAGAATGTCCTCTCTGCTATCCTCAATGTCGATCATGTACGCATCTGTAGTGTTCTGTACAGATTTGCCAAGTATTTTAGTCTCTGGCCATGCCAGTATCTCCTCTCTAGCTTTGCAGGCACAATTATCTGTATCTTCAGCAGTTTGAATGGAATCATTTTTCATTAGCAGCCTACTTTGAGCTTCTACGTTGCTCAATGGATGCAATTGATTGACTTTTCCATGCTTTGATGACTCATCGGCACCAACTAGAATAAAAGCACGCCTGACTCTAAGTGAAGCTCCCAATTCGGAAGCAAGACTTGCCAAGACTCTCAAACTGACCTTCATCTCCGTGGGACAGATTCCAATGCATCGACCATCATCTAAGACTCCAATCTCGTACGTACAATGACCACCTCCTTGCAACAGACGCCACTTGAGCTGAGTAAGAAGTCGGTCATAACGATGTCGAGTGGGTGGCAGAAGTCGCAGTTTGTATTCCAAGTTGCCAAGTGCATCTGGCTCCGGTGCTAGTCGATTAGGTCTTGGTAAGGCAGGTGCTAGCTTAGGAGCGATTATGGGCGGAGAGACCTCGCGCTGAGTATTTGCACTGCACGCTTGGATATCTAGCCTGTCCAAGTCAAAGTCGACGTCAAGGGAAAAGAAACCATCCTCTGCCTCTTCTTCGGTTGGAGGAGTGGAAAGAGCATCCTCTTCAACAACATTACTTGAAATGTTTGACCTCTTGTGAATAGATAGAGGGGTTGAATTGTTGCTACTTCTGGATCCAGTGGACCTCGCCTTCGTCCAGGGTGATGGAACCCTGTGGATTTCGAAGATTTAAGAAGGACGTTAGTAAACATGTAGCATTTCAGGTCTCGAACACTACTCACCTAGGGCTCTCTGAATCAGCCTCACCAAATAACATCATATTGGTTAAGTGCTTGATCGGGTTTCAATTATGTTTGAAAAGAAATGATTTGCTATGTGAAAATGATGGTGGTAAGAGAAATATGCTATTGAAGATTTACCAAATGACAATTGAGCACTCATGCTTTTTGCGTAATTAAACGATGAATAAAAAGATCTTGAAAATAGTATTATTAGATCATCAAGCTGTATGCCATATTTTTCTTTCAATAATTTGATCTCGTTGATGGTTGTCGTATCTAACAATTATTGTCAATCATTCGACCTTGCATGACTCCACCAACCCTAGGTCGCGTCGCGGAGAGAGAGAGAGAGGGTCCCGTTTACTTCAATCGGCCGAAAACATAATTCAGCAAGAGGCAGGCTAAATTTGAGAAAATGAAACAGGAAAGACTCAGAGGGGGGGAAAAAAGGTTTGTGACATCAGGAAGCTTTTCTTTACTTGAAGAAAATTTTTATTTAGATTTTAGTACGACGATGGATCATCGGTGACAACACCTTAGCAATAACGATTAATACCAAAAGCAATCATACTTTCATACGGGCTGACAAATAGGTCAAGGAAGGGATACTTTGCTGGTCGAGGAGTGAGGCATCTCAGCAATGTCGTCAGCTGAAGGAAGAAGAGAAATAAAGCTTGCAGAAGCAAAAGAAAGAGAAAAGTATACTGTAGAAGCCATAGCAAGTCACAGTAGAGAAAAGATTCAGCTATGTCATGAGATTATTCTGGATCATTTTGGGAGTGTAGCAGCTGTGAGTTTTGAAGGTGTGTACTAGAGAATTGACACACAAGATTTAACTTACAGGCTGTCTCAATTCCGCTCTTTTAGCGAGTTGCTTCCGTTCTTCTGCAGCGTGGTAGGCTTACACTTCGTGAATTGAGTCGTTTCTTATCGACTGCCACCGTCCATGCCTCGACCGGTCTGGTATTGGATTTGGAGGAAGGGGGAAATCAGGAAGCAGAAGTTCTTGGAGGTCCCCCTACTGCCTCTTCCTCAAATGCACCTCTCAAATCACAGCGACTTATTCAACAAGCTTTATTGACTCTCATTCAGCACAACATTTGCTGGCATGTATGTGTTTCAGTTGGAGGTATTATTGAAGAGTCAGGTGATCCTCGAGGAACAGAGTACTTTCAAATAAATGTAGAAGAGATTTTACCTAGACTTCGATTTGGAGCTTACTTGGCTATTGCAGAGGAAGAATTTGGAACCGAGGTGAGTAGTCAATTGCACTGTTATAGTTCCAGAAAGGATGTCGGATAGATGATAGACTTTTGTAATCTACTAGGCCCTAGATATACTTTCGATGTTACTGAAGAATGGCAAGATGCAAGCTAAAGAGGTGGTGAGCAAGCTCAGCCAAGAAGATGAAGATAGTGAGTATGCTGTTATGCATGATTATACAAGAGAAGATTGCTAATTTTAAGTGATTATTAGGAGCGACTTCAATTCGAAAATGGCTACGAAACTTACTCTATACTTCATACCTCAAGCCCTCGATACCTAAATTACATACCTCACCTCGAGATAGGAGGATTTCATACGAAGCAGAAAGTTACAATATTCGAAAGAAATTATTGACTCCAAAGCAAAGGGTAGAGATTGCCGTCGAGGCAGGCAAACGACTTGAAGAAGACGAAAGACTAGTATGGAAAAATAATGTTTCTGGTACAAGGAGAGGTTTAATACCTATTGCAACAAAGAAGCGTGCTATCAACGGAGGTAAAAAGTCAAATAGAGCAATAAAAAAAACTAAGTTCTCAAACGGTAATGGAAAAAGTAAATTGGCAATCAGTAGTGACGAAGAAGAGATTAATGATGCTCGTGATACTCTTGAAATTGATCCCGAAGTGTTTCTACGAGTCAATTTTAATCGTTTCGATGTTCATATTCGAGATGAGGTCATTTGTAGAGCAGTAGAAACTCGATACAATAAAATAACAGCAGATGTTGTGCAGGCAATGATGGAAATGAATTTAAATATAAGCGAGGAAGTGTCAAGTACCAAGGACGAACAATCTGGTGAGTTACTCTTCACTTTTACTCTTCTACACTTTTTAATTTAGTTCTTCTTTTTATCTAAATTTTTAATCAGTCATGCTTCATGTGACATCCCTGCGACAATATTTGCCCGAAGGTATATCTATCAAACGAGCCTTTGAGCGAGACTCTTTAAAAGAAGTAGTAGGATCCGATCCAGCTTTATCTACATTGTTGGGCGAAATTGTAGCTGTCTTGATGGGAGGTGGTGATATATCTAGAGCTGGTATCAATAAAAGATTAATTTCACCTGGTTCAGCAGCCACAAGTATGTCAAATGGATCTAGTCGAGCTCCTTTACAAATTCATCTTGAATACGGCAATGCTGCTCGATTATTACGAGCTCAACTACTAAAAAATGTCATTGAAGCACAATTTGGATCATCAGGAACAAGAATTATGTCGGTACTTCGAGAAATGGGTAAATTGGAAGAGAAACATGTGAGTTTGATCAACAGTTTTCCTCTTTGTAAAAAAAAATGTTTATTTATTTGAAATTTCTTCTTCTTTTTTTTTTTTCTTTTTTCAGATTTCTAAATTGACTTTAATGCCAATGAAGGAAACTCGAGATGTTTGCGCTCGTTTATTTGCTTCTTCTCTATTATCACTTCAAGAAGTTCCAAAGTCATCAGAAAGGATTGCGACTAGAACGATTTTTTTTTGGTACGTCGATGAACGTAAATGTACTGCTTGGTTATGCGATCATCTATTCAAGACACTTGGTCGACTTTCGCAAAGGAGAAGGCAAGAAATGGCAAAGGAAATGGATTTAATTAAGAAATCAGAACGAACAGATGTTGCCAATGATTTTTCATTACTAAGTGAAGTAGAGAAGCGTAGGCTTGGGAGAGTAAGAGAGACAGTCGAGATTATCTCTCTAGGAGAAATGCGAGCTTGGCGGGATCTATTTGTAGTACTTGAATTGCCCGAATGAGAGAGATTAGAGGAAAGAATGGAAAAGTGAAGGGAGTACTTCTAATTAAAAAAAAAAACCGGACACATGTGTATTGTTCACAATTCTTATATTATCATCATCATAGTTATCATCAACATTGTCATCAACATTGTCATCATCATCACATTATTACTACCCGCAATTCGATATATTTATCATCAGAATCACTTAATAAAAAAGACCACCGCTATTTTCATCTGCCTACTTTTCAAAATTTTGGCGTCTCCTCCCTTCAAAATCACCCCATTTTCTTATTCTCTTGTTTTCATCTTTATTAATTCAAAAGAGGTTATATTGACTGCTCATTAGTCTCCTTTACGGTCGATGGCTTTACCCGCATTTCATTGTTCGCCTCTGCTCCTTGAAAGAATTAAGTCCTTGAAGAATTCCAGTAAGGAGGAGGGTGACTTCAGTCAAAAGATGAGACTATATAAGCCAGTCATCGTGTTTACGCATCTTGAATTTTTTCTATTTTCTCGGCTTTTAGGAAAGCGAGAAGAAAATAAGAATAAAGCCTAAAAACAAAACGAAGAGATCTACCGCACGCACACGCAGATTACGCGTTTTATTTTTATTTTCATATTTTTCTTCTTTTCTTTTTTTTTCTATCCCTAGGCAAAATATTAGAATCACGCTAGACAAGCGTAAGAAGCTGCATGGCTGACCTGATCTTTTGAAGGTTTCACTTTTGGTCTGCCCTGCCCGCTTCACCCCAACTTTCAAGAAATTCCTCGCCTTTGACAATTGTGGCTTACCAGAAACAACTTTCTTTATCAACAACACCATCCAATAAGTCACCAATTTTGCCTCTGCCATCAGTCCTTATAGCAACGTGTCCTCGCTTGCCTTTCCCCCCCCCAGATTGACCCTGATCTTTTTGTTGCATAGCACTCCACCTCGGGCTCATTTGCCTCGACGCGAATCAATAGACGCTCGGGCAACATGACAATCTCTACTACTACGGCTGCTGCTACCACCACCACTACTACTACTACTTCTAATGCTGCTCCTGAATCGACTTCAGTGTCAACAGCATCAACATTCTCTTATTCTTCCTCGATTTTTTCCATGATCCCTCATTCAATTGTTAGTACACCAGCCTATCATGCTTTGGTCAGTCTGGCGCGGCAAGCCAGTATCTCACTTTTTTCAAGATTAAATCAATCTGAAGCGCACGGACTACTTGAAATCATAGAAGGTGATCCTGAAGGAAAGCAAATTAGTACCATTTTTGGTGATCCAAGCAGTAAAAGAGCTTTACGAAGAGCACAACATCAGCATGGTAGTACAGGAAAGGGAGCTGGCAAAGGTAGTAATAAATTGGAAGGTATTACGCATGCAATCCTGCATGTAAAGAAGGAATCATTTTGGTTGCGATTAGTGCTGGGAAATGACTTGGGTTTTGCAGAGAGTTACATGATGACCGAGATTGAGACTCCGGACTTGGGAGATTGCTTCAGAGTGAGATGCACGCTTCCAATTGACTGATATACATCCGTCTTGACTCTAATCACTAATCAATTTCTTCTTTGACCAGCTATTTATTGAAAATCGAGATGTACTATCCAATCTTTCTGTCGGTGTAGTGTCAAAGCTGTCATCTTACATTTCAAGTTTACTTAATCGACGTTATGCCAATACAAAGACTGGAAGTTTACGCAATATTGGTGCTCACTACGATATTTCCAATACCATGTATGAAGCTTTTTTGAGCAAGGATATGACGTATAGCTGCGCAGTCTTCCCCACTTTGGATGCTGATATTACTGGACCACTTTTGGAAGCTGTTAATGAAGAAGTAGCAAAAGGAGTTGGTGTAGTAGCAAGAGGAGCTTCACAAAATGGTCATTTGCATGTCAATGGTTCTCAAAGAGGTGTTGCACCTTCTATGCACTACGAGACAGCAGTAACCACCTCCCTACCTACCAATGGAGCAACACCACCGGCAACAAATGGACACATGAGTCCTGATAACATTCAGGGTAGACAGACACCTCTACCCTTATCAAGTGACGAACTGGAAGATGGACAATTGCGTAAATTACGTATGCACATTGATCGAGCTGCTTTAAAACCACATCATCGAGTTCTTGAAATTGGTACAGGTTGGGGATCATTTGCTATGGAAGCTGTTCGAAGTAGTGGTTGTACTGTTGACTCTTTGACTTTGAGTGTTGAACAGAAAGCTTTAGCAGAACAAAGAATTGCAAGTGCTGGTCTTTCTGACAAGATTAAAGTACATCTAATGGATTATAGAGATATGCCAGCTAAATGGACAGATTATTTTGATAGAGTTGTTTCAATTGAAATGTTGGAAGCTGTTGGAATCGAATTCTTGCATGTTTATTTTGGTGCCGTTCACAAGGTTCTCAAGAGAGATGGTGGAGTTTGCGTTATTCAATGCATTACTATTCCAGAGGAGAGGTTTGAAACTTATGTCAACACAGTTGACTTTATTAAAAAATGGATTTTCCCGGGAGGTGTTTTACCAAGTGTTTCAAGTATAATTGAAAATGTTCAAAGGGGAAGTCAAGGTTCTTTAGTATTGGATACTGTTCATAGTATTGGACCTCATTATTCTCGTACACTTCGAGAATGGAGAAGAAGGTTTGAATTGCACTTTGATACTATAATTAGTAAGGCTTTGGTAGAAGATCATGAAGAGATTAGAAGACTTCAACCAGCTGATCAAGCCAAAGAAGTTCAAATCTTCAAGAGAAAGTGGCTTTATTACTTCATCTATTGTGAAATTGGTTTCACTGAACGAGTGATTGGTGATCACATTCTCACTTTTACTAGATCAGGAAACAAAAATTACCCAGTTTGCTGTGCTTAGGCGAACACCCTTTTCAATTTCTCTTCGATTTCTCATTTTTAACCCTATTCCACCCCTCTCGATACTTTTCATATGAAAACAATAGACGACTCAAACGGCCAACAGAGGAGGACAGCAATATTTTATTGATAAAATTTGTATAATGGTCATTTTTGCAATCTTCTCAATTATATTGGATTTGCACATTGACATGAACAGCCATTGGTGGGTAAGGAGGCGGCTTGAGCAGTAGTAGTTCGATACATGTCCCATTGATTTAGCATCTTGGAGGGGGCAGTGGGTTCTGGTGATGGCACCTTCAAGTCATGATCATCTTCTAGACTAGAGATGTCATCACTACTACCGCTGTCATCGTCAATGTTGGTCTGTGCTAAAAAGATTAGACTAGGCTGATCATTTTCATCATCACTGCTAGCTTCCGATGAAAGTGGTCCGTCCATGTCGTTAGCCAAGCCTTTATCACTTCCTCCAGCCGTTTTATTGGGATCGTCATCAAGGGCAGCATCTGTTTCTATGCTATCAGCACCTTCTGCACTATCTCGTTGAGTGTGGGAAAGTAGCACAGCAGTGGGAATATGATTGCGTCGTTCTACTGGTACGTCAGAAGTAGTTGTATTCTTGATCACCGCTGGAGGTGTGGCATTAGTATTTGAGTTCGACTGGGACTCAATCGAGTTATCAGTTGTTATGGGAACAAAATGCATCAATAGCTTTGATTGGCTTATTGGTGTAGTAGCAGTCGACATCATAGGACTGCTGGATACGCCATCCTCATCATCCAATGGACTGCTATTGATACTTCTGGCAATGGCTTCTGCAATGTCAGTCTTGTTGTAATTGCCAGATGTGGTGGCAGAATTGGTGTCGGGATACAGAGGTGTCAATGCTCCAGTCTTTGGTGTATAGGTAAAGACTAACAAATACGCACAACAATAGTAAGCAAAGTTTGTGTCATATTCCTTTCAAGTCATACTCAGATACTCACACTGAGATGTATCGCCTCGTCCGTAGTTGGCATTAGTGTCTTCTTGATCATCTCCACAAGACTCGAGAATGAGAGCACTAGGAGGAGTAGTAGCAAATGAAGCGCACATGAGAACAGGTGAGCCTGTTGCATTTAGGAGCGATAAGGTCACCTTGACTATCATGGTGTCGTTCTCATTGGCAGCAGAGAGAGTCTTGGTCATAAATGTTTTGTTGACAGGTGCCAAATAAATCTGTGTCCTTTCATGTTTGGAAGCCATCAAGCTAAACGAGTAGACATGTCTTGATGTAGTACTATTGGCTGCTTCAACGTGTAATACAAGACCACCAAGCTTCTTGAGTAGTCCATCAGTAGCAACATCACCAAAGAGAAGCTATAGGAATTGGATTAAGTACCACAGAGAAATGATACTCTCAACACCTGCACTTACATTCGTAATGGTGATAAAGCCGGGAATTACATTCAGTGGAGCAAGAAGTGGCTTCACCAGATCGCCAATGAGGCCTCGTTCTGCTATAAGAGCTCTAGGATAGTAGCGGACAGGCGATATTCTCTGCGTCTGATAAAGATGACAAAACCAGAACCTCTAGTCAGATAATTTCTTTTTCTTTGGGAGGACTCAAGTCAACTCACCATTCCTCCTCGCCTTTGTTCGTGAACGTGCTCGTGGACATGTACGTGATCGTTTTCTTCGTTGTACCGGTTGTCCTGCGCCGAAAAAGTATTCGAGTAGTAAGTAGCCAGAACCACCGAACTTCTAAGAAGTATCACACTCACTTCAATCAAGCCGTGATGCTCTGCCCAGTGCTTGGAATGATGCTATTGGCAATCCTGTCAGCTGAATGCTTCAATCTCTACTTCATTAATGGACTCACATCAATCTCATCCTGCGTATGCCAGTCTGGACGATAATGGCCATAGTAATAATCCTATAAATACTGGGTAAGCGCGGGCACTACTATATTGATACAATCTGGAATATTACTCACATGATCATGATGATCTTGGTCACTATGGATCTGTGGGAGTGATCGGTCAATTAATAAATGTATAGTCGGTCTACTCCATCAGATCCCCAACTCACATGCTCGTGTATGTGACTATGGATATTATCCCTTCTATCTTTGATCTTCATTGGCTTTCGCTTTCTACCTACTTCACTCCTTTTGGTAAAGCTAGATGCCCTTCTTGAATAGATACCAGCTCTTTTATTTTCTCGAATTTGAACAAGAGGAGGTAGAGGTAGAGTAGGTGCGGTCGAAAGAAGAGAAGATGATGGTATTCTCTTGACTGTAAATAGTTGTACTGATGGTACTGGTCTGGCAATTGTTTCAAATCTCAAGATGGCAATAACAGCCAAAAGAGTGACCAGCACTCGTAGAGAAATGAATGAAGACATGACGAGGGGAGTAAAATGGAGAAGCAAAAGAGTGTGTCTGGGAGAGGAAAGGTGTAATAGAGTGCCAGACTCTTGGGAAAGTGAGGAAATTGGAAGGAGTTAAAGAGGATGGGATCAACCCAGGGAATATTGATGGGTAAAGAAGGAGAGCTGAAATTTGCCACCGAGTAAGCACTTTTATACACGATTTTTCCTGATCAATTTTTTGTACATTGCCCTATTACCTCCTGACTTCTAGCATTCTGATAATGCTCTTAATCTCCTGCATCAAGACCAACTATTCCCTTTCTTACACTGTATATTGCGAATGCCTGCAACACTTGCTCTTTCTCTTGACAATTCATGCATGTCTTAAACCAACAAATCTCCGCGACGCTAGAAAAGAAAAAAAGATGGCGCTCGAGCCAACAAAAGAGAAAAAACGTTCCAAAATTTCACTTTTTGGAAGACCTTCTCCAATACCATCACCCTCCTTGCGGAAACATGCTGTTCTAAAACCTTGTCCACTTTTTTTTTTCCGGTCTAACTTCATGAAAGTATGAGGAGTGATACTACGAGATTTCTGGTCTTGTCACTCATTTTTCATTTGTTGTATACCTATTCCATCTTTGACATTTATTTCACTTCGCCAGTCGTTCATCCTACTAGACGATTCTCCTCGAGTAGTGCATTGGACCCGTTCACAGATGGAACACAGTCAAAGGGAGCAGCAAAGAGATTAGTTCTTATCGTCGGCGACGGTTTGAGAGCAGATACACTCTACAAATCGCACGATATTAGCTTTCTCCCACCATGGGCCCAAGAAGATATGGACTATCATGGACATTTGCGTTTAGCAACAGCTCTAAATGCAAAAAAGAATTGGACCATCAGTGGTGATATTGAGCAAGCTTTGTCTTCTTTTCATGCTGCACCTTATATACGGCGGGCAGCGCTAGAGAGAGGAGCTTGGGGCATTAGTCATACCAGAGTTCCAACAGAGAGTCGACCCGGTCATGTGGCTCTTATAGCTGGCATGTACGAAGATGTCAGCGCAGTGACAAAAGGTGTGTGTTTGAAATACTTTCGGATATTCTTCGAAATCTCTACTGATTAGCTCTTTGGCTCCAGGTTGGAAACAGAATCCTATTCCTTTCGACTCGCTCTTCAATCAGTCTTCGCACACTTTTTCCTTTGGTTCTCCTGATATCTTGCCAATGTTTGCTAAAGGGGCAACACCGGGAAAGGTAGAAATGGAAAGTTATGGAGAGGAGGAGGAGGACTTCACTTCTGATGCTTGTTATTTGGATATTTGGGTGCTTGAACGCTTAAAGCATTTATTAAAGCGGGCGGAAACAAATTCGACCCTTGACAAACAACTTCGAGCACCTGGAACAGTAATTTTCTTGCACTTGCTTGGACTTGACACAACAGGACATACCTATCGGCCTAAATCTATAGAGTATATTGGCAATCTCATGGTGGTAGATGCCATCGTAGAAGAAGTTGAAAGAATGCTATCTGAATTCTACGGAGAAGAAAAGGATGAGACTGCCTTTATTTTTAGTGCTGATCATGGCATGAGTAACAAGGGTAATCACGGAGATGGCGAACCCGACAATACTAGAACTCCACTGGTTGCTTGGGGAGCAGGTGTTAGACCTCCAAGAAAGAGGAGCTTGAAGGAGCAAGGATGGAGAGACGTTGAAGTGCAACAAGACACGTATTACACCAATTGGGGAGAATTCAATGAGTCATGGAGGGAGGACGTCAATCAAGCCGATATTACACCATTGATGGCTGCACTTTTGGGTGTCAATATGCCAGCAAATTCAGAAGGTATCTTACCTCTTGGTTATACGCAACTCTCGAAAGAAGAATCAGCTAGAGCGTCTTTAGCCAATACCATGGAAGTTCTCGAGATGTACAGGGTGAAACATGAGCAACGGCGTAAGCAAATGATACACTATGTGCCATTTTCTGCGTTACCATCGGAAGGGGACAATGAGCCAGGCACCAGAGCAGTGAAGTCGATTAAGGAACAAATCCGAGAAGGATCGTATGAAGAGTCTCTAAAATCCTGTGACCATTTGATCAATCTTTCACTCCGAGGTGCTCACTATCTGCAAACATATGACTGGCTTCTTTTGGTTGGTATCGTAATGTCTGGCTATATTGGCTCAATACTATATGGATCTCTCTTTCTTTTGCGCCACTATGTTCTTTCAGAAATAATGCAAAAACGAGTCAAGAGAGGGAGAGAAGGCAAAATCATCTCGAGCAGCATACTCTTCGTCTTCTTTGCAAAGTTTGCAGTGGAACAATCGCCTTTTACATATTATCTCTATACTGCCTTTGCTGCATTCTTTTGGAGTCGAATCATCGAAGAACGGGACATATTTGCGATAGTTTGGAAGAATGCATTGGAATCGAAAAGCTCAAAATCTTCTTTTCAACTAGCCAATTCTATCGCACTTCGAATAATTTTAAGTTTGCTTGCTCTTGAATTGATGGTAGTAGGATACCTTCAAAGAATAGCTTGGACAATTGGGTTTGTAATATGTGGGTTTCTTTGGCCTGCTATTGGTATACCTTCGGAAGTCAAATCTCGGCATGATCTTGTCATTCTCGCATGGACGATTGCCTGTGCTGCCTGTGCAACATTCACCCTTACTGGCTTGGACAAAGTGGAGAGCATTTCCATTTTGGTTGCTTCCGGAACATTGTTCTTGATAGCCGGATCCTTTATTGTTGCTTATCCTCATCATATTCTACAAGCATCTACCACTGAGACTAGCAATTCACAAAAATCTACTACAGATCCTCACTTAAATCGAACTCTGAAATTACTTATATTTCAACTCTTGGTTCTTGTAGTTTCAACAATTGTTACTGCTACTTCGTCATGGCACCTACAACAAAAGAAGGGTTTGCCCCTTTTGAATCAAATTTTAGCTTGGCTGGTATTGTTGATTTGTCTTACAATACCATTCGTCTATGGCTTTCGTCGTCAACAAGGACATTCAATACCTCAACCGGCGTCTCATCGACTGATTATTGTCATCTTTGGCTTCGCACCCGTTTTTGTCCTTCTTTCCATTCGTGATGAAACCCTCTTCTTTGGTTGTTATTCAATCACTCTACTCTTATGGGGAAAGCTGGAAGGATCATTGTATGAAGAACGAAAGTATGCCAAAGTGATGCAAAAGAGTCAAGAGAGGAAAAATTGTCAAATTCAGCAACCACTGCAAGCATCCTTTACATCAGGAAGGGCTCTAGAAAAGGAGGATGTTAGAGTTGCAATTTGCTTTCTCTTCTTTCTACACGTTGGCTTCTTTGGAACTGGTAATATTGCCTCAATCTCATCTTTTTACTTGTCCCCAGTATATCGATTGGTTCCCATTTTTAGTCCATTCCTCATGGCATCGCTACTTTTACTTAAAATCTTGACACCATTTGTCATTTTGGCCTCTGTATTTCAATTGGTATGCTTGTCACCGTCTCATCCAAGAGCAAGCAAAGGAATTGAACGCAAGACTGGAGCTGAAATTGCAGGACCACCTCTTTTTGGACAAGATAGTGTTGGAGGATTGGGATTAAAGGATGCTTACTCGCTTGTGTTGCTTGCTTGTATATGCACTGACGTTTTGGCTATTAGCTTTCTCGTTACCGTTCGAACAACAGGAAGCTGGTTAGAAATTGGTCAAAGTATAACTCACTTTGCCATGGCAAACCTTCTTCAGGTCTTTATGCTGACTTTAAGCGCTGTAGCAGATGCTGTTGTAGGAGGGCGGAACTCTTAAAAAATGTAAATTAGAAAAAGGTAGTAAAATTTAATCTAAACATGATGATGATGATTGCATTGACGATCTATATAACATACAATTCTTTGAGCCAATCTACCCAAAACTTTCCAAGTTCAAGAGCTTAATAGATCTTCGATATCGTTCCAATACTCTTTATCCACTCTCTCTTGAATTTCTTCTTTAGTCAACCAAGCAAATTCTACTCCTTTTGAATTTGATGAATCAGGTTGACCAGATAGAATATGACCTCTCATAATATAACCCTTGTCGCTACCCTTTGAACTTGACAACAATCCAACTGGTAAATTACTGACCATCCAAATGTCCATCTTTTGGCCGAATAAATCGTGTACTGTTTGAGGAGCTACCCGATGAAGAGTTGCATTTACACTACCCCTTTTCAATTTGGTGAATGGTAAAGTCCAACTACTTCCCATTTCTCCTCCTTTTACCAACAAGAAAAGATTTCTATCTAGACTCCTCTCCAAGCTATCTAATTGATTCTCTTCATCTGCTTTTGTCCTTCTTGGTAACGTTCTATACAAGTCTTGACCTTCAATTTCGCTCACTTCAGCTGAATCAGCTTTTGCTTTATTGGCTTTGGTCGACTCTGAAGTAGAAACTCCGGACTGTAACCCAAACAATGTTTTCCTCCTTTCATCTTCTTCACTGAGAAACTTCTTTTCAGCTGCACTTCCCTTCTTGAAATAGACTTCTCTAGGAAATGGTTGAGATAGTGATCGTTGCAATTTACTATTGTAAGCATGATAAGCTGATTCAAAAGGTGTAGGTGATCGCAGTATAGTTGGTGGGCGTGAAAGAAGTAAATAGGCTGATAAGGTAGATGAACCACCAACTGCAGAAGTCGAGCCTACGGTGGTGCTAGTCGAGGCTGCTCGTAACATTGGCCTTGCTAACATCTTCCTTTCTTTTTTAAGTCTCGTAGGAAAGGATGATGTTACTGCTTATGGCAAGGCATGCAAAGAAGCTTTCTTAAGGGCGAAGAAGTAAGAAAAAAAAAGGAAATGAGTGACTTTTTGAGAATTGTCACGTGATTTCTTGCGTTACATATCCCTCCGCGTCAAAAATTAATTGGACAGCACTTCAACGAAAGTCAAGATTTAGATGTAATCAGGCAAATAGAAGAAGTGGTGGTGCTGACATCTCAGTATAATTCTTGTACACAATGAATCTATTATAACTTTCAAGTCTCAGCTCTCTAAGTGTGTTATTGCAAGAGTTACAGAAGTCAGGGGAGAATATTACATTGGTGGACGATACATTTTGAACGTGAATGTGTCCGACTGTTTTTGACGCGTGGGAAATACAGCTCTACTGCGCACATGACAGGACATTAGTACGGGCTACTCGCTCACACCTAATAGTATACTCATACAACTCTGCCGTGTCCCAAAATGAAGGGCAAGACCTGTACTTGCGGGCTTAAATGTCGTGTGACCAATTTTTGTCAAAATGTTACCGCGCTTATGTGACGGCAAATAATGCAAATCAAATCAACATAAATTGTAAACGATAATTCTTTTTTTTTTTCTTCGCACGGTTCATATTCAATAGCGCAACTATATGGCCATATGGGAACAATGTCTTTGTATCAATAGGGCACAAACTTTGTCTCTTGATCCACGTTTGTCTCAATGAGTGTGGGTAAATGGATTAAGCGACAAGGTAGAGAAAAGAAGAGGTCATGCTTTGGCGTGCAGCATAGCAACATAGCAATTCTTCTTTGTTTGCCCTCAAAGAAAAAAAAACCACACGACAATGAAAAATCTTTCATCAGCCACCGTGATATAAAGTAATGGAGTACTGGGTGGGGTGTATAGCAAATATGGACCTACGACTCATGACCACTTTTGCAAACGGCGAGAAAGGCGGGGTAAATGCAGAATTCCATTCTTAAATTTGCAATTTAAAAAGAGACCCGACGACTGAAAAACTATCCTGACAACTTTTCCCTTCTACAAAACTCGATCTGAATTTTCTCAAAGTCTTTGATAAATCAAATCCTCAACAGTATCTGTAAGAATTTCAAAATGCCTGGAGCCATTGCCAAGATTGACCCTCGAGAGAAGGACCTAAAGGTACCAGATCAACAGAGTGTAGCTACATTTAGCAAGAAAGGAGGTCCGGTTACTATTGAAAGGCAAGCTGTTCGAAAGGATTTGCAAAAGGGAGAGGCTCTAGTCCATGTTCTCTTTTCAGGTATGTCCAGACAAGGCCAGACGACATAACAAACGTTCTTACGATCTCTTTACAGGGGTGTGTCATACAGATTTGCATGCGGTGCTAGGTGACTGGCCCGTTGAAAACAAGCTACCCCTCATTGGAGGTCACGAAGGTGCAGGTATAGTTGTAGCTCTTGGACAAGGATCAGATGAATACCTTCAAATTGGTGATCGAGTTGGGATCAAGTGGCTTGCCGACTCATGCCTTCAATGTGATCAATGCAGAAGAGGACATGAACCTACTTGTGCAAAGGCTGAATGTTCTGGATACACTGTTGATGGTTCATTCCAACAATATGCAGTAGCTAGTGCCAGACACTTGACCAAGATTCCAGATGGTCTCGATTTGGAAACTGCCAGTCCACTTCTTTGCGCCGGTGTTACAGTTTACCGAGGTGAGTGGAGATTGAGAATGAAGCGAGAATGCCAAATTGGAAATTGACAATGTACGTACTCTCACATATACACAGCTATCAAGGAGGCTCGCATTACCCCCGGTGAAACTCTTGTCATTGTCGGAAGTGGTGGAGGTCTTGGTCACTTGGCTGTACAATATGCAAACTATGTTGGTGCCAAAGTAATTGGTATTGATACTGGAGCAGAAAAGGAAGCATTGTCTCGCAAATTAGGTTGCGAGGAATTCATCGATTTTAAAAAAGTACCCGATCTCGTACAAGCTGTCAAGGACGTTACATCGGATGGTATGGGACCATATGCTGCCATTGTTGCTGCTTCCAATGCCAGCGCTTACGAGCAAGCTCTTGATTATCTTCGACCTAGAGGTACTTTGGTTGCCGTCGGACTACCACCTTCAACAGATATCAAGGCTAATGTTTTCTGGACTGTATTTAAGGCTCTTCATATTGTAGGCTCATATGTTGGCAATCGTCAAGATGCTGTTGAATGTTTAGACATTGCTGCTCGTGGAAAAGTTCAAGTGATTTTTAAGACTGTCGGTCTCAGTGAATTACCAAAAGTTTATGACGACATGCATCATGGAAAGATTGCTGGTCGTATTGTTTTAAATTTGGACAAGTAATTTCCCCGATTTTTTTCCTTTTTTTTTTCTTTCTCTTTCTTGTATTTTCAATGTTCTTCAATGCTTAAATTTCTTTATTTTTATTTTTTTTTCATGATTGATGATGATAAATGTTCAAAGATAAAATTTATAAAAAAAATTAATTTTTCAAAGGGGGTATATGAAATACAGTAGGACAGCTCTAAAATTTCTTAGCGTGAATTTGAAAAGTAAGTTTGGGAGATGGTTTGCTTTAGAGGAAAAAGACACCAAAGATGAGAAAGGAATATATATCATCAATATATACCTCCGACTAAAGTTAGTGCTCATCACCTTTTTTTTTCTTTCTTCTTATCCACTTTGTATCTTTATCGCTAGATATTCCTGTCAACAACATTAAATTTATCATGTCCATTTGGAAACCGTCTCGATTAAATAAAATTTTGGCAGGATTGTTTTGCGTTTCATTATGGAGAAAAGGAGCTCTTTGCTGTACAATAAATTGTTCCTGCTTCAATGATGTGGAGAATCCGGAAGCTGAAAGGCAACGAGCACAAGAGTGAGTAGAGCTAGAACAGTAGCAATATCCCCAAAAAGAGATCCTTGCTGAAACTTCCCCTTTCTTTCTTTCTTTTTTTCTTTTTTTCTTTTTCTCTTGAAACGACAGAGCAAAGTGGAAGTATCGAAGTGAAAAGCTCGAGGCTCGCAAGGAAAGAAGAGAAGAGGCAGCACAAAAAAGACAAAGGAGAAGACAGGCAAGATCATCATCGAAACGGACATTGCCCCAAATTCAATCTCCGAACAGGAATGAGAAATCAATTACAATTGCGCCTCCCACTGCTACTATAGGAGTTACTCCTCTTACTCCAAATGATAACACCGCTCCCCTCTTTACAAGCGCTCCTATCGTCCAACCAGAACCAAAGGTACAGTCGACTTTACACGAAAATAAGATGGAAGCGGAGACAAATTCTAATTTTCAAGTAGCTAATCAAAGGCAAACTGAAATATCATCAAACTCTCGTAAATCGGAAAGAAGAATCAAATATGAGAATAGGAAAAGCGAAAGGAAGGCAAAGAAAAGGGAAAGGAGAGAAAAGAGAAGAAGTCGAAAAGCCAAAAGATAATTTCATTATAAAATTATAGAGGCGACTTTGTAAATTTTAAACGCGACTCAGCTTACTACTTACTCTCTGTAGCGTAGTTCTTGCTTGATCAGCAAGATGGACGATAAAGAGGATTTTTCTTTGGCTCAGCTTGATATTGTGAACTCCGCGGCAATTGTAAAATTCAATATCGGAATACGGGCTCGGGATACGGAAGTTTCTCAAGAGGAGGTTGCACTTTTGTAACTCGGTTTCCTCCCCTGTGTGGAGAGAAAGAGAGAGAGAGACTTGAACAGTATATACTTTTTTTAAATGTTTAAAAAATGAATGGATGGAGTAGTAGCTAACTAAGCTACCTTAGGTACCTGCTTTTATATAAATATACCCTTTCCTCTTGTTGTCTCCCTTTCCAAAACGACTATCCATTCTATTATCACGCCTTACCTTTGACGATGGACTTTTCACGAGCAGCAATTGATCATCTTGGTCAATTACCATACTATCTTTTAATTCCACTCTTGTTAGGTGCTGCACCGCTTGTCTTGATCTTTGTCTTTGTCACTTGGTTACTCAGTAAATCATTTTATCGAATATTATCTGTTTGGGTATTTCGCAACGAGAAATATGATCATTTACCAAGACCAATAACATTTTCATGGCTTGCACCACTCTATGGTGATTTGGGCGTGATTCGAGAAGCAAAACCAGCTGAGGGGCATATGGGATGGATTAAAGAACTTCAATCTAGTGTTTATGTATATAGAGGAGCACTTTATTCGCCTCGCCTACTACTTGCAGATACTCGAGCCATGAATTATGTACTTGGTCAAAGTCAATCATACGAATACCCTAAACCAGAAGGATCAAGAAAATTCATCTTGGAGTTACTTGGCAATGGCTTGATTGTAGCAGAAGGTGAGGTAGCGGAGTGACTTGCCCTTTAATTTCTATTTTGGAGTCAATGTCTGATCACTAAAACCCAAAAAAAAATCATTGTCTTTACAGGTGATGTACACAAAAGACAGAGAAAGATCTTACAACCAGCATTCTCTGTATCAGCTGTGCGAAATTTGACTCCCACATTCTTTCATCATGCCAATCATTTAGCTGAAGTATTGGGAAAGCTAGTTGACTCGACAGAAGGACCATCAGAGGTACCTTTTTTACCTGGTCAAAGTGTTCCTAGTGCAAAGGCAAGCATAAAGGGAAAGCCAATGTTTGATGTGTCTTATTGGCTCTCCAAAGTTACATTGGAGTGAGTTTAAACATACTTAGATGTGCCTTGTATGCTCTTTTGCTGATATACATTTTTCTTTCCTTTTACAGTATCATTGGAGATGCTGGATTCGATTACCAGTTCAAATCAGTAGAAAGAGTAGATGAAGATTTAGTTTCTACTGCGTTTGGTAATATGATGAAGACGACAGTCAATCTTACTCCTCTTGCCTTTTTGCAAATTGTTTTGCAAAATATACCAGGTTTAGGTTGGATGAGATATATACCAAATGCTCGTAGAAAAGTCATCTTGGGAACTCATAGCATATTGCAAAGTACTAGTGAGATCATCATTGAAAGAAAGAGAAAGGAAATTCAAGAAGAAATTAAAGGTCAAAATCTATCCTTGCAAGATGAAAAGACTTTCTTTGAAGATGGTTCAAAGTCCAAAGATTTACTTTATCTGATGATGAAGGCAAATATGGCAAAAGACGTAAAATCAAATGAGAAATTGGATGACGCTGAATTGCTGGGTCAGATGACAACTCTCCTATTGGCAGGTGAGGAATTGAAAGGATAAGATGGGGAGATGTGCTCGGTATACTTATACGCACTTCCTTTTTTTTTTTTTTTTTATATTACTCAGGCCACGAAACCACTTCGACATTGACTACTTGGTTACTTCATGTTATTAGCGAGCCAGATAAAATTCATATTCAGAATAAGATTCGTGAAGAAATCGAAGAAACCTTTGCAGGTCGGGATGAGTTGGATTATGATACACTAATGGCAATGCCCTACTTAGACATGGTGACAAAGGAAATCCTTCGATTCCGCAGTCCAGTCACTAGTACAATGCGAACGGCGGCAAAAGATGACGTAATTCCTCTCTCAAAGCCATACAAGACGAGAAATGGAAAAGGAACATTTGATAGCGTCATTGTGAACAAAGGACAGGAGCTTCTCATTCCAATCCAGGTCATTAATAGTCTCGAGTCCATTTGGGGTCCTACAGCAGAACAATTTGATCCTGAAAGATGGAGCAAAATCCCAACTGCTGCCAAAGCGAGTGGAATGCCATCACAAATTCTCACCTTCTTGGAGGGACCAAGAGGATGCATCGGAAATCGATTTGCCATTTCAGAGTTCAAGGCTATAGTATGTGCCATTCTTCGGACACTCAAATTTGAAGCTTCCGGATGGGAAGTAGAACCAAAACAAGGTATTGTCATCAGGCCGAGGGTCGTTGGTCAAGAAGATTTAGGTATGCAAATGCCTCTTCGGGTGTCGAGGGTATAGATGAAAATTTTGTTTCTTCTGATCTCTTTCGCGGTAAATGTTGGCCACCTTTCTTGTGTTGATTTTTCTTTTTTTTTTTCAAAAAGCTCACGTCTTTGTAGTACAATCTCAAATTTAAATTTTGTAATCAAGCTTGATAAGCAGTGTACGCATAACTTCCACTTTCTCGACCTAGCATTCCCATCCCGAGTAAAACTTCCATTTTCTTACTATGCCATCCGATGGTACCAACAACATGTCCTTTTGCTTTAGAGAGCCTTTCAAGTTCCAATCGACGAGGATGATATTTACCCAAATTGCGAATCACTTCCGTTCGCGGCTTTAGATCAATCTCTTTCTTTTCTCCTTCTCCATCTACTGCTTGTTGAGTACTTCCACGTAGAGATGCAGGAGATGGTGAAACCAAACGAGATCGTGATCGTGATTGTGCAGGAGATGGACCTGATCCTTGTCGACCTACGAGAATACTACCTGGAGCCTTCTTTAAAGAACCAGATGGACTTCTTGATAATTTTCTAGGAGGCGTCTCTGGCTCCCATGTACCACTGACTATTTGTCGCCCTTGCCTTCCTCTCTTTGGTGCAATGGGAATGAATATAGATGAGCTTGCTACGTTATCTTCCTCTTCCTCTGACCCTTCCAAATCCTCATCTACCGCTTCTGGATCTGGTCCAGAGCTTATGTCGACTATCCATCCCCTTCTTCCTGCTCCTAAGATGACATTCCAATTTCCTAGAGCTCCTTGAATCTGCTTCAAGATTGGTACACTTAGACCGACAACCCTTAAATTGGTCTTGGCTTGTTGCTGGCTAGACGTGGGTAACATATTTGTTGGTAGGTCTGATGTATTGAGAGATCTACTGAAGCCCATAGCTAGTAATTGTTCTGATATTGACATTGGTGGTGTTGTGCTGCAAGGGTCTAACAATAGAGTGTTTAATTTCAAAACACTCATTGGACCTTGACTTTCGCAGCTTTCGACTAATTCTAGTACCTGAACATTAGGTGCTTTCTTTAACAAGAGTTGCGCAATACTTTCTAAAGTCATACGAGGAGAGGCACTGAGGCCTAGATCGATGAGAGACGGTTGCTTTGGGAATAGAGCCAGAAGGGCATCGTCCATACCACAACCACCAATATCAAGATAACGAAGACATCCAGATAACATAAATGGTGCAGAAGTGAGGATGGTTTCCAAGTCGTTCCTGGTCACTGGTGTTGGATAGAGCAAGCTGCCCTCCAAGGACAGCTCAGTCAAGTTTGCACAGGCTGGTGAATCGACCAAAAGCTCTGTCAGAATTTGTGATGAGATTCGACTGCATCTGGCCAGAGATAGACTCTCCAATTCCAAGTCTAAAGATGCTCCTAAAGCTTGTAGAAGAACGTCATCAATTTTTGTTCCGGAAAGATCGAGGTGCGTCAACCTTGGGAAAGCCAATACAAAAGGAGTAAGCAAATCAGTCGAAAAGTATATTCCGTTGAGCCCTAGTCGAAGGACTGAAGGAAAAAGAGTGGCCCTAGCTGGATGATTTGAAGGAGCCATGGCATCTCGACTTCGATGAGTAGACATAGACCTAGACATTGTTATTGGTCTGCTTGAATGTTGACTTGAATCTCTTCCTCTAGATCTGCCTCTACCTCGCCGATCTTCCTCGTCCTGATCCTCTTGGCCTTCTTCAATCTCATTATCATCTTCTTCGTGAACAGTAGATGTCGCTCTTCCACTAAATTTGCGCAAATGCTTTTGAACAAATTTCGTCAAAGCTGCCTCAAAGTACCGACTAGTGCAGTTGCACAAGTCGAGTGATTCTAGTCTTTTTCGAGTGCGCTTTTCTCTATCTTGCGATCTCTCCATGGAAATACCTCGCAGATTGTGATGAGATGATGCCATCATGTCCCCATCTCGAAACAGGAGCGCTTCCAAGACCTCCAAGCTGAGAGCACTATCCATAGTACTACTTGCACCAAAGGCCATGAGACCTTCACTGGTAGCAGTGATTAAAGCGAGCAACTTTGATGGTGTTACAAATCGTGTCTCTCCTTCTCCAACAGTGCGCCTCATTCCTTGCGTTCGATACGTAGAAAAGTCCAGTACTCGAGGATAGCGATGAACTTCACTCATGTCTGAATCGTCATGTCTAAATGTAACATGATAGCGAGATCGCTGCGACGTAATACTTGGCTGCAGTTCCTCTGCGCGGAGAAGATCAATTGTAAAACTAAAATTTCTCTTGTCCTTTCTAAGTTTCACTCACCTGTCCATACAAGATCCATTGCTTCACCTTGCGTGCTGGCCCCTTCCCAGTCCATCTTTTCAGATACAAATAAGCTTTTTCCCGTCGCTCGTGCTAAGCCTACAGCTGCAATCATCGCATTCACGCTCATCTGTTCATTTATCTTTCCCTCCGCAAATCCTTCATCGTTTTCAATTCGATGTTGCTCTTCATATGCTTCTGCTAGCTTACTAGCTCCCAAGGATCGCAAGAGTAGCAGAAATGAATATGGCAGTGTAATTTGTAATCGTCTCCATAGCAAAGGCTTTGCAGCATGGTAAAGTCGGCTATTAGTAAGGCACAGTGCATGAAGTGTTGATTGTGTCAAATGTTGAGTGGAGGATATTAATTTACCATCTGGATAAGATGATGGTAGTCCATGAGGATCAATACACCGAAACAATGAGCGAGGCAAGTGATCCAGATATATTAATTGCGCTATTATACGAAGGATTTCCTCCGGTAGCGAGTCGAGATTGGGCATCCGTCAGCGTGTATGCTCCCACCATCAGGAAGAATTGCACTTGTCAGAAATAGGCTATACAATTGTATAAAAGAAAAGGCACCCCCGTCTAGGTCGCGTGTATTCACGTGTAAAAGTAAGAAGATCACAACTTTCGTCGAGATTCATCCCAGGTAAAAGTGATATTTCTCCTACTCTTGACCTTTTCTCAAAGACCTCATGTCGTCATCAAAAGGTAAAGGGAAGACGACGGCTCTCTTTCCTGTTACACTACCCTTTCCTGATCCGCTAGAAGATCTCGAACTCATACCGCAAGAAGATGTTGCTCTGGAACAAGATCTTCTTCTTAATTCTACCAATCCTCGTTCTTGGCAAAATTATATCAACCATGTCTTGAATTCAAATCGACCATCGCCTTCTCAAAGCTTCTTTCATAACCCAGACAGTCATATGTCATCGACTCAGCTATCACTACTTGGACCTCTCTCTTCCGTCTCAAATCGACTTGCTCTAAGAAGACTTACATTCGTATATGAACGAGCTTTATCACTCTTTCCAACAAATTATAATTTATGGAGAGATTATATCCTTCAACGAATGAAATACGTCTTGGGAGAGCCAAAAGGAGGTTTAGATTCTTTCTGGATCAAGCAAATCCGATCTGGTAAAGAAAAATTAGACGTCGGACCTACTTTATTAGATGGCAAGGAAGGAGGTGATCAAGAGTGGGAATGGGGAACATTAGAGGGTACTTCTGGCGCGCTAGATGGTAGGGTCGGATATCGAGAATGGGAAAGTCTGGCTGCTGTCTTTGAACGAGCCCTGACGTATCTACCAAAGGTAAGTTGGGATTCTATTTTCCGACTTTATATTGCAGAGCAACTGATCAAGACTATATCTACAATATATGACAGATGCCTCGAATTTGGTCCCTCTACTTTACTGTTCTTATGCATCCACATTGCCCACCGACGCTCTCATATACCCATACGAGGCGAACGTTCGATAGAGCCTTGAGAACTCTGCCTCCTTCGCTTCATCTTCGAGTTTGGAAGAATTATTTGAAGTGGGCAGAACTGCGTGGTGGAGAGACTTGCCTTCGAATATGGCGAAGGTACATCAAAGTCGATCCAAGTTTGACCGAGCGGTATGTTGGAATATTAGAAAAGATGCGAGAGCAGGTAGATGAGGAGAGTGAAGAGAATGACGAAGGAGTGGAAGGTGAAAAGGAAAAGAGATCATTAGAGGCGGCCAAGATCCTTCTGCAGCTTGCCAAGGATTCTCTTGATAAAAAGTATGTCTCTCCAGAAGGTAAGAGTTCTTATACACTCTTGTTGGAGTGGCTTGAGCTCTGTGAAAAATATTCTGATGAAGTAGGACTAGAACGAGAAGATGAAGAAAAGGTCGATCTTGAAAATTTCATGGCCAATCTTGATACCCTGTCGCCTTCCAAATTACCTGTCTCGCAAGTAATTAGAAAATTTGGCTTGGCTCGCTTTCCTGATCAAGCTGGACGACTTTGGACTGGATTGGCTACTTACTGGATTCGACGAGGAGATTTGAGCACTGCAAAAGATATGTTTGAGGAGGGTTTAGCAGCTGTTCTGACTGTGCGCGACTTTACCCAGATCTTTGATGCTTATGCGGAGACTAGCGAAAATGTTATTGGTTATTTAATGGACGAACTTGGAGCAGAAGACGACGATGACGACGAAGAAGTTGATGACGAGGAAGAAGTTTCGAGAGAAGTAAAGGAAGCCGATCTAGATAAGCGAATGAAAGACTTTGAGGAGTTGATGGAAAGGCGGCCCTTCCTTGTAAATGATGTATTGCTTCGAAGGAATCCCAACGATGTGCAAGAATGGGAAAAGAGAGTGCTCCTATACGGTGACGACGATGACAAGGTTATTGAAACGTACAGAAAGGCAATTGAAATCGTAAATCCTAGAAAAGCAACAGCAAATCATCATCAATTATTTATCAATTTTGCCAGATTCTATGAAGAAGGTGGAAGTCAAAGTGAAAGTGACCTAGAATCAGCAAGAGGTGTCTTAGAAAAGGGAACTACGATTCCATACAAAAAGGTGGATGATTTATCCGAAATTTGGTGTGAATGGGCAGAAATGGAAATTCGAAATGGTAATTTCGAAGCAGCTTTACGAATTATGAGCAGGGCTAGTGCTGCACCAAGGACGGCAGTTGCTGTAAAAGCAGTCAGCTTTTACGACGAAAATCTAACAGTTCAAAAGAGAATATTCAAAAGTAGCAAGTTATGGAGCTTTTACATTGATCTGGAAGAAAGTATTGGTAGCATTGATGGAACTAGAGAAGTATACGACAAGATAATAGACTTGAAGATTGCCACACCTCAAAACATTATCAACTATGCCAATTTCTTAGAAGAACACAAATACTTTGAAGAGTCCTACAAAGTGTATGAAAGAGGTATAGAAGTCTTTACCTATCCAGTTGCATTTGAAATTTGGAACATCTACTTGAGCAAGTTTGTCAAGCGATACGGAGCTACTAAATTGGAAAGAGCAAGAGATTTATTTGAACAAGCACTGGAAAAATGTCCTGAAAAATTCTGTCGAGCACTCTATCTCATGTTTGGAAAATTGGAAGAAGAATATGGTTTAGCAAAACGAGCAATGAAAATTTATGAACGTGCAACTGAAAAAGTAGCAAATCAAGACAAATTTAACATGTACGTCTTTTACATTGCCAAGGTAGCTGCCAATCTTGGTTTAGCAGCTACTCGACCCATTTATGAAAGAGCCATTGAAGTATTACCAGATAAACAAACGGCAGAAATTTGTTTACGATTTGCTAATTTAGAAAAAAAATTAGGTGAAATTGATAGAGCTAGAGCTATTCTTGCTCATGCAAGTCAATTTTGTGATCCTAGAAGTGAACCAAAATTCTGGAAAGAGTGGAATGATTTCGAAATTGATCATGGTTCTGAAGACACATTTAGAGAAATGTTACGAATCAAGAGATCAATTCAAGCTCAATTCAATACAGATGTATCATATATTGCTGCATATGCAATGTCGGCGCAACAAAAGGCAGCAGCAGCAGCAGCAGCTGCTAATCCTTCTTCACCACGAGCATCGGCAGCCTTTGAATCGGATCCAATGGCAAGAGTAGAGCAAGAAGTTGCAGCAGGAAAACAAACAAAACCAGTCGTTCATGGCTTTGTGGCTGCCAAGCAATCTACGGTACAAGCTGCATCGAATGAAATTCAAAGAAATGATGAAGCAATGGGCAATGGAGATGATGATGATGATGATGATCTCATGTGATCTTATTATTGATAGGCAAATGCAATTACAATGTGAATGTAATGTAAGATAATTGAATGCGCACTCCCGCTTGATCCCATTTTTCCCATTTAAATGTACTCTGCTTCTCACTGCTTAAACAGTTCATCCTTTAATTTCGGTAAGAAGCGCTGAATTCGTTCAAAGGTCTTGTCAAACAATTCAATTTGACTTTGAGTACGAATCAATGAAGTTTCTCCTTCTTTTGCGTCTTCTCCTGTATTTTCCGCCTTGGTGGGAGCAAGGAGTAAACCAGAAGCGTTCATAACAAGAAGTACATTTTTGAGATTTTCTGGTGTTGCTTCAGTGAGTTGATCTCGCTTTCCAGAATGCATAAAGCGATCGAAAAAGTCCAAGATATTCAACCAAAGATGTAAAAATGATTCATCAACTTCTTTACCTTTATAATTTTCTTTTTCTTCACCTTGACTCTTGACTCCAAGTCTATTAAGATAATGTAGAAAAACTTTACACAATAGATTACAAGCTCTAATTCTTGTTTCTTGCATGCTACCACTCTCATTGGATGGATCTCGTTGAAAAACTTCAGGTTTCAACAATTCATTTAAAGTCGGGAATAAGATGGAATGGAAAAGGTCATCCAATACTTTTCGATCGTGCGTAGTCTCTACTTGATCATTTGTATCATGTAATTCTGGCGCAAGTAATATTCTTTGAAGGTATGTAATTGCTGATTGACGAGTTTCTCGATTTGTATTGGTATATTGTATCGCAATGGCCGCCATCAAAGGTCGCCAATATCGAGTCCAAGCATCTTGAAGTGGTAAATTGGCATTTTGACTTAATTTTGGAATTACCATCTTGATCGACTCAAGTGTTTGGACACTAATTGGTCCTCTATTCTTACAAACATCTTCAAAGTCTTTGAGTTCCTTTTTCTCGGTCAACGTTCGTCTCACTGCTTGATCGTTGCGATTTTGGATAATGTGAACATTCAAATCGGTAATGTCGGAAAGTTTGGCAAAATCTCGTAAACTTCCAATTACACCAATATAATTTTCTTCATTTAATCGTTCCTTTGCGATATAAACGACTGCCTGAAATCCTGTCATTGCTGCTGCAGCGTTGCGAACGTTGGAATACGTTATTAACAAGGAGAAAACTAAATTCCATTCTGTCTGTGATTGAACAAAGGAAGCATCATCCTTGAGAATTTGATAGATACCAGCAGTAACTTGTGGAGCTATCGCAGTTTTATACTCGGTGGGAATTGAAGTAAATTGATCCAGTGCAATGAACAATTGATCTCGCAAGAGCTCAACTGACGAAGCTCGATGTACTAATCGAAGTAGTGAAACACTTGCTCTTTCTACCTGCATGGAGTGGTACAAGGTTGGTGCAGAAAGAAGAATATGAATATGATCATAGAGAAGGCTCCATGCTTCAGGTAAGCTGTAAGAATCAGAAGAGCAAGCAACTGTCGTTGCTAATTCCAAAATAAAGGCTCCTGGCGCGTCATATGGCATAGCTTGTCCCCCTCGTAAATTATTTGTAGAATTATTTCCGACAATAGCATTGGCACCTTGCACTGGAGTTGATCTGCCAGACGTAGCCTCAGATTCAGTCGTCATTGAATTGCGTCTCTCCACAGTGTACTTGTTTGCTAATTCTACCAAGGTGGTAAGTGCAGGTATCAAAGCTTCTGTTTTCAATTCAAGAATCTGAGTGAAAAGCTCTTCTATCCTGCAGCTAGCTACACAATCGACAGTGCAAAGGCTTGACTCGACCTCCTCATCGTTGACTTCGGGTGTCACTGAATCTTTTTCGTTAGAATAAGGCGAGAGAAGATAAGAGGAAATTGTACTAAATAGACCACTTCCTCCTTGTGAGCGAAGATCTTGCATAGGGGGACCCAGAGCTTTTCTTTGTTTCAATGGTATACTTTTTTCTTCCGTACTACCGAATTCGTACATTCGTCCAATTGAAACAGGTAGTAGTGAATTAATGTATAAATTTTTAAAGATTTCAAAAATTGGTAGCCATCCTTTTCTTATAGCATTTCCATTCCCATTTGCAATTGTAAAAAGAACTACAGCAGCCAATTGGCCCTTGAAATTTCCTCCGAATTGAATGGAAAGTGGACTAACTGTAATTGATTGACCTTCCACTACCACTTGCGCATTGTTGGTCATTGCTCCCGCTCCACTGACATCTAGTAATTGCGTGGCGCTAGCTAAACCTTGACACATTGAATCAAATAATTCAATCATGCCAAAACGACTAGCCAGGATAGCACAATGTCTAAAACCACTAATTTCTCTCTCTAGTAAATGTTCATCTTTATGAATTCGGAACGCTTGCGCAATACTAGCCATAATAGGTCTCCAACTTGCTTCGAACATTGCTTGATCAAATCTGGTAGTCATGGCAGATAGTAGACTGCCAGACTTCCTCGATCGACGTAGTAATTCTTTCCAGGTATACTCAAATCCTAATTGTCCTACATGTTCTTCTGGCATAACAATCTCTCTTCTTCTGATAGAGTCATAGATGCTACCAAGATAATCCTCATCAAAATCAGTATTATTATTGACACCTCGCAAATTGCGACGATAATCTTCCACAGTCATTCTTCTCTTGTTTTGCGGATTATGCAAGTCAGTATTGAGCATGATCACCGAATAACTCAACACGTAGACGGCATCTTCACTTTTAATCTCTGCTGGCTTAGAAGCGAAGTAAATCTTTGCAAAAGTTTCTGTAATTCGATTAATTTGTTGTGATTCTCCAGGTAATCGGAATGTTTCCAACATTTCTCTCATGGCATCAGCAATTGGCTTATTTGTAAAGTCAAAAAGTCCAAGAAAGGCATCTAGTATCGCAATATTATCAGGTCTAGAAATAAAATCTCCCAGTAACTTTTTGTCAAGTCTTGGACAATCCTTGAGGAATGTTGCAATGCTCACTTCCCTAGAAATACCATTTTTACCAGTAGTATCAATGAAGCCTTCCTTTTCAAGATATGCAAGACCATCTCTTGGTTTTGCGTTGAAACGAGCTGCTCCAGCTAAAATAGATGCCTTTATCCCTTTTTGAGAGGCGAGAATATCTGAACTGGAAAGTCCTGTAGGCCACTCAGATTCGATTTCCATTCCCATAGCTTCTGCTTCCTGTCTTGCTGTCATACTAGACAAGAAATTGAGCAGCATATCTACTGCAAAGATTTGACTACTCTCCTGTATATCGGGATGAAGTGGGTTTGTAGCATAAATGGCTCTACATAGAAAGTAAATGACCTTTTCAAATACGTTTTCGCAATCCACATCACAATCGTAATTCAACCAAAGCTCTAGTAAGCTATCAGTATTGTATTGATTAGACTTATATGACCCCAGGAAGAGTCCCAATGCTTCCAACATCATTTCTCGGGTTTCTCCATGTGCAGGAGCTCGATCAGAAGCTCGAGGCATAGGTGGTGGGGGTGGTGCTGGAGGTGGCTCTTGCGTATCGGTCCTTCTTTGACCTCGACTATCTACCAAACTTGATCTACGTACGGCGAGTAGATTGGAAGCTTCATCTTTCCAAGGTTCCAAAGCAAGAGGAAACGTAGGAGATAGTCGATCAAGCAGAAATGTTAAGAAGAGTTCACTCTGTAGCTTAAGATGCTCTCGCATCGTCTCGAATAACATTGAGAAGGTTCTAAGAGCATAATTGAGTATGTATGAATTATCCGAACGTACCAGTTGAAAGAGGTACTTGCAGGCAGAATCTTGGATGATGGCCCTCAATGATGGAAATCGTCCAATTGACTTTCCAGCCACTTCAAATACAGAGCTTAATATGGATAGACCTAAGAGCCGCATGGCATCCGTGTGCTGTGAATTATGAGGGTCTAGTAGTGATACTATGACACGGAGTACTTCCTTGATGGCAGGTAAGCCAAAAGGTCGCACTTCCGAGACTGTAACAAGCAATTGTTGTTCCTCCTCCTGCAGCTCATTCCTCTCTCCTTGTTGAGCCTCTTTAGAACTTTCTTTGGTCTCATCATTGATTATGGCTGCTTTCTCACTTGCTTCCTCGTCTGCCTGAGTCCCACTTTCATCTTTTGGATTTGATCGCTTCGCATCCTCTGCCTCTTCCTGTTCTCCCATTTCTTTCAGCTCTTGTAGTACCGATGTGTCGAATCCTGCAGCTGCTGGTATATTTCTACTTTGTGGGTCTGGCATTGTCATTCTCCGCAGCTTTTTTTCCTTGTCTGCTTCGATAGCATCTTGTCCAACTGGATCTGCAACCAATGTAGCATGCTCAGGTTCTACTTCGGGTATGTTCGGATCCGTCGAATACGTTTCATCCGCTGTAGTCGGTATGTGATACAATCGAGAGAATAGTGCTCGTACCATCGTTGTCATAGATTGTTCTGCCGTTCTACGTAGCAAATCCGATAGCCTCATTTGACAGCACATGCTCAAACCAGTCTCCATCATCTCACAAATACTCTCATCACCAAGACAATCTGCCAATATTGGTATACGCTGCGCTCCGACATCATTTAGAGACTCAAAGACAGCTGGACCAATTTCCAATCTGCCATCTCCACAAATGAGCTCCCTCATCACTGCCAGAATACGCAAGAGTACAAGCTCATCTGCCACTGCCTCACTCGCCTCAAATCGACAGTGGCTGACAGCATGTGCAATCTCTGCTATGGCAGTTTGAACTTCATTGGCATCCGTAAACGATGAATAAACGTCCCCGGCATCACTTTTCTTCGGAAGCTTGATGATCTGGTAAACGATAAGACGATGCACAGCTTGCAAAGCAATCGATGTGATTGGCCCTGTCGTTCGTGGAGACAGGATAACTCTGAGAAAGGGTGAGATTAGCTGGGTCGACGGAAATGATTCTATATCTAAATCGAGACATAGTAATTTTTAGTAGACAGTCTTGCATATTTATGGACCTTTCAACTCACCAGGTGCCTCTCGCAGCTGAGCACGAAGAATAGTAAAGTTATTAAGGAGGCTAGAAGCTCCTTCGTCTCTGCGTCCATCATTATACTGAAGTCTGGACCCATTTTGTCTATTCGATAGTTGCTTCAAGCCGGTACCAACTTCCTCTTTCATCTTCGCACCATGTGGAACTCGCAATTTAGCTGACCCTCCTCCTCCTCCTGCCAGTGCTGATACTGAAGGAGATACACTTCCATTTGTGTTGGGAGCATGATTTTGATGAAGAGCAAGTACTGATGCTGAGGTTACTGCACTTCTCAGCAGACTCGCTGTGCTTGAACCGCCTGCAATTGGTCCGACTCCAGCTGCATTTGAATTACCACCTAAGAAGGATGATGATGTAGCATTTCGAACATGCTTTCGAATAGCTGATGTTACCGAATTGATTTCAGATTGAAGGAGATGCTGCTGTGGCAATTCCAGTCCCAAATGGGATGCCACTGTCATGATGTTGACAAGATGGCCCGTACCGCACCCTGAATTGGGAGGCCAAATGTCAGTCGATTGTATAGTGAAAAGGAAGATTGAATTGATTCTAATGAGGTGACGAATTTTAAGATTGACACGCTACTACTACTTACTGAGTACAGTACTCTCTTGCAAGATTAGCGCGTGGCTCTCTCTGATGATCTGCAATTGTGTGGCACTAGCCCCCTGAGCTTCACTACCTTAGCTACCCTAGAGGCGAGCAATGTCAGGAGGGTTGTCAAATAGAGGGAACAAGATATTAAAATGATGTATAAAAGATGACATTCAGATGTCACGATTACGCTAAATATGGGAATCTTCGATTTAATTTCACATTACTTTTAAGATTTTACACTACAAGATCGTACGCCAGTAAGTCTGTCAAAAGAACAGAGCGATGAGCATATAATTCAGTGGAAATGATCGCATGTGCTGATGAGTGACTCACCCTCTGTATTTTTCTTAATAACATTCTCGACAAAGCTGAAGGAATACGGTAGCATTTGAATAACTAGCATTAGCCTGGGTTTTATATTCTGAGGAAAATTTTAATCAAAGCATACCTCCGGTGTACTGGGTGATCTCGATATTTTTCATAGTCCGCCTGTAGAGAGCAAATAAGGATTACTGGAGTGAGAAAAGATATTGATAGCTCTAGATCTAATAGTACCCACTCGACTGGCAAAGGTAGAATACAGGCCTAAAAGAAAGGAACGCAAACGAATCAGGAATGCTCGTAAAATTCTAGTCAAATTTGTCCACCTACCCCAGTCATATCCTTTAGTCCTACCATCATAAGCTGGAGGACCCCACACAAAGTCTTTGACGATTGCCTTTACTTGTTCATCCTTTCCTAAATCATGTGTTTTTTGTTGAAATGAAGAAATCTCACTGCTAGAGAGATCGGCTTTTGTCTGTAAAAGACATAAGAAATTCAGAAATTGATACACTATAAATTCATTTTCCCTCTTTCCATCGCCCACCTTGACAAGAACAATGTGAACTAAAGTCATGATGTATGATGATTGTATATAGGTTGCTTGCTTTAAATTCTAAATAGGGTTTCTTATTAAGAAAGTGGAGTCCAAGTACTCTCTTCACGTGCTTTGGTTGATGGGTTTTTTTTTTTTCTCCAGGTTCACACTTACAGCCATCTTTGAGTGTACAGCTTACTCTTACCATTTTATAACGCAGATATTACATCGCATAGCTCACTCTGTATAGGGTAAATCCGGCGCAAAAATAACAAACGAAAGGTAGGCTTCACTGCTCTGCCTCTTTGCCTCGCAAAACTCAGCGAGGCTTGTTTATTGACACTATCGACCGAGACTTTGTTAGACTTTGGGAGGGTGTATTTGTATTTCGATTTGCTTGACATTGTCAACAAGTAGAGTCCGACGATCGATCGTAGAAGCAAGCACCGAAGTCATCATCCCAGCAGCTATTTCAAGCAATATGACCAAAGTCAGCACATCGACGTCTACTACCGCTACAGCGCTCAAAACAGAATCTCCAACTGTTGCGTCTCCTTCCTCATCAGTCGACTATTCTGATCCTAATGCAATGGCAATTGCACCTTATGTACCACCTACATCTCTCTTCCAAGACTTCAGTCTTCCATTCGGAACAAGTGACTCCTCGACTGGACTCTGGGATTTTGGTAGCACAGATGAAGGAGGCATTCCATTTGTAAGTGGAGCTCAACTAGAAGGTCAACAAAATGGACAACATATGGACATGAATACAGTAGCAGGCGTTAACGGAAACACGCAAGCCCAGGACAGCAGCAGTAATATTGTCCCAGGGAGCTCCACTGGAGGTTCACAAATGCCTACACATATCGCAAAGAATAATCCGTTTCTGAATAAGTTGCGCAGGTACGTCATAACAATTGTAGAGAGTATGCGTGAAGGAATTCTTTAGTACTAAGTAGCATTGTAACTCCTCTAGCATGGTGGATGATCCCGCTACAAATGACCTCATTTGCTGGTCAAAAGATGGAGAGACATTCTTGGTTCCTAATCATGTTAGATTTGGGGATGAGGTTCTGCCGAGATTTTTCAAACACAATCGCTTCTCTTCATTTGTGCGGCAATTAAACATGTATGGTTTTCATAAAGTACCCCATTTGCAGCAGGGAGCTCTCAAATCAGATTTAGGTCAAGAAAATGAGCTTTGGGAGTTCAAGAACGATAATTTTAAGCGAGATAGACCGGAGCTACTATTGAACATGCAGAGAAAAAAGGGTGTAAGGAATGAAGAGGAAGGTGCAAAGGGTAAAGGAAAGGAACAAGAGCAGGGAGAGGATGGCATCACACCTCTTGACGACGTCAGCGGAGCATTAATGCGGCAAAAGAAGAACGACAATGAAGCAGGAGCTCTACAGCTTGCATCGGTCTGGTCAGCTATACAGTCTATTCAATCAGCACAGCAAGGCATTAATGATAATCTACGGCATCTCCACAATAGTAACAGTGAATTATTTCGAGAGGCTGCAGAACAGCGTTCCAGAAGTCAAAAGCAGGAAGAGACTATCAATAAGATGCTTCGATTCTTGGCAGGTGTGTTTGGAGCTCAGGATGTAGGAGGATTGGGGACAGGGGAGAAGCGTGCAGGACAAGGTGGTAGCTCGAATGAGACCGATGGAAAGCGTAGAAGAGTCGTTGTACGACCTTCCTTCAGCAAAAATAAAAGTGGTAGACTAATGATTGGTGATTCCAGAATGGTGGACGGAGATCAGATAGAAGAATTAGAAGTTCCTATGGATGACGAAGAGAATGCAGCCCATATTCAAGAGCTCTCCCCATTTTCTCGTTCAAATAGTAATTCTCCAAGGAGTGGTAATGATTCACCGCCTAATGGCAATGCTGCGAGTAGCGAAACACCGAAAGCAAATAAAATTCAAGATCTACCAAGTATCTCATCAGAAGTCACTGCTACGCCAGGAGGAGGCAGACGCATCTCACAACAAGCAGGAGCACAGATATTGAATGCTTTAGCTAGTGGAGATGGAAGTGCTTGGCTTGCCAATCTATTCGGCCAGCAACAACAAGCTGGTGTACAGGGAAGTTCGCCAAACAAAGGCTCAGATAAGTCGGCAGCAACACCGGGAGGTAATGGCTTTAAATTGGATGCTCAGACACTTGCAGCACTGCAAAACGTATTAGGCAATATGTCCAGTGGTGAAGGTGTGCCGGGTATTAATAACAGCTACTTTGGTGGTGCAAGTACCACGCCACGTAGTGGACAAGTTTACAATTCAACTTCGGCTTGGAGTAGCGCTCAACAACCTTCAGTCTCTGCCACTGCTCAACCATGGGCCCCTGGTGCCAATGCAACGGCTCAAATGAATGTAGTTGGCTCAAATCAGCAGCGAGGAGGTAGTGGATCAATTGTCACACCATTGGCTTCTGATGGAAGTCAATTAGCTCGGCTTAAACGTAATCATCAAAATTTGCAGGGAACTGAGCAGGATGCTGCCATGATACAAAATGCTTTCAATGCTCTTGTGGATGGTCTCAGGATGGAGAATGGCGACAAAGCTAAATCTGGTCTTAACGACTTCTCCAGTGGTATCGCAAGCCAGAGCGAAGGAGTTGATGCAAACATCCCACCACCGATGGTATCATTAGCTATGGATGAGAGCAATGATGCAAGTACTAATCCTGAAGTAGACATGGAATCGCTGCTTAAAGAATTTTTAAACTCGAATGCTTCTACCTCAGGCAATTCAGCTCTGACTCCCACAGCTCTTTCCTTTCCCAATGGAATAGGAGGTGAGATGGAAGGTCAAATTCCAGAATTTGCATTTAGCCCAAATGGAAATGCAGCTCACAACGAAGAAAATGGAGTAAGTGGGTCTGTTGGCAGAAGAAGTTCTTCGGGCACAATGGCAGATCAGACATCTGCTGCTAGCACACCAGGAAGAGGTTCCCCTGTACCACCAACAACGAGAAAAAGAAAACCTTCTGGGTTTGAAGGAGCATTAGGAGAAGACATAGAAAGAGCAAATGCAAAAGCCATCAAGAATGCCAGAAGAGGCAGTAGTGTACAATCAGAATCTATCGAGCAGATGTAAAGAAAAAGTATACCCATCCAGTCTCCCCCTAAATTTTTTTTCCTCTTTCATCTCTCGTTTACCTTTGTTTCCTTGTCATTCATCATATTGGAAGTCCAATCTGAACAATGTATTGTATAGATAGATACTGAATCGCGATGTATCATTCACCCAATTATGATAGAGTCCTCTGTCGACTCGCCAAGATTTTGTCTTGGGGTTTTTTATTTTTTTTTTATTAAGAGTTTTTTGTGAATACTTTCATATACAATCAAATGGAGAAGATCGTTGGTTACACACGAATTTAAGTTTACAACTGCGCGCGACCTATACATTTTGCTTCTTCGATTACTACCAAGGCCTACTGACTGATCTTACTACTAATGCCAACATTCTCGTCTAAACCAATTGGTCGTAATCCATCAACTACTGGGTCTGCTGTATCAAAATTAACTCCTCAAGTTCGAAGGCATCCAGTCTTACTCTTTGGTCTACCATTCATTCTAACAATTGTGGCGGGATCCTATGGACTTTCTCAATTGACTCAAACAAGATATGATTACAATGCTACTAAAGTACAAAGTCTATCTAAACAGGAAGAATTGGGTATGAGGAAAGATAGGAGGAAAGTCGACATTAGAGAGGAATACTTTGTGAGTGTATGATAAAAGTGTGACCAGTACGAGCTAGGTAGCAAAAATGTAAATCTTCTTCAACTGACACCCTTTTATAGCGTCTGCAAGCAAAGGACTCTGAATTAGATGATTGGGAACCAAAAAGAATTGAGAGGCCAAAGGGAACACCTGAATGGGGTGTGCCACCGATTCATAATGAAGAGCTACCATCGCAACAGAAAGATTCATTGGCAAATTATAACAGCAAGAGTAAAAAGCCAAATGTCATCTTGGGTCCCGATGGAAAGCCGTGTCGAGCTTGTAACTCGAAGATGGCATTCAGTGCTGCCATGAAGGGAACAAAGGCAAGTGATTCAGGGTCATCACGGGATCAAGGTACTATGCAGGGGCAATTGGGAGCATTAGCTTCCGTGGGCGGTGCAATGGCTTTAGGTGCAGATGCGCAAGCCGACCAAAATCAAGATGTATCGCATAGAAGCTCTCCTTGTCCACCAGATGGAGAAGAGATCGGAAATAATACCTGGACTTTTTTGCATAGTGTAGCAGCATACTACCCTGCCAGGCCATCTACAATTCAACAAAGCTCAATGTCTTCCTTGATCAAATCATTACCCCACCTATACCCTTGTCACTCCTGTGCTGAAAGTTTGCAAAAAGAATTGCAGAGAGAGATAGAGGAAGGGAAGTCATGGGAGAAAGGAAAAGTGCTTGATGAAGCAATAAAAAGCGGGCCAGGATTACGGAAGTGGCTTTGTGGCCTGCATAATGAAGTCAACCAACGATTAGGGAAGCCAACTTGGAAGTGCGATGAAGACATACTTCAAGCAAAATGGCTGGATGGGCCAAATGACGGGTCTTGTGATTGAACTCGCAAAGCCAACATCATCATGTACTCTACTTCACCGCTTCTTCACACACACGCACAATTTTGTCACAAATCAATGCATTGGTAGCACCCCATATGAGAGTCTAGAATGGCTTGTCTGAGTCGGGCGTGGTGTCTGTAATAAAATGAGAGTCAGATAAATTGAATTTCTTAAAGACGAAATGCATTTTTCTTCTACCTATACTCACCCTTAAAGTATACATCTAGACCAGGAAATTTCTTGAGGACGTCATTTTGGAACAATGGAACTTGGCTCATGAATAGAGCAACGCCACCAGCTGCAGCACCTCCCCAAAGAGCAAGAGATGGAATCCATCTGAGAGAGAAAGAAGAATATGAAATGTGAGTAGAATACTTCTTAAAAATACAAATTTTGAGCAAAGGAGCCACTTACTTGAGGATGTTTTCAGGTGCAAATCGACCAACGTGAGGTTGAAAGACTGGCTTGACAGCCATTGCTGGACTTGAAGCTCGGAAAGCGCCTCTTTGAGCAGCAATCGCTCGGACAGCAGTAGGTCGTAGGACTGCCATGATAGAGAATGATAATTAGTTGGATAGGCTTAATGCAAAGTAGCGAATCAAGCTCTTTACTTCGGGTCTTCTCTCCCATCAAATTACATGCTTCGTCAAGCTCGGCGTGCGACGGACAATCAAACACGTGCTAAAAAATATATGTTTGACCCCGACCCGGGACCGAGCTTGTTTAAGATGCAACGCCCACTTGCCTCAAGTGCGCCAGTAGTGTGTACTGTAATTGTATTTCTCCAACACTAAGCATTTTAAGTGCATTTGTGTCACAATCATCATCATCATCAGTCACTATTTTACTTGATCATGTCGAGCAGCGAGCGCAAGATGGCTTCTAGAAAGTCTGAGCTCACTGCTCCTACCGAACCAAGAGAGACCAATTCAATCATATTTGAGTGGCCTCTTCGTGGACTCAAGCAAATCTTTGATAATTCAAAGAGCGATCAAAAGTCAAAGGTGATCAAATCAACCCCTTTTGGAGGTGGTCGATGGACTGTACTCTTTTACTCACAAAGTGGACACGAGCAGGTAAGCAACATTTCCCATGCACTTTACGTTGACTTACATGCTTACATATACCAACTCAATCCCATAGTTCTGCTCATTGTACTTGAATGCGGAACCTTTACCTCACGAAAGAGTACATCCGCTGTTGGCTAGCACCACACAGACGATAGAGGGATCTAGAGATACTCAAGCGACTACCAGCAAGTCAAAGGGTGATGGTGCTCTCGAAGACAAGTGGACAAGAAAGGGTCTTTTTCGCTTTACTTTTAACATTCAGACTTTGGATGACAAGACCAATTTAGGAACAAAGGAAGCTCACGATCATGCTTTTTCTCACAAGACTTCGAATTGGGGATGGGCTCAATTTGCCAAGCGAGATCATGTCTACTATAAAAACGCAGAGGTTATGAGAGACGACGGCTTCCTAATTAGTGTAACCATCACTTCCAGCCCAGAGAAACCAAAGATCGCAAAACCTATCAGTCATACAGTCCCACCAGTCTTAGTGCAGGCAATGGGATCGCTTTTGGATGATCCTGAACACAGCGATGTCGTTTTTTACCTCCATTCTTCCCGTCGAGGTGGAAATGGTCGAACTCGAAAGGCGGAAATAAAGAAGGTATATGCGATTCGCAAAATTCTTGCCGCTCGGTCAGAGTACTTTCGAGACATGTTTGAAAGTGGTTTCCAAGAAGCCGAAGCCGAAGAGTCATCTTCTGAAGAAGAGCAAGCAGCACATGGTCGAGGAAAATTATTACGAGCTACTCATGCACCAGCTCATCCTCAGCGATCCCATCATGCTGCTGCCCTTGCCGAGCAGGCCCAGAGAGCAATTGACAGCGAAGATGAAGAAGGACGTTTCGAAGAGGAAGAAGAAGAAAATGACGAAGAGGATTATGATGATCCTGACGCCATCATGGAAGACTCTGATGAAGATTTTGAAGAAGTCGAGACGAACAAGATGTTGAGCAGTATAGCCAATCCAATCAATTACTTAGGCGATGACAACAGTCCAAATGAAGACGAAGAGGAGAGTGAAGAAGGACTTGACGAGGAAGAAGACGAAGAAGATGAAGAACGAGAAGAGGATCGAGTGAACGCATACATGGATGAAAGCGATGAAGAAGAAGGAGAAGCTGGAATGGCTGGTAATGATGCCATGCCCACCAAACACAAGTCTACACTTTCCAGCAGTCGCAAGTCATCTGCTGCTACTTTTGTAGATGCAACGTCTAATCAAGTCACTGAAATGATCAGATCATCTAGTGGAAATGGAGATCGTGATGATGGAGGGGAACAATCTTCTATAGCAGACGCTGCCAGTCCCAGTATCGAGCATTTAGGTGGTAGTCATACTTTGAATTACAAGAGAAGAAATATTACCCCTTCAAATATTCACGCAAAGCGAGAGCGAAGTCGAACTAATGAAGCAAGTAGCATACAAGCCAAAGATGCATCAAGTAATAACAAAAAAAGACCATCAGGAGTTCATCGTCGAAAACGACGCAAAGTGGCAATCGTAGATAGCGCTTTCCCCACCTTTAAAGCCTTACTCTTTTTCTTATACACGGATACTGTTGAATTCGCACCTCTCACTTCAAGCTTTTTACCTTCGGATGTAGCTGCTGATGATGCTCCAAACAGTATAGCAGCCGCCAGTAGCCTATTTGCTTCGGCTTCCAGCGCTCCTAGACGAAATCGAGAGCCAAGTGGAAGATTTTTTGAAGAGATGCAAAAGGCAAGAAAGAAGAGAAGAGGAGTGATTGAATCTCACATCAATGGCTTTTCGGATCGACCTAGCCCTTGTTCTGCCAAAGCAATGTATCGATTGGCTGATAAGTTGGACGTTCCTGATTTGAAGAAGCGAGCTCAAGAACACATTGCAATGAGTTTAACTATTCAAAATATTGTTTGGGAAGTCTTTTCTGGTTTTACAGCTCAATACCCTGAAATACTCAAAATGGAAACTGATTTCTTACTCAAACATTGGCCTCAAGTTAAGCGTATTAATGCCATGAAATCCATCTTTTTACGATCTAGCGCTCACCCTGGGCTGGCTAAAGTTTGGCCTTATTTGTTGGATTGCCTTGAATATCGACAACCCGACGTGGATGATACTGAAGAAAATACCTTGTAATTTTATAGAATTTAGCAATATTTCTTTTTATTTGTCCATTAGTCACATATCTTCTCAACATCTGAATTATATTTACTGACAGGCGGCTATTGCTTGATGCGATCAGTACATAAAAATTACCTCTCAATTTTCTTACTGAGCAGCCTATTCGATTATCGATTGACGCGATGACGATATTATAAAATAAGTCGAAGTCGAAATTTATATTATATGCAAATTACAATTATGACTTGTTGTAAGTCCCGATTGTGGCTGACTCAGGTCGTTTTTAAAAAAATTTCAAAAATTCAAAGGAAGAAAGACTGGCAAATTATTTAGGTTGGGTCCGGGGGAAGAGTCAAATTTACGGAAATAAGAGGAGTCATCAATCAACTTTCTCCTCCTTCGTTTCAACCACATTAAATTTCAATAGTATCTCCATACACTTGATGCCTAGCGCCAGTGTAATTGGAGCTGGACCAGTCGGTTGCTTGACTGCCGTCGGTTTACATCAGAGAGGCTATGATGTTACAATATATGAAGTTCGAGGTGAAGAAGCTTTTCAAAATGTGGCAACAAATACAAGAAGTATTAATCTTGCCATCAGCACTCGAGGTTTGACAGCATTATCTTCGGTCGACCCAATCCTTTCAGAGACAGTTTTGGAAAATTCAGTACCAATGCGAGCACGTATGATTCATTCTAGACCTAGCCCTAGTAAAAGTGGAGAAGCTACTACATCATCATCATCGATAAAGGAGCATATTAAACTAGACAGTCAAAGTTACAGCGTTAAAGGTCAATGCATAAATTCAGTCTCTAGAAATTTGCTAAATCGACTCTTACTTGATGAAGTGATCAAATGTGGAATTAAAGTACGCTGGTCTCATAAGCTATTACGAGCCGATTTGAAGAACAAGAAAAAGTCAACTTCTTCTTTGTTGAATTTAAGCTTAGATCAAGTGGATTTGTTATTTGACAATCAGCAAGCCAACGGATATCGAACATCTACCGATCTCTTAATTGGCTGTGATGGTCATCACAGCAAAGTTCGAGGCGAGCTTAGTAGAGCGATTGAATTGGACTTTTCTCAACATTATATAGACAACTACTACTCCGAATTACATATACCAGTTGATGAAAGTGGCAATTTTGCATTGGATCCAAATCATCTTCACATTTGGCCAAGGCATGACTTTATGTTAATAGCCCTAGCAAATCAAGATAAAACTTTTACTTCGACTTTATTTGCACCCAAATACATATATACTGATCATCTCAATGATGAACAGCGATTGCTAAGCTTTTTCAAGAAGGAATTTCCTGACGCCCTTGATTTGATTGGCAAGAGACGTCTGGTCAAAGATCTTTTGGGAAGGAAGCCTAGCTCTTTAGGAACAATTGAGTGTAATCCATATCATTACCGGGGCAAATTAATTGTACTGGGAGATGCATCACATGCCATGGTACCCTTTTATGGTCAGGGATTGAATTGCGGCTTGGAAGATGTTAGAATTATGTTGGAATTGATTGACAAGCACCTTCAGTCAAGGTCTACGGATGATCTACAAAGTCTTCGCGAAGACGAAGAAGCTGTTATTATCGACAATTCAACCAGCAGTCTATATAGCCCTACGTGGCCAGCAAAACATGTTCGAGTTGACAGCGGAGCAGATGTAAGCAGTCGACGAGTTTCTTTCAATCAGAGCGCCATGTCAAGACGGGAAGTTGATGAGACCACTCTAGCCATTCTACGAGAGCGAGCCTTTGATGAGTACACTGCAACTAGACATGCTGATTTGGTAGCCATCTCTCAATTGGCAATGGAAAATTTTCAAGAAATGTCGAGTAAAGTAGTGTCAACGCCTTATCGACTACGTAAACAACTCGACACAATACTTGTCACCTATTTACCAAATAATTGGTGGAACAGTCTTTACACTTTGGTCACCTTTTCGAACATTGGTTATCACGAAGCTCAAAGACGGGAGCTGAAACAAAAACAAATTCTCAATGCAGTCGGTCTGTCATCTTTTGCCAGTCTAACTATTGCAAGCGCACTTTTTATTTATAGAATTGCAAAAAAGGCTCGATAAACAGAACAGATGATATACCATATATCGCAACATTAAATCTCACAATTCCATTTTCCTCGTATCCTTCATTTGTAATATTGTACATTGACACATCTATAGTATAGGCTGATTCTTCTCTTTAACTAGTTGTGCTCCTATTATGCGTTTGCGAATTGGGTGACGTAGGTGTTTGTATGCCAAGACCAAGGACTTGCGAAAGACCACCAAATACCATATTACCTACATTGAGAAGTGCCAACTGCTCATTTCCTCTCCTCGAATTTATACTGCTATCTTGAATCCTAAGTTGGAATAAGCGTGCATTTGAACCAACAAAGATGCCAAAAGGTAATGAAGAGCTGAGATAAATGAGACCCCATAAATAGGATAGTAGCCAAATGGTAACTTGAGGAGTCCATCGGAATGGTCTTGGATTGATTGTAGTAAGAGGAGGCAAAACATGTTCCAAGCTCTGATCTCGAAGGAAAGCCAATATTCTTTCATCAGCATCACTCTTACTAGATATTGTACTGCACAATTCTTGTACTCCTGGTACCAACTCTAATAAAGTCAATTGCATGATATCCAATGGAAGTCCTTTTTGCCAACTAGTCACCCAAGCTTGAGTGGGTACAAAACCATTTCTTCCAATCGTACTTGCAGCGTACCAAAGTTCTTCTTCGTTAAATCCAGCCACTAGTCTATCCTCATCATCTTCCTCCTCTACGATGGCTCCTCCTGTTTGACCGGCATTTTGAGATGATATAGATACGCTTCTCATCTTACCCCTTGCCTTTTCCGAACTTTCTGTGGGATGGGTCTCACTTGCACTTTGCTGCTCGCCTTCTTTATTTGCTTCATTCTCCTCTAATATCTCTTCTCCTTCTTTCTTGTCTGTTGGTGTTAAGAAAGTAATACTTTCACTCATAGGAGTACTCAAGCTGCTCTCAATGACTCCTGCCCTCTTTCTCATTCGTCTCATGTCTGCGATTCCCCTTCGAAGCGTAAAATTTGCAAGTTTTTCCACTTGCCTTTGACTACGGACAAGAGCATAGATAAGATTGGGATTGCGATTGAATCCGTGTTGAATGGTGAGATTAATTGCTTCAACTAGATAATAAATTAATCTTGGATTTCCTTCGTCGGCCAGTAAGAAGCTAGGATTACTAAAGCTAGAAAATAAAGCAAGTAGTCGATTGGAAGAGACAATAGAAAGATTTTTGAAGAATGGGCTGAGGTTGGTAATTGTGATAATTAATGGTGGGTATAGTGCTGCTAAGGTAGATTTAGTAGATGCAATTAGAGAGTAGATAGCCTGAATAAGTACGTCGGCTCCCGTCGCTGCCTGTGGTTGACTTGCAATTGCACCACCTCCCACCAGCGATGGAGAAGCCACGCCCCATCGCTGACCGCCAGTAATCTTTGTTTTTGCTCCACTTCCAGCTTTACATACATTGACAGCAAAAGCTCGATCACAACTAATATCTTGTAAAATAAAAACACAAAGTCGTACCAACCCTTGGCGAGCAACGCTATCTTTGTTGTTGAGAGCGTGATATATTAGATGGCTAAGTAGCTGAGGTGATCGATATGTGTCGTCCAGTAAAAAAGTTCTGAACTTTGAATTATGACACAAAAGTCGCCATAAGAGAAGAAGTGCTTCTGGAATGTGTGGACCAGCAGAGCTCGTATCTGTAGCAATAGTAGCCGGATTCAAAAGAGATGCTGGATTTGTCCTCTGACTTATAATGACAAATATACCCTCAAATATGAGCTGAAAGTCGGATTGTCGATGCAGTTTGCTCAGATAGAAGCGGAAGAGGTTGTTTGGCTGATCATTTTCGATTGTTCGCAAAGATTGAACAGATTGAGAAGATGCACTGGCACCCAGGGGGGGTCTAGGAGAACTGAGTAGGGGTGTATTGGGTGGAATGTCTAAGTCGAGTCCTACAATAGGCAATTCATAACCAAGTAAAGTATTGAGTAGCTGAAGTGAGAGCATAATCATCGTCTGTCGTACATCTTCTGTTCCATTGGCGATACGATCTTTGACTAAACCAGCTGGTAGGCTTGCTAGACCACCTAACCAACCTTCTGCTTTGACTCGCACTAATGAGACGTTAAATAGACTGCAGAGCAGAGGTAAAATTTTGTTCCTAGCAAGCGAAGTAGTGACATATCGTAAGGCGAGGTTATCTGTTGAAATTTGTAGGTGTGCGGGAATATATATGCTCTTTGAGAAAAGAACGAGTAACAATCGTAGTACTTCGACCCGATGAGCTTCATGTGCCTTGGTGACTCCTTTCAGATCCACTGAGCTTCCAATACCTTTCTCCCAGATTGTATAATGAATACGCGACTTCATGACTGAGATATTGGGAGGCAGCAAGATTTGTTCTTCTGTCCATGGTATCGAGAAGCCAGAGTAGAAAAGCAAATTGATGACAATTGAGATTAATTCTTCTCCCAATGTCGGTTTATCTACTTTCTTATCTGCAGGAAGCTCATTAGGTCGCCCTTTGATAGGAGCGCTTGTTGCTCCAAGTGGATCACCTCTAGTTCCATCTCCGTCATCTTCGTCGCTCTCTTCAATTACAAACTGATTTTCTTGATCTTCTTTCGAAGCTTGAGAATTTTGTCGAATAGGGCTGACCAATGATGAGACTTCTATCTTATTGTTGCTCCAAAGAAGGTTATTCTCGAATTCTTCAGAGGATAGTGATGCATTCTCACTGGACGTAGCATCTGCTGATACGTTGCAACTACTATCATGATCGCCTTCCATAATGACAGGCAACACTCTCGCCAAGATTCGCAAGCAATTCAAAGCTTCTCGAAACCGATCTCGCGAATCAGTATTACCTCCCTCTCCCCTTGCACTTTTGTGTCCCAACTTGGGCATCCAATCAACAACATTTTTGCTCAAACCTGCCGTCAGAGTGTCCCCCACTGTGGTTGAAGTTGGTTCCCCGCTAGGTACTGGACAGAAATTAGCATCTTGTTGTAAGCTATCTAAATGCTTGACCAAAACTCGAACTAGAGTGGCCACATTTTCGGGATATGTTGTCAAAGCTCTTCGAATATCTGAGACAGATACGAGTGAGAAGACATCGGTAGGAGAATCAAAAAGTTGCAAATAACTATGCCAATACTGAATATCGGTAGCTGGAATTGCTGGATCACTGAAAAGTCTTGCAATTCCAGAAGTCGTTGAAGTTTTGAACTTTAATTTTGATTCCTCATTGCCAAAAAGAAGTCTCTTAAACATGACCCCACCAGACACCTTTTTCTGCACAGCCCTATTACACCACGTCAATCTGACCCTATTGCAAAAAAGATGATGTGATAAGATTCGCGATCTCAGACGTAGCTTGGCAGAATAAGGTAAAAAGAATTGATAAAAGACTTAGATGGGATCAAAGTCCTACAGATATTGTAAGTAGTTTAAAAAAAAAACGCGTGGTCGGAGCACACGCGAAGTGCAACAATCTATCTTATATAATCTCTACTCAAATTTTGAGTTTGACGTCTATAAAAGATTTTAATTCTCAGGAGGAGAATATATAGCCGCTACAAGTGTAGATATTGCCAAGTCGAACTTTTAATTTAACCTTTTCGATCGAATATGTGTTCTCGGAACCACTTTATTGCTACCATTACTTGTTATTTACCCACATGCGCTTCGAGCTTCTTGTAACATTCTCTATTAATTACATACTCAAAGAATGACCTTCAAGACTAGATTGTATGCTTGGCTTGGTGTAGCAGAGACACCATTTGATCCACAAGCTCGATTTGTCACTTCCTACATTTTAACACCTTTTCAGCTTTTTCTTTGGCGATCCCTTGTTGGCCTTTACACTCTCATCGTCATCATCATCACATATTCTACTGAAGGATGGGTTGAATTTGATTACTTGTACGTTTTTTTTTCTTTTATCTTACTCCAACGTCTGTATGCTGATAATTAAGAGCCTTCGTTATCACATAAACAACTTAGTACTGTTTGGTCTTATTGGGGTGTTACTAGCTACTTTGTTGCCTCTGCCGTCTATACCTTCTCTTTTCATCGAACTTACAAATCTTGGCAATGCTCTGATCACTCTACAGCAAGTTTGGAACGAGGAGGAGAAAAATTCACATTACATAAACCTCAGAGCTGGCTCACATCCAAGATACCTAGACCTTTACAATTTCTACACTACCTGCTATGGAGTACTATTTGCACTTTTGTGAGCGACTCTAAGAGGTATATGGTGGTACACCTGCAGTAATTGCACAGAACTCATGCTGATACAAATGTTTGTTTTCACTATGTAGCCACTGGTCGTTACTATCATCTTTTGGACTATCCTCTCTGATGGAGCATTGAATAGCACTTACAGTACATGGTCAAATATCAGCTTACACGCCCTCAACCTTGTCTTGACTTTGACTGAAATTCTATTTCTCTCTCGCGGTCCTATGATGGCTTGGAGTCACTGTTTCTTTTGTGTCTGTTTACTGGCACTCTATGTTGGTCTTGCCTATCTCTTTTATGCCAGTAAATATCACAGTCTTGATAGCTGTGGGAAAAAAGAAAAAGCTTTTACTGACTTGTATAATTCTACTACCCATCTTTCTCTCCTTAGCTCAAGGCTTTTACTCTTATAATTTCTTAAACGTCCAACAGCAAGGACAAGGTTTAACTGCGGGCTACATTGTGGCGATTGGTATTGCCGGTATTATTTCTTTCATGATTGGTCAGTTTCTCATTTTCTCTAGAGAATGGGCAATTGCTACAATTCAAAAGAGTGGCGAATGGGGAAGTGCAAAAGCAAGAGGTGTAAAAGATGACGCTCTCATAGCCACCAAACGAGGGCCTGGTCCTGAAGGAGAAGGTGGTAGAAGATACGAGTCAACAAGTCAGGAGGCACAAGCTCAACATTGGAGGCAACGATGGCCATCTTCAGCAACCTTGTAAATCCCCAGAACAATTATAATTAATTTGAAGACCATGCGAGAGATTTCATATACGGATACACCCCTAATCTCTACATCTGATGAACCATGTATTGCATAAAATTGATACAACCTTATGTCGTGTCGATAATAATGTCGTTTTGTAGAAATCTTAGATCACACTATAAAAGCATACGATACCGCGAAGAATTCAAAATGTTATAGATTCAATTCTGATTTTTCATTGTCTAAAATGAGAATTACAGATATTTGATTTTTTACGATCCACTTACACTACCTTAAATTGGCCCAGTCCACCAGATAGGTAGTATGTAAGAGTACATATCTACGTAGATAGGCAGACCAAGGAAATTTGCTGAATGCTCTATACATCATGACGCATGGGAAGGTCCGACTTTCCAGAAGAAAGAAAAGGAAAATCTAGATGTAGACAAAATGGAATTCAGACAAAGGAAAGGTGAACTGATGTACATGAGGTAGCAAAAAAAGGCAGAGAAAGAGTCATCTGATTTACTTGTGTCTCTGATAAATTGAAGTGACGATACAGTGATCTCTTTCATAAGGTTCTAATGACAATTGCTCCTTTGGTCGCAAACTTCCTTCTTGCATCTTCTTGACTTCTTCAGCGAAAACAGCTTCAGCTGGTGCTGTACTATCGATACAGCTTGCCTTGATACTAATGATAGCAGCACCTCCATCTTTCAAAAAGTGAGAAGCGTTGAGGATAACGATACGAGCTTGATCAGGTTGAGCGACATCAGCAAAGATAGTATCTACCATACCAATCAACATTCTGTATTTTTGAGGGTGTCGAGCATCTTCAATGATGGGAATAACATTGGTCCTCTTTTTAGCCATGTTGATCAAATCTCTTCCACTTCGGTGACTAAATTCGACAGCATACACTGTTCCTTCTGGTCCAACTACGTCAGCTACGTGACTGACACTGGTACCGCTGGCTGCTCCCAAATACAAGACTTTCTTGCCTGGCTCAATGTGAATGTGGTCCATACCTCCCAGAACACCAGCAGCCAACTTTGATCTGAAAGGATTCCATACTCTATATTCAGTCTTTTTGTTGAGACCGTCTTCTTCTGTGGAAGGTGCTTCGACACTAATTCTCTTTTCTCCATATACTGCTTCACCTGGCACCAAATTCTTGGTAACGAGGAGATGTTCCTTGCCTTCAGCGATGAAGATACCAGGGTGGCGATGAGGCTTGACGACGACATTGCTACCTCCTCTTGCACCTCCTCGTCCACCACCTCGGGGTGCACCTCTACCTCTTGGTGCACCTCGTCCACCACCTCTGCCTCCACCACGACCACCTCGATCACCAAAGCCTCCTCGTCCACCTCCCCGACCTCCACGGTCACCGAAACCACCCCTGCCACCACCTCGACCTCCACCTCGACCTCCACGGTCGCCAAATCCTCCTCTTCCGCCTCCACGACCTCCACGGCCGCCTCGATCACCTACAAAGACAAGAGAAAAGCAGTGTACTATGAGTGAAGTAGTCAAAATAACATGTCCGACATGATCGAATACGTACCGAATGCCATCTTTGAGCTTGTTGACGATTTGTCAGAGGTTTTCTGTCTATTTAAGCCTTTGCTTGAAATATTATTAGCAAGCCAAACCCTTTGCTGATGTTGGCAAACAGAATAGAGTAGTTTACCGGTAGCTTCTCTTTTTGCGAAAATTGTCCCTCACAAATTATTATGAGAAGAAAAAAATTTCGAACATAAAAAGGTCGGAGAATGTGTACACGTGATACACATAGTCCTTCTCGGCCGAACAAGAAATACTCACGACTTTTTTGGTTCAATCTGTCGTATGTAATAACCACGCGCCTCAAAAGTTAGGTTTAGAACGCGCTTCATGCTCTAAATCCAACACCATCACAGAAAGGATATTGTTAATCATTGCAAGACTTTGTCGGTAGACTAGGCCTCGTACGATGCCGCGAGAATTGATCACTATCCAATCAGGACAGTGTGGTAATCAGGTTGGCTCTCAATTCTGGGAATATCTTTGTCGAGATCATGGGATTGCTAAAGATGGAACATTAGAAGAGTATGCGACAGAAGGACTAGCCAATGATCGAAAGGATGTGTTCTTCTATCAAGCAGATGATGATCATTACGTTCCTCGAGCTATTCTTGTAGATTTGGAACCCAGGGTTATAGGTAATATAATGTCAGGACCTTACAAAAATTTATACAACCCTGAAAATGTTTATGTTAGCAAAAACGGAGGTGGAGCAGGAAACAATTGGGCACAAGGTTATACGGAAGGAGAGAGGATATGCGACGAATTGATTGAGATGATTGAGCGAGAAGCTGATGGTAGTGATAGTCTGGAGGTGAGCTGGCAATGAAGTTCAGACAACTGAAGTGAAGAAAGACTGAAATATATATTGTTTCATTTTACAGGGATTCATGCTGATGCATTCAATTGCTGGAGGTACTGGTTCAGGACTTGGATCGTTTCTTCTAGAAAGAATGTCAGATGCGTTTCCAAAGAAGCTAATTCAAACCTATAGCGTATTTCCAAACTCAGAAGAGACTTCAGATGTCGTTGTGCAGCCATACAATTCAGTTTTAGCGATGAAGAGACTAATCGACAATGCAGACAGCGTCGTAGTGTTAGACAATGCCGCACTGGCTCGAATTGCTACTGACCGATTGCACATACAAGATGCAAGCTACAGGTGAGAAGTGAGGACGTGTCTACAATAGTGCAGCCTTTCTCAATTCCTCAATACTTCTCAGTCAAACCAATCAGTTGGTCAGCACAGTGATGGGTGCTTCTACGCAGACTTTACGGTATCCAGGATACATGAACAATGATCTGGTAAGTTTAGCATGATTGTACTGCCAAGTTCACACTTGCAGCTAATTGCCACATTTTTTCTGTTGATTGTCAACAGGTCGGAATGATTTCCTCGCTGATACCAACACCGCGAGCTCACTTTCTTATGACATCATATACTCCCTTCACTTCCGATACCATCGACCGAGGCAAAGCAACTACAAAGACTTCAGTACTAGATGTGATGAGACGTCTACTACAATCGAAAAATCGAATGGTTTCAACTCACAATGCCTCCAAGTCATCTTGCTACATTTCCATTCTAGATATTATTCAAGGAGATTCTATTGATCCTCGTGATGTTCACAAGTCACTCCTTCGTATTCGAGAAAGACACATGGCGAGCTTTATTCCGTGGGGACCAGCCAGTATTCAAGTAGCTCTGACAAAGAGAAGCCCTTTTATGCCTGCAACTCATCGTGTCAGCGGCTTGATGTTGGCAAATCATACTGGAATTGCTGCCATCTTTAAGCGAACACTCAATCAGTATGATAAATTGAGAAATCGCCAAGGACCAGGAATGAGAGATGCATTCATTGATCCCTTTAAAAAAGTCAGCGGATTTGAAATGAGTGAATTGTGAGTACATATTGGCATACAATTAAAACTATGGAAGGCGAGCTCTGACAATCTAGCCCTTACTTTTATACCCCTTTTATACAATTAGCGATGACGCAAGAGAAACAGTGGCTGAGCTTATTGCCGAGTATCGAGCAGCGGAAAGTAGCGACTGTAAGTGATGAAGAAGATGAAAATTAATTAGTCTAAAGCACTCACAGACTCTTCCCCCTTTCTTTCTTTTTTTTTTTTTCTTTTGGACATAATAGACATCAGTGGCAAGGTAGAGGAAGGGCAACAATAATTTAAGATACTACATCTCGTTTATTTCATTTGTATAATATTGTAGTGATAGTCGGACGACTCGTCATCGTGAATACATTTTCGCATGATTTTTCTTGTTCGAGTGAGTTCCGCTTTTAGGCAAACTGTAAATTATTTTCACTGTTCACTGTAAATGTGGACCAATGCAAGTCGAGAATGTTTCTCCACTTTGACTTGACCTGACTTTTGGGGGCATCCACTTGCGAGAACTTGACCCACCTAAAATTTTCAAGGGCCAGTGCTCAAGGCAAGGGGGCAGAAGGTTGGCAAGTTGAGAGAAGAAAAGTGCGAATCAATGAGGCAAGCACGCTAAAAGGCACTCGCAAGATTTCCTTCACTCTGTATATAAAGGAAACCTTTTTCATTCTGATTCATTCTGTTTCTCTCTGTAGACTGGTTCTCTCTTATACTACCTTTTTCTTTTTCTTTTCTTTTTTCCCTTCGGCATTAATAAGCCTGGTGCTTGTTCATTGTCTTTTTACTTTCTCTTCATTCTTCTTCTCAAAATCATGAGCAGTAACCACCATTCTTCTTCTCGTGTGCGTCGAGCTCATTTCAGTCGGCATGAAAGTGATCATCCAGTTCCGGTTGGTATTGATGAAACTCTTCTTAGAGTAGCAATGGCGGATCAAGCGGCTCTACAACAGGAACATAGACAAAGTATGCTACAAAGGGAATCTTTGATAGAATTTCCTCGAGCATCGTACAGTCCTTTCTTTCTGGACTCACAACCACCAAGTCAGTCTCCGGATGAAGTCTTTACTGCAACTTCAATGTCAAGCAGACCACCAGCAATGGTACAAGAAGAGGAAAAGACATACCAACCTCTCCTCGGCTCTGCAAAAGTAAATTTCTCTCTTGCTGAAAGTAAATATCAATCGCAGTCATTACCTCGCAAAGAGCAGGAACATGATCCTAATCCCTTTGCAAATCCCTTTATCCCTGGCTATACTCTCGCTGTTCCGCCAGCGATAGTCAAAATGGAAGGAAAAAGCCACATGTTGAGCTCAAATGCAGGCTTCCTCTCCAGTCGTCGACCATCAACGCAATTGGTCCGACAAAATAAACCAGGTCCATTGAAAGCTTTTGACTTGGCAAAGCCGCAAATATTTCATCAAGCCAATCCTCATCATCGAGTCTCTAGTGAAGGTATGCTTTCCCCTCAACACTCACAGAACCCATGTCGAACTGCAAGTGGAACCACTGGCACTATTCGAGGTTCCACTCCTCATGTTCAAAGATTTGACCCCCTAGCCTCTCCTTCCATGATTCAGCCTTATACACCTCGACAGGCTTCTAATAATTCATTCAAATCACCTGGTCTTAAACCTTCACTCATTCGCCACGACACGAGCTATGAAAATTTGGCTTGTGAGCTAGGTATGGCAGGTAAAGAAGGAGGTGTTGCAGAACATCACCGCTTCGGCTCGAGAGGAGGATTCAAGAACGCTTTTGCAGGTTTATTTGATCGAGTAGTGTCTTCTGACCATCACAAGACTCACAATACAGATGAGATTGAAAAAGACGAAAAACCTTCAGACAAATCCATACGACCAGAGGTGAAGAGGTCATTTACTGCCTTCAGCATGGGTGATACAACAATGATGAATGGTAGCAATAGAGATAGTGTACTATCTGATCTTGATGAAAAATCCTCAACTTCAAAAAATCAGCGACGTCAAAGTATGGCTTTTATTTTGGGTGAGTTTGACCAACCAATTGAATTTGATGATCCTCGTAATACTGGATTTGAACGCAAAAGTATGGATCTAAGGAAACAGTATGAATATATAGATAATCGTCGAGCTAGCTATTCTTCAGAGTATTGTGATCCTGATGTAAGACCACGTATGAGAACAAGAAGCCTTGCCAATATCATGGCCCCACTCAAGGACTTTGGTTCAAATTTAGAGAAATTACCTACAAGGTACAGCAACCATGGAAGCCTTCAAGTACATATGGCAGAGAGACAAAAGTTAATCTTGAAGTTTGCAAGAGCCTTGATGTTATTTGGAGCTCCTTCTCATCGTGTTGAAAGTCAATTGAATGCACTTTCGCAAGTACTTTCAGTGGATGGACAATTTATACATTTCCCTGGAATCGTCATTGCTAGTTTTGGTGATATCGACAATCATACTTCCGAATGTCATTTTGTAAAGTCAAAAACTGATCTCGCTCTTGGTCATCTCAGCGAAGTACATTCTACTTATAAAGGCATCATTTCTGATCGACTGACCGTTGAAGAAGGTACAAAGGAACTCAATCGACTTTTAAAAGCAAAACCAGAATGGTCCATCCTATCTAGAGTAGCTTTCAATGCTATACGTTGTGGTATCATGGCTCCGATGAATTTTGGTGGTTCTTTTATCGACATGTTCTTGGCTGGCTCCTTTGGAGGTGGTCTAACCTTTGTCCAACTCTACTTTGCTGGTAACAATCCTATGTTCAGTAACGTTTTTGAGATTACGGCAGCAATCGTCATTAGTTTCTTGGCAAGAGTACTCAGTACTCAAAGTGTTTTCTGCTATCAGGCCACAGCCAGCGCTGGTCTGATCTTGGTTCTGCCTGGTTATATCATTTGTGAGTGTCTCTGGGTAGGATTGAGCAGACAATTTTACTGACTCTTCTGTACCAAATATCAGTATGCGGTTCTCTGGAATTGGCCTCTAAAAACCTAATTTCTGGTTCGGTACGAATGGTGTATGCTATTATTTACTCTCTTTTCCTGGGATTTGGAATTGCTATAGGTTCCGACCTGTACTACTGGATAGACCCTGCTGCTAGAAGATCAATGTGGGTACCTTTGAACACACAAACAGAAATCAAAGGCTCCTTTACTTTTGCCAATGAAACTATACCGCACTGGTCTGGTGAATTTACGTTTAGTAATGGGACCAAAAATGCTCTCAATTCTGGTGCAATCAACTGTGAAAGATTACCAAATTGGCCATGGTATCGTCAGCCAGTAACACCATTTTTCAATATTCTATTTGTACCTCTCTTTTCATTTTTGGCTTGCTTTTCTCTCTTGCATCCTTTTAAGTCAAGAGAGGTACCAGTGAGCATCATCATTGCTTGCATTGGATACGTTGTTAATTTACTCGCCAATCACTATATCTTCGATCGAAGTGATGTAGTTTCAGCCATTGGAAGCTTTGTCATTGGTATCTTAGGAAATGTCTACTCGCGACTTTATGATGCAACTGCTTTTACTGCCATGACGGTAGCAATTCTTTTTTTGGTGCCTAGCGGGATGGCTATGGCAGGTGGTCTAGCAATGACTTACAAGGGCGGCGATGGTGATCTCTATTCGAATGGTCTTAGTATCGGTTTACGAATGGTGAGTCGTAGGAGAGACAGAAGATCAGAGGCTTCAATTACGTTGTTGACTTAATTTTCTTTTCTTTACTGTTTTCAGGTGCAAGTCTCGATTGGAATCACAACTGGTCTGTTTGCCAGTGCACTCTTGGTGTATATGTTTGGCAACAAGCGTAAAAATGCCCAACTCTTTGCCTTTTAATCATGTATCATTACCTACCTATAAAATTCTATCAATACTACTACGAGTATTCCTCGTTCTCTACGTCTGATGTTATAATCGCCACCCGTATCTTAACATCACGCCAAATTTCACAGGTGTTGAGTATTGAATTGGCAGGAAAGTGACATCTTGAAATGTATGCGATGAAAACAGTGCCTCGTCTATTACTTCTTTTCTTCTGCTGCCATGTTAACCTGGAGAGGGAAGTGAGTCAAAAGTTAGTAGGTATGGTCACTGCCCATGAATAAAACATTCAGATACTCACCTGGTCACCGGCCTTTCCATCTTTCCACTCTTGGTAACGTAGAGCCATGTAGCCTCTCTTTTCGGCCTTGACTCTCTCTTCTTCCTTCAGTGCTTGCCTAGTAGCACGAGCACAGATTGATGTGTACTTGTTGTACCTGCAAATGGAGTAATATCATAGAGTCAGCCCAATGGCACTCAAATTACTTTCATGTATTTCAGCTAGAACGTACGTAAAGTGTTGACGCCAAGCAGCAGCAGACATGTTGAGATTCGTTGAGTGAGGTGTGTAGTTTAAGAATTTCAGAGTACGAGTCCAGGCGTTTGATGAGAAGCTCTTTCTGCTGTGGGCGATCCTTTCCGATTCTGTTCGTCCACGTGAAGCAAGCCACGTGGTACTAATCTCCTCGACCGTTATTTAAGCTCGAGAGAAAAACACAACGCGAGAAAGGAACGCAAATACAAATAGACAGGATCACTGGTACAAAATTCGACAAAAGGTGATTAGGCAGGTCATGTCTAGCATAGCCTTAGAGCATTTAATACCACCAGATGAGAAGAGCAAGAAGAGTACTAGGAAGCGTCGCAAGTCTAGAAGTGATGGAAAGGAAGAAAATGAAAGTAGTCGAAAGGAGTCTTTGAGCGGTGCATTGGCTAGAGCTCTAGTAGGAACATTGGCATTTGTCTTTCGAGCTCCTGTTAGATTGTTCCGACCTGTGAAATTGTCATCATGGAACCTTCTTGAGGCTATGGCAAAAAGAGAAGGAAGAAATTTAAGTTTGAGGTACATGAGAATTCTTTTAGCAAGAGAAAAGGTGGGTGCATCAACGGTAGGATAGAAAACTTCTTTCCTCTAATTCTGCTTTCTATCTTTATCGATGGCCAGTCAACCTTTCTACCTCATCTTTTGCTACCCCCTCTGCTAGTAAATACAACCATTGGGTTTTGCCTATTTGAAGCTTATTCGCTTACAGAATCACGTCTAATTGCCAAGCACTATCCGAAACAAGAAAAGAGTACAGAATTTGCTTCACTCATCCCAGCCACCTCAACACCATCTTTTACACCTTTGTGGATTGTTGCTATTGCTGGAGCATCAGCTGGAGCTGCTCAGTGCATAGTATCTGCACCTCTTGACAATGTGCGTATTATATTATCCTCTCAAGTCAGCAAGCACAAGTCAGGTCATGGAAATGACCCCCATAAAAAGCACCCTTTACGTATCTCATGGAGAGCAGTAGCAAGAGCTGCGATCCTTCCATTCGCACCAGAAATTACGAGAAAGATGCTGGTCAATGAGGTTAATGAGAGTGGGCAGGCCAAGCACCTAGGCAAGGACGCTGCTAGTAAAGAGACGCAAAGATTATTATGGGAGAAAAGGATAAAGAGGTGGAGAGGTGGTGTTCATGGCGCTGGTCTGATCATGTCGCTTGCCAGAGATTCAGTCGGTGAGCATGAATAAAGAGGCAAGATCTATGGAAATATTTGACACTAAATAATCACACTTTTTGTAGGTTTCTCAGCTTTTTTTATCGTATTTGAAATGTCTAGAAGGGTAGCCTTTAGAGCCTCGCTAGGTGTTGATCGAATGTTGGCTTTCTTCAATACTTCAGCCCCTTTACCTCCTGGTCAAAGCAAAGGTAAGGAAGTCAAGATTGAGGGTGGTGGATACCAAATCGAGTCTACCTCTCCAGGTGATATCTCTTACTCTCAGTCTCGCACAAAGACTGGTAGAATCATTGCGGCTCTTGTCTTGGTTTTTGGTGGAGCAATCGGAGCGGCACTATACGAAGTTGTCGGTCGTCCAGCTGAGCTGATGAGATTAGTGATTTGGGAAGGCCGAAAAGCATGGGAAGAGGGTAGAAGAGGAACAAAACGAGATTCCTGGCGCAATGAAATAGGTAGAATCAAGGTGGCGGGTGCACGAAGGAGAGCAAAACTTATCTTAGAAAATGCTGCTAAAGAACTCAGGGCAAGTAGCTTCCTGAGTTTGAGAAGCGCAAATCGCAGTGGGACAAATTTAAGTAGAGTTCAAAGCTCGATAGTGCAAAGAGCAAGGAAAGCACCTCATCCTCTGAAGATGAAAGCAGCACATACTCTAAATTCAACGTCGAGTAACCATGAGAAGCAAAAGGCATCTGAGAAGCCGGGTCGCAAACGTAGGAACGCTTTAAGAATCAAGAATTATCGTTCAAGTCATGCCTCTGCCACTCCGACACCACCTTCCCTTGAAACTCGACCGAGCGCATACACTTTATTGGTAGAACATGCTCAAAGGACATCCATTCTTCGTTTTACCTCTGCTAAGAACATGAGATATCGAACGCAACCCACACCTGTGCCTATTTCAATTCTCCTCTTTCATACATACTTTATCGCACCCTTTAGTCCTCATCCACCGGCAGCAATGCGAAATAGCACAATCAATCAATCAGGTTCAGCTACGCAACCAATAAAGTCGATTGCCAAAAGATTCAATTTCGGAAATATTTTACACTTTAAATACCCAATCAGCAATGCACCAGGTAGTGTCAAAAGCATTAGTCAAGCTCAAGTGTGGGGAAGTGGGCGTTTAGCTTGGGCGATTCGTAGACTTGCCTCACCTTACTCGATAGGATTTCTCGCATTTGCCTGGATGTCTGGCGATCTAGCATAGATTTTTTTTTTTTTTTTTAAACCTCAACAAGAAAGCAGCAACACACAATGTACCAATATTTGCAATAAACAGTTCTTTAATTATAGCATTCCGGTGTGTGGTTGGAGTTGGTTCTTATTGAAATTTTAGATGACCAAAATATGTTTATCGATGAATAGTACCATCCCTTATCATTCCTTATTACACGCGTTTTGATTTATCAGTCCTAAATACAAATAGCGCCTACTGCGGTAGCGTCATCACTCACATATGTAATGCTACCATTTCTTTTTACCGATCAATTCTATGAAGTCTGTACTAGTGTTTTGTGAAAAGAATGATTAAAAAAGCTTAAAATTTGAGTGAGATATGTGTATTTAAAGTTTAGGCTTTGTCAGAGAATAAAGCAAATACGCGTTCATCGAATCAGCATGAATTTGTCAGTTTTGAACCCATTGACATGTACCCAACATAATGCTCCAATCAGTCTGAGAATTTAATACCATTCAAATGAGCATGTAACAAATATATATATGAAATGAAAAATGAGAAAAATATTTTTTTTTGATTTTACAGAGAGGTTCTCGCTACCACTACGCCATAATAAAAAAATAATTAAAAATGACCATGCTTAATTTGTGGGGCGCGCCGATGCCATTAAATTGGCAACAAAGAGAGCCGCTTTGTATCTATCTTCCCGTGAAAATGAATCCAAATTTTGCTGGCTACCATTCTGTCGATTCAGATTTTCAATATTTTCAATAGAATTATTTGTAATAAATTCTTTGTCTTCGTCCTCTGAAATTTCATGCTGATTTGAGTCATGATGGTCTTGCTGGGTTTCTATTACCTCCAATTCCTCTTCCACCTCTTCTGCTGAGCCTTGTGACAGATGAACTAATGATTCAACTTGTCTTCTGGGCTTGTAAGGCCGTGGCGGATTTGTTCCATTAAGGATCGGATCGTCATCTTGTAATGCTCTATTTGCTTCAAGTCGCTGCTGATCCTCTTGCACCTGTTCTATGTGCTTTTTACACTTTAATGCAAATTCATCATCACCATGCTCTCTGTATATTTCTTCTAAAAGCCATCCTACTGAATTTTGTGGCTCAGAATTAATTGAACTGGGTCCCATTACAGCATCGTCAAGCATTTTTTGAACCTTCTTTGCATCATGTATTCTTGTAGAATTTATAGCATTACGATTGAATGGCCATACCCCAGTAACCTCAAATGCCTTCTTTACAAGCTTACAAGACCATTTCAATTCTCTTGCTTTATTCCATCGACTGTTAATTTTTTATCAAACGAATTAAAAAAATATTAATTTAATAATAAATAATTTCACCGTGATCACTTACGCTGGCATATTCTTCCTATTAACTGGCTGATTAGTCTTGTATCTCTCCTTCATATCTTTATTATATGCAGCCTTAATTGGTCTGAATAAAACTTTGTCAAGCCCTTGTAGCTCGTCAGTGCAATTTGGGGGATATGTGACTATATCAATATTATTGACACTAAAAATATTTGAGCACTTCCTCGCTGACATGCATTGACACATTGTCCTATAAAAGTTGTTAAATTTTTCGGATATTCAGCATACTGCATATCACATCTAACTATCGGTAAAAAAATACCATACCCTTTATTATGAAATTGAAGCACTTATCCACCATCGTACAACCAGCATACCTCCTTCTCCTCCTCAAAACGCGTAAAAAAATAAAATAATATTATATGACCGTGACTCACCATAACCAATAAAATTCGTGGGACATACACTCCTACACCACTATACTTGACTAAGTGATCAATCCACTTCATCATCATCTCATTATTATTATAGCCTTTTGCATTTTGTTGAAGACCTACATTGGGAGGAGGTCTTTCAAATTTATCTGGTGTTTGCACCATTTGCTCTGAGCCTGCTAATATAAAAAATGAGGGAATCATGTCTCCATCAGCTCTGACACACTCAATAGACGTTGCTGTACTTCTATTACCAGTATCTAAAGTCAATCGAACAACAGCGATAAGATTAGATTAGATAACAATGCTTTTAAAATAATTAATTAATTAATTAATTAAATCAGCATGACTTACCGTTCGCTTGGGGAGCCCTTTTTGTATGACTTCGGGCATGTTAAGATTAGGTCACCCCTAGTTCGTCTCTGCCGAAGCTGAGACGTCTGAGTAAACTAGTCTTAAGACTACTGAGGATCTTGCCTGAACGATAGACTCTAATGACGTGATTCCAGTTAGTTGATTTATTGACGCGACTGGAATCGGCATAGACGATTGGTAATCGAATGAGATTGATAACCAACCGTAGTACTCTGCACCCTGCGAGTGACTGATGAGACTGTCTGGATTCAACTGACCAGACAGCATCAGATTCGGCACTAACGATTAGTGACAGATATAGACGACTGTGTGTCGGCAGAGTGAGGAGGCCGGGCCAAGTCACTTGCCGCAGTCGAAATATACGCGTCTGCTAAGTATTAGCGGAAATCTGATAATGGTGACTACTGATCTATTGAGTGGTATAAGACGACCCACTGAGTCTTACTGTGTAGCCCGTTGGTTTCGAAAGCTGATCAGTACTAACAGTTTGACTCTGGCGAGGTCGAATTGATTGACGGTCAATCTACCAGCTCAATATCTCGAGTAGGCAAGTCTTCACTCGGTGAACTCGAGATTACCGAGTAAACTGAATATACCGAGTGAGACCACAGGTGAACTCCGTAAGGTGGAGAACTGTCCATCAAAGTGTCAGTCGTTGAAGACGACTGACCTTTGGCTCTGAAGAAGGTGAACTGTCTGTAAGGGACACGTTGATCGAAATGATAGATATCTTATTGTATGTAGTTAGTTAGAACGTAAGAGGATCTATCATACATATTGTTATATAGCGGATGTGAGCTGACTTCCAATGATACGCGTGAGTACACGTGGATACATAGACTGCTGGTTCGGCATTCACGATCTACCTTCGTGAGTATCTTAAGTTATGATACCAATAATGACTTACTTGACGCGTGGCAGTCAATTCGTCTGTCCCGATTTGCTCTTGTCTAACACGAGTCCAAATGACGTGACGCGTTATTCACAACACTCCCACCTTGACTTGGAGTAAATCGAGTAAGCCGGGCCGCAGTATGTCTTCGGAGTAACAAGGCTGGAATAGACAGGGGAGGGCCACGTTTCTGAACAATGGTGATTAGTTGAGTGATCGAATCGAACCTTCCTAGTTTAACACCATCATAAACAATGGCTCGATTTCGTGGAGGGCCGCGCGGGCCCTATTCTTCTCAGCCAGGCGGCAGCACCAGAGCAGCAGCAGCAGCAGCAAAAACAACAACAACAACAACAACAGAAGAGGAGGAGGAGGAGGAGGAGGAAGAGGAGGAGGAAGAAGAAGAGGAGGAAGAAGAGGAGGAGGAAGAAGAGGAGGAGGAGGGACCAGCGGCTGGTCCAAGCATTGTCGTTCCGCCTTTGAAGAAGGTGAGTACTGTGTTCGGGGTTGCCGGTTGATGTTTGACTAATACGATTATCATTCTTTTTAGGCCAGTCACTCTCGCGGCAAGCGCAAGGCGCGCGAGCAACCAGCTGCTCGCGAGGGGTACTTCGTCACTGAGTACCCCTGCTTCAACTGCAAGAGGGACGGTTTTGAGTGTCTGGTCCCACAAGCGGAAGACACAAGCAAGGGTTGCCTTCATGACGCCTGCGTCAGCGAAGGAAGTGGTCGATGCTGTGGTCACCAACGAGGTAAGTGTGATGATGACGACGATGGCGATGATGATGATGATGATGATGATGATGATAATGATGATGATGACGATGATGATGATGATGGTGATGATGATGATGATGAAGAAGAAGAAGAAGAAGAAGAAGAAGATGATGTTGATGATGATTTTTCCATTTGCATTAAATAATTTTGACTGACTAACTTTCGTCTTTCCCGTTTTCTATTCCTTCCCTCCGACAGTTATTCTTCCTTCGTTGAAGAAGAATGACATTGCCGCGAGACTTAGGCATCGAGTGCAGAATGTGTTGCTGGAAGCAGCACATTCGGGCCAGACAAAGGTGGGGGGCTTCTGGCCAAACTGGACGCCCATTTCGATGAAAGTCGATCTGGCTGCGTCTAGTGAGTCTTGGTCTTCGGCGGCAAAGGTCCTTGATCCTTCCTTGCTGACTGAGATTAAGGCTTACAATCGTGAGTCTTCTACTAAGAAGGCAGTGACAAAGCTTATTCGCGAGAATAGGCCTGAGGATCTGCCTGGCTTGGAGAAGTACTTGGAGCAGCTGGAGGAGCAGGTGGAGAGTCTGGAGGTGGACCTGGCCCTCTCAAAGGGTGAGCTGGGAACGGTGAAAGCCATTATCCAGCTCAAAAAGAGAGCAAGACGTTAATTTGTCTTTGCTTTTCTTTAAATTTTTCTTTTCCTTTTCCTTTTCCTCTTTTCTTTTCTTGTATACCCCCTTTTTCTCCTTTTCAATTTCATCGATTTTTCTTTCCAATACCTGCGTGAATCGTGTGCGAAGCGAAGTAAAAATAAGTAAATAAATAAATAAATAATGATGGCGTAGTGTCGAAGAACGCGTGAAGTTTAGTGTTTGGTAACTATGTTACGTGTTCGGCTTAGACGAACACCCTCTACGATGCCGACTCAGAAATATTTTATTTTGAACTTTTTTTTTTTTGTTGACTAGTTACTGCTTCCCTTTTTTGGAAGACGCGTCGGACGCGCCGCAATGTAATCGGCTATGACGCTTTGTAATTTGGATTTCCTTTTCGCTGAACACTTAAACTAAGAATAATAGGTAATGATCCATTTTCTGTTATTTTGAACCGCACTCCTGCATGGTAGCTGAATCCTTTGCTGCAATAATCAAGTCGTCTACATACACTGCCAATATTGTGTGATTACTGTCACCACGCTTTCCTCGAACACTGTCTGAAATCCACACTCTTGAGCTTATTGACCAATACTTCATTCCATTCTTGACCTGATTGCTTTAAACTCCCACCCCCTTTTTGGATTCGATCGTGACAAATCGCCATTACCCAAGCTAAAGGGTGGGCAACATGTTATTCCTCAGCCCAATATTGAATCTCATCTTCGCCTTGGTGATTCAACCCGACATAGTGTCCTGCATGATTTCCAATTTCTTGCATCTGGCTTGGACTCTCCTTAGCCAGATGAAAATCGTCCATGCCATTCTCCTCTTCGTCGATGCCGATAGCTTCCTTGTTTTTGCTTGTAGCAAAGACAAAATCGGATTCGTTCATTGCTTGAACCTGATTTGCCTTAGCTTGATCGACTTTGCCGTTCTTCAAATCGGCTTGATAAGTTGGACAATGTATCTTAAAGTGACCCTTCTCTCCACAGTAGTAACAATTACCAGTGAACTGGAGAATTTTCTGCGGTCTTGGACGTTGGTTCGGGACTGCCGAAGGCGCGTCGTCTGTTTTGAACGTATCAACAGTATTGTCAGTTCTTGAGGCAATACTCCCACCATCTCTGAATCCTGTTGGGTTGGATCGTCCAAGCTTTCTCGAATCAATGCCTTTAGCATGCCATTGAGTTGATCTGCCATGTAATCTCATACGAGCCTCCTTCTTCTCAATTTCAGGCCTGAGAGCGCTGAGTATGGTTTCCCAATCCCACTCGTCGTTTGCTAGGCTGAGAGCATCTACCCTCATTGACAATGAATCATCTATAAGACCCAGGCCGAAAGAGCGTATCTTGGTGTCTTCAGTCACTGTGGCACCAATTACTTTGGCTTCAAAGAACAATGATCGTGCTCTGGCTCCAAAATCTTCAAGAGACTCGCTTTGTCGTTGACGCAGCTGATTCACCTTGAAGATTACATTAGTAATTGTATCGGCAGTTCGGCGGTGGCAATATGCCTTAACGGCATCGTAAAGCTTTGCTCCGTCTGCGCCGAAACGATGGAGTACTGCGTTACTAATACTAACAAACTCTGGACCAAGTATTTGCATGATGAAACCACATAGTTGCTTATTACACTCGTCAGAGAAACCTGGATCGTCTTGGCCGATAGCGCCTCGTAAGATCTGATACAAGTTCCCGTACGCCGACAGGATGGCTAAAACCATGTTGTTCCACGTATAGAAACTCTCTGGAGTGAGTTTCTCTAACTTGTCAGTCTTGATCGTTCTGACTAATTGATTTAGGCGTTCGGATCTTCCTACTAATAGGTTGTCACTGCCGATTTGAAAGCGTTCAGCTTGGAAATCCTTACATTCACGAAAAGCAGCTGCAATGAAATCCCTAGGCCGAATGATTGTTTGATCACTTTCCAATCTTGCATTTTTGGCAGTAGACATTTTCTTCTGCAGAGTTGAGAAGACCTTGCTGACGAATTCCCATTCGTCAATTCCAAACCTTGACTTTACTGCTGTTTCGTTACCTAGTAGGTGTCGAAGTGCAGTGATGCGTTTGGATCCAGATAATGTTTCATTAATGAGTACTTCATGCCAATACAAAACTGAGTTTGGCGTTGTCGAAAACTCCTCGCGCGTAACGATGTTGATTTGGCCCAGACAGTTGACTGTATCATCGTCGAGGTCAGCACCAGTGAGACGGCGTTGGCGAGCTAATTCTGTTGCTCGTCTCTCACGACCACTGGCGGCAAGCACACCGAAACCTGAGATGCCGTCAGCAAACATTGGCACCCTGGATGGTGTTGACGTCATAGGCAGTAGACCTGGTGGATACGTGAGTCTAACGTTGGCTTTGGCGTTTTGTTGTTCGTCAATGCCGAATAATCTTTCATTAGCGTCAAACATGTCCAGAATGGCTTCCTCATCCGTTGTTAGATTGGGTTCTTCAGGACTTCTTGCTCGAAATGTCTCCTTACGCTTAGACGATTTAATTTCGGCATCCTCGAGTTCATCTTGAAGAGTGTTGCCTTTTCGTGAGTGAAGAAGATCCTTGATTTCCTCCAAGCTGTCACAAACACCGTCCATGACCGACTTTGTCTCTGTTACAAAATCATTCACCATGTCCGAACTGGCTTTGGCTCGCTTGATTACTTCATGTTGCAATGAAGTCATGACTTGAAATTTATCCCTCACTTCGATGTGCATTGCATTGATACCTGCCCGCAGTTTGTCAATTGAGTCGCTCATCTTAATTCCTTTCAACGTATTTCCATCAGTCGACACAGCTGTCGTAAATGCCGAACTGGAGTCGGCAAGTTCTTGAAGATCTTGTGAATGGCTTTCGACGTTCATGTTGACTGATAAATTTGATAGATTTGAGGTTCTGTAAGTTGATTACTGTAAAGTGTGAAATGTATGTTGTAGAGTGGGGTTCAAACAAATGTCGTGGCATACACCGATATATAGATATATGATCGCCATGCAAACAATATGAGCTGTGTCTGTGGGCGTTGGCGTCATAAACGGCTCAGCCGTATTTAAGATAATAAATGATTGATTTGCATGGGCGTACACAGCGGCTGTATACTACCTTTGCTGATTAGAGTCGTATTGTTTGGCGTAAATAGGTGATTGAAGAGTACGATACTCAACTGTCCTATTCCTGTCAAGGCAGAGCATCTCATGATATATGATGCTATGCTTTTGTCGCTAACCCCTGCAACAGGCTGACCGGGTTGCCTGTCCTTTGGGTTTCGCCAGAAAACCTTTACCAATGCTACCATGTTAAGATTAGGTCACCCCTAGTTCGTCTCTGCCGAAGCTGAGACGTCTGAGTAAACTAGTCTTAAGACTACTGAGGATCTTGCCTGAACGATAGACTCTAATGACGTGATTCCAGTTAGTTGATTTATTGACGCGACTGGAATCGGCATAGACGATTGGTAATCGAATGAGATTGATAACCAACCGTAGTACTCTGCACCCTGCAAGTGACTGATGAGACTGTCTGGATTCAACTGACCAGACAGCATCAGATTTGGCACTAACGATTAGTGACAGATATAGACAACTGTGTGTCGGCAGAGTGAGGAGGCCGGGCCAAGTCACTTGCCGCAGTCGAAATATACGCGTCTGCTAAGTATTAGCGGAAATCTGATAATGGTGACTACTGATCTATTGAGTGGTATAAGACGACCCACTGAGTCTTACTGTGTAGCCCGTTGGTTTCGAAAGCTGATCAGTACTAACAGTTTGACTCTGGCGAGGTCGAATTGATTGACGGTCAATCTACCAGCTCAATATCTTGAGTAGGCAAGTCTTCACTCGGTGAACTCGAGATTACCGAGTAAACTGAATATACCGAGTGAGACCACAGGTGAACTCCGTAAGGTGGAGAACTGTCCATCAAAGTGTCAGTCGTTGAAGACGACTGACCTTTGGCTCTGAAGAAGGTGAACTGTCTGTAAGGGACACGTTGATCGAAATGATAGATATCTTATTGTATGTAGTTAGTTAGAACGTAAGAGGATCTATCATACATATTGTTATATAGCGGATGTGAGCTGACTTCCAATGATACGCGTGAGTACACGTGGATACATAGACTGCTGGTTCGGCATTCACGATCTACCTTCGTGAGTATCTTAAGTTATGATACCAATAATGACTTACTTGACGCGTGGCAGTCAATTCGTCTGTCCCGATTTGCTCTTGTCTAACACGAGTCCAAATGACGTGACGCGTTATTCACAACAGGGCATTAGAACCCAGCTTTCTCTCTCGGTCTTGAGTAGCCATAAGCCATATAGATGTCTCATCCATGCCATATATGGTTCTATCATTGTGCTTTCCCTCCCGAATAGCCATCTCAAGCTATTAAAATAAATAAAAAATATTAATTTCACGGTGAATGCGATGTCATAAAAAATTGCTTACTTTATCATAATAATCTTTTAATCTTTCGGGACTCATTGCAAGAGCTTTCTGAAAGGTAGTACCTTTGCTCCAGTAAGCTTTCAGAATAGGATGGCGTTTAATAAATCGGGCAGGCCAATGATAGCCAACATGAGTATCCTGATTTGACCGTGACAATAAAAATTCCGCTTTTTCACGGAGATCGTCCATTGTAATACCTCTATGGCCGGCTTCTTTACATAGGATATAATCAATTAAAGCCTTCTCTTGCCCTTTATTCAACAACTGCTTGTTAGAATTAAATTCTTGCATGCTAAGCTTTCCCTTACGTCTGGACTGTAAGATACCCGTGGAAACATCATATTTTTTTGCCATTGCTCTGTATGTATTCCTCTCCTTATCATGTAACATTTCTTGCAATGCACTCTTGACCCTTCCTTCTTTGCTACGTTTGTATTCCAGGCTCTTTTGACGCTTTGAGTAACGCTCTACAGGCGTTCGAATCATGTCAGGCATGCTAAGATTTTAATAAATGATGGCGTATCCGTGTGTTGAGGACTGATAAATTCTTAAAGCGCAAATTTCGCAGCCAGACAAAAATCACACATAAGCAGAATGGCATTGTAATTTATACGATTGCATTGAGAGCTCAGATATAGATACATGAGACGCCCTAGGCGTCAATTTAGCCAAAAAAATGATGCCCCCGAATGGGCGGTAGCGCCTAATTGGGCAATTTCTAAAAAATTGAAAACACGTGTATTAAGGAATGATAAGGGATGGTAGGTAATTATTTTTGATACTTGTTTATTTGTAATAATAAAATGGTTCTTATTTCTCAGTTATATTCTATTTCTGATGCTAGGCTGTGTGACCCAAAAGCCTACATCATTTTTTTATTTATCAGGTCTATACCATTACGCACAGTCAAGATCTGAAGGTAAAGGCAAGGCCAGTTCTGGGTCGAAAGGAACTCGACCATGTCTACGGCCCTCGGTCGACCTGGCTCTGATCCATTACGACCACACCAAGATTTGAGAATTCCAAGCCGAATTCCATCTCAATATTTGAGTCAAGTTTTACCAGCTCCTTCATCTTTTACGTCATTTGGTACACCACCGGTAGCTGTTCAAATTGCAAGTCTTCATAGAGCAGCAGAGGTAGCAAGATTTCAATGGAGAGCTTCTCAACAAGCAAGGCAAACTTCAAGCCCTCAAGCTTTACCAACAACAACAACGACAAGACCACCACAACCACAGCCACCACCACAATTATCGCCACGTCGAAATGGATCTTCAAGTCTGCTAGCTGCTCAAGCAAGAGATGCCAGGCATTCATCTAGTGTTTTTTCATCACTGTCTGAAGCCTACGAAGCAGCTTTACAAGACTTGAATCGACGAACTGGTATTAGTCTTATTGATGCAAGTGATAGAGAAGATGACGATCGTGGGAATGCTGACCAAGGTAGCGAAACATCTGAAAACAGCACGAACACTGAAGATGAAGTCATAGCATCGACTATGGCAGCAACAATACAAAGAAGAAATGTAGAGGTTGGAAATCGAAGGAGTACCACTAACACAATTATTCCGTCCAATCTTTCATCTTCTACACCCTTGACTGGTCCGTTTGGGCCTGACAATATCATTGCCGAAGGCCAAGTCTGGGACCGGATGGTGAATGATTTGGCCATTGGAGCTGGTGTATCTGATACTCCGGAAGACCCAGCATATCTTTCTCAACAAGGTGAAAATGCAACTTTTTCTCATCAAAGAGGAATATCTGGTGGAATTGCTGCATCAATGTTGGCACTTTCAGCTGCCATTCCTCGTCCAGAAAGTCAATGGACTACACCAGCTTCTGGTTCCCTTGCAAGTGGTCCTCGCCTTTTACCACACCCAATTTGGGCACGAAGATATCCAGGAGCAGCAGGAGAGTGGTTGAGAGGCGAATTAGCTCGACGAGCCAATGGTTCATCTTATCAAACAAATTATGCTAATCATACTTCATCAACTACCAGTATTCCCCGACCTGCTGCTCGTTCCCCTCCTCAGTGGTCGAATCATTTGCAAGAAGGGGATCGCACAACATCTGCTACACCAGCTTTGGCGACAACTCAAATCCACAGTGGCTCTTCACCTAATAGCAATCCTTTCAACGACCTATTTTCAGATCCTAATGCAAGAACTCGAAGCATTGGTCGTAGATCGAATTGGGACTGGAATGTTCCACGCTTTCCTTCCCTGGATCCTGAAAGTAGAGAGAGGCTCATCAGTAGTGAAGGACGCAATCAATCGTTAGATCCCTCATCGAGCGAGATTGTTCGAAATGAAGTGGAATCTACTACTGTCGCGGTACCTTCAGGTAGCTCATTGACAGTACCAGTGAATACCAGTGCACTGATATCGACGCCTCCTCCAGCAGAAACTTTAGTGGAACATTTACCTAGAGAAGTGGTAGAAACATTTGGTGCCGGAAACAGCGAGTCAACACCATCGATGCCGGCCCCGAGAAATGATGGAACAGGTAGAAGTACAATTGCCAACAATGAGGCCGCCACACTAGTAGCTCGCATGGCTCAAGCATCACGAGAAATGGCAGCAGCTCGTTCGAGCCAACAATCTACTAGATCAGAGGAACCTCCTTCGACCTTCAATAATAATTCGTCAATGCGAGGTGGCATGGCTTATATCCGACGTCTACGTCAATTGGATGGTTTAGAGTCGCCACCAGAATCTACTACGACTGTCTTACCCAGTGAAGTAACAGAATTAGCACCGAGAAGTCCACCTCGACCTTATGAAGTGTTTCCATGGTACCACCCTCCCAGATTAGATCTTGATCAGCAGGGAGGTTCACAGGGTCGATCTGACGATGAGAATTGTAGTGGAGGAGATCGATTTGATCCAGACGGAACTAATCTGAATTGGTATCAAATGGCTCGGGAGCGCATGGCAGCTCAATCAGCCCCAGAGACACAAGAATACAACGATGATCCAGATGGTGACAGATTGGAGATTGATGCAGTATCAGAAGCTGATCAAGAAAGTCGAAACATGATGGGTGTCAGGAGGCGAGTCTTGACTGGTGATACTGCTGGAGCTAGCCAAAGAGCAAGAAATCGATCAGCTCTTGTCATGCTTGACAATAACAATGATCAGACTGGATCAAACAATGAAGGTCGAATACACAGTAGAGGGGAAGGCTGGATTGCAGCTGAGGGATGGACTTTAGTTGATCAAAGACCTTTGAGTCCTGTTCGTCGAAGTCGTGATGAAGGTAGTGAGAGTGTCACTACTTGGTTACGGGAGCCAGCGAATCCTACTGGTCGTTTCTCTGCAAGTCCACTTCCTATAAATGAAGCAGAATCGTCTCCTGATCGAGTAATAATGACGAGGACAACACACACCTATCGACCTGTTCCAGCGGACGATGATCCCAGAACCACAAGAAGACCCAGAAGATTGGCTAGTCTAGCTGACCAAGAAGCCCAGCAGTATACTTTACTCGAAGGCGCGGAAAGTAGAGCAATGCGAGAGAATACACCATCACCAGAGTCGTTACCTCCTGAAGTGGATGATCCAAGACGAAGGTCGGGAGATGTAGCAACATTAGGACGAGCAAGGCAGCTCACTTCAATAGGCAGAAGGCTTGACGAAGAATTTCGAGCTCGACAAGGTGAATTACGGCAGAGAGAAGAAAGATTACGATCAGAGGTAGCCAGGAGAAGAGTAGAATTGGATCATATACGTCGAAGGCAGGGTAGGATTGGTAGGGTAGTCGATCGTACCCGAAGACAAAGCATCCAGAGCGATGGAGCAAATCGGAATTCTATTCAACATGAAATCATTCCAGCAGCGGAGACAACGAGTGCCTTAGAGGAAAGCAATGAGATATTAGCTGAAACGACACCTTTGTTATGGGAGCAGGAATCTACTTTGATACGTCGTAGAGCTCTTCGCGAGCGACGACCATCCCGTAGAGGAGTACTGAATCTAAACAATGGGGAGTCGAGCAGAGCCCAGGAAAGAGAAGAAGAAGACGAAGAAGTAGGAGGAGGAGGAGGAGGAGGAGGAGAAGAAGAAGATGGTGATAATCTCAACTTGACTACGACTCCTATGCCTCGACAAGCACCACCAACGCCCCTACAAGAACTAATGGCTAGGTTGTCGTTGAATTCAGATCGATTGCAACCAGCTTTTGAGAGAAGCCTTAGAAGGGCAAACTCTTGGTCTGTTCCTATATCAAATGGACCTATTTACAGTTCAATTTATGCAGAAGTAACATCGCTTGACGATCACTCTACCTCTGTTGCTCAAATGCCCAGCCAGGGAGCACTATATCAACAACGGCTCAATTTATTTGCTCTCGAGACACCTCAACGAGTACCTCCATCACAGGGACAACAGGAGCACACAACTTTAGGAGAAATCGATTGCTTTCCCCTCCATATCCGATAAATTTTTACAAAATATGTGATACGACCATTCCGAATTATTAATGACTTTATTCCCCCTCCTAATAACGATATTTTCACTTTTGTACATTTAATCAATTCAATCAACTGGCATGTTTGTAATATTTTTTGCATAGCGTAGCATCTTGCTTGCTGCAATTGATCTCAGAAATTTGGTTCCCAACTGACACCACATCCACAACCTGCTCCTTTTGCCTGAGGATTATTAAGGATCGCAAATTGACTCCCAATCAATTCTGTTACATAGTCGATTGTACTACCTTTAATTAGTCGTAAGCTTGTAGAGTCGATCAAAAGGTGAACATTATTACCAGATGAGAATCGAAAATCATCATCTTCGATCTCGTCTGTCAATTCCATCTTATACTGATAACCATGACAACCGCCGGGCTCCACTGCAATTCGAAGTGCCAATTCCGAATTCTTTTCCCTTTCTGACACCTTTGAAAGATGCTGAAAAGAGATAGTATCATGTCAGTAAAGAATTTTCAATTGAATACACCATTGATCTGCTCTGCTGACCTGTATAGCTCGATCTGTCAAGATGATTGAAGGTGGCTCGCTACCATTAAATACCTCAGGTTCTTCTGGTGCTTCTGGCTGCCTCGTAATGGTTGCCATTCCTCTACATATTCTTGCGCCTCGTCTAGACATCTTGTCAAAATGGTCGGAAAGCTTTATACTATTTGATGATGGTGAAGCATATCTTATAAAAGGCGCTTGACGTACACCACCAGGAGAAAAGGGTGAAAGGGGCGATGAAGTTGTCAGCATTGATTTAGAGGTGGAGGCGACAGCATTTGAAGTATAGTATCGACTTGAATATTCTGCCAGAAGTTGTAGCGGGGAAAGACGACTAACTCGAGATGCTGAACAAGTGAGAATGCTCGTAGATGGCTGGAGAGCCATTAGGGTGATATGATAGTAAAAGATCGTGTATTAAATTGAGAGTGGCGGACAAATGCCCCAAGTCATGGTAATTTTGTGAAAATGAAAGTCACTTCACACGTGCTTTTACTTTGACTTTCTTTGAATGAAGATCTTGAGCTTTTTAAAATGTTCTCTTGACGCTCTTCGACGTTGTCACAGGCGTACAATCCACCATCTATAGAGGTAGTGACGTTACTAGATGACGACGCTCAACTTCTGCTTGGAATGGTGAGTGGCATATTAGGAATAGTACTCACCACCCAAACGAAAAGGAAAAAAACTGACGTAACACGATCTTATTGTTCTTTTAGCAATAATCTCCTATACCCCATGGTGGATCGTACAACGCAAACACTGCTCAACGCTTGTCGAAATTGCAACTTCAGAGAAGAAGCAAGAAATACAATGGTTTTCAGAAATGATCTGATGAGCGTAACAAAGGTAAGAAGATGGAAGATCTGACGCTGTAGTGACCAATTCACTCAGACCTACTTCCTTCCACTTCATTAGGAGCAACCTGGGGTTATAGATGCACTCATGAAAGACCCCACCTTACCTCGATCAACCGAAAACAAATGTCCCGCTTGTGGCCATCATGAGTAAGTTTGAATCTATTGTGTAGTAGTCGCTTCTATTGACATCAGAATGTCACTTTGCAGGTCTGTATTTTTTCAAGATCAAAGTAAGCGGATCTTCAATAGAATGATTTACTTGTAAGTGTCATTGGGGACGTGACACTGGTCATGGTGTTCACCTACTTTGGATTTTTTCAGCTTTGTTTGCACATCATGCAATCATCTCTTCAGTGATGAAGGCATCAAAATCTAGAGGAGACTTGTCTCTGACAAAATCAAAATTATCTAGACAATTGTATTCGTATATTGTACATTGGTAGGGTGTAGAGATGATATTAAATGATTTAGCACTCGGCTCATGTCTGTTGATACACATTTGTGGGCCGGTCAGTCATTCTTGCGATTGTTGTACTGGCAAGGAAACAGACGAGTCAGTAAAGGAAAGGTGTTCATGAAGTTGATAAATTCTCGACTCACTCTATTGCGAAACTCATTAGGATCGTCTGTTGCTCGAATGCGCTCGTTCGTTGCATGGTGTTTGGCGGGAGGCGCTGGCAGGATTGCAGCAGTTCTTCCGCCTCTGCCAACTCCTTCAACCTTTTCCAACGTAATCAATCTTCTTCCCCATCCCCCAAAATCTTGTAAACTGTGAGCAACTAATGCAAAATCTGGGGTAAGATCTAATTGTAGCTCTTGCATTGTTCCCTTGGCCGTGCCTTCATTACATTCTGATGATTCAATCATTGTTGGCATCCAAAAGACAAGTCTTCCTTTCGGTGCTAGTAATTTTGCTGAAAAATTCATCAAGTCAAAGAGGAGATTGTTCAATGCGTATGGCTTGGTAGGTGGAATGTAATCTTCTCGCTCATGTGAATATGTGCCATCCTCCAAAAGGTAAGGTTCATCTCGCTGCTTATTGGCTTCACGTCTTCCAAGTTGCTTTGCTCCAGCTCGAACACCATATGGGGGATCAGCAATTATGGCATCAAATAATTCTTTTCCTCGCCATGCATGTTGTGAAATATCACTACAAACAAAACCGAGAAATTGATCTTTGATGCCATATTGTCTTGCTGATTGTAATACCGCAGGTTCTTCACCCAAGTCTACTTTGCCTCTCATCATTCTACCATCAATATCGCTAGCTAGAACATGGGCACCAAATGTAGCTGCTGCCAACAAAAGTGAACAAGTGCCTGCAAATGGATCTAATATCATCTTTCCAGGTCCACTCAGAGCCATTCCTGCCTGTATTAAGCTCATTTGCGACTCCATAGTAGTTGTACCTATATACTTTCTCTTCTTTACATCCATTCTGGCGACCAAATCCTTTGCAATTCCATCAGCTACCTTTACACCAACATGTATGCACAGTAATCGTTGCCTTTGAAATCGTTTATTTTTTTCGCGATCAATACCTACTTCAATCTTATATCGATCTAAATCTAATTTGCGGCCTTTTTTCGTGGATGCTAGTGCATCTTCTTCCTTTTGTGGAAGTAGAGTAGGAACTGTCCATTCTTCCATGTAGCCCCAATCGAAGTCGGGATTTTTCAATTTGATGGGACCCTGAAAATCAAGAACATCTTTGAACAACTCAATTCGACCAATTTGTTCTTCCATGTCGAGTTTTCTTTGACTTCCAAGTACAGTCGCTTTCCAAGAGACCCTTTCGTCTCGATACTGAATCCACTTTTCTTTTATTTCATCCCTCTGAAGCGTATTGTACACTTCATTGATACTACCACCTGATGCCCAATGTCGCCAAACACTCTTGATACAAGTAACCCGCTGGCACAATTGTTTCACTAAATCATCACATGGCAAGTAGACAAGCATAAACGGCCTTTCTACATTGATACCCTTCTTGGCCTCCTCTGTGCCCAGTGTCAAGTCAACTACCTCTTTCCAAGTCCTGTCTTCCTCTGGCACATCCTCAAGCCAAGGTATACCATTGGACGGTAAAGGAATAAATGCATATGCAGACTTCAAGTAATCAATTCCAGCTCGAAATTCAGCAAGTCGAAAATTGACATGAGCTCCAGAAAAGTGTATGAGATACAATGGACCTATCGAGTCGACTTTATGACCATCATTGAGGCCTCTTGCCTCCATTGCGATGCTGCGATGCTATGCTGCAAGTTCTGACAAGAGGTACACAGACTAATTTTTAATCTTCTAATTCTTCTAAATTTTTCATTCCCATTGATTTCTTTTTCTTGTCTTGCTTTTTAGCTCGCGTTTACGAGCAAATTAAATCATTAGAATTCACATGTAATAATACCATCCCTTATCATTCCTTAATACACGTGTTTTCAATTTTTTAGAAATTGCCCAATTAGGCGCTACCGCCCATTCGGGGGCATCATTTTTTTGGCTAAATTGACGCCTAGGGCGTCTCATGTATCTATATCTGAGCTCTCAATGCAATCGTATAAATTACAATGCCATTCTGCTTATGTGTGATTTTTGTCTGGCTGCGAAATTCGCGCTTTAAGAATTTATCAGTCCTCAACACACGGATACGCCATCATTTATTAAAATCTTAGCATGCCTGACATGATTCGAACGCCTGTAGAGCGTTACTCAAAGCGTCAAAAGAGCCTGGAATACAAACGTAGCAAAGAAGGAAGGGTCAAGAGTGCATTGCAAGAAATGTTACATGATAAGGAGAGGAATACATACAGAGCAATGGCAAAAAAATATGATGTTTCCACGGGTATCTTACAGTCCAGACGTAAGGGAAAGCTTAGCATGCAAGAATTTAATTCTAACAAGCAGTTGTTGAATAAAGGGCAAGAGAAGGCTTTAATTGATTATATCCTATGTAAAGAAGCCGGCCATAGAGGTATTACAATGGACGATCTCCGTGAAAAAGCGGAATTTTTATTGTCACGGTCAAATCAGGATACTCATGTTGGCTATCATTGGCCTGCCCAATTTATTAAACGCCATCCTATTCTGAAAGCTTACTGGAGCAAAGGTACTACCTTTCAGAAAGCTCTTGCAATGAGTCCCGAAAGATTAAAAGATTATTATGATAAAGTAAGCAATTTTTTATGACATCGCATTCACCGTGAAATTAATATTTTTTATTTATTTTAATAGCTTGAGATGGCTATTCGGGAGGGAAAGCACAATGATAGAACCATATATGGCATGGATGAGACATCTATATGGCTTATGGCTACTCAAGACCGAGAGAGAAAGCTGGGTTCTAATGCCCGAAGTCATACAAAAAGGGCTCCCCAAGCGAACGGTAAGTCATGCTGATTTAATTAATTAATTAATTAATTATTTTAAAAGCATTGTTATCTAATCTAATCTTATCGCTGTTGTTCGATTGACTTTAGATACTGGTAATAGAAGTACAGCAACGTCTATTGAGTGTGTCAGAGCTGATGGAGACATGATTCCCTCATTTTTTATATTAGCAGGCTCAGAGCGAATGGTGCAAACACCAGATAAATTTGAAAGACCTCCTCCCAATGTAGGTCTTCAACAAAATGCAAAAGGCTATAATAATAATGAGATGATGATGAAGTGGATCGATCACTTAGTCAAGTATAGTGGTGTAGGAGTGTATGTCCCACGAATTTTATTGGTTATGGTGAGTCACGGTCATATAATATTATTTTATTTTTTTACGCGTTTTGAGGAGGAGAAGGAGGTATGCTGGTTGTACGATGGTGGATAAGTGCTTCAATTTCATAATAAAGGGTATGGTATTTTTTTACAGATAGTTAGATGTGATATGCAGTATGCTGAATATCCGAAAAATTTAACAACTTTTATAGGACAATGTGTCAATGCATGTCAGCGAGGAAGTGCTCAAATATTTTAGTGTCAATAATATTGATATAGTCACATATCCCCCAAATTGCACTGACGAGCTACAAGGGCTTGACAAAGTTTTATTCAGACCAATTAAGGCTGCATATAATAAAGATATGAAGGAGAGATACAAGACTAATCAGCCAGTTAATAGGAAGAATATGCCAGCGTAAGTGATCACGGTGAAATTATTTATTATTAAATTAATATTTTTTTAATTCGTTTGATAAAAAATTAACAGTCGATGGAATAAAGCAAGAGAATTGAAATGGTCTTGTAAGCTTGTAAAGAAGGCATTTGAGGTTACTGGGGTATGGCCATTCAATCGTAATGCTATAAATTCTACAAGAATACATGATGCAAAGAAGGTTCAAAAAATGCTTGACGATGCTGTAATGGGACCCAGTTCAATTAATTCTGAGCCACAAAATTCAGTAGGATGGCTTTTAGAAGAAATATACAGAGAGCATGGTGATGATGAATTTGCATTAAAGTGTAAAAAGCACATAGAACAGGTGCAAGAGGATCAGCAGCGACTTGAAGCAAATAGAGCATTACAAGATGACGATCCGATCCTTAATGGAACAAATCCGCCACGGCCTTACAAGCCCAGAAGACAAGTTGAATCATTAGTTCATCTGTCACAAGGCTCAGCAGAAGAGGTGGAAGAGGAATTGGAGGTAATAGAAACCCAGCAAGACCATCATGACTCAAATCAGCATGAAATTTCAGAGGACGAAGACGAAGAATTTATTACAAATAATTCTATTGAAAATATTGAAAATCTGAATCGACAGAATGGTAGCCAGCAAAATTTGGATTCATTTTCACGGGAAGATAGATACAAAGCGGCTCTCTTTGTTGCCAATTTAATGGCATCGGCGCGCCCCACAAATTAAGCATGGTCATTTTTAATTATTTTTTTATTATGGCGTAGTGGTAGCGAGAACCTCTCTGTAAAATCAAAAAAAAATATTTTTCTCATTTTTCATTTCATATATATATTTGTTACATGCTCATTTGAATGGTATTAAATTCTCAGACTGATTGGAGCATTATGTTGGGTACATGTCAATGGGTTCAAAACTGACAAATTCATGCTGATTCGATGAACGCGTATTTGCTTTATTCTCTGACAAAGCCTAAACTTTAAATACACATATCTCACTCAAATTTTAAGCTTTTTTAATCATTCTTTTCACAAAACACTAGTACAGACTTCATAGAATTGATCGGTAAAAAGAAATGGTAGCATTACATATGTGAGTGATGACGCTACCGCAGTAGGCGCTATTTGTATTTAGGACTGATAAATCAAAACGCGTGTAATAAGGAATGATAAGGGATGGTAGTCAACTATCATATTTTCACGTGGGTGTGTCAAAATATGCTCAAATTTATACATAGGGTGTCCCCTTTACAATGAATACGATAATCAGAAGCAGAACAAAGGCAAACAGAGGTGTTTAGAACCACATGACAGTTAAAAGTGAGAATGGAAAAGGTTTAAACGCAGGTACAGTCAAACAGAAAGCAGTGAATTCTGTTGAGAATAGTTGGTGAAGGTTGTAAAAAAAAAAATTTGTTGTTTTAGGGGGGGGGGGCGTCTGTGTGATGCCTTGAAGTATGAAAGTTTGTATTAAAACAATGCTACAGATTTTAGACCTCCAAAGGCTCATGCGTCCTAACATCGTCATCATTTAGGGTACCTAATGTACCAAAGCGGTCATCCATCTCGTCATATCCATCCATCATTGAGTATGTGCCATTCACGTAATGTATTTGATTCTGTTGCTCCCCTGCTCCAGGTATGTTCAGAGGTACTCGACTTCTTTGAGCAAAATTTCTATTCCCTCCACCTGGTCCTGCTGGTTGTCTCAAGATGTACTGAGCTGTAGCAGATGATAGACTACCATTGTTACTATTCACACCTCCGATGGGGGATGGAATTGGTGAATGAGATGTAGATTCTGGTGGATTGATCGGTAGTGTAGGAACTGGTGGTACGTCGAATGGAGAGGAGAATAGGCTTTGTAAACCAGCAGCGCCGCCGATTCCACCTGGCTGTGACCTTCTACCCATTGTAGCAGAATAGCCTTCACGTAAATTACCATTACTTTTTCGGCTAAGACCCGATCCATTTGATGAGAAGAAATTGCTGTTGACGCTATTTGAATTGCTACTACTACTGCCTGAACCAAAGACAAAATTACTTGAAAGACCTCCAAAACCTCCATCTTCTACCCGATCTCTCGTTCTCTTCATGTCAGGAGCAGACTTCTTGGTTCGCAGACCAGTACGACCGGTAGTGTGACTACTCCCTGGAGTTAGAAGACCATTGCTGCTTGAATTATTGGCTTCTCTTCTCTGACTTCTACCAATAGTAGAAGCTTGGCTTCGCAATGTCTTCAATGTGCATGCAAAGATCAGTGACACCTTCTCTTTTCCTCTCTCACCTTTTCATTTACTCACCTTGTGACCTTGACTGACTTCATTCTTTGTGACCACCACATGTCTCTCCTCCCCATCTCCCAAACTGTAGTGATACAAGCCTAATTTCTTCGATACCATGTGTACAATTCTCCTTTCGGAAGTGGTTAGACTCTTGGAAAAACTCAATTCATCCCGCATACGATCATCCTTGAACAGCAACACCCTCGAATAGATTTCCAAAGTCGCAGGGTCGTTGAGATCCAATTCTGAAGTGTGTTCAGTTTTAAGTCAATGTCAAGGTTAAAGCAAAAATACCCCACGAAAAAATTATCACTAACCTTCCCTTTTATTGCCTATATCTGAAGCACTAGCAGATTCAATCTGCGATTCAGGTACAACCAAATTGTGCGATGGTCCGATGGCACTCGGCTCACCACTTGAGTATTCGTTAGTCGTAACCTCACTTTCGCTCGGTCTTTGTGGCAACGATGGAATATTGTTGACGAGATTAACATTCCACTCATCGCTACCGCCAGAGACAGTTTGTCTCCTCATCCTCTCCCTCTCCTTTTCCATTTGCATACTCTGCATCCTCTTGATTGCTTTCTCCTTTTCAATCCTCTCCTTCTCTCCTGCCTGCAAGACTTTCTTGTATTCTACCCGTAATTTGCGCCCGCTCACATCAAATCCATTCAGCGCTGCTACTACAGCATCTGCTTCCTCCCCAGTACGAAAGTTGGCAAAAGCTAAGCCACGAAAGACGCCTTGATCAAAGTGATAATTGAATGCATACGGCATAGGTATCTGCAAGTCTTCAATAATTTGTAGTAATTGCTCCTTCTTAATACTAAACGGAATGTTCTTGACAACAATAGCTGTTGGTATAATGTCATCGTCTCCACCAGCAAGACCGAATTGTACTCCCTGACCAAGTAATCCAGCAGATGTTGCTGAGCTATAGCTTTGAGTAGTGCCATAAGTACCAGGTGGACTACTTCCACCAAGTGCAAGGTCATCATTATTTGACGAACTCCATTGAGAAGGGATCCCTTGACGTATGTTGCTAGATTTTGTTCGAAGTGCTGGCACAGTCGAGTTTTGACCGCCATGATTGAATGCGCCACTTCCACCACCAGATCCAAAGTTATGACCAAATGAACCAAATGCTCCGCTATTAGCTAGTCCTGCTGCAGAACTACCGGGACCCAGACTAGAAGGAGCGTGATGTTGATAATGTGGTGGCAATGGTTGATGATCCAGGGTTGGTGAGCTGTTACCTCCATTCGAAGGATTGTTGAAGAAGCGCTCAAACCGAGCCGATGCACTTTGCGAATTCAAGGACATATTGTCCAACGATTTCTGAAGATTATCGGCCATTTCGAAAAAGGTATAGAAGAATTCACAAAATTTGACAATCCCTGTCTGGTGAGCCCTATAATCGTATATCACTAACTTTAGTCGAGGCTGGAAGTGCAATGTAATGCAAGTGATGGGTGGATGTCGGTATTTTTACACTGTATAAATTTAGATGTATCGGTGTAGCAAAAAGCAAAGAGACTCTCGTTATTAAACTTGTTTCGTATCTGTCGTTTGTCGTGACGAGAAGGATGATTACAGCAAAAGGGAAAAAGATCGAACAACAAGTTGCGTAAAAGAGAAAGCGTTAAAGGGGTGACAAGAGACAAAAGGGAGAAAGAAGATGTTGATAGTAGAAAGACTAAAATAAAGAGGGAAGAACCCCGTTGAATCCAAAACACCAAAATCTCGTCGACGTCGCGAGTCCTGTGAGGTACGTCGGCCGCGAAATGGAAAGAAAAAAAAAAGTAGAGCAAATACAACTTTGTTTCGACAGGAGTTACTTAATGCGCACAATTATTTATGATAGAAGCAATTAATAAGAGTAAAGATAGCCACGCGGCTTGTGAAATTCTAAATGAACAAGAAAAATGTACATGGTTCACTAAACTGCTAGGTTGACGTCTTTTTAAAGAAGATTTTGGCTCTTGAAGGACTCTACAGCCTTTTGAGGATTGTCTGGATATCTAATGAATAGACCTTGCAGCTCTGCCATACTAACACCTCCTCGTGCTGCTGGTAAAGGCCGGACCGAGCTGGCTGCAGATCTCAACTTTCTATCTGCTTCAGTATCTTCGTTTACTTTTATCCTTCCCGCGTCATCTAAACCCAGGGCTCTACGTCGCCTAATAGCTTCCGATTCTACTACCTCTGCCAATTCAAGAGCTAATATTTGCAATTCAGCTTGACTTACGATTGGAATCTCTTCCTCTTGTTCCAGAGCTTCCAGGACAGGTGCAGCTTTCCCGCTATCTGTCCTTCGCCTTTGACCATAAAAGCGTAAAAGCAACTCTTCCACTTGTTCTTTCTCTGCGTCACCCAATTCCTCAATACAGTCGACTCTACCTGGTCTGATGAGAGCTTCGTCCAATCTCTCTACATGATTTGTAGTCATAAAGATGATTCTGGACTCAGAGCTTGCCACGCCGTCGAGACTATTTAGTAATCCACTAAAAGTGACATTGGCTTGATATCCATCTGCTTCAGCAGCTTTGTTTCTACCCAAGAAAGCGGCGTCCACATCTTCTAGTAAGAGAATGCATCGCTCAGGAGCATTAGAAAGAAGGTGATTGAGTTTGTCGTCTGTCAATCCTCGTTCCGATAGATTGAGTAAGCAGATTGAAAGGTCCAAAGAACCAGCCAAGGCAAAGATGAAACTAGATTTTCCACTGCCTGGAGAACCATGCAGTAGATACCCTCGCCGATACGGAATGCCTCGTTCAGCGTACCACCATCCCCTCTGCATAAATCTTCTAACATCAGACTCGATTGCCTGGCGCTTTCCTTTACCTAAAACGACGCTAGGTAGCTCTCTAGCCCTTCTTGGCTGACCAAATGGCCTCCATTCAGCTCCCCAAGCAGTATAAATGATTGTCTTGCCTTCCGTCGAAGATACAGCCAGCTGACGTGCTTCAGCAAGAAGGGACGTAAATAGGTGCGCATGTGATCGAAGGGTGGTAAGAGTGACTGTTTCCCATGGTGCACCAGTAGTCAAATCTACCATGCGACCATTACGTTCACGAGTGAGCTTAAATGCATATAGTGTCAGATAGAGTAGTCTGTGAAACAACACAGCGTACCACTCACCCTCATCCAGCAACCCTGGTAACGAAACCAATGTGTACCAGGTCCAGGTACGAGTGAGAAACGAGCAACCCCTCTTGATGCACCTGTTTGTTGTTGTTGTTGTTCTTGTTGCTGTTCTTGCCTACTCTTCAAACCAGAATAGCTTGTCTCTACTGACAATTCATGGCTAAAGATTCGAATTGGACTTGCTCTTGTATTACCACTTCGAAGTGGATCATTCTCCCACATCACCTGCTCATCAATTTCTGTTGCCTTGCCTTTCCCATCTCTTACCTTTTCACTACTCAGACCAATAAATTCTCGAATTGTTTCCTTTTTACGAGGTAAAAGGCCAGCATTGCGCATTGCTTGAGCTTTTGCTTGAGCACCCATCCATTGCAAAAACCAAGGATGAGCTTTATCCTTTGATGGAATTTCTAAACTGACAAGAAGACGCCTTTGTGTTTGAGTTGCTAATTGAGTGATACCACGACGACCGATTGCAAGAGCTGTACCAAAGATCATTAAACCAAAACCAGCGGAAAAGTATGGATTGGATGCAAGTAATTCAGATGGCAACCATGATGAAGAAGATGAAGTTGTATCAGGTACTATCCTTTCAGACCCTATCGCTGCAGGCGAAGAGCTCGTCTGAGCTCCTGTAACATCTGCATTCGAAGCTGCATTAGGCACTCCTCTACTGGAGCTTGCTATACTACTTGCCATGTCAATAAAACAAATTCAAAAGGAGTAGCGCCCCCCTCCCCCTCTCTCTCACTCGCTGCTATTCGAAGAAAGTCCAAAATTTAATTTCTGCCTTTTCTTCGCACCGTCCCCATGCAGGTGATCGAAATGTGCAGGTTCGCGTTTTTTAAAGCCTGTCACTTCTCCTCCACCTTTTGCATAATGTACTGTATTTGTTTTGTACAAGTCTTCTTCAATTCACCCTTGTCATACAATCACACCTATATTTTCAAGAAATGTCTCCAGTTCCATCAAGTACAGTACAATCCAATGATGGACAACAGCCGATAGAACCATCAACAGTACCTTCGACAGCTTCAAGACCAGAGGGTGGAGTACAAGCACTTCCTAGCGATGCTCTTGACTTTGCTGCAAAGGTGAGTTGCTTCCTGATCTAGTAACGTAATGATTTCACTTCCTAAAACAAAAATTTCTGACTTTGTTTGATTTAAAGATGTTTGATCTTGCACGCCAAGGCTCACTAGATCTTTTAGCTTATATTCAGGCTGGTCTTCCACCAAATCTTACCAATAATAGAGGCGATACTCTTTTAATGCTAGCAGCTTATCATGGTCATGCTGAATTAGTAAAAACACTTTTAACTGTACCTACAGAAGATATGCGTATTCAACACTCGCCAGCAGACCCAAACGTACTCAACGGACGAGGTCAATCTATTCTAGCAGGAGCAGTTTTCAAAGGTCATGATGAAGTCATTAACTTATTAGTTCAACACGGAGCAGATCCACTAGCTGGACAACCAAATGCTGAAGATTCAGCAAAGATGTTTAACAAGTGGGAAGATGATGGCGATAAAAAAGGATTTAGAACTTTATTCGAAGCGGCATCTGGTCGTGGTAGAGGCGCGCGAGATGCTCCAGAAGCAGTACCCGATCGAGAAGAAAACCCAAGAATTCCCGGCCAGAGTCAGGCTCGATAAAAGTCATGCTTTTACCAACCCTGATGCTATTGTCATGATTCCTTTGTATGGGAATAAGAAAGGCATTATTCTCTTTTTAAAAAATGAAAACAGGAAAAGAGGTTACTTTGTTTGACCAAATTCGTATAGATAGCTGTTAATACTCGTACATCATTGAACGCTTTTGAAGCTTTACGACTCTTTTGCTTTCTTTGCTGCCTTTTCATCCTCCTTCTTAGCTCCCTCTTCGTCCTTTTGTCCCTCTCCACCTTCATCTCCCTCCTCTACTTCGCCTCTTGCGTTTTCTGCTCTATTGTTGACCAAGCCGTGTAATGCAATGACACTCCGAATAAGACTGCTCAAGTAAACTACTAGGAGTTGATCATTTTGAGCAACGCTAAAACTCTTTGAAGTGTCTCCACTATCCAAATCAGGCAATAGGTTGAATATGTCTTGCAAGTTATAGATTATTTGATGATTGATAGCTAAATCTCCCCGTGCCACCGACTCTAAGTAAAGTTTAATCTCGTTTAATCTCGATGATAAACCGCGTAATGATTGAAGCTGATGTGAGACTCGACTAGATAGTGACCCGACTGTAGTGGTATCCCTAATATCTCTCAATAGATGCTCTACTCCTATCTCCTCTGATTCCTCGGCAACAATTGTGGACGGTGCATGTGTAAATGTCCTTTGTGTCGCAGTACCATCCTGCAGGGTTGAAAGAATCTAATTAATTTTCGACGACCCGTATGCTTTTAAATTGCTTTCACTCACATCTTTTATCTCTTCTACTGCAAAATAGGCATCTGTAGGTATACCAGTGTCCCTAGATCGAGGGTCAACAATGACCATAACCGGTTTGGGAATGAATTGCTTCATCAAGTCATTAATTTCCTGATCAGACGATCTCAAACGAGGACCAGTATGATACCATCCCACAAGCTTCTCCCTGGCTGTCAGAGATAAATCAAGCTTTATAAGGTCTTCTGCCACATATGATGTCTTGAATGCACTCACCGTTTATTTTCCTATACATCGCCATCATCGACTCAATATAGTCGTGATCCAAAAACCAACTGTTCTTTCCTGCACCGACCGATTCATCTTCTTCGAATGGAACTGCAAAGCTGTTTGCTATATTGATTGTCTTGCCATTATCCTGACCCAAAAGAACTCCCAAAACCCTTTTGCGTGAACTACCTGCACTTCGAGATGCATGATCTGCAACAGAGAGAAGGACCAAAGGGTGAACCTGGACTAATGTCTGCGAGAGAGCAAGAGTCTGAAAGAAGCAAATTGAAAAAGTAATCATCGGCAATGTCAGAAAATCCCGCAATTCAGTCCCTTCTAGGGGTTTCTCTATCATGTCCGCGACAGCACTCACCTCTTCTGTCGTTGCTGGCATAGCGACTGTTATGGATACGAGTCAACTTGACACTATTGTCTCGCAATCAATCTTCTAATGTTGGACATGCCCTAGATTTATTGAAAAGCTGGACGCGCGGCTGACGAGCCATGATCTATATCACGTGGTGAATGCAAGCTTTTTCTTTTTGGTATTCATAGGCATCATGTATATCCTTTTTCTGGTTCCACCATGACTAGTACTTTGAAAGAGAATATAGGCACCAAATCAGACGTTCCGCGGAGAGGAAGAAGACTGGAGATTATGATTGCTGGAAGTCGAAGATTGGCTGTGTCATGACTAGAAACTGATTTACGCCATTTTTCCATTTATGATTTTCATTTACAGAGGTCTAAATTATTCTAAAGGCACCATGAAATGATCACCGCCTTCGAGAGTGTCGGCGTAAGCTCGCTGCAGCTCCTTATGAAGGAGGGAACCTGTGTGTCACTCTCATCAATAACACCTTGTACAGCTTAACTTTGCCAGAGGAAGGCTATGCAAGGCGATTGCAACGAGTATATTCTTAGTAGGGCAAAAGTACTTAAAGATGTGTACACCCATGTCAATCCAAATATGACAACCCACATCATATTCTCATTCTAAAGATAGACTCAAAATACTGAAATCATCCGTGTGTTTCGCCATATCCAATTTTTTAATTTTCTGTTCTAATGGGAAAATCCAAAGAGAAGGCTGTGAAAGTCATTCTTCTTTCAATTTTGACATCTGTAACCGCGCTGTGAGTGACACTGTGAATTAAAGCAACCTCGTTCATTTTGGTTGTTAAAAAAGAGGGCATCATATTTTTTCAGTGCTTTTGTATTGCACGTATTTGGACTGTTCTATGGAATTGGAAGGGCAGGTTTGACGACGACTTTATATCAACAATCTGGACGAGCGCAAACACTTTACTCAGAGGATGGTAGAGCAAAGGTATGGAAAAGAAGCGCGCCCTATGCAGAGCCAAGTAGACCTCAAAGACAGGGAAGAGTTATCCTCCCACTTGGTTCAATTTTATCGTGCTTTAGAGGGCAATGCTCTCGTACTTTACACACTAAAGCCAAACAGCAGAATATCAATCTTCAATCGACTCCTCCTGCGGCTGTATTGAAGAGGAGGCCTACCAAGGTTACACCAGATCGCTCACCTAGTCTTTTTGAGACCCCAATTGCTGAATGTACGGGAGGACATTGTTTATGGCCAAGACTCAACAACAGGTCCAATCAGCCAGCTCAAGAGCACTTAGAAAAATCAAGTCCAGAGGCGATCCATTTAGTGCAAGGCTCGACTGCGAAAGGTAAAGGTTTCTTGTCATGTCTTTTCGGAAGATGTGTTGGGAAAAAGGAAAAGAGTGGTAAAAATTCATTAGGCAACGAGACAGACGGGCACTCTTCTGTAACCTCTACAATACACTCATCTGGTGTGCACTCCCCCTCTTGGGTACCAAGTACTAGTGTGTACAGTAATAGTCTCTATTGTAGAAGTTGCGCTACGCTGACAGTCTTTCTTGATATATCGCAGATGGCTATACTGGAGACGTGGAGAAAACACCAAAGAATCCTACGAATCATCACAGGAAGGAGCAATTGCCTTATCAAGAAATAGAAGAGCTATCGCCGGAACATAGTCCTATTGCACTCCCAACCACAAAAAATAATCTACCCAAAACTCATTCCAGTCGTCACAGTAATTTGGCAAAAGGAGAATATAGAGCGGCCAATTCACCACTCTCTTCTAAATTGACTTCACTCGAAAGAAAGAATTCTTTCCATGAGAAAAATGGCAAGTTCAGCGAACATGAAGATGACTATGCTCTTTACTCAACAGCTCCTTCATCCCCCATTGAGCCAATTGATGACAAGTGGTCAACCTCTTCATCATTGCGTCATCATAAGACGTCATTAAACGATCACACAGAAAATACAATTAATGATGCAAAACAGCATAGTCGCACAAATACACTTTACACTGCGTCTCCTTCCGAATTTGCAAAGACACCTAAAAGTATACTCTCGCCTACTATACAAGAGCTGTCAGAAGAAGATGAATATACTCTATTTCAGAAGATAAAAAAGAAATTTGGATGGGGTTCTAAAGCGCCAAAACCTTTTTCGAATCATGATTCTTTGATGGAGCAGGGAAGTGGCACGATGGAACACAATGTATTACACCCTCTTGAATATGACATTCCTTGGGCTCCGAAAGCAACAAGACTAGCTCATAAATTTGGAACTAAATTGAGGAATTCCGTACAAAGGAAACACCTCTTAAGACACCAAAAGGAAGAAGAGGCAAAAAGAGCAAATGATCCGAGCAGAAAGGAAAGGTTATCTTGGGAACAGAACTTTTTGAATTACAATGAGAAATTTATTTAGAGGGTAGACAAAGGAAGTATTAAATAAGATTGCAAATGGCTCAATTTGTACATTGGTAATGTAACCTTATATAATTACTTCTTTTTCTGGTAACGAGTAGGCACGACGGCTGCGATCTAACCATACATTGATACAGTTTCTTTTCTCATATATTGATGAAAAGGGATGAGATAAAATAAAAAAAAAAATCTTTCCACATAACATTCAACCCAGAGCAGCCGTTGCTCCACCTCTGCTCTGACCACGATATCCTCCTCTTCCTCTGCCTCTACCCCTTCCTCGCCCTCTACCCCTACCTCCTCCAAATCCACTGTCGCGACCGACTTCTCCAAATGTATCCATGTTTCTCTTTTCTTCTGCTATCCGATCTGCTCTTCCTCGTCCACCAGCACGGAATCCTCCTCCCGCTCCACCTCTTGGACCACTATTGCTGCCTTCGAAAGATTGTTGAGGTCCACCTTGACGGCCAGCTCTAATTTCATACCTTTCTTTCACCTCGCTACTGATATTATCAAAGAAGCTGCTCTTGTCGTAGAAGCTTGCTTGTTCCTCTGATGGGGGTGGTATGCTATCTAATACATTAATTGCTTCTGCATTGGACTTTTCAGGGCTCACCACAGCTGCACTAGCTGCTTCTTTGTCAAATTTGGCATTACTGGCATCAAAGTCAAAGTCTGAATCTGGTACTTCAATTGGACCACCATTGCCTTGTTGACCTCTTGGTGCATCAAAGACCGACGTTGGATTTCCTCTGGGTCGACCTCCTGAGCCTGGCATATCTCGTCCACCTGGGCCTCTTCGTTGACTGGAAGCTGCAGCTGCAGCTGCGTGTGGAGTGGCTGGAAGATTGCCAGTGCCACCTACGCTGAGCTTCGAAAGATGTTCTGCAACCACATCAGGTGCATCAGAAGCTGGCTTAGATGCAGGTGTTGGGATATCCTTGATTGTGCTCTCCACTTCCTTCTTCAGTTCGGCAGGTGGTGTTTGCTTTGTAGAAGAGCCACTTGGAGCGCTACTGGCAGCTTTGGGTCCTGTAGGAGCTGATTCCTTGGCTTGAGGAGGAGCACCCTGACTTCTTAAAGCAGGCGGTGGAGGTGCAGTGCCATTTTGACCCATGGGTGGAGGCCTCTGCATACCAGCTTGACCTGATGAAAATTGACCATATGGTCCTGGAGTTGGTGGCGGTCCACTAAAAGCTCCTGGCGGTGGAGGCTGCATACCAAACATTGCCCCAGATGGAGGAGGACGAGCATAAGGTGAACCAAATTGACCTGGTGGTCCGCTTGACTGAAGGGAAATGTAATAAATAAATATTAGTAATATACTCGTAAATCAACGACTCAGCTACACCATCTTGAAGCAAGATTCAGAAGGAAGGCAACGGAAAGATCCACATGGGGTTTATGCGCTCTCGGACAACTTGTGCTCTTTTGAAGTCACATTTTACATCCGTGAAATGCTTCATCATATTTGACGAGAAAAGGGCAAAACTTTTAAGCACTCACACCAAGAATAGCAGGATCTTGTAAGCTCTGAGGGGCGGGCGGTGGCCTCGATCGATCTGGGTGGGGATCATCGATTTTGAGATCTTTTACGTCTGCCGCTCGAAAAACGATGTAATCGTAAACATTCTCGTTAGGAGGAATCTCTCCTTGTGGTCGACCTTGCTGTGCAACTCTGCCTTCTGTTCCCCATGATCGTACTAGCATAGGTAGAGGAGGTTAGCAGTCAACATCATCATTAATAAAGGACAATCATGTACAATCAATTACCTTTTTCTAAAGCTATTGTGGCTTGAGCAGAGTCAATCGATGCCAGAAATCCCTGATATCGAATATCTGAACGAGAAATGAGGGAGATGAGGGCACCAATGAAGCTACTTGCACCATCAGCACCAGTTGCACCTCCCGTAGGCTGTGAATTGGTTCCAACTGGAGTCGAAGCCATGTTTAGGTCGTTTAATAATTGTAGACGGAGGAATAAGAGAAGAAAGGTAGAGGAAAGAGTAACGCTAAAGAACAGCGCGCAATGGTTGAAGAATTGATCAATCTTGCACGTGACTCTAATTTCAACATTGCTTTTCTTTCGATAATAGTAGTAATAATGCTCCTTTATTTTCTTGTTGCCTTGTATGTTAAAAAAAAATGTACATGCTATGGAGGTAGTATACATGTAAAGTCTAAGAGGAAGAGGAAAAGAAATTAAATGTTGTGGTATTACAAATTGGCAAAAAAATCCCACTCTTCGTCTACCCTCTTCAACATATAATCATCTATAGTACCACCTTCATCTTCTTCAATTAAATCTACCTTACCATTTGTCTCATCACCTTGTCCATCAATGAATTGTATAGGATTTCCTTCTGTTGCAACCATTGGTGGAAGGGATCTCTCTTGCTGCTGTCTACTTTCAAGGTTCATTTCTGTTTCGAAATCATTGTCTAGCAAGTGTAGCTCCATGCGAGCAACCTTTGCTGCATTGGCATCTTCTTCATCTTCTGCTTGATCCATGGCAGTCTCAATAATTCGATCATTTGTTGTTGGTACTTCAAAGCCTTCTTTTGATCCAACTTGAACACCAGCAATCGTCTTGCCTCCTTCATCAAACATACTCTCGATCCAAGACATTTTGCTAAGACCTTCTGTAGTAAATTGACCATTCTGAATAACCATATTATCTAACATTCGCTTCTCATTTGACTTTTTCAGCATGTTTTCCTCAATCGTATGCTCAGAAACAAATCTATAAATGTGAACATCCCTAGTTTGACCAATACGATGTGCTCGATCCATACATTGCGCTTCAATTTGAAAGTTCCAATCTAAATCCCAAAACAATACCATATTTGCTCCGGTCAAATTGATACCTAAACCTCCCGATCGAGTACTTAAGATAAAGGCAGTAATACGTTCATCCCGATTATACCTTTCTGTTAAAGCTTGTCGATCTTCTACTTTTGTCGAACCATCCAATCGAAGATACTTGAATCCATTAAAGCTTAGCCAAATTTCCAAAATGTCAAGAATTTTTGTCATTTGAGTGAAGATGAGGATTCGATGACCTCCCACCTTACATCGCTGCATAAGTAGTGCCAATTCTTGCAACTTACCACAATCGTATTGCAATAGAGAGGCATCTGGAAATGCAATTTGTAATTTGACTGCAGGTTGATGTAAAGTATCAAAATCGGGTGATAGCATTTCTGGCGGCATTGTCGAATGATCGAGACCAGGCATTGCCCATCTATTGATATCATTTGTGACTGCTTTTGGAGTGACAAATGCAAAACGATCAATAATGTCTTGCATCATCTCTCTTCTTTCTTCAAGACTAAGGATAGCTCGATTAAGTCCATCGCAGCGAAATCGAAAGTCTCTACTTTGATCTTGAATTGCATCGAATGGAAGTAGATGTTTCTTATTGATCATTGAACAAATGAATTGCAAGCTGTCATTGTCAAATAATCTTGGTGGTTCTGCTTGACATCTTAAATGATTAATATAGGCAAAATGCTTCCATTGCAACGTCTTTGCTGCTTGCTTGTGCTTTGTCATGCTATTCTTGTATCCTTCCACACTCCAGGTATCTATAGGAGAAGGTTGAGAGATACTACCATGGGGTAGTTTAGCACTTGCATCAAGTTTTTTCAAGCTCTTTGTGACAATTGGTGACAATTGTTGTTGTTTACTTGTATTGAAGCACAAATTCAATCCATTTAAATCAACTTTTTCTTGATCACTTTCTTGTAGTAATTTCCTTCTGACGAGTAAATCTTTGATTTCGAATTCAGCTACTACACTCTTTTGAGAAGCAAAACTAGTAACAATAGGTCGCTGTTCAAATAAATCCGGATGATTACAAACTTTCCTAAGTTGCATCAAGCAATTGATGATACTCAGATAATTTCCACTAGCCAAACTTTCCCTCGTCTTTGCTCGACTCATGAAATCATTGTACAAGAACTTTTGACGTTTAGATAGTCGACATTTGATGACGTGCTCAAACTTGTTGGGCATTTCCTTTTCTACCTCCATTTTGAGCCTACGAAGTAGATAGGGTCGAAGAAGGGTGTGCAATTTGGATACCATACCTCTGGTCTCATCATCGACTTGGCCATCGTTACCTTCCATACCTGCATTCTCCACTGCTTTGCCTAATGGATTGCTGAACCACTGTTGAAATTCCTTCATCGACGCAAAACCAGAATTGACAACACCATCTGCACTAGTGATCCCATTAGGCATCAAAAAGTACATTAAACTCCAAAGGTCCATCAAATTGTTTTGCAGAGGTGTACCAGTCAGTAACAATCTACGCTTTGAATTAAAGCCTAATAAAGTTTGCCATCGCTGTGATTTGAAATTTTTAATGTGATGAGCTTCGTCCAGGATCAGGTAATGCCAAGCTTTACGACGCAAAATATGTTGATCTGCAAGAATCAATTGATAGCTGGTAATACAAACGTTAAAGTGATTGTCCGAATTCCATCCCTTGCGTTTTTCTTTTCGTTCTTTTTGAGATCCATAATAACTCAAAATTTTGAAAGCGGGTAAAAACTTTTTGAATTCAACTTCCCAATTTAACATCACACTTGTGGGCGCAACTACCAAATGCGGGCCCCATTCACCCTTGTCACAAGCCAGATGAGCAAGAAGTGTGATGGTTTGAATTGTTTTACCTAAACCCATTTCATCAGCTAAAATACCATTGCTACCATTATTGTAAAGGTTGGCTAACCACTCGAAACCAATTTGCTGATAAGGTCGAAGATTACCACGTAGTAGAAATGGTGGTTTAATTTTGACAGCGTCTTCTTTCTCGTGGCTTTCAGAGGTCATATCCATCGAAGCATGCCCATCTTCTTCTTCTTCAGTCTCTACTCCATCCTTCAACACTTCATTGTCCTGATTGGGTAAGATATCTTCAGCATCTATCTCCTCGATTAATGATGAGCTCTCAATTTGTTCATCTAGGAGCGATTTGCTAATACGCTTGTTCTCTGTAGCCAGTACGACCTCACCTGCGTCGTCTGGTTCTTCTATCTCCATCTCGCCTTCTTCAACCTCCTCAGTAGAACTGGCCTCTTCCTCTCCTTCTTCCACGCCACCCAGATCGCTGACCTCTTCATCTACGTCGCTTTCTGAGTCGCTTTCTGAGTCGCTATCTGAGTCACTCTCATCGTCACTCTCGCTATCACTGTCTTGTTCTTCAAGGTTGGCTTCTCTCTGTACCAGTACGCGGTGCTGTTTACCCAACATTTGTGTGCTCTGTTCCAAGATGGACTTGAGTTGCTGCCTTCCCACCCTATCCTTTTCTTCTTTTTCTTGTATGGCTTTTCGAGCTTTGATAACATTAGCAGCTAATTTCCATTGCTTTCGTACCTCTCTTACAGTATGTTTTGCTAGTGCCCTTACTCTTCGTTCCTCCAACTTTTTCTGTTTTTCTCCTCTTCCCAACTTTTCGTCCCAGTAGGCGAGTATCGTCCTTGCCACACGTTTACATGAAGCTATTCTGTTCCTCAATTCTACTTTTCTCCTTTGGCACTCAACATTCATTTCTTGTAAAACAATATCCCATGCAGTAGTCTCCTTTTGATATTCACTCACACGATTTTGCAAGCTTTTCTGAAAATCTTCATCGCGATCTTGAAGCAATCCTTGAGCTTTCGCTTCATCAATAGCGGAATATAGGTATGCATCTTTTCTTTCTCTCTCGTGTAGAGCACTCAGCGAGATCAATTCCATCTCACCTGCACCACCTCCCAAAAATTCGCCAGTCGTATGCCATGACTGCAAAAAGGCTTTTAGTGAGCCACCATGCCTTGAGCGAAGAGGGAGCTGATTAGGCTTCATGACTCGTAGCCTCGGAATATCATTAATCCTTTCCATTACAACAGGTTCTTTAGGGATGTACTCGACACTTGTAGCCCTTTTGCTTGGTCTTGCCACTTTCTTCTTTGGACGAGCAGATTGTTCTGCTCCTGACGAATCGCTGATTGAAGATGCTGGTCCATGCCGGCTGACCCTCTTTTTGCTCTTCTTGGGTATCACTACAGTCACCGGGCCTGAGTCTGAATCATCACTGTCGCAACTATCGCTTGATGATGAGGAAGAGGATGATGAGGACGAATTTGCCATAACCAATGACTTTCTCGGCGTGCTTGACCCTTGTCTTTGCTTATCTTTGCCCTTTGCAACTTCTCTCACCTTCCCTTTGGTAATTTTAAGATTGTCAGATCCGTTTAAACTAGTCACTACCTTTGTCAAATTGTGACTTTCCCTTTTCCTGTCGACTGCTTTTTGTAGATCTAAATTACCTCTCTTTGCGCTGACGATGCGTCGTGTTGTTCGACCCGATGTTACGCTCAGCTTAGTAGGAAGGTCGTAATCCATACGGAATCTTTCAAATACGTCACTATGATCTTGCGCAGCCACTTCAGGATCGAATCCAAAGTAGGTGACAAACTAGAGAGAAAATGAAAGGATTAATGTTAGCAATTGCAGAGGACAGATTAATACAAAGAACAGCTGACAACGAACCTTTGACAAGTGAAAGAGTTCTCGAACCAACCCGTCGTGCTCTTTGTATATGTGGTCTAGCTCTTCTTTTTTGTCAATCAATAGTCGCTCCTTCTTACTAACATTCTGTTGGGTGACTTTTGGTTTTGATGGAGAAGTGTGTGACGACGAACGTTGCCGAGATGTGCTGTACCCTTCTTCATAGTCGCGTGTCCTTGAAGAAGGTCTCCTACTCCGACCAGTCGAGGTTCGAGTAGAGGATGGATGAGCGCTCGGGCCGTTTGCTGCATTTCTATTACTGCTTATTTCATGATGTTCACTCTGTCCACTTTGTCCTACGTCTTTTTTACTTCCGTTCGTGGCAGTATGCTTTACACCATTTGAAGTCATTCTTTCGCCATCACTGGATACATGAAGGGTTTTCGAGTGACTCTGTGATTGATGTTTACCATTGGGAGAACTAGAACTGTCAAAGTTGCGGAAGATGGAAGGTGGAGCGTTGAAATTACGAAAGAGAGAAGGTTGTCTAGGCGAATCTGAATGTGAAATTGGCTGCACTGCTGGTTTTGCTGCTTTGCATTTGGAGATATCTGTAACAGTATGTCTTTCAGAGGCTTTACTTGAAGATGGACCACCACTAACACTTCTGTCTACAACTCCTCGAAATCGACCTGTTCTTCTCCTTACTCCTCCTTGATCACTATCTTCATCTCCAGCATCACTACCAGAGGGAGTTCCTATAAATGCTGGACCAGGACTGGAGAAGCTCAAGTCATCAAGTCTTCTCCGCTTGAATCCCTTTGCTAACACACCATTCTCCTCGACTACTTCTTTCGTCATCCCTGCCAAGAAGTCATGTGGTAAGGTATAAGAGCAGGATACAAAATAAAATCTAGAAATTATTGGTTGCTTTTGCCCTTTAGAAAGAAGCCTTACTCAGAACTGTAAGAAAGAGATTTCGAGCCAATTTTACGCGTCAATGGGCAAAGGACGAAATCAAAAATGTAACCACGTGGGTCGGAATCTTGTCAATTTCCCTTTCAGCAGCCTTTCCCCGCACGGTTGGTTGGTTGGAGAAGATTCAAAGTTTGTCATTATAATACCAAGACGAGCAAGTCAATCTTCATCAAAATGTCGACTGGAGAAGATCAGATGCAGTCGGAAGCTCAAAAAGCTCTTGAAAGTGACAGAGAAGTCAACTGTGAAGGGTTCGAATCAAGCAAGGTGAGCTGCAGTCTCTTTGCTGATGATTTCTGCATACTGATTACTAATATCTATATATTACTTTCTTCTCATTAGGTCTTTGCTTTGACAAAACGTATGATTGAGAATCCCCCACCAGGCTCAACAATCAATCAAAAAAGATTAATTCGTAGAATCAAAGCCATTTTTTTATTTGTCGTACATCCAAGTAAACCCTTGGATCCATCCAATCCCAGAACAAAGCCAACTAAAGATCAAAGTGGAGGAGGTATTCGTCCTGCTTACTGGTACGTTGACCTTAAGCGTACAGGAACAGTGGGAAGGGGACAGCCTCCGAAAACATTGTTGGGAAGAAAAACAAAGGCAGACGTTGTAATTGAGTGCAGTGAGTATCACCTATGAAAAGTCCAAAGAGAGGCGTCATTTAAGACTGAATTCATTTGCTACATTGCCTTAGTGGACCGCGATCTTGTGGATATTGCGACAGGAAGAAATTTTGCTACTCGAGTATACAACAATGGTCGAGTGAGTAATACTACATTACCAGTGTGTGTATACATTGCCTGATAGATTCAACACTTTTTTTTGATTCACAGATGAAGATCAAGGGACCACTCGATACAGCACTTGCAGTTGCAAAATTACTTTCTCATGAAAGATCACAACTCTATGGAACTGTAACTGCTGCTTCAGATATGGCAAATCGAGATTCTTCAAGAGATTCAGAAGAATATAGAGACGGTTCTCCTGCCCCTATCACAACTGACATCAAATCGAGATTATGATCTTAATTATTGCATGTAAAGTGATCTTATAATTTTGTACTATTTGTCTAGCATATTAGGTCTAATAGAAGGTAGCGAGTGACAACCTTATAGTTATGCGTGACATCTTCCTTCATCTGTGGACTTTCAATTTGCTTCCAGATTGCTTTCTTCCATTCTTTCCTTTCTACATCATTACCACGTTCGGGTGAGAGTGCACTTATTCTATTCTCCTCTCATTCTACCAAGGAAGTACGCGCAACTACTTTTTTTTTTTTTAGTGACGCTTCCTTCCTCTTTCCAACATTTCAAGTTGAACCAACACTTTACACGCTTGTCTGTAGTGTGAGACTCTTGCCTGACATGGCGTCTCTGGACAGTGAGTCTGGCCTAGCCTGCGTTATGATGTGTATTGGTCTGAAGATCAGGCTCACCATACTCTACACCAGAAATGGCCTTTCGAGGCATTCGGTCCTTTGATGACAAGGAAATTCACATGATACAATTTTACACGCCCCTCACTGTCATTGTAGGTCACAATGGTAGTGGTAAGACGGTAATTATATGCATTGGCAACCAAATGGACTGGTGAATACTGACTCGAAGTTCTTTAACTTAGACGATCATCGAGTGTCTCAAGTATGCTACGACAGGTGACATGCCACCCAATACAAAGGGAGGCGCATTCATACACGATCCTAGTGTGCGTAGCGGCGACATAGTGAAGACGACATATTGAACTAAAAGCTTGACTGACATGCGCTTGGCTTTGTGACTATAGATGGCAACATCCAATGAAATAAAGGCTCAAGTTCGTCTTCGATTTTTTAATACAAACAAAGTTCGAATAAGCTGCGTACGAAATGTTCAAGTCACCAAGAAAAAGACAGGTGGATTGACAATGAAGACGCTCGAGTCAATTCTTTCGGTTGATGATCCGAACAAACCTAAAAATATGGTGAGCAATATAGCTGGTGACACTGCATTGTAATAATCAGGGAGCTAAAATGCTGCTACTAATCATGCTCAGCGAACATCATTATCCACCAAGTGTGCCGAATTGGACGAGGAGATTCCAAGACTGCTAGGCGTCTCCAAAGCGGTACTAGACAACGTCATATTTTGTCATCAAGAGGACAGCAATTGGCCTCTTTCAGAAGGTAGTAATTTAAAAAAGAAATTTGATGACATCTTCGAAGCCACCCGATATACCAAAGCATTGGACAATATTAAATTACTTCGAAAAGAACGAGCAATCAATCTAAAGGTGGGTAAAGCAGAGCTAGAAGGCTTGAAGAATGACAAGGAGAGAGCAGATGCAGTGAGTAAACATATGGCAAAGGTCACCGTTCGTATCGAAAGGACTCACAACCGTATGTGATAGATTCGCAATAAAACAGCCAAACTTCAAGAGGATTTAAGCGGCAGACAAGAGCGACTTGCTTTGCTCAATTCTGAAATCAAAGAGCTGACATCTTCCAACAAAGACTTTTACGATAAAGCAATTAAATTTCGAGAGACTCTTCAACGAGCCGAGACCTTGGAAGAGAAAAGACGATTGCACGAAGAGAACATGCAAAACTTGCAAATGAGTATGACTGAGCTCAATGGTGAGAACGAAGATGAAGCAGTTCAATGACATTACTGTTCGTCCTTTGTTCTAAACTACTTTTACATCTTCTTTTATTTGCCAAATAGAGACAGAGAAAGATTTACATAGCCGCAAAGAGAGTTTTCGTGATCATTTACAATCTCAGAAAAGCAGGCAAGATGAATTAAAGCACAAAATCGAAGATAAGCAGGCTGAGATTAGTCGATTAGATACAAGATATTATCGTAAGCTGAGCGAGAAAGGAGCACTGGAAAGTGAAAAGAAGGTGAGATAAAAGCTTCATGGAAAGGCGAGAAGGACCGCACTGAAATCTTATATTGCATGACAGCATCATGAAGAAGCGATCAAAGAGAGGGAAGAGTTGATTCGAAATATGAGCACTAAATTGAATATAAAGGGATATAACAATGAAGGTCTGAGCGAAGATGTGATACGAGAGTTTACTGATCGAGTCGAGGAAGATTTACGAAAGAAACGAAAGGACTGGGACTCACTCAAGGAAAACAATGCTAGACTGGAAAGTGAAAAGAGCACTCGATATCAAGATCTTAGAAGTACACTTCGAGCAAAAGAAAGCTCCCGAGACTCTAATACTGAGAGTCTCAAGAGACTCAAAGATAGGGTCAAGGTAATGCAGCAAGACCTTGATGGCATGGGTACAACTTCTTTAGACGTCCAAACTGCAGAAAAAGAACTTGCTGATCTTATTACCCAAGGTGAAGCATTGTCCGACGCACAAGCAACGGCAAACTTTGATGAGAAGATTCGAGAAAGAAATGAAGAAATTCGACGATTAGATGAAAAGCGAGAAGATGTGACTAGTGAACTAAATTCTTTGAACAGACAAGCTGACTTCCGTGCCAAGCTGGACATGAAGAGGAAATCAGCTGAACAAAAGAAGAATGAAGCAGAGACCTTGATCCAACGACATTCTGAAGCACTCAACAGAGTTACTGGCAAAGTAGTGACTGGAGAAGATGCAGAACAGGAGGTCAGCGAGGCAGGAAACGCAAAGGAAAAGCGATTGAATATCAAAGAAAGAGCAGAGCAAGAGAATAGTATGAAATTGCAACACATTGAATCGACTCTTACCTTTGCACGAAAGCAACTCAAAGACAAAAGATTATTAGCCACTTTGATTGAAAAGGAGATCCAAGACGTACTTGAGGGGGAATTCCAGGATTTAGATCATGCCATCACAGATGCAGAAAAAGAATGCAAGCTAAGCAGAGAAGCACTTTCAATGCTACAAAATGCAACCAAGATTTTTGACGCAGCTCTGAGACAAGGACAAGAGAAGAATTCCTGTCTGACATGTGGTCGAGGCATCAAGGAAGATGAAAAGGACAGGGTTTTCCATCACATGAGGGAATTAGTGCGGAAAAGTCAGCCTGCTCAACAAAAGGAAGAGGAAGAGAATCTGAGAGGTTGGCAGGATCAATTACAAAAGTTTACAGCACTGAAGCCAAAGGAAAGTCAGATGCAATCTTTACGAACTGATGACATTCCAAACCTTCGAGAGCAAGTAGAAGAAGCAGAAGAAGACCTGAATACATTGAGAGTAGCTGCGGAACAAAGCTCTGCTGACGTTGAGGAGTGTAGGGCCGAACTTAGGGAGTTGAGTAACCTTCGAAGAGTGACTGGAGACATCGGCCGTATTCTTACTGAAGTGAGCATTCTCAAAACTGAAGCATCTGCTCTGGAAAAAGATCTGGCAAGTACTGGAACAATTCGAACCGGTGATCAAGTACAACAGGAAATTGATGAACTGGCTGATGGTATCAAGCGACACAAGCGAGAGCTACAAGTCTTGCAACAAGATAAAGAAACATCTCGTACGCAGATCAGTAGTCATGAAAGGAACATACATAGATCTGAAATGACGTTAACTCAAAAAAAGCAAGCCTATGATCGTCGTGAAGGAATGCAAAATCGATTAAGTGATTTGCAAAAGGAGCAAGAAGAAATTCAGCAGAAAGTTAATAATTTGCAAAGACAGATTGATACGTCTTCAGAACCTATCCGAAAGGCTAAAGAAGAATTGGACAGGTTCAAAGTAGAGGCAGTCAAAGCGGAAAATGAAGCTCAAGGTAATCTAAGCAATTTGAGTGGATTGGTAAAACAATTGGAGAATTGTGAACAGACTGTACAAGAATACATTCGACAAAGAGGAGCACAAAAGCTTCAAGATTGTGAAGATTCTTGCAAAGAACTGCAGAGACAGAGTAAGGAAATACAAGGCGACATTGGCAAGGTAGAAAAGGAAGTTACAAAAATTGAAAAGGATTTGAATGAAAGTCGAGCAACAGAGCGAAACATTCATGACAACTTACGTTATATTCAGTTGGGTCGAGATATCAAATCAATTGATGAAGAGCTAGATGGTCTCGATTTGGAAGAGGCGTCTAGATTGAATAGAATGTGGAACGAAAAGTATAATACTTCAAAGGAAAAGGAAAATCATTTGAATGGCAAAGCATCACACCTCGGAGGAGAAATAGCTTCGCTTGTATCACAAATTAAAGCAAGAGAGCAAGAATTGCAAGATGAATATAAGAACGTCGACTTAAAATTCACTACGAAGCTTGTTGAGGTCAAAACTTCAGAATTGGCCAATAATGATTTAGAATTATATCAAAAAGCGCTTCATGCTGGTATCATGAAATTTCATTCCATTAAGATGGAGGAAATCAATCAAAATCTTAGTGTCTTGTGGGGAGAAACATACCAAGGAACAGATATTGATACAATTACAATTCGAGCTGATGGTGAAGGAAATGGAGCTCGTAGTACATACAATTATAGAGTCGTTATGGTCAAAGATTCAGTAGAAATGGATATGAGAGGTCGTTGCAGTGCTGGTCAAAAGTGTCTTGCTTCGATTTTAATTCGATTAGCTTTAGCAGACTCCTTTTCCGCAAATTGTGGTATTATGGCTTTAGATGAACCAACTACGAATCTTGATGGAGAAACAGTCTCTGCTTTGGCTGAATCTCTTTCGAACCTCATCAAGGAGCGCAGAGCTCAAAGCAACTTTCAGCTCATTGTCATTACTCACGATGAGAATTTTACCGCCATGTTGAGTCGCAATACTGGCATTGAAACCTACTTTCGAGTCGGACGAGAGCAAGTTGATCATCGACACCGTTCCTATATCGCTCGTGAGCGTGTATAAGTTCCACACATGTATAATAGTCACATTGTTTCACCACCACACACAACAGAATCTCGATTCACGCCCCCCTCCCTTCCCATCCTTATCACTTAAACACAAATTCAAGATGTAATATACTGTGACTCTATACGATTGATGCGGCATGCTTACAATTAATGACTTTCTGGTTTGTCTGATGGTGATTCTCCCATTGCAGCTTCTTCCAACTTATCCATTTGACCTTGCTGAATCGACTTTATCGTTTGCTGTCTCGCCCTTGTAAGGTCAATGCTGAGTTGATGCTCCAATTTAAAAGTTCTGACCAATTCTTTGATTGTATGTGGCTTTAATAACAAGTATGGTTCGTAATCTATCCTCTTTTTCTCTTCTTCTCCATCCGCTTTTTCTCCCTCTTGTTGTTCACCTGGAGGTGGAACTTCCTTCTTGGGTGCAGGTGGATTGGGTAAAGCTAAAACACGATCCAATTCTTCTGAAGGTGTAGGAATCAATCGACCTTGTCTAATGAGCTCCGAGAGGTATTTAGACGAACTGAAAGCTATATTATGATGAATATTTACAATAAGTAAAAGATTATACTTTCAATTCAAAGTCAATCTCATGAATGCAACATACCTCTCCAATGGCTCCATGCTCGCCAAACGAGGTAGAAGAATGGCAAATTTGGAATGACAGGTATCAATGCAAAAGGAATTGTAAATGGCATACCAACCACACACCAAATCAACCTTTGCCGATGATGAGGTTGTCGAGCTGCCGTCATACGCTGCAGTGATGACAACAATCCACTGCCTGTGAGTGTCGAAGGAGGAAAGAGTAGTGGTACCTGTGCCGAATTAAGAAATAAAAATAAAAAATTTAAAAAATAAAAAAGAAGAAGATGAGTCTCAAACTTTTCTTGAATACAATTGACCATACTCACGTTAAGTATAGCTTTTGGAATTTGATCCACTTGAATAGTGTCATCTACCCCTTTTGATTTTCGTTCTGTATCATTCTCTTCCGATTTCTTCTTCAGGTGATCTTTTGGATTTAAGCTTGGGCCAAAAGTTGGATCGACACCTTTTAAAGCCCATTCTTCATATTCAATCCTATCCATCATCTTTTCACCTAAATTATATGTTCTTCTCTTCCAGTCAAATGTTGATTTTTGATCTTCTCTACCAAGTCCAATCCAAAAATTAGATGCTTTATTCATCAACCTAGTTGTTAGTGGTAATTTCTTCTCTTCTTCTCCACTCTCTTGTGTTGATTTTTCATTTTGTGGATTCTTTCCTTTGTCAATTGTAGCTGCTGCTGATGATGACGATGACACATTGTTGGATGATGCTGTCCCTCTTATGGATGGTACTGGTTTGGTTGCTTGAGCCAAAAATGTCGTCACTGGTGGAGCACCTTGTCTGACCCTTGCCAAAGGTACCGCTATCAAACGCATCTACGCAAACGGAGAAAGCCCCGATATTCAATCGACCAGACCTTTATTTGGGTCAGAATGGTGGCCTTTACCGTTTGGTCAAGTTGAGCAAGGTGAAGCAAACAAAGTGTTAATAAAAAAAAATTAAAGAAGAAGAAGATACTGGTAAAGTAGAAATGAAGCACAATGACGAAGTTAATCCACCAGGGTGCTTCCAAATTTGACTTGATACCTCGTCGTCACGTTCCCAATTCAAAGAACGAGACATTTTTGACAAAATAAAATAAAAGATGGCCCATTGGAAATCTCCCCCAATATCTCTCTTATTTCAATACTTATCAAGAGTTGCTCTTCAGGCAACTGAATTGCCAAGAAATACAATACTATGGATCCTCAAAACTGCACAGTTCTATACAAGATTCTAACACCGTCCGAGAAAGAATCATTACCATCGGGGGAATGGCAAGGAACAGCTTTTGATGTGTGTAGTAGCGCTATACATATGGAATATATTGCTTTTGCCTGCCGCTTACATGTTTTCGTAAATTGTTGTGTTACTCTTGCCTTTCATTTACTTTCACTGAACACAGATGAAAGATGGTTTCATACACTTGTCTACCTCCGAGCAGCTACCAGGCACTTTAGATAGATTCTTCAGCAAAGAGTCTCAAGTGGGTGATAGCATATATATATTGGCGATTCCTCGTTCTAAAATCGAGGAAGCAAAGCTAAAGTTTGAGCCTGCAGCTGGTACTACCTTTGGGCATATCTATGGTGTGCGTTCAACATTTAACGAAGAAATTAGATGGGCAATTTGATTTACCAACCTTTCTCTCAACAGACCATAAAGCCTGCTTCTGACTTCACTCAAACGATGCAGCTACAACGGGATCCTACACATGGAAAGTTCGAAGTGGGAGAATTGCAATTTTAATAGTAATGGCATTGGTTAATTAGGATTCTTGACATGATTTGTATAAATGATGATGCCGATTATTGGATTGAAAAAGGTACAATGATTGCCCCATTCTTGGCTTCTTTTAGTCTCAACCATCGACCTCGAGTAGGTTCTTGGCCTACACTAGCTGTAAGAATAAGTATATTTCTACTGTCTGTAGGTCCATTGGTGTGTGTCGCGCCATTTTGTGACACTTCGCCTTCCTCTTCATCTGTAAATACCCTCTTTGCTCCTCCACAAAGGCCACCTTTTCGTCGCCATGAATCTATCTCGATAATACTTCCTTGCTTCTTTAATACGCTCCGACTTGGCATGATTAATTGAAGTGAATTGATAAACCCTTCGATTGGTACTTCATAAATAGCAGCAAAAGATTTAATGCTTGAATCAAGTTTCCAAACTCGTATACGTCCATCCCATGAACCGCTGACAAAGAGATCGCCATAAGGTAGACAAGCTAATGAAGTAATCCACCTAGGAGTTTGAATTGTTCCCTCTGTTTCACTTTCAATTCGATGGTAGCCATGAGCAACAGGTGCAGTAAAGATCGGTTTCTTCTTGGACAATGACCATAGCGAGATTGTACCACTATCTCCACCACTCAAAAAAGTATGTTCATCAATCATAGCTACACTATCTATACTACCTTCTACCCACTCCTCCATACTTAAGCCCCTCTTTGCCTTTGTGCTTTTGCCATCTACATTGTCTTCTTCATTGAAAAGGTCACCACCTTCCAGTATTTCTCGAACACGAGATTTGGCCCCACCTCGGAATACTAGCTGACTCTCATCTCTGACTTTCCACCAACGTACTGTACGGTCCCTTGATCCAGAACTGACGGCTACTTCACCACGCAGTAGGTCTAAGCTGGAAACATCCTCTTGGTGACCAAAAAATGTCTCAACGTAAGATAGCTGAGAGACATCAAATAATTTTAAAGTTCGATCTGTAGAAGCAGTGAAAAGATCGTGTGATCCCATACGAAATTTGAGGGCGGTGATACTATCTTTATGACCGCCCATTGCTTTAATGAAAGAAATTTCACCACCTTCTAAAGACCAAACGCAAATACGTCGATCTTTGCCTCCTGAGACTAGATACTTTCCATCTGTGCTAACTGTCAAAGCCCAAATCTCATCTGTATGACCTTGTCCTTCACTTGGTATAACATGTCTGCAATAACTTTCTTTCTGCCCGTTCACTTGCGTAGTTTCCTTTTCTTTGTCAGTATCGGTGCTAGTAGAATGCTGTTCTGCCATTTGAGCCGCTCTTGCCCTCTTTCTCGCCGCACCACTTGTAGCTGAAGTTATCTGTTTCCTGCTATGAGAATACTTGTCATTAAAATTGCTCTTTGCGACTACTTCCATCATCTTTCCATCTCTCAGCCTCCAGCGAATGATTTGTCCATCCTTTCCTGCAGTCCAAAGAGATTTACAGCCAGAGTCAATGATTGCAGAGGTACCACTAAGCTTGTGACCTCTACAGGCAAGTATTTGTGAAGTATCGCCTTTATTGAAGAATTTGATTCGATCAGCGATAAAAGTGTGTAGATGAGATGATTGTGATGAGACGTCAGCTTGTAACCTTGCCGATATATTTTGTCGATCTGCCTCTGCTGCGTCTGCGTCGTCTGGATCTATTGTTAGAAAGGAAATAACGAAATTAGTATACCAGCGATGTAATAGGCGTGTATCTTAAGGGACTTACTAATATCATCATTTCGAAGTCCTTCTAAATACATTTTTGCCAATCGAATTTTTGCTTCTGCAGGTGTTTCTTCATCATCTTCATCTGATTCTTGCAGTTCATTTTCATAACGATGCAAAAGATCCATATCATCCACTCCTCCGTTTTCCATGTCATCATCATCGTCTTGATTTTTACCACCATCCTCTTCGTCATCGCTTGTTGCCATACTACCTCTCTTGCCTCCAGCAGCACCAGCCTTCTCTCTCATCCTCAATCGAGATGGTCCCGCTTTTGATGCTACCACTCCTGTTCTCAATGTAGACTTGCTTGATGAAAACCTCGATCCACCAGCATCCCCAGTCCTTTTCCTCTTTTTTTGAAAAAAAGAGTCTGACATTGTCTTGTATTGGTGGCACAAGATATCAATGCAATCATTCAATTATTCTTTCTTCTTAAACAAAGCTTTCCTTAACGCACTAAAAAAAAAAAAGCAGAAACAAAAAAAATTCAAAAAAAATATCATACATGTCACGTGACCAAGTCTCCACCGTCAATTCCGAATTTGCCATGACTACCGATAGAGAGAATTGCACCAACATTGTTTAGAGCACTAATCACTCAAGTGGGATTCATCTAATCCAAAAGTCATTTATTGTAAGGGAGATTTTTACTTTACTACAGATTTGAACATCTTTTGTCAAACTTCTTAGATGGATCGAAATCAAAATTGTGATATCGACATCATAACCCTGGTTCTATTTCATACTCTAGTTCGTAAAACACATGACATACCACACGACATTAATAAAAGGTGAAGGTGAACATCTTCTTTTAGGGGTAGAAAAAAATTATCAGCGATCGTTGACTTTGCTGTTAGGCAGAGAAGGTATCATATGTTGGTTGCCACATTTCATTGGCAACCCAATCTCGTAGCTCTTCTTCGTCCATAGCAGCTGTATAGCCACCATCTCGAGCATGACCTTGCTTGTTGGCCATTTGAATGACACGACAAGCAACGTCTCGAGAAATTTCTCTGATGAAAACAATAGGTGCATGATGAGCTAAAATCAATCTTACGTCCATCTTTAAAAGTAAGACTAGTCCACTAACCTCATTCTATGTAACGCAGGATAAATTCTTCCTTCTGCCTTTTCTTCATCGTTGCAACTATCAGCCAATGCCAAAGCAGCTTCAGTTACCATTTCATCCGAAATTTGGCCAGCCTTGCAAAGAGCACCAGCTAAACCAATACCAGGGAAAACATATAGATTGTTTCCTTGACCAGGAATGTAATGTTTACCTTCATAATCCAATTCTGCAAATGGACTACCTGAAGCAAAGATTGCGCTTCCTTTTGTTGCTTTAATTGCTGCCTCAAAGGTACATTCGGAAAGGTGACTTGGATTACTAAGTGGGAATACAATAGGTCGTTTGTTTAGCTCTGCCATTCGCTTCAAGACTTCTTCTGTAAAAGTGTCAGGTACAGTACTAAGACCAATGATTGCCGTCGGCTTAATGTATTCGACTGCTTCAATAAGTGTCTTGCATTGTTTGCCAGCATTGTCTTCTCTAGCAAAGTGTATCTTGTGAGCAGGTAATTTATCACCTCTATCTTTTGTGACTAAACCTTTTGAATCGCATAACCAAATTCGCTCTTTTGCTTCGTCATTACTCAATCCTTGACGGGTAAAGAAACTCTTCAACTGGACTGCCACACCAACACCAGCACTTCCTGCACCAAAGAAGAGAATCTTTTGATCGTGCAAAGGTTTTCCAGAAGCTTTGCTTCCAAGTCTAGCAGCATTAGTAAATCCTCCTAAGACAACGGCACCAGTTCCCTGAATATCATCGTTGAATACTCTGCGTTCCTTTTGATATTTCTCGAGAAAGTGGAAAGCTCTTTCTGTACTGAAATCTTCAAATTGAACAATAAGGTTGGGATATTTTGCGTTTAAAGCATCCATGACTTCGTCCATAAAAGGCTGAAATAGGTAGACAAGATGTTAGTTTCTTATTTCAAGAGAAGCTTCCTTTTGTATATCCTAAACCCACCTCATACTCATCATCTCCTGCTCTTTCTCTTCGTAGTCCAAGGTAGAGGGGATCGGCAAGCTTCTCCTTATTATTGGTACCCAAGTCGACGCAAATAGGAATAGTAGCTCGGGGATGTATACCAGCCGCGGCAACATATAGACTCAACTTTCCGATTGAAATACCTAAACCATCCCAACCTTGGTCTCCTAGTCCTAAAATTCGACTACCATCAGTCAATACAGCGATTCGAGGAGCTCCTGCTGGTACAGGCCAGTTGTTAATGACTTCGGCTATTTTGCCCTTATCTTCCAGCGAGATTGTTAGACCCTCTGGACGTCGATAGACACGAGAGAACTGCAGACTTGAGGTCAGAAGAATATCTATTTATCAATCTTATCGACGCTCACCTTTTGACATGCCTCTCCTACCACTGGAGTGTAAATAAGAGGAAGACACTCCTCTGCATTTCGCATAATTGTTGCATAGAATAGCCGCACATTCGTTTGACGAAGCGAAGTCAAAAATACGTATTTGCCGAGATCAGTCTGTAGGTAGTAGCGCAATATAAATGATCTGCTTGGTCTATTTTAATCGTCTACTCACCTTTTTTGATCGCAATTGATGAAGTGTTCGCTCGATTTGCTGATCTAAACTTTGGTGTGCAGGTGGTAGGAGCCCACGAAGACCTAACTGATCACGCTTTTCCGTGTTGAAAGCAGTGTCTTTCCATGTAAAAGGATCAATCGAGACCGATGAGTTGTGATGTGGTGGTAGTGGTAGTGGTGCAGCACACGACGACGATGAAGAATGAAAGCGAAGTTGGAGTTGATTGGAAGTAGAAAAGTAGCAAGATGAGCGTGTCAATACAGACAATATCGATTCTTTAGCCCTTCTTTTGACTACATTGCTAGCTTGCAACATTGTCCTGCTCTTGTATCCAATCCCACAAGAGCCAGAAGCCCTTACACCACTGGCTAATCCCTTCCTTCCACGACCTCTAAAAGAAACCAGTGGGACAAGGAGGCAGCAAGAGATCCAAGAAGGCCCTGAGTATGCAAAAATCAGAGCAGTCCTGCAACTATATACTGATGACGCTCTCGAACAAGGCCCGGAGAAGAGAAAAGAATGGTAACGTAGCTCAGGAACAAGTATCGAAAAAAGAGAGCCAGAGAGCCAGTGTGAAATCTAAAAAACGAGCCCTAATTTTTTATTTTATTTTTTTAATTGGAAATAAAAAATTCTCGCACGAGTCACGCTCTAGTGGTACCAAACCTTCCTATGTCAACTCACCCTCCTCCTGTACCTACCCTTCTACGGTAGTAATACTAGATACTATGCCGTATCTCCAGGATATTAAATACTCTGCATATTTTCTGCCATTCCTACTACGCATAAACGAGACTTTGCTGTTGCTACTCACCTTGATTATAGAATTGATCACGAAGACCTGCTAGACCACCTCCAAGACCCTATTTAATACCCAAACAATACAAGAGTCAAAGATAGATGCAACAAGTCATTAGTATGTAGGTGGAGCGAGAGAAAGTGATGATAGCTCGAAAGGTTAACAATTTAATTACCTCTTTAGCTTCTTCTTTTAATTACATACCTGAGCACTATAATGAACTGATGAAGATGAACGATAGTCGTCGTAGGCCTTGTCATCAGGTGTTGGCTGCATATATATATAAAGGATTGAGTAGTATGCGGTATGCGTGTGTAAGTCTTTAGATCACATGTCCTTATCAGAAGGGCAGTATCCTTGTCCTCAGAGATAAAGGGATACTACACTCACCTGAGGAGGTTTCTGACGTTTTGGACCATTGGAAGCGGAGGGATTAGGAAGAGCGGGTGTCATGTTATCGATTTATAGTAGTAATTCAGGACTGTGTTGATGATGGAGGAAGAAATATATCAAAAAAGGGTAAGGAAGTACAAAATAATTCGGGCTGAAGGCGTAGTAATCAATCTTTCTTACTCCTTCCTCAATCTGCCGCTCTTCTTCCCTTTTACCCACCCCAAAAGGCACCTTTTATTTTAATATTTCTTGACTTTTGTGACACTTTTTTATAAATTTACTATCATTTGTCTATCGGGTCAAATTGGGGGGGGGGGGGCGCCCGAGCACGCGAATATAAAGTTTTGAATCTGCTGCACCAACACACACACAGACACAGTACACACGACCCAACACAACTTTGCCCTTTTTCCTCTCTTTGATTTGGCTATATAAAAATCTCAGCGATACTCACAAGGCTTTAGAAGATGTCAGCTGTCGTGATGTGATGTAGTTAGTAGACAAGAAAACAATGACTGACTCTACTAATGACAGCTTTTAATGGGGACTACTATTGATTTTCAAATTCTTAACAATTAGCACATCTCTTTTTTTTTAATCACTGCTGTATTACCAGTATCAAGTGCCAAATTCTTCCTGTAAATACATACATATATTTTCTTGACCCCTTTAAGAGAGTGAAATTAGACGCAACTATTTTTTTTTCTTTTCCTGCGTGAAAGCAAAGCAAAACAGACGCATTCCCCGCATTTTTCTTTTCAAAAAAAAAATAATGAGACATTAGCAGATCTCTGTACCTTTCTTTCAGTCTTTAGACTTTCTCCTTCTCTTTCATGTAACAAAGAATAAGAAATTACATGACTACTGTACATTGAGACGTCCAAGGAGAGAAAGAGAAAAAAAGGAGAATAGTCTATCTTCGTTTCCGAAATGAACCGGGAATAAATATCGAGAGAATCACCAGTATATAATAAAAATTACATTGGAAGAGAGGACTTTGCGGCTGTCGGAACAAAATGAAAGCGAATATGCGAGAAAATGAAAGTGATTGTTTACCACGTGGACGTTTTATGTGGCTGATCCAATGTCAATACCGTACCGTTTGTGGAATTGAAATCTATGAAATCAAGCTGTGACGAGTAGACGTATTATAGCAGAGATATCTTGGAAATAATTTGTCCAATTATTGAACTCGAAAGAAGGTATTCAAAATACCGCAATCAAACAAACAAGGTAGAGTGTAGGTACGCACTTAATCGCAATGACCGCCTTTCAATTTGTATTATTACTTTGCCTCAAATTCTTGCTGCATCTATTATGCATCTCATGCCTGTGCGTGCGTAAAGCGCGTGGCCTTATACGCCGAAGAAGTCAACATTAGAACGCGTCCGCTGACGTAATTATTCTCTGATTATGTTAACACGTGCTTTAGCTGCGGCGGGCACGATTGGTTAGAGAGAAAGTCTCAATCAGGCTTCAAGCCGCAAGGCCAGTAACCGCGGAGCCTAGGGAGAAGCAAAGCGCCAGTTCAAGTTGTAGTAGGACGAGTGCTTCTTGATCTCGTCTTTATCGCCAAAAACACCTACAGCAAGCGGTGAGTTTTAGAAGTGGAAAGTTGGAAGCGAGGGAGATGGATTATGAGAAATGTGGATTCGTGGAAGGTAGTTATTGAAGTAGAGGAGGGTGGTAGAGAAGAGTGGCAGAAGGAAGAAAACTTTGCAGTGTATTTCACTGGATATTGTACTTATCAATTACTTGTCTATCTACCAGGACCAATTACTCGCCAAATTCCCTCTTTTACGACAATGGCTGGCACTGGACGAAACTCAGCTGTGAGTGCCCACGTTGGTCACCTCAGTCGAAGCAAGTTGTACCAAAAGAAGGGATTGCACAAGACCAAAGGTACCCGAAAGGCTGCTCCTGCTGCCAAGGCAGAGGAAAGTCCCGCCACCAAGACAGTGGACGTCAAGGGAGGAAAGAGAAATAAGCCAACCGTCAAGGCTTTCCGATTCTACCCAGCTGAAGACATTCAGGTTCCTCGAAAGACCCGTAAGACTGCTACCAAGGCAACATTAAGAAGTAACATCACACCTGGAACTGTTCTTATTCTTTTAGCTGGACGATTCCGCGGTAAGCGAGTCGTCTTCCTTAAGCAATTGGAAAGCGGATTGCTTCTCGTTACTGGACCTTTCAAGGTAAATGGTGTCCCTATTCGAAGGGTGAATCAGGCCTATGTAATCGCTACCAGCACAAAGCTGGACATTAGCAGTGTCAAGGTGGGTTTTAGCCTTTCTTGATAGTATCTTGGTCTAACAGGCATCTCATTTACACTTCCCTCTTTCATATTTTTTTAGGTCGATGAAAAGTTCAGCGATGCATACTTCAACAAGGAAAAGCTGACTGGCGCCAAGCCTGAAGCTTCATTCTTTGCTGACCCCAAGAACAAGGCACCTCACCCTGAAGCAAAGGTTGCCGACCAAAAGTCACTAGACAAGTCAGTTATTGAGTCTGTCAAGAAGGCTGGCCCTGCTATGGCCAAGTACCTTGCTGCTTCTTTCTCACTATCAAATGGAGACCGACCTCACGCCATGCGCTTCTAAGGCAGCATGTTTCAACCCAGTTAGAGAAAAAAGGAGGAAGGATTTCTGGGTTTAAATTTGGGCGAGCAAGGTTAAAGGCGTACCTTGGCTTGCAGGCGGGCAGAGATGGGGAGACAGCCGAGTCAGTGTCTCCCTCTATTGTATGATTGACTACACATGAGTTTTGTTTGCCCCTTTCTATCACTACCACTGGGTCAACCCTATTCATTTACCTCTGGCATTAAAAATCTCATCTCATGATAAGCATCAATGTTTGATTGTCCGTGTGTTTAAATTTCGATGTGAAGGAATTGGAAGACGAAGCATTTCAAATTGCAAATGAAGAAGTGTTTACCGTGCTAAAAGTCAAAACAGCTCGTAAAACAAACCCAAAAAATAAGACATGACAATAAAAAGTAGAGAAGATGCAAAGGCAGAAATTGAGGAAAAGAAAGGTAATGCTGTAGAGGATGGAGTAATAAGAAAGACCAGCTATCTTACTCTCAATGGATATTTAAGTGTAGCACTACATCAAGGTAACAAGTCCAAGAGCAGCAGCGGCAGCACCTCCGACAAAGATCATAACCTGTTGCGTCTTGCCAGCCGATGATGTAGTAGAAGTTGATGATGCCAAAGACCTTAATGTAGTTGATACTGAAGAGGAAGTTGTGCTACGGGTCAAAGAAGAGGTGGTAGTAGCTCTACTTGATGTTGATGCGCTACCTTCAGCTCCTTGAGCAGCCGCTTGTACTGTACTATTGAATGTACCAGTCATGCCTGACAAGGTAAATCGAGCAGAGAAAGCCATGTATGGAAAGCCATTAGTTGAATTCTTAGCAAGTGATTCCATTCGAATAAAGTAATATTGACCACTTGGACCAATACTGGCATCCACTACGTAAGAACCTGAATTTTGAGAAACACTGATATTGGTAGCCAATTGTTGTAATTTGTATTGAACATTTTGACTTCCTGCAGCCAAATAAATGTTAATTCCACCCCAAGTAGAGAGTTTTGGATCATTATTATTGTCTGACCAAGCTAGCTTCAACGTCTTTCCTCCTTGTCCAGTTGTGGATCTGTTCAAGGAGAAAAATGAAGACGTATTTAGTGGAAAAGCAAGTCTGGATTTTTTTTATCAATTTTTTACTCACGCTACAGGAGAAGTCAAGGCAGGTACAGAAACAGCTGGCTGAAATACTGCAAAGACAAGAGTGATAAGAAAGGCGATGGAAAGGGCGAATTGCATCTTGAATAATGAAGGTGATGTTTGCGAAGAGATGAGAAGCGTATATCTGCTGCGTGCTTTGACGTTGAGGATAAAAAAAAAAAATAATAATGAAAAATAAGTTGACTGAATGAAAGACGAAAGCGAGAGTGATCAATTGAAATCAACGAAAGTGTGTCGAACGATTGGAGGGATTAGAAATAGTAAAACAAGAGAGAGTCAAGAGAGAGATCTTAGTGAGTGTGGTATGAGGAGAGGAGAGAAAAAAGAGAGCGTGTTTGGAAATTCCAGTCTTCAAAAAAAAAACCACAAATAGCAGCTGTTCTTAGGAAGAGGGTTGTTGATGCACACTGGGGCTATCAAAATAGAAGAAAATAATAAAAAGGAATAATCTCAATCCAAGAATAGCTATTTTTCTTTCTTTCTGCCCCCCCTTTTTTCTCCTCAGTGCCGCTCGCTATGCATCCTCCGACCATTATAAATAAACTATTAAAAAGTAACTTTTAAGGGACCAGAAGATTATGTTTATTCACCTTGTACATAACTTTTGAAATATAAATATTTCGGCTCATTGAATTTACATTCTGAAAACCCGTAGAATAAAAAATAAAACGAGATATCTTGCAGTGCTTCAAAAAATTCGCTTCTTTTTACGTGTTTCGTCGCTCTTGAATTTTTTTTTTCTTTTATTCTTTCTCGCGTCAAAAATTGCTTTAATTCTGCAGTACTCAATCGAAAACAAACTAAGAAAAAGATAAATTTTGACGCAGTTCAAGCACAAGAACAACACGTAGATTTCAGCTTTGCTTGGCAGGCAGGAAGAAAAACCACCGGTAGGCTTCATTTACAATTTTTGTTTCTTGATTGGATGGAAATAGGTGATAGATTGTGATCGCAATCGATATGACTACAAAGACTCTCTCAAAGAATTAGAATTGGTAATAGTCGGACTGCATGGGTATGTCGAATAGCATTAATGAAGTAAAGTACGTTTAGGAATTAGAAGAATTAAAATAATAGGGTTTTCAGCACAGGGAGTAGAAGAAGAGGATAAAAAATTAGATAAAAGAGAGAGAGAGACGAGCTGGTATATGAGATGAATGCTTTTTATCTTTCCTTTGTGTCTTTTTTAATCTCTTTTTACTCTGTTCCACTTTGATATTTTAAGCAGCAACTTGAGAAATGCTGGCTTGTCTTCGAGCTCGATCCTTGTCATTCGTAATCTTGTCATTTCGAAGTTGATCAATTCTTGCCTTGATCTTTTCATAAGAGTCAGAAGTAGCACTAGTATGTCGCTTCTTGATGTCCAATTCATCAGTAGCTTTTTGAAGAGCAGCTGCTGCCTTTTCTTGAATCAATTTAGCCTTATTAAGAGCCTTTGAGGTCTTGTGTTCATCTTTAACAGCAGATTGGTGGCGCTGTCATTGTACAAGAAGAGGGGCAAGTTTTAAATTAGAGAGTTTAATTGCAAAGCAAGTATCAAAAAACTCACCTTGATACTCTGTTGTTCAGCCTTTCTTGCCTTGCGCATCGCCTTTTCATCCGAATGAGCAGTCTTGAGAGCAGCTGCCAATTCCTTCTCCTCATTTTTGGCCTCCTTTTTGAGTAGTTTGTGGTACTTTTTGGCATCCTTGGCATTCATAGGTGGAGGGACGTTAGACTTTTCCTTTTCCTTTTCAGCCAAAGCAGTGGCACCTGCACCTCCAGCTAGTCCGGCAGCTGCTGCTGCAGGTACAGCTCCATTTGATGTGGGAGCAGCTTCCGTGGTGGTTTGAGCAGTAGTAGGGGAAGTGGGTGATACAGCAGTGTCATTGGTAGCACCATCTCTGGCAATTACTGCGCTTCCAGGTGCAACAGCTGCTCCTGCATCATGACCGACAACAGGAGAAGTAGGAGCAGTAGTAGCGTTTGCTAGATTAGGTGATGTCACAGAAGCACCATCGATGGGTGATGCAATGGTGCTTCCAGATGGAGCAGGTCCAGTGGTAGTGGTGCTATCAGGACTTAAAGTATGTCAGACGACTGCATATTCAAAAGAGAAAAAGAAGACCCGTATGTCATACTCACATAATGGTTGTAGTAGTAGTAGTAGTGCCTTCTCCTTGACCTGCGGCAGAGCCGAGAGAGCCTGCCTTTTCAGGTGCGGCAACAGTAGGACCACTGGATGCAGTCCCTTGGGGAGCATTAGAAGCATAGGCGGGAGCAGCACTCGCATCCGATGTGCCACCAACTTCACCACCATGACTAATGGCTTGACCAATAGAAGGATCAATCTTTTGATCAACCATTGGAGCAGCGGTAGCACCATTGGCAGTCAAAGGAATATCAGTATTAGTAGTACTCATATTGGCAGGAGGCGAAAGATGTAAACGATGATTTAAATCGGTTTCGCGAGAGTTTAAAGGATTTTGTTTGATAGTAGAAACCGACAGGTTTGCGACAACTTCTCGTGTAGAAGGAGATAAGAGCTGAGTACAGAGAAAAAAGAAAAGTTGGTAGATGGAAAATATGCGAGCGTACAAAAGGGAAACGGAGGAGACTTTTATGTAGCGGGAAAAAAGGAAAAGTCTAGTCGGCCAATAAGTAGGGGACTTGATATAACCAAAAATTCACAACTCCTCCAAATTGAGAAATAAGGCCATCAAAAAGAAGGTCGACGTCATTCTCCACATATGACTAGCGCTATTTTGGCCATTTTTGTAGCGAAAAGCAAGTCCAGATTTTAAATTCAGCATATGAAAGCCACGTGAGCATGTCTTTTTTTGAATATCGATTCTCATAACAGTCTTTTTGGACTTGGCAATATTTTTTTTTTAAAATGATAGGATTAAATCTGGTCTCAGAAGATTGATAGATTAAAATATTCGGAGTGAATTGTTCATGTTGCGGAGTTTTACAATTCTTTCAAAAGAGGCAGTGCTGGTGTAGCTACTAGCAATTGCTCACAATGACAAATTTAACCTTTCAGAGGCAAAAGGCCTTCTTCATCCTTCTCGAAAACGCCGGCCACTGATGATGCGCATGCTGGAAGTGTTCCTACCTGAATGCTCAAAAATGATCAGTGTGTCGCGGAGAGTGACTGCATTTACTAAATCTAGTAAGGATATAGTATAAGAAGACTTTTATCACAATTGCAATCTGCATAGCGCTTATTGGAAAGGGTATGCGGTAGAGGGTTAAAAAGGAGTTTGATTGTGACCTCAACAGCATTGTTTAAAATTTTTATCAACTTAGTAGTAGAAATAACTTTAGATGATGCAGAAAAAGTCACCTTTCTATAAAGACTTTAACTCTGTCACTTCTCGTCGAAGTGCTTGAAGTTCTTGCAAAACTGCTTCTAAATCTTTCGTCGTTACTGCACGATTTTCCTTTTCTTCCTCTTCCTCGGACTAATTGTAAAGGGGGCGAAAGAAGATAAAGTGATTTAGCTAAAAAGTTAAATACTTGGCAAACTCAATAGATTCTACTCACCTTGACATTGGGTAATTTCTTCATCAGATCTGCAAATTTGATTGTTACAATCTTCATATCTTCACCACCTTCTTTGCTAGCTTTGAAATTTACAACTTTTTGCCCTTCACCCAATCCACCTTTATCACCCGGTCTCATTTCGACAACTGTACTACATAGCATAATGAATGATTCCAAATAGCCAATGTTACTGTCACTCTTGCCTTCTTGCTTTAATAATGTTGCTATCCATCTAGCTGTCTCGCATGGGTGAAGATAGGCGCTATTGTGACCATTTGCAGGATTTTCTCCCATACTAACAGCAGGAAAGACGGCCAGACCATCAGCAACTTGATTGGAAGCATTTTCCTTTGCTAAAAAGACGGGAGAAGTACAGAGTGCTTCAATTGATAAAGGTGATCCATCTAGAGATGATAATTGTGATTTAGCGATTCAACATATATTCATCTTTTAAAGGGCACTCACCAGCATTAGCGGCCTCAAGATATAAGACGGGCACTTTCCAGGTAGAAGAGTAGCAAACGGTTTGCTTGACGTTGATTGTGTTTGTGCTACTCGAAGTAATATCTTGAGCATCAGCGTCGTCTCCATCAAAAGTGTCAGTTACTGCCATAGAGTCAAGCATAGCAGCATCTTGATCATTAGAAATATTTGTGTTGTCTATCAGAGGTAGAGCAAAGGATCGAGTCATGTGGGAAGTATAAGGTGGATTATCGCCCTCATCATAATTCCAACCTCTAGCATAGACGTGTGAACCAGAAGGAGTTGAATTTGGCAGTGATTGCGCGTACTCTTTGGCTGCTTCTGTGAAATCTTCTCTACTGAGAGAAACTTTAGAATCGCTTGTTTCCGAGCTGTTGGCTTCACCAAAGACTGGATCTTCAACACCATCTTGAAGACCAGCTACATCTTTCAATCGTCTAACTCTTTCTTCGGGAAGATCATCCAGCATCTCCATTCGAATACGTTGACCCATTTTACCTTCGACTTGACTTTCATAGAATGCAATAGCACTCAATGGAATTATGAATAGGGTACCTTGAACATACTTGTTGATCTGAGCATACAGCTTCTTTGGTAGTATTGGTTCTAGTGGAGCTAAAAGGAATGCTTCAATAATATTGAGAGGTGGTAAATAGACGAATTCATCTGGTGCTCGAATAGCAGAGACAACTTTGGAGCAAAAGTAAGCTCGAAAAACATCTGTTGCATTGTCTACTGTCTTGTCGTATGCTGAAGAGAAAAATGCAACCAGAATATTGGCTAAAAGCATGACTGTAATGAAGGAATAAATGTAGAATAAAATTAGACCAAATGGTTGACCAAAGTTGCCGGAAGGTGCATCAAAGTCTGGTTGTCCTAAAATAGCAGCCATTAACATATTGACTACAACTGAAACAGAATCTGGTACTCGTTCACTATCTGCAGCATCGAGAGCAAAAAATGATTGAGCAAATCCGACAGCTGTCAAAAGCAAAAGCAAAAAGAAAGCCGCCGTCTCCTGAAGCATTCGAAGCAAAACGATTTGAATGACACCAAAGTATTGAAATCCATCTGCCAATTTGAGAAGTTGCATCCAAAGTAAAGGAGCAATGCAACTCAAAAATTGAAAAGCAAGTAATTGATACTCTGATGCCCTTTTGTCATCCCTTTCTACCCAACCACTGACTCTTATGATGAAAGAAGTAACAAATAGTGCATCAGTACAAAGATCCACTAGAACCCAAAAGGAATTGATTTTGTCTAGACCACGCATTTTGAACCATCGAGTAAGATCCTCAAGTAGGTATCCGGCTGCAAAGACCCACAAAACTATTTCCCAAGCATCCAATCCGGTATACTCAAGTGTAGTAAAGGTATAGATGACGATGAGAGCGATATGAATTGCTAAGCCGGCATAATAAGAGTACTGTGGAACACCTAGTCGAGTAGGATCGATGCGACCAAGAAAGGATGGTTCACTGGCTTGATGTGGTTCAAAAAAGACTATTCCCGAAGGACCAAACTTTTGAATAAGTCCTGCGAAAGAAGGCTCAAGAAGTTGAGAGTAGATCCTTACTACTTTCCTTCGGTATAATACTCACTTCCTTTCCACAAATCTTCTGCACAACGCTGAGCTTCTGGGCTGGAGAGGAATATAACACTAGTTGCAAAGGTCGTAACATTTAATTAGAAACCACTGACACATGAGTTGAAATACAACTCACCAATTTTGATCTACGGCACTCTCTAATGTACTGGTAGGAAGACTGTTGTCTCCATCTTCTTCTAATTGAACAAATCGCTTACTGAGACTAATGTGACTACCATGTGTTGACATGCTACTATTGTCTTCTTTTTCTTGACTGCAAAGTGATTCTGCTAGAGCCACTGCCCTCCTCGCAAGAACCTCACAAACCAATGCTCTTTGTTCATTGAGAGTACGCGACTGAGATCTTGCATCACTGTAAGAGTACTCTCAATAATATTAGCATTCATCAGTCTCGGATTACCTTGTACATGCTGATCCAACTCACTTGACAAAGCCTTTCCTCGCTTCTAAAAGAGCAAATGGAATAGCCTCATTTAGATCACCACCTGCTTGCAAAAATGTCTTTACTACTTCTTCACTAAGAATTCCTTCTGCTCCAAGTATACTGTCTTCATCGACTTCAATTTTAATCCATTCTACTATCATTGCCCTCACTCTCAAAATCAAAGCAGTGATACATCGAGGAGAGACAAGTGTGTGTGGTTGCAATCTTGACGTACTAATGACTTGCATTCCTGGATCTTCATCATCATTGTTCGACATGCTGTCTTTTAAAAAGAAAAAAAAGAACCTCTGGTATAATTCAATAGTTATGTTGGCAAATTTAAAAAGAGTGTGTGGGGGGTCCTAGCGAAAGAATATAAAATTCACGCTCGCAAAGATTGCACTGGTAAAAAATCGTCAAACTTTACCTTGTCAAAAAAGAAAAGCAAATTAAAGCACTGCCAAGAGATGTTGGTCCGAGCGCGCCGTAGGGGGGGGCGCGGCTAAGAGAGACGACCCTAGGAGAAATTTTCTATTTTCTTATCGTTGAACGCATACTTTAACAAGACTACTTTCAATAATGGCCTTCCGGTTGGAATCAGGCATGGCTGCCTCTCCTACTGATGTTACGGCAACCAGTAATTCTGATGGAACTTATACTCTCTTCTTCTTTGGTACATTGGTTCATCCTGCTATTTTATCTAAAATCATTCAAAATGATGGATCTCATGTTCAAGTTCAACCAGCCATTTTACCTGGCTATGTAATTCATCATGTCTTTAATGAAGATTATCCTGGTTTAGTAGCAAAGGATCATAGCAAATTAATAATGCACAAGGAAGAAAAGAGTAAAAATTTTGAGACTAGTAAACAAGTCATTGTGACAGAAGCAGTACGAGGTACTGTAGCAAGGGGTTTAACAGCAAGTGACGTTTTTAAATTGGATGCATTTGAAGGTGATGAATATATTCGAATTGGTGTCAAAGTTAGAGCAGATTCTTCTTTACCAGCACTTTATAACAATAAAAGACCTAAAGATGAAAGTATTGGTCAAATTCTATCTACTCTTGACGCAGAAAGAATTTCAAATATAATCAAAACAGAAGCAGAAGAATTTGCAAACGTCTATCTTTGGAAAGCATCTCATGATCTTTTGGAACCAAGGATATGGAACTTTGCAGATTTTACAAAGAGTGGAAAAGATAGAAGATGGTATGCATAGAAAAGAGGTGAACCCTCAAGAACGCAGAAGAAAAAAAAAAAAAGATAATTTATATTACATCAATATACCACTCTCTTGAGAGAAAGTACGATTTGATTGATTATCGATAAGAGCAATCAAAGTAATATAGACCATACTATATGAAATAGACAGATGCAGATGGCGATTACGTGAATTGCTTCCTACAAGTTGGACTCGTCGTCAGAATATATAATAAGCTTCAGTGTCAGAACATTTCTTTTTTTTTCTTTCATCGCCAATCTGCTCCTTGAGCGTCACGACTTGGTGGACCCCAAGGGGTAGATGAGCCAAAAGTTGGATAGGCAGAGGAGAAAGGTGGTTGTGGTTGCTGTTGCTGTTGATTCATAAATTGCATAGCTTCATTACCATCCCAAGCACCACCGTGATGAGAAGTGGGACCAAAAGATGTTTGAGAAGCAGAAGAGGAGACCCCTCCAAAAAGTAAATGAGGTTGAGAAGTAGTAGTAAGTGAAGGCCCTGTTCCAATGGGACCAGGTCTTGATGAAGGTGCCTTATTACCATTGATGACTTGTAAAAGTAAATGTTGCGCAGTGAGAGGTTCTTCCACTTGATTTTCCTTTCCTGGCATTGAAGCTGATGCCTTTAAATTATTTAAACTTGTCTTTGTGACGGTATTGCTAGCCTCCATGACGCTACTACCAGCACCAGCAGCAGAAGGAATAAGGATAATTTCGCCATCATCGTCATCATCATCTTCTTCTTCTTCTTCTTCTCTTGTTCGACTTCCTTTCCTACTTCCATTTGTTCCTAAAGCTCTTCTTCTTTCATCAACTGCTCGCATAGCTAAATCGACTGCATCTTCTGTACTTTCACTACCATTTTCCCATTTACTATCTTCACTTTGATCGCCAGTTGACGTCAGCACTGCCCTGCTCTTTGCAAGGCTTGAATTTGTTTGACTCTTTCCTTTAGCTTCAATCAAGTAAAAGTGATTCTTGTCATCATCAAAAGCAATGGGACTTGAATCAGATTCGGCAATCACTTTTGCGTCGATTAATAAATCAGCAATTCGAATTAAATGTTCTTCATTGGGATGAAGTTGATCTTCTGCCATTTCTCCAGTTACACCTCCTTTTCCATCACCTCTTGTATCGACAAGCATTGCCTTTTTCATAGGAACGAATCCTCTCATATCACGATCTTCTTCGAAATTAAGACTTGTCATTCCACTTTGACCAACTGTTCCAAAATTTGGTAATCGATCAAAAGGAAATGCAAATCTAACAACATTAATAAAATTGATATACTCTGACCAGAGATCGCTCAATTCCCTTTTATGCATATCTAATGCTTCTTGTGCTTCAGCAGATATATCTTGACTTTTCTCTGTCGAATTTTCTCGGCTTCGTTCAATGTATTCTACGTGACTTTTAAGCCATTTTGAAGAAATTCGAAGTGCTGGTAACATTCTTCGAAAGACGGCTGTAATATTTCTTGCAACAGAAGCAGAATTATGAGAACCATGAGGATCGGTTGGTGGATGTCTCTTGGCCAATTCCATGGCATCTCTCGTCTCAGATGCACCTACTTCAACCAAAACTCTAAAGAGACCAACAAGGTGTAGAAGAATTTGCTGCTCTGAATTATTGCTACTCAGAGTATTTTCACCTTCCTCCTTGGCAGGCTCACCTCTCCAAAGTCGACGAGTCCAGAGAGAAGCGATAGCTGCCACCACAATTTGCACAATGGAGTCAGCTGCAAGTGCTTTCCCAATTAACAATGATGAAATGCTGTGGTGACAACTTTGCAAATATGAATGAGGTAATGAACCTTCCGAGGGAATAAAGAAATGGCCGTGTAAAACGACCAAATTATTAAATAGCGGTAGCCTTTGCTTCTCCAAGTCTTCCCAAGGCTTGACGCTAGGTGATGTTTCACCTTGAGCTCTCCATGTGTCGACTGCTCTCTTTAGCATACTTTCGAGATTCTGCTTTGCCGGCTCAAATGGTGTTACAACACACAATGCTCTGTAATAGTGATAAACGGCAGCAAATGGCTCTGCCTTGTAGGTGGAAAGAACAGCAATAGCATTGGAAGCTTGTCCATGTGAAGGTATGATAGCTCTGGCTTGCTCATAACATAGATGTGCCTTTGTATAATCTCGACCAATATTTTTGTCATCATTGAAGGAAGGTATGATAGGTCGTCCAGGATGGTGTCCTCCTCCTCTACCTCCCCTCTTTCCACTTCTTGGGTGATGTAAAGCCTTAGCAGGTGATTCTTCTCGTTTTTCTTCTTTGTACAATTCCCGATATCTTGCTAGATCACCACAACATAATAATCCTTTGTGAATAATTTCGAGCAAACGAGTCATATTGGCCGGAATTTTACTTTGAATTTCCAAGTCTCCCCCATCAGCATCTGCACCCGAAATACGATCCAAACCAGTGGATAGGGCGTCATCACTCAATTCTTGAGCTACAACTCTATCGCAAACAATTCCCAATAAGCGAAGGTTGGGTTTTGCTTCTTCAACGTTGAACACTCTTGCCACTCTTCCTACCAGTTCCCTCCAGAATAATTCTTCTTCGGCGAGATAAGCGCGAAATGAAGCAGCAATCTTGATGTATCGTTGCACTGATTGTACTTGTTGCTTTTGTTTTAATTGCCTAGCTTCACCATTCGTATGGGTATCATGACGGCCTTCACCTTTTTGTCCTTCTTTAATTTGCTTTTCCAATTGACTCAAAACACTTCGATAAACGTGTACAGCAGGATGAGAAGTTTCAGTCCAAATCTCACTGTCAACACCTCTACTTCTGCTGCTAAATGGGAAATTAAAAAGTAATTTAAGGTATGCATTTCGTAATGACTTTCGTGCCAAAACTAGTGATGGGTGATTTTGACCTTTTTGTTCTTGACGCTCTGTTCTGAGTCTTGCTCGTAATGTCTTTGATTCTCGAAGTAGAGCTGATAGACGAATCTCATAAGATGAATTTCCCGCTGCTACTGTTGTTGATGACTCCATATTGGCGGCTTCTTGGTGGAGCGAAGTAAATAAAATAAAGAAAAAAAAAGACGTTGCTATATATATGGCTAACGTCGAAAACGAAATTCAGATGGCGTCTTTCATCCTGTCTGATTCCACTTGGTTCACGCAACTCCTCTTGTTGATCTTCCTTATATCTCCGGAAGTTGCTGTGTAGTACGAGAAGAGTGACGGGTATAAGTATTATCGATAAAGAAAGTGAAGAAACTTCAAATTAAAATACCCGTCAGTTGCTGGCCTGCGCGTATGTAATTTTTCATTAGATGACCATTCCTTCTTGACAAGACCACGTGGCCTGCTCTTTCTGAAAAGGATTCTCCCTCGCTCACCTAAATTTATGCTTCCTTTTCCTCCTCGCTCGCAGAATATTGACTGCCGTTTGTCAAAAGTATCTTCACAGGAACATTATGATTCTTGTGACATGTGTTTGAAAGGGTATAAGGAGACCGGAGTTGTAAAATTACATCCGAATTTACGCCCATTGAGAGTCAAAAAAAAAAAATTATAAAACAAAGGAAATGAAGACAAAGGGAAGCTTGTAGCCACAACAAATTTCCCTTTGTTCGAATCACTTGAAACGCTAGCAGTATGATAAAGATGTATTTTGTTACAAATGTTGAAACTTTCGAGTTGATTGTTGGGGGAGGGGATCCCATCTGAACATTACCTTGTACCTTGTCATAGTCATCCATCCCAATCTATTGCAGAGCAATGTCAGGGACCTCTCCATCTAGGGAAACACTACAATTACCGAATTCCTATATAGACCCCAAGAAAGAATCAAGTCAAATGTTTGAAGGAAACGATTCGCAATCGACTGGCCTCGATTCTTGGCTTGGACTTCGAGCTCGTCTTTTCTTAAGTCTAATTTCTTATGGTCTTGTCTCACTCATCTTTGTAGGTACACGATTACTCATTTCAGCTGCTCAAATGGATTCTGAAGTTCGACGTTCCAATGAAACTCTTTGGAATGCCTGTAAGGATACAGAACAAGCTGCTTCATATTTAGTCTCGTATCCACACCTGCTCGCTGACAATTTTAATAGCGTGACCAAAAGGAGTGTTGACGATACGGTGCAAGGACTTGGGATAATTATTTTGCTTTCGTAGGTTAAATTTATCCCCATCGCTTCAAATTTGTGATGAGCTGATTTTCCCTGCAATCTTGTTTCTTTACAGGATAAAAGCCATCGAAGAATCGCTCGTCTTTCTGGTGGACATGTATCGCAGCTTGTTCTTATGTTTCATGGAATTTGTTGTACAAGCATCGCTCTCACTTCTCATCAGTGCTGTAGCATTATTCTCAGGAGTAGTACATGATGCAGCTCAAGCAATTCAACTTTCAATACAAGCTTCAATCAATGCTCTCAACGCTACTTTGGCGACCACATTAGGAGGCATGAATGACATTCTCAAAATCGTTGGACATTCAATTACCATTCCAATTATAGCGCAACCAGATTTGAGGTGAGTAAGATTTCTACTGTGAAAGTGAAAATCTTCTGTTAACATATAATTATTCCACTTGAACAGCTCACTAAGCAATGTTAGCCTGCCGACTACTTTGCAGGATAGCCTCATCAAACTCAATAATAGTCTGCCAACGCTAGCAGACTTGAAAATTAGAGTAGATAGTCTAATTCAGATCCCTTTTGAAGACCTTAAAAGAGAAGTCAATACTAGTGAGTGCTAAAAAAGAGTCATAAAATGAGATTTGTACACTCACGTCCTCTACAGCTATTTCTAGCTTTTCATTTAATCAATCAGCCCTTCCTGTGCCTCAATTGCAAAGCATTGCATATTGCAACGACAATCTAAACACCAAGCCTTTAGAAGATCTCGGTCATGATCTGAAAAGAGTTGCATGGATGGGTATTGCTTTATTGATTTTGTTAGGTCTCTCATTCATCGTGTTCAATCTTTTCCGAGAATGGTACAGCTGGAGAAGCTTACAGAATCATGTGATACACCTCAAGCAAGCTTTTTGGCTCTCCGTGGACAGCAATGGTGAAAGAAAAAAGATGACTTTGGATGAACGATCTCTCTTTTCCCTTTTCCAATTGTCAACACATCCTCTACTGGCAGAGTGGGGACTCAAATACGCCGAGAAAGTTGGCATTCGATCTACTGATGGCAAAACTAGAGTTCGTTGGTGGTTGGCATGGATCAGTCACCCAGTAGGATTGATGCTCTTGATCATGGGATTGGTAGGATTTCTAAGCGTAGAATTGCAAATTTCTGCTGTAGACAACATTGGACAAAAATACCAAGGTCGATTTGAAAATATGTTGGATACCTCGACTATTGATCTACAAGCACAACTGGATAATACTCTGCGTGGAATTTCTAGTGACTTTGCAAATAAAAGCAATACAATCATCTTGAGTGCTCAAGATGATTTGAATAATCATTTATTCAACTGGATCAATACAACTACTTTCACAATGAACAACACCTTGAATGAATTCATGAATGGTATTGCTACCGCCATAAACGACACCTTTTCAAATACTCCTCTCTTCTCTCCTGTTCAATCCTTTGTCGATTGCGTAATTGGTCAAAAAACAGCAGGAATTGAAACAGCTCTGACTTGGATTCAACACAATGCAAAAGTAACATTCTCTACAATTCCTGATGATGTATTAATGGTAGACTCCAATTCAACGCAAGAGATCATCAAACCAATCCAGGAAAGTGCTTTGGGTAATAACGGAATCTTATCAAACTTGATAGAGACATACACTCGAGCACTGAAGAAAGAACGGGTCATGTTTCTGGTTCTATTATTACTTTACTTGATACTGTTTGGAATTGGAACATTCATTGCAATCTTTGCTAGGAAAAGAAGACTTACTGATGTTCTTGTTGAAAGTGAGAGTAATAAAAAGGCAGGTCACAATTTAGACGACGAGCTTTTACTCCACAATGGCTTTTCAACATTTGATCGGAGTGCTTCACCTGGAATAGGAGCATCTCATCGTAGCATTTCCAAGCCTTTACATCCGGATGTATTATCAGTCTTAAGCCAAGGTCATGAATTACCCCATCAGCAGCAGAGAACAATAACAAGAGCTATTGCAGTTCCATCATCGGGTCATACTAGTTGGGAAAGTCTATTAGATACTCGAAATAAATCATCTTTCGAAGATGAAAAACCAGACAATGAATCGAAACATTTTTGGGTTCGAGCATTTCCCAAAGTAAAGACGTATAGTGTTGATTCAGCTTATAGCTTGGGGCAAAAGGGGATGAGTATTATTTCCAGTCTTCGTAATAGTCGTCACGTTGAACAAAATGAAGATGGAGAAAAGTCTAAACGATGCAGCACAAAATGGAGAATCAGTACACCAATAGCTCACGACCCATTTCTGTTTATTCCTAGACCTACTTCAAGAGTAGGTGACTCACTTTTAGAAGCATCTTATCCAGCATCATGTGATTCTTACTTTAAAACCGACTCGATAATCTCTTCATCTTCTTGTGATGGTTCCGTCGATAGATCTCACCTCTTTCCTATAAATCATAGAAGGCAAGAATCGCTGGCAAGAGGGGCTCGGAACGTGCATCTCAGTGATATCAGCGAGAGGCCAGAGATACAGGAAGAAGAAGTTCTAGTCTTTGATGAAGCAACTCGCCATTCAAGACATTCTCATCCTCGACTAAACTTTCTAGTTGCAAATTATGGTCAAGAAGTACCACTTTATCGAAATACCATCGAATCGAATTATCGACTAGGACAAGCTTTTTGAGCCATCAAGTCACTTTTCATTTTTGTAATACTACCAATCAGCATTCATGAAATTTGTATACAAATGAATTAATCTACTAAGCGTCGGAAGAGACCTTCGTCTTATCCTTTTTGTGCTTTCTTTCGCCACTTTCACCTTCTGCCTTTCTCTTCCTCTTCTTTTCTTCCTTTGCTCCGTCCTCTTTAGGTGCAATGTAGGCCTTTTCCCTCTCCTTCTCTTTATGCACTCGGTGCTTCTCTTGTCGATCTTCTCTCTCTTTGATTTCCTTGATCTTCTTGTCCTTTGGTTTGAGAAAGTATTCTCCGCTTTCAATTTGCAAGTCAATCTTACTCGGCTGTTGAGGAGGTGGAAATGGTGTATAGACCTTCTTCTTTGGCTTTTCTCTATCTACTTGTCCTGATTCGAGTGGTCTAGAGCTAAGTGGTGTTGCATTGGCACCACTGAATCCTTCTTCACTCGCTCCACCTTTTCCGGTCGACTTTTTACTCTTGACATTACGCTTCTTGAACTTGGGCAAAAATCTCTCCCAATTCTCGTCAACTAATTTGGGATCCTTTGCTAATTCTCGTTTTATCATTAGCTCCTTAATGTGATAGATTGGGTGAATGTTCTTCATACAATCAATCACAATTCTTCTTACTTCTTTGAGCCCTTTGTATCCTCCCATGCAGCTGACAGTGTTACCTTGAACAAGGATGTAACAGCCAGTAAGAAGTTCAATTGCTTTCAACGTGCTACCATTGGGCCCAATGATACGCTGCCTCCTCTTGACAAATCTTTCCTTGTTTCGAACAAGATTACCTATCTTGATTACGTCGCTTACAACGTCATCTTCCATAATTTTGATAGATTGATTGTAAGGAACACTTCGACTGAGTAATTTGATGAGATCTCTCGCCTTGAATATGATATATGGATCAATCGTCTTTCTGGTCGTTCGAACTGTCATGCTTCCCTCTACTAAATCTAGTGTGCATCCCACTCCATATTTGTCCAATGCCTTTGTAACTAATTCCCATATTGACTTCAGGTAATGTTCACGATACTTTGGAAAAAGTGTAGCAAAGCTGCTTTCCTGCGTAAATGGCTTGATCTGGTCTTCTTCGCTGAGTTTAACAATGTCCCAGTGATTAATTTCATCGGTATCCCATGCTGTAAACATAAAGGGAAATGTATCAGTGCTAATTTTACTGTTTAATGTCGTTTGTAGACTCACGTTTCTCCTTTCTAAAACGCTTATTCTTGTTCTCTGGTACTTCGGATGGACCTTCACCAAGGTCTACTTCGAGGTCTTGCGTTTTACTCCGCTTGGATGACATTGTTTCTTGGTTGGTGCAGGTGCTGGTGTAAAGTGTGGATGTCAGCCTCTGTAAAGACTGAATTGAAATGCTTTTTTTTTATTTTTTATTTTAACGGTAACACACTTGGCTCGAAAAAATTCAGGTTGGGTAATCACGTGAAATGTGTTTCGACATTTCCTCCCAAGCACAAGGTAAGCCTTTTGTCGTGTTTGAGTGAGTCGTGTATTGTTGGCGCTCGGCGCGCTGTTGCCCCTGACGGCTAAGATTAAAGTTCGATATTGTTGAACAACACTTTTTGAAATCAATTTTCTCCTTTTGGCTGCTTGCTACATTGACCGGGCCTTTTGGACAATTTTTTTCCAATGAGCTCGTCAACAATCACCTCACCAAAGGACGGCAATCTGTCACAGTGGGTGTCGCAAATCCAAGAGCGGCACCGGGGTAGCGGCGACGATAATACGCCCACATCAGTTGATTCTACTTCATCATCGGCGGCCGAATTAGAAGAAGAAATTCGAAAAAGTAGAGCCGAAAGAGCAAAGAGAAGAAGCCACATGGGTGGTTCTGGTGGTGGACCACTTTCACCACTTCAAACTGGTAATAATTCTCCAATTACTCCTAGTATACAGAATTCGTCAGCTTCCGGAGAAGATACTCTTAGAAAGCTACTAGGAGAGAGAGGATTGACTTTACCATCGGTAGAGATGAAAACTGCATACACACCACCTTCATTCACTTCAACTTCTCCACCAAAGCGAAGCAATGCTCTTCTAGATCGATACGGAGGTGCATCCGGTCCTACTGGAGTTGCAAATGCTGGCTCAAAAGATTCGCCCGCTTCCTTGGCTTCCTTTATGGGAGGAAGGGCAAGTGGACCTAGACTGGGAAAATTGCAAGGAGATGGTAGAAGTGCACCACCGGAAGCGAGCCTGATTGACGATACATACCGAAAGCCCATGCCTGGAATGACTGGGGGATTGGCTTCCTTCCTAGAAGCTAGGGCGAGCGGTCAGCAAATACAAATAAAAAGCTTTCAATCTACAAGTACAGCATCACCCACGGATGACACTGTTAATTCATCACGACCTAACCTTACTCGCACAGAGTCAAGTGAGCATGCATCTCAGACAGCGGCAGACACGACTCAGACAAACACTTTCAATAGCTCTCGAAATGACCAAGCGACAAGCCCACTAAAGGCTAGTCAAATCAGTGAAAGTAAGGAAATTACTCCTTCCCAGTATGGAGCGGATGAAAGGCAAAAATCGAATTCTGCTTCAAGCTCGCTCGCTCCCGCTTCTCTGGTTCACTCGCCTACTTCAGATGCCCTTGGACGAGGAAACTTCCAAACAGGTTTCCCTGCAAGCAACACCGGTACTTCTGCTGCATTTCAAGCCACACAACAAACATCTGAAAGAGTGCCTACTGCAAGCTTGACCAGATTGAGGTCTAAGAAAATGGTAGAGCAGAGGGTTCGGGAAGCTCAAGATAGAGATAGTAATGAACCAAGTTCAAGCACAAGCCCTGCTATTCGATCAGCTCCTGCCTGTGTAACAAATACGCCACGCATTCAAGATACTGAAGCTTCTACAGGCTCAAATGCAAAGCCAAGATGGGCCAGTACGGACAAATTCCCTTCACCTACTCTTGAAATAAAAAGTTCTTATATGCCAGCCAAATTTGGGACTGCACTACCAGGAATGAGCCAGAGCTCAGCGGTTCCGACCCGTAATCTGTATGCATCAAATTCGAGAAACGCCGAAGAAAGAGAGGATGTCCATGCCCATGCCGCACCAGTTCGACTACCTGGTATGGGTTCAGCTCGAAGCCCCTTCACATCAAGGCAGGCTACAGCGGAGTCAGATGACATTGCACTGGGTATCGCACAGCCATTGGAGCCACTTGCAAAGGGAAGGGCAAAGCCAAAGAGGACAACAAGGACTGTAGAAACAACATCTTCCTCTGCTATAGAGGTGACGCCAAGCGAACCTACGCAGGAGCAGATACCTACTGAGAGCGCCAGCAGGGAAGAGTTTTCTGCAACTCGTGGAGGGTATAGTAGTCCGTCTAGGTCATCGTCTCCTCAAAAGATGTCAAGTAAAGGCCCAACGGGGTTGTCACTTGATACTGGTATGCAATTTTCAGATGTAAGGCAAAATTCACTTCCTGATTCTGCGGAAAAGAGGATAGCAGATTCAACAGCAGCCTTGGAAGCCTTGCTTGAAGGCAAGACGCTTAAAACACCTACATATGAGAAGAGTAAAGCTTCATATATTCCTGAAATTAAAAAGAGGACAGGGACATTGAAGATTGCAAAGAATAAGGATAGTCGCATTACGATTGATACATCTGCCTTCTTGCGTTCATCTACTAAGTCGAGAGATGCAAGCAGTCCAGTAAAGACTATTTCAATCGAAGTGTTCAATATTAATTCTGATGGTTCTCTGTCAAGACTGGAAGGTGAAGATGCAAAGGTACTTTATGAGACTGAAACTCAAGTCATTATACATCGCTTCAAAGAGTCCATCTCTAGCGGAGTGGTCATGACAAAGGTGTTTGCTAGGACTGGTAGAATGTCAAGACTATTGGTGGATACCAACTGCTCCGAAGCGAGAAAATTGCAAGAGATTGGTAAAGAACATCGTACTGAGATTATTGATGCTCGACAAGGGCGGGAATCAATTGAATTTGTTAAGCTTCTTGGAGGGTATATCGTAACGAAAGAAGGTAATCGAAAGAAATTTGAAGTCGAGAATACTACTTTCTACGATGTCCGAGGAAATCAAGGTGCTCTATATATTGATCAAGTCGATATGCTCACTTCAAGCCTATCATCTGCTCATAGTGCAATCATTACACTGGCTGGCGATGTATTTGTATGGCACGGTATTGGTTCAACATCTTCCATTCGTCAAGCTGCTATCTACTACGCTCGTCAATATCGAGGCAACTACTCTACAAAATCATCGCTCATCGAGTATGAAGAGGGAAAAGAAGATGAATTGTTTTGGACATGCTTTGATAAGGCTAGTGAATATTCTAGTGCATGGCATCATCAATTTCTTCCTCTACTAGATGAAAATGAATTAGTGACAAGATTATACTCTGTTCAAGGTCTTGGCAACCACAAGCAATTGGTAGAGCAAAATGAATTTTCTCTTCTTGATATTCGAAGAAATGGAGTTCATATAATTCAATTACCATTGGAAGTCTATGTATTAATTGGACCGGATGCTCGATCAAGGCGTAAAGAGATTCAAAGTTGTATCGAAGCTGCTTCTTATTTAGTAAAAGAAATTTCAAATCGACGTGGATCTACCTTTATGGCTTGCCCAATTCACGTAATCGCCTTTCCTTCGATTCCACCTCGGGAATTGAAATCTGCTTTTCGATATTGGCATGATGATCATTTAAATGGTAAAGGATGGCAACGTGCAGGTTTAGGTATGAATGTCTGGGAAAGGCAGAGTGCATTGGAGCAATTGAATTGCGATGAATTTCAACTTTGGCAACTCAATGATGAGGTATTTTTACCTATTGGTGTAGGGTTAGAGGATGTACAAGGCATAGATGTATGACAATTTAGCAGTGTAGAGTTATTTCCATATTGTGAGGTAAGGGACTGTTGCAGTCCTTGTAATGAAGACTAGTACAATTATATTATGCTCCACTCCTATCGTGTCAGTGTTGAAAATGTGTGTGTGTGTGGGGGGGGGGGGAGGGGAGAGGTGTTGTTTGACTTACGCGCCATATAATAAATATTTGGAAAGTAGCGTAGACCAAACGCTTTATGAGCTTAAATGTCCCATGACCTCTCCCCCCTTCACAATTATTAGAATAGAAGAGGGGAAAATGGTAATATAAAAAGGGGGGGAATTGCGGGGGAAAGAAAAGAAGGATTAAAAAGGGGTAGCTTACTCGATTTTTCTTTTGGAGGGAGTACAAAGTCTTGGCAGAAGAGCGGTGTTACAGGAATACTCTACCATTTAATATGATCAAAGTGTGTTAATAATTTTGATCGGTCATGAGACTTAGCAATTAGTACCACAGGCGCGACCAAAATAAAATATGGCTGCTTTTACACTTTTTTTTTTTTAAAATAAGAAAGAAGCCAGATATTGATTGTGATGGGTGGTGGTGGTCCATGCGGCGCTCAGAATAAGAATATTAATTATTGTTAGACTTGCGCAATATAGTAGGTACAGATGACCGTTGCCAATTGGGCAAACACCAATCTTTCCGTTTCTAATTGCTTTGATAGAGAATTTTATTCTATTGGATTTCAAGCCATCGTTTCCTTGATGGTCAATTAGCTATTGCTATGACAATGAAAGAGTTTAAATCCACCCCCCCCCTTCTATTTTGTTGCTTATTACCCCGCACTCTATAGTAGAACCATGAACAATACTCTACTATAAATCTGCTTTCGATTATGGAATCATTCTGATACTCACTCAGCAAAAGTCGAAAGGTGAATTATTCTCTTTTCGGCGGGGGGAGGAGGGGAGGGGGTGGTAATTATAGTTGGTAAAAAATAAACAAGAAAAAAAGGGGGGAGAGCAGATGACGCTCTCAACTGACGCGCACGGCATCAGTAGTCAGAGTAAGCTTTCGGAGTAAAGAGCCGTAGACAGAGGAATGACTAGACACTAATGACTCAAGCAAATCTTTATTTTTTTTTCTCTCTCTCTCTCACTCTCTCTATGTGTGTGTGTGTGTGTGTGTGTGTGTGGAGACAGTGAAAACCTCATTCTGTACGTCCTCCCCTTTCCTTTTTGCTTTCCCACTTCCATCATAGTCGATCTTGGGGGAATTACTTTTCCCTCCTACTACCACATTTACTCTTTCTTTTCTATCTTCACTTTCTCTACTCGCATCACCCACTTATAAGCGCAATTACATCTTAAATGTCTGAAACTGGCAAAGCAGAATTAAATGGACCGCACGGCAATGGAGCTATTGGCAATCAAGCTGAAGGTGTTCTCAAAGGAGGAGCTGACTTGGGTCGTCAAGTTTCCATTACCTTGACACCGAGTCAATTTGAAGAAATGTATCTCCAACCAGGTCTCAAAAGCACGGGTCAAGGTGAAAATATTAAAACTTTTGGTAATCCTACACCTCTAGGTATTGTGTGTTTCTTACTAACATATACACCTACCATGTGTGTCTTGATGGGTTTTAGAGGTACGACTGCAAATTCTTTACTATCGTATATGTGAGTAATGCCGTTACAATTACGATTACAATCTTATTTTTCAATTTGAATGAATGATTTGCTCACTGTGTAATGTCAATCTTTTTCCTCACCCTCCTTCAGCGGTGCCTACTATTTATTTGGAGGAATGGGAATGTGGGTTTCGGGTGAGTGCTAAGGGAGCTGGAAGTTTTTGTTTGCTGTTTCCTAATATAACCACCCGTTCTTTTTTCCCTAACGGCAGGCATCCTTGAATTTATTGTAGGAAATACCTTTCGTGAGTGAGCTTGATGAGTCTAATGCTATAGAAGTGGGAAAAGTAACATTCCTGCACTTGCTTTTCAGCTTCTCTCGTTTTCATTTCCTTGTAAGTCAAGTTGTTAATTGCTATACAAGAATGATCCTTTTTCTGTTTGCTCATCAATCTTCTATTTGGTGTCGTGCAGTGGTTCTTTCTGGTTTAGTCTTGGTGAGTAGATGCTACGCAAGCTACATTTGTCTATCGCTGAATCTTAACAAATGTGGTCCTCCCTCCCCCCCCCTTTTTTTTTTTTTTTTTTTTTTTTTTTTTTGACTATTCAGCTTTTGTTCTGGATCCTGTCTATCACGTTCAAGAAACACTTGGAGCGACAGGGCCCGCCTTCAATAGTGCTTGGTGAGTTGGTGACTTTTACAAGGTCCGGAATTTGAAGATGTGCTGATAAAGCACTCTTTCTGTGAATTTCTGTTGACGTTTGTAGGGGCCTAGTGAGTTGATTTTTTTTCTTCCTAAAGAAAAGAAAGAAATGGTAACCAATTGCTCTTACTGACTTAATTATTGTTTTGGAAGTATCTCGTTTTCTGGTCTGTCTATGTCTATTTCCTCGCAATTGCTTCGCTCAAGACCAATGTCGTCTTTGTCATCATTTTGACTTCTGTCGCGATGACTTTCAATCTTTTGTAAGTCTTAATTTTCTTAATTAAAAAAAATTGTTGGCAGCTAATCATTCCCTCTCTTTATCTCTTTCATCATTATAGAGGATGCACATACCTCAAGGTGAGAAACCCACCTACCCTAGCATCATTCTCCACATATCAATAATTAACTTTGTACCTTCCTTTAATTACTATATCGCAGCTGGCTTCCAACGACGCTTATGCAGCCACTCTACTAACTGCAACCGGAGCAGTAGGTTTCATTGCAAGCGTTGCAGGTTACTGGCTTCTCCTTCATCTTATCCTTGCTGCCGTAGATTGTGAGTTTAAAGGGAAAGGAACGGGGAAAGAAGTTTCACTAATCACCGCTTCCTACTCTAGTCCCTATTAATGTCCCTCTTGGTGATCTCTCTAGGCTCTTCAGGAAGAGAGGCGAATAATGGGCATATCGACTAAATGCCTTCGAATCTTCTTTACCCACACCTCTCATCTTGAAGACTCTCTCATGTTATTCTGTATCACCGTCATCTCTCTATATCTACCAAATTTTCTTTTCCTTTCCTTTCCCCCTTAAATCAATTCCTATAACTGGAAATATATCTCGTATCGAAACGTTTGCTTTATACAGCGTAAATGCCCCCCTCTCACCTATTGCCGAGTATAATTGCTCATACATCGTCGTGAGATTGTACAATTATTTATCTTTCACAGGATTCTACAGTGATGATCATAGTGAGACTTCTGTGATACCCTGTCGATCAATGACTCGAACTTTCCATGTTCCCATATCCACAATAAATCTCTTCTTCAATTCATCTACGCATTTTCGCAGCAAATCTAGACCTTCTTCTAAAGTCATGTCCGGTCGATGATAACGATCCAGTGTACCCATTGTAAACATGGCTCCATATCCGTGTGCTGCAAAGGGTACTTCTGCTAATGTTCCTAAGTAGTCCATCCAGAAAAGTGAAGGCTTTGACGAAGGCACATCAAATCCACCAAGAAGTAGATTGACCTGGTATGGCTTTCGGGATCGTAAAGAATTGGCTAATTGTACTCGAATCCAGCTTGCTGCTGCTTTTGGTCGCAGTTCGACATGGTTTCTGTATGAGTTTTTGATTATTGTTAGATCCGCTTCTTAATGCGAATAGAAGGGCGCTCTATGTAGCTCACCTAATTCCATATAGCCTCAGGTTCCTCTCGATATACTCTGAAAATTGTAATGTGTCTCCTGCAATCGTCAAGTTCTCCTGTCAGTCTTTACTCTCCATAGCCTATAGATCAGAATGTCTCGACCCACCTGATTCTCCGTTATAGGCCATGACGAGATGTTTGGAAAGCACCTTCATCTTGTCTTCATCCCCCTTCATCTTGACAATACTTCTTGCTGCATTAGAGTCGGATGCAATGATGGTGTACCCCTTTCCTGTAATACCAAAAGAACACTCCATGCTGTATAATTATAGCTCCCTTCCGATGGTGCTACAAGAGGAGAAAGGATTTAATGTCGTCTCTTCAGTAGCTTGCGAAAGAGCAGCAAGTTGCTTCCAATTTAGATACACCACTTGACGCATTGACTGTAGCGCCGCGCGGCCGTCTGACGCAAGTGTTAATTGAAACCACGTGAAAAATTTTAAAGAAGTTCACGACGCGCTTTTGATGAAGTGTTAGTTCTTTTGAAATTGAAGGTTGGTAGTCAACTCAACACCAAGCAAGAAAGCACACTTTAAGGGGATGTCACGCTCAAGTGCCTCAGCATCTGGCAGGAGCCTTGATGATCCTTCAACAGATGCTCATCAGGAGCTTCTAACCGAGCATTTTGGTTTCAATCCTCGAGTGTTCATTGATGCAATTGTTGATGCTGCTAATGGACACTTGTATAGTATGGCAAACCCATTCAAAGACTTTGCCGAAAAGGAACTGAAAAGGAAAAATAAAGACATAAAAAAGGGAAAAGTTAGTGGAGAATTGATAGATGTGATGGAAGCAGAAAGAGGTTGTCATGCTATCATTACGCTGATGGAAAATGCACTTGATCACACTTTTGATTTGCTAGAGCTGTACTGCCTCAAAGCAGTTTTTGGAATTAAACCTAGTCAAGCAAAATATATTACCCTTGAACACCATCGAGGATTAGACTTGCGTACATCAGAGGAGAGAGTGAAAAGTAAGATTGTCGGAGCATTAAGTGCGAGACAGGAGAGCTTGGATTTGGAAACAAAAGAGACTCGTCTTCAAAATGAAATAGCCAAAGCGAAGAGACTTCGTCATGCACTTCGATTGGCGAATATTTCAGCAGATCGAAATTTGGCTCGAGCAAAAGAGGTAGCCAAGACCTTCTCAGTGATTTTGACTGAAACCGACGGCAATACAAAATTGTCATCTGTGCTGCCTCAATCAGCAAGAAAATTGAGTGCAGACGCTTCTGCACTGATTCGAGCTCTTAAAACTCTGATCGACACCAATGCACTTGGCTCTAGACTAGTCATGGCGTCGGAAGATAAGGCAAGCAGCAGGGATCGGAAACGTGTGATGGAAGATAGTGGAGCAACTGATCAAGATAAGAAAGCTTGGGAAAAGGGTAGGGAAGGCTATATCAATTGGGAGATGAATCGCATACTTCAAAGCGTTCAACTGCAAAAAAGGAGTGAGGTAGGAGAGTTGTCGTTAATGGCAACTCCTGGGGGGCGCAAAAGGAGAAAGACTGAGGATAAATCAAACAATCAGGGAAGTACAATAGGCGATGCCAACAATTTAGAAGAGCTAGCAGAACGCCTTAAGGAGGGATGAGAGCCAGAGCCGTAATTTCGGTAGACGAAGTGTAAATAGATTATCAGTTGCTAATGTTTTTATAGTACAATCTAGAGGCTGGCTCGCAATTCGACAAGCTCGTCCCACTCTGCTTCACCTTCGAAGGAATCCTTTGTACGACCCATCAATGATCTTACTAAACTTCTAGCTCGGAATTTCCAATTGTCCATCGCCAACTGAACTCCAACTCCTTTGCCTTGACATTCTTTACCATTCTCATCGACTTGGATTTCTTTTTGTCCAAAGTTTTCGAGAATCTCGCACAATTCTCGAAGCTCTTCAATTGCTTCGACAAAGCTTGCTTTTTCTGTTGTCACTTTAATATTTGCATCACTGCCAAAGGAGACTCTCCAAGCATTCAAGTGTGCCTCGAGGGCGGATCGAAAGAGACCTTGCCAGAAGAGCAAACGAGCATAGGCTCTATAAATGGCGTCAGAGCTGGAGGTCCTGGAGGTCCGGGGCAAAATAACATTTTCGAACAAGTTGGAGAGTGCTGGGTATAAACCATGTCCTTCATGAGGACTATGGTTAGCTTTGCCTTGATTGACGTCTTTTCCATCTGTGGCATCTTCTTCCTTGCTTGGGGCACGAGTAACAGCATCAACAAGGCGATTTAGGACGGCCACATCTACAATAGTGTTGACGTCGATATTTCCGGCCCTAGCAGTTCTCAATTCGACTACTCTAGTCATCCCACGAATTGCTTCTCCCATCAAACCACAATCGACACTGACAATCATATAATTATTCCATATCCTCCAATCGTCATGTGAGAACCGCAGTGATTTTGTAAGAGCTCTATGAGCTAGTAATTTGACATCAAAAGCAGTAGAGCCACCGCCTGATGTGTGCTGCTGGCCTTCTTCTTCTTCTTCATCATCATCATCTTCAGCTTCAGTGTCGCTACTGTCGATTGCTACACCTGAATCGCGACTGTGAAGGCTATCATTGTCTGTATCGCTTTGTTCATCATCATTTTGCAATCCACCTAATACTTCTCTTGCATCTCGAGCGCTACCTCCAATTTCTGATAACTGAGCTTCTTGTAATGCACCTTGCCCTTGTTGACTCAACCTCAAATAACAACTAGCTAAATTATTCCAGCTCTCACCGTCTTCATCGTCAAGTGCTGTACACCTACGAAAGCAACGAGCAGCTTCCACTGAACCTTGAATAGTATCCAATCTCATAAACGCACAACCCAAGATGAACCAGCTTCTTGTGTAGAGGGGGCTGACCTTCAATGCCCGCTTTAGCCATAGAATAGTCTGTTGATAATTATTTTGTGCAAAAGCAGCTCCTCCAATAGATCTAGCTGCTCTAGCAGATCGATGACCAGATATATTCCATGCTTTTAAATAGTGATCCTCTGACTTTTCTGGTTCTAAGTCACCCAATAAACACCACAATTTAGCTTCTCTGGCTTTGTTGAGCGTTTTGGTGACTTGAATATCACTCCTTTGTTTCTTTTGGGATATTGCTTGACTACTTTCTATTTTTTTACCTTCTAATAAATCTCGAACAACTTCAATACCTCGATCTTGTCTACCCATGGCACCCCAACATTGAACAGCTTCTTCCCACATTTCAACCTTTTCAAAGATTTCAAGTGCACTTCTAATGACACCTAATGCAGCATATCGTCTTGCTAATTCTGCTTGCATCTCCCACTTTGATGGTAATTCCAATTCATGAAAGTATAGCAACCTCTCCTTTAAAGTAGAATCTGAAGTAGGCATTTGATCTAGCAGTGCTTGTAATTGGAGTACACTTCTTTGTGCTGTCCTCGTTCTATTTGCTTCCAATCGACTCCTCAAGAGTAATCCCATTGTATGAACGCTCCAATTGCGAGCATGTGTCAAAACTCGAGATACAAATGCAGATATTTGTGAAGATGTCAAGCCATTTTCAGGCGCTGTATTATTAATGTTGAGAGATAAAGAGAGTAAGATAGCCGAGTCCAAAGGTTCCAAAGGCTTTGGATTTGATGCGTCAAGGTGAGAGAGGGAGTCACTAGTACCTGCTACTGATGATGAAAAACGAGTTTGCTCTAGTAGAGTGTCATCATTGAGATTCAACTCGGAAGGCATTCCATCGACTTTTTGAGAAGATGGTCCTGTATTCCAGCCTGAATTATTAGAAGGTAATGCAGCTGGATCTACATCGTACTCTTCATCATTCTCTCCTTTTATTGTCGCTATAATCCCTTCATTCTCTACTGCATTGCCAGATATAGAGCTCTCAGCCAATAGGACTAGAATCGTCTTTTCATCTCTTTGAAATTTAGTCCTCTTTCCTAGCGCACCAGTCACTTCATACCTCAATCCATTAAATGCTGCTGCTTTTACAAACAGGTCGTTGGCTTCTTTGTCGCTACCACACCTTTGCAAAGCGAGCCCCTTGTCAACATAAAATCTTGAGAGAAGTGCTCCCCATCGAAGCTTTTCTTCCGAGTCAGACGCTGAGATTTGCAAATGAACAAGTTGATCCTCCACTGATTGTAGTGAGTTAAATACAGAAGATGTTGGAAGTACTGGAGTGTCGAGTATCCTCGAATGAATTGAAGCTGCTCTAAGTTGCCACCATGGGAGAGTAGTGACACTACTAGGAAGAGCTTGAAATATTCGAATAGCGAATAGCAAAAAGAATGGTGATTGACAGAGGTGATATGCTGGTTCACCTTCCCAAGTCAATTCATCCAGGCAAGATCTTTGTAAAAAAGTGTTGAGTACACCGTCTTCACACTCTTGGTTGTCGGCATTATGGTCAGTAGTGAGACTTCGAGCTGAAAATGCATCTGGAACGACTTTTCGAAAGAGCGTGATTGGGCTAGTTAATTCTATTGGCAAATCAGGACCTGTCCAATTGAGTTGTATGAATGCATGTAGTGAAGCTACTGCGACTGCTAAAGCATTTGAAGTTTCAGTATCTTTTATCAGAAGTCGTACCTGTTGCAAATTTTGTGAAGAATGTGCACTTGATGATAATGATGCTGCTGCTTTTGCAAAAGGTGATAGTAGAAGACGAGCTGATTCAGATGTAAGGACTTGAAGAAACGACCCTTCAAGAGTCAGCTTGACCAAATCCTTTGATTCATCACTGTTTCTGCTCCAATCCCCTGTCACGAGGTCCCACTCTGTCGAGGCTACCATTAATGGTCTCTTTGGTAGCTTTCCAAACAAGTTTCTTCTCGAATCTCTAATTTTAAAAAAGTAAATCTTTACCAAAAAATTGTCAGACCTAAAATTTCTAACGGCCGGAAGTGCGCGTGGTTCTATGAAGACACATCGCGACTAAAAGCAGTGTAAGAATAGGATCAACGTCTGTAGATCAACAGCATTTAGCATTACAAGTCAAATAAAGAATCGTACATGATCAAGAGTATACAAGAAACACTACATTACAAATCAACTACGAACAGCATGAAGGAGTAGTAGCTGATGAGATTTCATATTCTACTGATTTGTTGACGAATTGCGTTGAAACCGGCACATCCATCAAAGGACTCTTTTCAAAGAAATCAGCTGGCTTTAAACTAACCATAAGTGTTTCAACTGGCATGACTGGGAAATCCTCAATTCGAGGGTTGTGAGTTAACCCGAATACAGCCCATAGTACAATATCACTATCTATTGTACTTTCTCCTCTTGCTGTGTAGCTGTCAACTCCTCCTGCCTTGCCCTTTGACTGATTAGTCCATTGACCACCAGCCCAATATTCTGAATCTCTGTAATTTGACAACCAAATATGATGTTGTGCAAATGGTGCTCTTTTTGCTGCCACTGAATCCGGATGAGCTAAAAGTAATTGAGTAGCTGGCATATGTAGCTTATATCCCAAAGGTCGTTGAGAGACTGCATTCTTGATTTTTGAATTTATGATCTTGAATGTTCTATTAGTATTTACATTAAGATCATTGAAACCTTCCTTTTCCATGATTGTCTTGTGAATTGTGTATCCTGTTCCAAAAGGATTGTTGATCTTGTCTTCTTCTGTCTCGAATGGCATTGGTAGAGTATCTTCACATAGTAATGAATTTCCATCACCTCCAATTCTTGGATGAATTCTTAGACAGAATATATGTTGATGATTAGGAGCAAGCACACCAGGTGCTACAACATTTCCATAAGGTGAAACCTTGTTCTTATCAATGGGTTGCACAGATAATACTCCAGTAGCTCGTACTTCATAATGAATAGCACCTGCTAGATCAAAATTCCAAATGAGAATATATTCATAATTTGCCACCGTTATAATACTTTGTAGGACCAACTGTCTGTTACGAGTTACGTAGGGGTTACCAGTCCTGTAATTGGTGTGCTTTGAACCAAGACCCATATCCTGTTCATGACAGCAAATAACCTTTTTCTGTTTGAGTAATCCTCCATCTGGTAATGTTACTTCTCCATCAAAATACTTTATAAAACCTAGACAATCGCATCCCAATTGTAGTGAGTTGGCAGTGATACCGGCACCAGCATCACCTAAATCAAATGCTTGCTTACGATGTAAAGGTGGCCTTGGATCACCATAAGGTACAGTCATTTCTGAAAGACTCAATCGATAAAAGACAGATCTATTATCATATCGAATGTCATGTAACACCATTCCTTCTCTTGCATTCCAACTGATAGTGAAGCTCCACTTTTGCCAATAAACATGTTGTTCATCGAAGACTGTAAAAGAAGGACCTTCTGGTTGTTGAACGATGAGAGGTTTCAAATCTTTTCTTGAATTAAAGTTTGCTTGAAGATGAGGCATGTATTCATTCTCTTGATATATTGTATGATCAAAATTCTCTTTCCAAGTGTGTTTCATTCCATCTGCTGAATCTCCAGTATAGCACCACTCTACGCTATCAATCTCTTCTTTAACAATATCTACCCTAGGTACAAAGGGTAGTGGATAGGCATAATGAAATGCGTCAGGATCATGTCCTGTATTTGGTGGAGTTAGATACATGAGAAATTGAAGATAGCTTGGTTCATGATCAAATACATCACTCCCATAAATCCAAGGATCACAAGCCACCTTTGTATCTTCAGGTAAACCAAGTTCTTGTAAGCATTGCTTTGTAAGTGGTGAATTAACTACAATCTCTTCCCAATGTTGCATCATCGCTATATCCAGTGGTGCATGAAAACCTTGCTCTACCACTTTGTGCCCCTTGACTGTGTTGGTAATCAAGTCAACATCGCACACTTGAACTTCTACTGTCTTGGGAGAAGTAAAACAAACTTCAGCTATACGTGCTGGTAAAGTTGGTGAAAAAGGAACTTTTTTACCATTTTTTTGAAATGCATCAAGCCAAGGTGCTAGCAAAGATTTTGGTGGTTCTTTGATCTGAACGTACTTGAACCAGGCAGTCGAACATATTTCACGACGAATCAGTTCAACAGTCGACCTTTGCTCTTGTGGTGTCAAGGGAGCGAGTGGGTGTGTGAAAGTGATTGAAGTAGCTTTCTCCTTTCCATTAGAGAGGGAGAGATTGGAAGTCAGTGACTGAATATCAGAAAGTATTGAAGGTGCCATGATGGACGGTGTATGCTCTGAAATAGGTGAAGGTAAATGATTGGAAGAGACATCATCGTGGGCGCAGTCAACCTTTTTTATGCCTCAATATAGGAAGAAGCCTAATTAGTGTAAAGATTGCAATTTTTATTTTATTTTTTAGTTTTTTTTTCCTCGGATGTGTCGTGTAGTAAGTAGTCAAGAAAAGGGACATCTAAGCGACGCGACGGTAGGATAGCCGCCCCTTTTTGCCGTACGAGGAAACCTTATCTTTTGTGCGTCGTATAATTCTGAAGCGGGATACTTTTAAGCGTCGCATATGTTATCTCGTTTGAATAGGCGCCACTTAAGATAAGGCAAGGTTGGGTGTGGAATATGAACAAGCTTCGTACGGTAGAAAGGGGGGAAAAAGGGCGAGAGAACGATTAGAGCGGTATTGTGCCTGTCGTAGCTCCCGTTACTTGTCATCAGATACGAGTTGTGGCTAGGCTTTAGGAAAGTAAGTGGGAAGAAAGTAGTGCAATCACTATTATATTCTTCCCTTCACTGTGGCTGCTTTAACTCTTTTTTTAAATTTTGACGTGACAACAGAGTAGCATATAAACGAAGAATTTTTAGGCCTCTTCTTCTGGCTCGAGTACGACTTGATTTAATCGACTCAACGACTGCAATACGCTTTTTCTATCTTTCATCACTTCTGTTTTCATAAAATATTTTCACAATAAGCCCCCTACCCTATCATTTTGCAAAAATGTCGCAAAACAGTAGTGAAGACGTAGGATCAAAATCAATAAATCAAGACTGTAAGGACGCTACTTCACCTGAATACATCTTATCCTTGAATGAATACAATGACAATGAAATTCATGAAATGGGATTACAAAAGAAATTTGGTACTTTAGATGTTGTTGTAGTAGCTTACATGGTAATGGCAACTTGGATAGCTTATAGTGGAAGTATTGCTGTACCTCTTACTAGTGGTGGTATCAATGTAGTCTTTTGGGGTTTACTCATTGCCATTTTAGCCCAATTAGCGACTGCTTCCAGTTTATCAGAAGTAGCTTCCGTTTATCCTCATGGTAATCAGGAGAATTGGTGAGTGGTAGAAAGAAAAAAAGGGTAGAAAAGGTAAAATTCAGGAATTGGTTAGTGAAAAGTACCAATAATAAAACATTTTATTTCACTTAATCATCGTAGGACTTTTCATCTCGCCTCTGAAAATTCAAGGCGATTCCTAGTGAGTACATTTGAGACCTTTTACTCTTTCTTTTTACATCTTGACTCGATCTTCTGTGGTTTTTATTATTTATTTGTTATTTGTTATTTATTTTTTTATATTTTCTTTTCTCTTTTTAATTCTCTTCAAAGGCTTACAGTGTTGGCTGGTTGATTGCTTGTGGATGGACGTTACTTGGTTTAGCTGGTGAAACAATCACTGCTCAAATTATTTTAGCAGTGAGTACATCTGTTATATTAATGCAATTACTTTAATTTTATTTTATTTTTTTTGTTTTGACTTACCAATCTCATTTCCCCCTCTCTTCTAGATGGCAAATCTATGTCATCCAGACTTTGTTATTACTCCATGGATTACCGCCTTGACCATGTAAGTAATATTTCCAATTTATTTTTTCTTCTGAAGGCTTCATTAAGCTCACAAATGCAATAATTGTACAAATTAATTACAGTGTCGCAGTTTGCATTTCTTGTACCTTGTTTGGTATTTTTGGTTCTTCTATCCTTGCTAGAGCAAATACTTTTTCAACAATCTGGAATTTAGCAGGTGTCGTCATTGTTTCAATTATTATTCTCGTAAAGAGTAGAGATACCTTTAATACCCCAAAAGAAGCTTTTATTGATTTAACAAATGATAGTGGTGAGCTTTTAATATTCGTATTGTGCCATAATTAAAATTGAAGCATGCTGACTTTTCTTTTTTTTTTTTTTCCTATTTTTCCTATTTTTTTTACTCTTTGATTAAAATCGCAGGCTGGAGCAATACTTTTATTCCCTGGGTTTGTGCCTTGGGACAATCTGTTCTTTCCACTACCGGTGTCGAATCAGTTTCTCATTTCTCAAGTGAAATGAAGCATCCCAAGAAGAGTGTTCGTGAGTGACTAACTGCTTGATGCAACTTGTCGAAATTTTTTTTTGATAACTTTCGCCTTCTTTCGATTTCTTTTAGCTATTGGTATGATTGCAGGTGTAGCGCTCAATGGAATTGTTGGTCTTGCCTATGCTATAATGCTTTGTTTCACTCTACCAACTGATCCAACTTCACTTTTAACTTCTACTACTGGATTTCCATTTGCTCAATTCCTTCTTGACAAGACCAATTCAGTGTTAGGAACTGTTTTAATGCTTCTTATTCTTTTAATTCCTTTTTGGCTTACTGTTAGTGATGTCAATATGGCTTCTGCTAGAATCTTTCTTCAATTTTCTTCTCAAGGTGGTTTACCTCATGCACTCAGTATTACAAACAAGCGCTTTGATAGTCCACTTCGTGCTGCAATTCTTGTTTGTGTTATTCAGATTGCCATGTCTTTCATCTATATTGGAAGTACGACTGCTTTTATCAGTTTCATCTCTGTCCCAGGAATGATTTGTGAGTCCAATTGATCAAATTGTATTCTACTGGTCCAGGGCTTACTCTCTTTTCTCTCTTGTAGTGGGATTCACATATGGAGTAGTTGCCTTATTGATGCTATTCAGAGGAAGAAAATTGCTAAAGGGAACTCCAACTTTCAATTTGGGTCCCATTCTTGGAGTAAGTCCTTGTCAAGTAATGAAAAGTAGTGTTCCCGCGAGACTTAATTACTTTTTTAAAAATCATATTTTTTAAGCCCTTCTGTAACGTTATTGCAGCCAGCTTTTCGATTCTAATCCTCATCTTCTTGTCTTTACCTGCAATTGATCCAGTAACACCGGTGAGTAGTGTGCTACAATAGTATTCTACTTGTAATATTAGTCGCTTGGCTAACGAGGCCCATTACCTTTTTCCGATTTTTTTTTTTTTGATTTTGCAGCAAAATATGAATTATACCAGTGTCATTATTAGTGCTGTCTTTGTCATTGGTTGCCTCATCTGGCCCATTTACGGTAGTAAAAATTATAAAGGTCCTATTGAGCACTACTAGTGCTTCTTGTCGTTCTTTTCTCTTGTGTGTATATGTTTTGTCTCGTATCAGAATACAAGTGAGATTTTTTCAACATCTTTAATCTTTGCATGCTCTCTCTTGAATTTAATCCCAGACTGCTTCTAGTAAGGCTATAAGCAATTTTCAAGAGCTGCTGCACAGTCGTTGAATTTCATCCGACGCATGACGCGAAGATAATTTCTTTCCATCTATCCAATGCTACCACAATCACAATGACACAAGATCCAGGACCATCAAGCGTACGAGACGCTGTCAAAGCCTTCAAAGATGCACAAGAACAGCGTGTAAATCACTGGAAAGAGTATGATGAAGCTCTTGCACTGTATCAAGGACAAGAGCAGACTACCAATGGCTCATTACAATCACCCGCTTCGACACATATACATTGTCAACCAAGCCATCACACTGATACCACTTCAGGACATTATCGCACTGAACCATTACCAATGACAGACGAAATATTCAGCAAGATTCTTTCACTAGTAACGTCTGGTCTGCTCGATAGCTCACATTCTGTTCGAGCTGTTGAAATTGAGCTTAGGACTCGATTTCACCAGACTCAATTGGCAAATTTAGTTGGTCAAGTTCAGGATCTTGAAAATGCTGTTTTGAAAAGTATAGTGCAGCGAGATCAATCGAAAAGAATAGCAAAAGTTGAAGAAAGGGATATTGACGAGGAGAGTATTCGCAGAAACGATGCTGCTGTGCAGAAATATCGAGAGGATATTCAAGATTTGATGGCTGAAATCAGTGCAGAGGTAGCTGAATTAGAGGAGTGATCGAAATTATGTTTTATTGTTACATTGTCGGGTTAAGAAATACTACATCATGTATTATACAAGCAAAATGGAAAACAAGCTCAATTGATCTTCTCCTTCACCGAGCCCAATGCTGCTGAATCATCGGCCCCTTCTGCAAGTTTCTCCGACTTTTGCCAACGTGCTTCCATCTCCTTTCTTTCTTTGATTTCAAAGTCCTGCCAATCTTCTCGATAATCAACCCATCTCTCTTGTACATCATCAGCGGTTCCCCATCCCAGGGGTACTCCTCGATCTGCTACTGTGAACAAAGCACCAGCTGAAGCTGCTGTACCTCTTTTTGAAGCTCCACTAGGCTCATAGTTTGCCATTGCTGCTACATCATTGCTGGGAAGCTTGACCTCACGCAATGTTCCTTCTGGAGGCTTTGTGTCTTGTGTTACGTCCTGACTTCCCTTCTCTCCACTTCTATCAATATAGACGTAGCCTGTTGCCTTGTCAAGCACTCGCTGCAATCGAAGCATGCTTCGCTTGTCCTCCACTGCTAAAGTCTCAAAGGAAACAAGACCAAAATCTTCGACCAATTCACATATTCGCTCATTGAGTTCAGAAAAGCGTGAAGATCGTCTGGGTCCTTGTGATGATCTAAGATGATCCATGAGGTATGAAAGGTCCTGTACTTCGGTATAGTAATTAAGATTGAATGCTACAAATTAAGGAGTCAGCCTACCGCTCCGAGTAAGAGATGAGCTACACAACTTTCCCTCACCTAATCCTCCACCTTTTTCTCTCCTTTCACTACCCTCCTCCTCATCGCTCGAATTCATTCCATCACTACTGCTATTCGCCCCGGCAGCTGCCTCACCAAGTAAATCGACTTTACTGAGCACATTGACATGGGGTAATTCAAGAGTAAGCATGGCACGAAGTGAAAGGAGCAAAAGCGAGATGTATCGAGAAGCATCAGTAATATGCGAGGCGTCCAAAAGGTGAACAGCGACCAATCTCCAATCCTTCTTTTGTAGCTTTTCCAAAATTCTTCTCAGACTTCCATGATTTGTACTCAACTCAACTTGACCAGGTAGATCAAAAGCAACATATGCATCATCGCTTAATTGATGTAGTTGATTCTCCAGCCATTCGTAATTCTCCTCTAAGTACTCTATACAGTATAGCATTGCACCATTAGGTCCTAGTCCCAGCTCTTTCATGACGTCTTTGACAGTGATAAGGCTCGATATATTAATAGCGCATGGGTATGGAAGAGAAGAGCCATTGGCTGGATCCAAATTAATAATTGAAATCGGTCGACTAAGAGCAGTCAAGAATTGATACAAGCCATCACAATAGGTAGTCTTTCCTGATCCTGGAGAACCAATGATCAATTGACCAAATGGCATCCCCTTATTTTTTTTCTTCGAGACTTGCTTATAGACCAGAGTACGATTAGTCAAAAGATGGAGTCACTCCAACGGTTTCAAGATGAGATCCTTTTTCAACTTGGACTTGCTGCTCGTTGAGCGCGCTTGCTTTCTTTTCGTTGGTTTAATTTTTTTTATTCTTTTTCTCCTTTGCCTTCGTTATTAGCGGGGAATGACATCAGTTCGGACGGGGGTCCGCCAAAACGAGGGCGACTTTCAAAGCAGTGCTTCGATTTTTATTTTTCGTTTCCTTTTTGGTTTTTTAAGTCGGACCTCCTCATTTATTTCTATAAGCCTACTCAAAATTGACGATTTTGTAGATTGCAAACGTTCTACTATTCACTCTACTTGCATAGCTCCGTAGTTGAGCTACTCCTTGGAGTGAAGTTAGAAGAGAGAAAGGCTCTTTTTTGTCTTCATTCAAGAACAACAAAAGTAGAATGTCGTCTTCTTCCCCGGATGATGCAACTTCACCTACAGAACAATTGAAAATACTTGCTTCCAGTACCAGCCCTTCACCTTCACCTGCACTATCAGCTTACAGTTATACTTCTTCCACTTCAAGTGACGCATCCGAATACGATTTAAATTCACTCTCTCTAGATGATTGGGGCTTTCCAACAAAGACGAATGATAGTGAAATCTCTCGATCCTCAGAACCAAGAATAAATACCAATGTTGTCAATAACCCTACAACACCAAGCCATTCTAATAGAAAAGGTGTAAGTGCAGAATATATAAGCGGTGCATCAACTCCTATTGCGAGAAAAGGATCTGCTACTGGCTTTACACCAGAAAAAGGCGTTACAGGAGATAGTGCTGCGGTCAAGTTTATGGAGTACACAGAGGAAGAGGAGGAAGAAGAAGAAGAAGAGGAATTGGAGCCAAGTGGATTCGATCTTGAGGATGAAGATGAAGAAGACATGCACGCTCATGGAGTACCCGCTGCCAGAGGTTGGCGCTTGAAAGCAAGGTAGGTTTAGGCCAATTTTATGAGCCTGGTAAGTAATAAGTAGAGGCTAATTAGACCACCTCTTTTTCACCATTTACAGTAAAGCCAAAACACCCGCATTTCGAGCTCAAGTATTGACTATGTTCAGTACTCAACTCAAGCTCGAGACTTGGTCGGAAGAGACTGTGAATCCGGTACTTCTACCTCTTTCACCTGACAACCTCGAATTAAAACGTATCAGTGGTGCATTTTCTAATGCTGTCTTTTTTGTGTCTTATAAGGTTCCCTCGAAAATAGAAGCTATTGGACCAAGAACAGTTTTATTGAGAGTGTACGGAACAGGAACAGAAGTTTTACTTTCTCGTAGAGCAGAATTGCTCATCTTGCACACTTTATCAAGCCTCTATGAAATTGGACCACATATATTGGGAACATTTGCAAATGGTAGAGTAGAAACATTTTTCGATGCTGAACCGATTGGTAAGGAAGGTATGAGAGATTTGGGAGATAGAAGAGAGACCATTCGTGAAGATGGAAGCCTTTGGGTACGAGGTCGTGAGGGAAGAGCGCAATGGGTAGCTAGGAGGATGAGGCAATTACATGAGGTACCCCTTGAAACAATGAGAGCAGTTTTAGAGCAAGGTGATCTGAGAACTGGAAGTGAAAATAGTAGTGGATTGTTTGGAAGAGGAATTGAAAATCATTTATTTGCTCGAAGTCATCGACCAATGTCGTTGAAAAGCAAGGGACAAACGAGTAATTCTGGAAATTATTTTGAAGGAAAGTCTTTACTTAATCAAAACCCACGAGAGAGTCCGGCACCAATGACACCAGGAGATGGAACAGCAATTCCAGATACTTCAATTACAGCTGCAGGTGTAGATGGTGCTCAAGTTCAAGCGATGACTATTCAACAATATTCACCAGTACATCGAAACAATTCTATTGCTTCTTTTGATTCTTTGGCAACATCTTACAATTCACAAGATGGTGGTTCAATGTCTTCTGGTAGTACTGATAATCTCCTATTAAGCCCCAGCTTAGGACCTAGTAGCTATACAGAATCAATGGCAGCAGCAAGAAGAGGACACACTCAATCACCCTATACTTTTAATACGCCTAGTGCCAGAGGTCGACGTCAATCTTCGACTAGCAGAGCAAATGGTGGTGGTGGCAGTCGACAACCATATCCTGGTGTGTGGAGAAGAACCAAGAGGTGGGCAAGAGAAGCAGGTAAAATTTTTGCTTTAGTTGATGAATTTTGTCAAACAAAGCAAGGACAAATAGCTTGTACCTATGCACTCAAAGGTACAATCTTGGAGGGTATCGCCTTTTCACCCTTCCTTGCCGAGTCACCACCTAGAACAGGAAGTCGAGAACTGGGTACAACGGTTATGAATCTTCAAAAGACACTGATTGCTGTTGCATCTATCGACTTTCCAAGATTGCTCAAGGAGATGGATGCTTATAAAAAGTATGTTCGCAAGTGGGAACGGATCAATGGTGTAAGTCGAAGAGTATTAGCGCATGGTGATACTCAATACAGTAATTTGCTGCTCATTAAAGATGGTGGAGAAGAGGATGTGGGAACTGGTATGCCGAGACCGACACGAGAAAAAAGTAGAGAAAGGACATCAAGTTTGAATTTGGATCGAAATAGTACATCTTCATCATTGTCAGATATTAAACAAGGAGCCTCAAGGCAGAGGAGTCGAACAAGGTTGGCACCATATGAGCGACTTATTGTCATTGACTTTGAATATTGCTCTCCTAATCCTCGAGCATACGATATTGCCAATGCCTTTCATGAATGGCGTTTCGATTACGATACGATAGTGAATTCTTGGTCACCTTATATGCAAGCCTATCCCACTCCAGAAGAGCGACGTCGATGGTTACGAGCATATGTGCAGCAAGGCAGACTATTACGAATGAGAGGAAAGACGCCAAAAAGTACTTTTGATTCGCCTACTGCCACTCCTCTTCCTACTGAAGATCTTACTTTACCACCTGCTATCATGCCTTGTAGTAATAATGCTACCTTTACAGAAGCAGAAGCTGTCAAGGCAAGATATATGGATCCCACAAGTAGTCCAAATACTACCTTGGGTAATCGAAGCAAGAGCATTTCTGCTGCTCCTCCGATTCTTTCAGCTGCTTGTCTTGCTGGGGCTTCTCCTACTCTCAATCCTACAGGATCACCTATTCTGACTGGAAAGTCATCACTTGCAGCTATGGAAGCAAGTATGGAGCGAGAAATTGATCGGTTAGAAAAAGAAGTAGAAATCTATTCGATTGCTTGTCATGCTAGTTGGGCACTTTGGGGTGTTACATTTGCAAAAGAGCAAATTGAAAATCTACTTGAAGATGTGCTGACCAAAATGGGAGAGAGTGAAGAAGCAAATTTATTGATAGAGGCGGTAAATCAAGTGACAGAGAACGTAGAAACAGAAGGATCGATTGAAAGCTTTGATAACGTGAGTGGCGCATTTCTATTAACTTTTGGCTCTTTGAAGCATTCGGGCTGAAGAGACCTCTTTGCATTTCTGTTTTTCATCTTTTTCTCTTTATTAGCTTCGATATGCACTTGGTCGAGTTGAGCTTTTCCGAGAGGAATTGGCCGGTCTTGGCATTCGTATATCTTAATTCAGTTAGATGCAGTGCAATCAACCAATCATCGTTCGCAATCACTACCCTGTATGATTATGATTCGAAAGGGGATGACAGGTCAAGCGCGAAGACGCAGATAAGTTAGGTGGGATGTCGAGAAGGAGGGTGAATGTCGTTGAGATCTAGGCGTACTTTTTTAAAGGAGAGATCAACGCTATATACACATTACAATAAAGTGGGTGAACAAAAGGCGAATAAAAGAGTCATCTGCCATGATGAGATGCACCTTCTTAACACTGCTAGCTAGCTTTAGAGTAATGGGATGGTTCACTGAACGTATCACCCTTTTTCACATTTGAACCAAAAGTTGACCACGTGGCAAACGCCTTTCGTTGGGCGGCACATCTTGAGTGCGTAGGAAGGAGAAGGAGGAAGAAGAAAGTCTGTGCGAGCGCCAGAACGCAGGTGTGGCCAGAGTTCAACCGATTTCTTCCCTTTTTCTCCTTTTCAAAATCTATAATTGACATTTTTCTTATCATAGTCGACATCTCCCTCTCTTTTTGACTACATTCATCTTTTGGCCTTTTGTGTTTAATACCATTAAAACGCAGAAATCACATCATGTCCATTCAAAAGATCCTCGCTCGTCAAGTAAGTACATACAATAGGCTATTTGATGGGAGCTCCTACACGATTTTAAGACTCAATGTACTAAATATGCCTATCTATGTCTTTTCCTTCTTAACAGATCTTTGTATGTTGCTTCTATTTGCCTCGAGACTAGCGCTTTAATCTAAAATCTAACCTTTCCACTGTCAACGTAGGATTCTCGCGGTAATCCCACTGTCGAGGTCGACCTCTGGACCGAGAAGGGTGAGTAGCAAAATCTAATCTAAAAAGAGCTATTGAAAATTACTGAAAGCTCATCGACCTTTTATCTAGGTCTCTTCCGAGCTGCCGTTCCCAGGTAAGATGATCTCAATCGATGAGAACCATGCAAGTATCCCACTGAACAAAGCATCTCCTTATCTTTGTCTTTTCTTCTCTACAGTGGTGCCAGGTGAGCATTTATGTGTCCGGTGTGACTATTCAGAATTCTCAAAGCTGACTTCTGTCTTCCCAATTTAGTACGGGTATTCACGAAGCTTGCGAGCTCCGAGATGGTGACAAGAGTGCCTACATGGGCAAAGGTGTCTTCAAGGCTGTAGCCAACGTCAACGATGTCATTGGACCTGAAATCATCAAAGCAGGTCTCAAGGTAACTGACCAAAAGGCAGTTGATGACTTTTTAATCAAGTTGGATGGTACACCAAATAAGACTAAGTTGGGAGCAAATGCAATCTTAGGAGTCTCTATTGCTGTTGCTAAGGCTGGTGCTGAGGAGACTGGTGTGGCTCTGTACAAGCATATTGCTGCGCTCGCCGGGATCAAGGTGAGTATTTTTTGAGGGTATAGTAAGAATGACACTCAAGTTTTGAGATTCCTTCTCTAGGCCCCATACATTCTGCCAGCACCCGCAATGAACGTCATCAATGGTGGCTCTCACGCTGGAAATAAGCTCGCTCCTCAGGAATTTATGATTGTCCCAACTGGAGCCAAGGTGAGCAAGTTGACAGTTGTATTAATATTGCATTTGAGCTGACAATACCTCAAATTCACCAGACTTTCACAGAGGCCATGAAGGTAGGAAGCGAAGTTTACCACAACCTCAAGAAAGTAATTCAAACTCGATCAGGTATCGATGCTACCAACGTCGGTGACGAAGGTGGTTTCGCTCCTCCTATCGATGGTGCCGATGAGGTTTTGGAAGTTCTAATGGAGGCCATTGAAAAGGCGGGCTACAAGGGACAGGTCAACATTGCTCTCGATGTTGCCAGTTCTGAATTTTACAAGGAAGGAAAGTACGATCTTAACTTTAAAGATGAAAAGAACCCCAAGGTGAGAATGGAGACGTGAATGTTATATTGATACAGAGAACAGACTACTGATCCGATACTTCTTGAACTTTTCTAGCTCATTTCTGGAAAGGAATTAGCTGACTTGTATATGTCCTGGATCAAGAAGTATCCCATTGTCTCAATTGAAGACCCCTTTGACCAAGATGACTGGGAAGCTTGGTCTTACTTCCGAGCCAACAGCGGTGTCACTGTCATTGGTGATGACTTGACGGTCACCAATCCTCTTCGAATCAAGACTGCCATTGAAAAGAAGGCTTGCAATGGTCTCTTGCTCAAGATCAATCAGATTGGAACCATTTCTGAATCTATCCAAGCTGCGCAACTTGCTCAATCAGACAATTGGAGCGTCATGTGCTCTCACCGATCAGGAGAGACTGAAGATGTTACCATTGCTGACTTGACTGTTGGTTTGGGAACTGGAATTATCAAGACTGGTGCACCTTGCCGTACCGAGAGAGTCGCAAAGTACAATGCTCTTTTGAGAATTGAAAGCTTAGAACAGGACTGCATTTACGCTGGTATCGATGGATTTACTCAAGGAGATGCTGCACCAAAGGTTCTCTCTTCCAAGTAAAGCTTTCTCTCTATTTCTCTTCTCATTCTCTCCTTTCTGCGCCACTCATATCATGTATGGTACGTGTGAATTTGTCTAGATCCAACCTTAGCAATAGGGACAAAGTTGAAATGAAATAAATGCTTGTCACATAGCAGCCTTTCTTGAGTGACGTGTTTGTTAAAACGATTTTCATTCTTCTTCGACGTGGAGGGTTGTTGCGACTTTAATTGAAAAAGAAATGAGCACTTCATTTCTTTGCCATTTTCTTGAAAAGCGTCTTTCTCAGTGACAATCACATGTGACCCACACCCACACCCACACAGTACAATGGTCACTCGTCAACGTCCTCGCAAGGTTAATAGGAGCAGTCGTACAGGTGGAATGCCTAGCATATCAACTTCATCGAAACGTAGCTCTCGACTACCATGGTTACTAGCGGTACTAGCCTTGACTACTACACTTTTAATTGCTTTGCAGATTCATCGACGAGGAAGTGGACATTATATTGCATCACTCTTTAAAAAAGGACCTGCCAATTCAGCAGAGTCACTCGACGATTCAAAGCTCGATGAGATGAGGAGGACGATAGCAGCAATCGGAAAGCAATTCCAAAAAGAATTTGGCTCTATAAGTACTTCCAAGAATGGAAAAGAAAGCTCTACAGAAGTCGGTGGAGGAATGATGGCAATAGTACCTGAAGAAGGGCTGGTAGACAAAGCAATCAGTGATATTCCTCCTGAACTCAAGAAGGCTCCTCATGTGGAAGACAAGAGTGAAGAAGAGGCAGAGGAAGACAAGCGGATAGGTTTAGAGGATTTGGATCAAGATACGCTCAAAGCTATGTTTGATGCTCTGTACGCCAGAGATTAAAAGTAGTTCATCTTAATGGCATCCTTATAAAAAGTACACAAGCGACATACAGACAAATAAAGAAAAACTGTCTTTTTTTAATTCCTGCCATTCAATTTCTACTGTTCTTCCTTCCTATATTTTTAGCTACAAAATTTTATGCAACTGTTTATATAAACGATTAGCATGTGCCAGACTTGGCAATGGTGATGCGGCTACGAGTCTTTCCACTAGAGCTACCTTCCTTTTCAATGGCTTTGACAACGTCCATACCTTCGACAACCTCTCCGAAGACGACGTGTTTGCCATCAAGCCAAGAAGTAACGACAGTAGTGATGAAGAATTGAGAGCCCTACATACAAGACAAGGCAGTGTAAGCGTGGGAATACACACGGAAAACTACATCAGGCACAGAGAGCACTTACGTTGGTGTTGGGTCCAGCATTAGCCATAGAGAGCAAACCAGGCTTAGTGTGCTTCAATTGGAAGTTCTCATCTTCGAACCTGAGGAACATGTATAACAATTAGCAGGAGGAAAACGTTGACACTGCACTACAAGTACTCACTTGTTTCCGTAAATACTCTTACCACCGGTTCCGTTACCAGCAGTGAAATCACCTCCTTGTAGCATGAATTGGGGAATGACTCGGTGGAAGTGAGAACCTTCGTATCCAAATCCAGGAGCTCCAGTGCAAAGGTCTCGGAAATTCTTAGTTGTTCGGGGTACAACGCTGGTATTAGAAAAGGAAGTTAAATTTAGATAAATTTTCAATCAAATGACCACGAAAGATATACTCACTCATCATAAAGCTGGAAAGCAATACGGCCCATTGGGCTACCATCCTTGTTGATGTCGAAGAAGACTTTAGACATAATGTTCTGAGAGAAGTAAAAAAAAATGAATGTTAGCCGACATAGTTGGATCATCAGGGTACAAGACTTAAAATAACTTACAGCTGTTGATGTAAAGCGTTTGGCAAATGTGGGGGCAAAGGCCATGAAAATTGAGTGTGTGGTAAAGGAAGAAGAGTGGATTTGGAAAACGCAATGGTAATATTCCTTTATAATACCGAAGGTCTTGGAAGACTGACGCCACGTTGAAATGGGGAGCGGCAGAAATGCCTACCAACAAATGCACGGGCCTTTTTGCCCGTCTCTTTTTGAATCAAACGCCCACGTGGGTCGCTTTGATGACGACAAAAGGTGATGTATGCTCCCCTTCTTCAAATAATTGAGATAAAAAAAAAGTTATTAGGATTGAAAGAGTCCTATATTGTCAACATATTGAGTTTGATATACTCTTATTTGATTTCATTAATAGCGGTAATATTATATTCTCTTCTATAAGTAGCCATCCTCACCTTGATTGAAGTATCTGGCTTGCAGTAATCGTACACAACGTTGACAAGCTTTTCTTGATCAATTTTATTCTCTTCAAGGAATAGGAAACAGTCGATAAGCAACTCCAATGCTGCCAACAATGTTCTCTGCTGCCTGAAATTGACTAAATCAGCCAATAGCCGTTGCCAATGAGAGAGTGACAAAAAAAGGAGAGCAGTCAGACGAGCTTCCAGGCTAAATTTCTAGATCTCGCCAAACTTTGTTCTGTGCCATTGCTATTTGCTCATAAAGATTGTAAAGTGATCACCCAAACAAGATTATAAGGTGTTTTGGGGAAATAGAGTATTTCAGATGCAGACAGAACAAAACGTAGCGTAGCAAGTATAGATTTGTGGCCCGAAACCCTCCACTTTAATAGGAAGTTTTAAGATTGATTCTTAATTTTGGTAAAAAAAAAAAAAAATAAGGCTTTCTTCAATTTTGTCCATCATTTATTGTCCTGAAGACATCAGCAGATGAGATGAAAGGTAGTACGACTCGTAGACCAAAGCCTAACAAATACACTGCGTCTTCTCCTCAATTGGATCAAATTCCTCCCACCTACTACACTAATGGAGAAGCTGCATTAGAAGCGGGGACAGAATTAGAGGAAAAGGCAGAAAGGTTTGCTGTTGGATGGAAGGCTGAAAAGTACTTTGAAAAGAGCTTGACATTGTATCAGAGGGCATTGTATCTAGACAAGAGTAGTCAAGATGCTCCATACAACTGTGCTAGAGTATTATTCATACTAGCGACTGACTTCTATACTCCACCAAAAAGCTTGACTGCACTTCAAGAGTCAGCAATTCTATATCGACAGTCTCTTTCATTGACTTCATCGATAGATACTTCCGATAGTTTGCCATCGGCATTTTACTTGGACATTCAATTCAACTTGGCTGTGACACTCTTAGCATTAGCAGATCAACTAGAACAGAGTAAGGAAGATCTAGCATATAGAGTTGAAGTCATCAATGAAGCAATCATGCAGTTCAATAGCGTCATCAATGGACAAGAGGTAGTATTGCACAAGCAAAAGATGGAAGAGGAGATGGCAGAAAACAATAGCAGAGAAAATGAGAATGAAGCAGAAATACTAGATATGGTAATAGAGGACAAAATTGCCGATAGGTCAAGCTCAGCAGCAGAAGGCAGCCAAACTCGTTCAGAGTATTCCTCTTCGCTGATCACACCTGCCTCTGCTCTTGAAACATGTCATAATCTGCACCTATCATCATTGGCACTCTTAGATTTGCTTACCGAGGTCAATCTAGTGGAAAGTACAGTAGAAGTCTCAACAGCAAATCTTCAACGAGCTCAAGCCATTTTTGTCTCTTTCCCAGATGGAGAAAGAAGAAGTCCAGATAATGAGTGGAGTGAGAATAGTGCACTTTTGCGTTATGCACCTCTGGAGATGAAGATAGCCAAGGTAGCAAAAATGAGTTCTCTCCTTGGAGAATTCTCAGTAGAGCAAGAGAGATCTTTAGTCTATATCGTCGAAGAAGCAAGTAAAGAAGCCAATTCACTTTTACAATTACCTGAGCAAGACATAGACTTGTCGACAACACTCGGTAGAAGTGATCATCGGATTCACTTGCAACATTCTGAGCAATTGGGTGACATGCTACTTACATTGGCTCGTACTGTGATGTTCTATATGCATGCTTGCAATGCTGGTCAAAAGGACTGTGTGAATGAGCTCTGTCAGCAAGCTTGGAACTTACTCGGTCTATCTTCCAAGCTGTATCTCGCTACTCTCAAGTCACTTGACACTTCTTCGACTGGCTCTGGTTCTTCAGCTGTATTAGGTGTAAGTAATGCATCAACTGCTACGACTAGAAGAAGGTGCTCGCTGTATACTAGTATGAGCACTCTATCATTTCTCAGGAGCTACCCTCCTTTTTTCCAATTTGTTGCAGGTCTAAATGAAAAGACTCGTGAGCAATTGAGTAACAACAGTCGAGTGTATGCTCGCAAAGCAGTCACTGAGATCGGACTCAGATCGTTGTTGACTATGAATGGATCAATAAAGTCACAGTATAGTCTTCCACATGGCGGCTTGGATAGCTTGAGAGGGGAGGTCGATGCAATCTTGAGTCTTCTTCGATCCCTATATCTTCGTTCGACGCTTTCTTCTACACCTGATCAAAGTATGCAGGAAGTTCAAATTGTTTGCAACAATATTAAACAATCACTACTAGGCGGAAAATATGCACCTGCATGGGAGTGGATTCTCTTTTATCCTGATGGAAAGACTCAAGGCAAGGGATTGATGGAACAAGTAGTGGGAGAGGAGGGAGAAGGTGCCACTGCACCAGCAGAAAAGGCATTTTGGTCTCATATCGAGTCAATATTGATGTAAATTATGTTAAAATGGAAATGTATATTTACTGGTACAAAATCTGTTGACAGCTACCGTCTGAGTTTGACACTACGCCTATCTCTGGGTGTTAAGCTTTTGCTTATAGATCTAAATCTTGCTCAACTAGTCGATCTATCCTTTATTGGTGAAGATGTACTTCTACTTGATCGTGATATGCTACGAGAGTAGCTTCGATCTCGATATCTTCTAGCTGGTGGCGATGATGGGGAATAGCTTCTTGATGGCCTTCTGGGTTGACCACTCTTGCGACGGCGAGGACTTCGACTCGAACGCGAAGAGCTTCGGTAAGATTGTTCTCTTACTGGTCTGCGACGAGGCGGAGAATAGCTTCTTGAAATGCTTCTCTTCTTGTTTGATCGACGAGGTGGGGGTGAGATACTTCTTGAGGAACTTCGAGGTTGATCTCGTCGCCTTGCAGGTGGTGAAAAGCTTGGAGATCTGTTTCGTCCTCTTCTCAATCCGTAATCTGGTGTGATGCTTCTATTCCTACCTCGAGAGGGAGGAGTTGGGCTTCGACTTTTGATTCGTTCAACATCTCCTCTATTTCGCCTCATTTCTGGTGTCAGACTACGTTCTGCTCTTTTCTCCCTCTTACTTTCTGGCGATCGACTTGTATAGCGAGAACCACGTCTTTCATTATAAGGATCAGGGTATGATCGCCGGTCGTCATAAAAATTGCCCCTATCTCTATTAACAAAGCGATCATCCTCATATCGCCTTCGAGGAGGATAGGTATCAGACTGGCGTGCTTCGTCTGATCTCGTTCCTGATCTAGGTCCCCACCCACCATCTCGAACTCTTTCAGTTCGATTACCACTTCTATCCATAAAATCTCTTTGAAGACCACCTCTACCCCTACCACCCCTTCCACTACCTATTCCTCGAAAATTTCCCGCTTGTCGATTTGAGCCTTCTGCTCGATGACTATGCACTGCACCACTATCCTTGATAGCATTCGAATCTCTCTCTCTAGCCTCTCTCATTTCTTGCTTTTTCTTTTCCACAAATTCTTGAGGTATACCTCCCAAAGAATTTTGAGCACTGAGTAAAAGAGTCCATAACTCTGCCATAAATTTAGGAGTATTCGATTCCAAGAAGCCTGTTAGAGATAATTGCATCTTTTTAGGGTCTGGCTGCTTATTTTCTGGATCTTCTAACATTCCATTAACATATTCCACAACAACATCATCTTCAAAACCTAATAATTCACCAACCTTTTCTGCGATCCATGGCTTGATAACTTCCAGATTAACTTTAGTCATCAAAACCTTCTTCTCAAATTGAAGTGGGAATTGACCACTGGATGCCAATTTTTTAAGTAAAGCTTGTTCTTTGTTTCGAAATCTCCCATCTTGATCTGCACTTACTCCTCGATAGCCCGAGTCTCCCATGGTGATACTAGACCTCCCTAGTACTCGATTTTTGTCAAGGTGTATGATAATACGATACGTCCACTATATTCTTTCACTTCAACAGGTTCTCCATATGAACCACGTGTTTCTCTTCCTTTAGAGCTCCAAATTCGGATTCTGTAATAGCGTATCGCGAGGATGTCCAATGGTGCTAGTGGTAACGATGTTATGCTTTCTTCCCTTTCACCATCATATACACACATAGCACTTTTTTTTAACAAGATGATGGAACCAACAACAAAGCCTACTCATCCACCCAAAGATGATCCCTTCACCGCCGAACAGTTAGCTCAATTCAATGGTAGTGATTCTAGCAAGCCAGTATATGTTTGCATCAAAGGTGGGGCCATATGTGGAGCAAAGTGTAGAGATAGGTTAAACGTAATTGACCTCTTTCTTCACCTTTTTAAGGCCTTGTTTTTGATGTTTCAGAGAAGCGAGAGATGTATGGTGAGTGTCGGTACTTTTTTCTCTCTCTACAGCGCTCATGGGACAAATTTCGACTTCTGCTCGTTTTTTATAGAGCCTGGAAAGGGGTATCATATTTTTGCCGGAAAGGATGCTTCAAAGGGACTAGGCATGTCATCTCTTAAGCCAGAAGACGCCATATCAGACTATTCTTCCCTCAGCGAAAAAGAGTTGAAGGTCCTCGATGATTGGGTTAGTCAATTTTTATCTCCATTGAGCCAATAGCCTGCTTATTTTCTTTTCCTCACAGGTCGCATACTATACCAAACGCTACAATATAGTCGGCAAGCTGGTAAAGTAAGGGAGAATTGATCTCTAGCTCAGCAATCAACATCTTCTGTCATATATTGCAATCCTCGTAATGTCATTTGAATATTTACAAGAAAGAAAGTGCGTATCGTTATTGGTCGTTAGAGTGTCGTTATAAGAGAATATGAGAGGGAGAGAAAGAGAAAGAAAAGTCACGAGGTATTCATACATGCTCTCAATGAGTTTTGTTTCATGTTTATATTTTAAGGTCTGGATCGTCCTAGCACCTCTGAAAGGAGGACAAAACCCATTCCTGCTCCTAAACCCAAGGCTATATCAGTAGAAGAGGAGAAGGAAATGTTGAAATAAGTAATGCGGTACTAAAATGAACGATTCATACTTTTTCTGAGATGCTCACCATAGGAAGGAATTGCTCCAAATAACAAAGGGATGTTCCAAAGACTAGAAGAACCAAATACGAGTGATTTGTTTACTACTTCTTCATCAACATCAGCAACGATTAGGTGAGCTGGTACTTGGGGGATGGTAAAGACTTCATCTAAAGCTCGAGAAGAAGATTTTGTCTTGTCTGTTTTGCTTTGAGCCAGACTGCCAAGATCCGACATGGGAGGCAAGGAAGCTGCTTCCAAATCAGCAAGTTGTGATTCTAAGACACCCATCCTTCTAGCCAAAGATTCAAACCGCTTTCTTTCGACAAGAATCATGCTTCGCTTTCGAATCGATCCCTTTCCATCTGCCGTCGCTTCTATCATTGTCATGGGTACACATAGTTGATCTTTTGAAAGTTCATCCTTGCTACTCTCCACTTCTGAAGAAGCAACTTGATATTTAAGCTCATCAAGAGGCGCTGGTGTAAAGAGCTCAGCCATACGAGTAGCGGCTCCTTCTTTTTCACGACCAATGCTCTTTGCCAAAGTCCCTTTTCGACTAGCCTTTCTGCTCACTGTAATGCCCCATTCGCTTTCGTCTTCAGCTTTCCTGCCATCTTCACCATTACTACTAGTATCAGCGTCCGGTCCGTCAAAGATTCCACTTGCCTTTAGCATGGCACTCAATTGCATGCTATTTGCTCCCACTTTTCGTCCAAAGGTGGTCTTGGACTCTTTGGATTCATCTACACCTGTCTCGATAAGAATATTAGAAGGACCCTTTTCGCCCTCGGCATTTCTTCGTTGTGAAGACTTGCGAGACAAGGCCGAAGTAAGTGGCTTATAAGGTGATAAACCAGAAGCTTCATGATCAGACATGTTTCGCATGTGTGCTCCATTTAGTGAAGCTTGAGCAGAACATTTAGAGAAGATATCCATTGCAGCTTTGACTCCTTCTTCTGACTTCTTTACTCGAATGCTGTCTTGTGCTGCTAGTAAGCCTATTGTAGACTCCTCTTCTTCATACAAAGGTGGTCGACTAATCTTCTTCGCAGTACCAAATTTGAGGTCATCTTCATCATTTATATGTAATCCTAGAGCTTCGAGCTCTTCTGGCTCATATGTCGAGCTTCGGTATGGATTGGAACCAGGACGACCTCGAGACGCTGATTGAGGAAGAGCATAAGCGAAACCTTCTTCATCATCATCAATCAGCACATCACGTCTTAATGGTTCAATATTGAGAATATGACTTGAATTTTCACCATTCGTCTCTGGCAAATCATCTGATTCTCGGACAATAGCATCAACCAGTTCTGAATCGATAGGAGTCAAGTCAAATCCACTCTTCTCCAATAAAGGAGGAGTAAAGGGTCCATTTTCCCCACTGATACTCGAACGACCTGATGAAAAACTTCGATTATGACTTCGAACTTCATCATGATCTTGTTGTTGCATCATTTCTTCATCTTCCAATAATTCATTTGCCAATGCTTCAGCTTCTTGTTCTGACAAAGTACCAAACAACTGCTCCAAATCTTCCTTTGTAAATTCCTTTTTTTTAAATTCTAAATCTGAAAGAGAGGTAAAGCTTTCGGCTCTAGACTTGACGTAACCTTTGCGGTAAATGGGTGCCATTGGCTCTCGATTATTGTGCTCGCTACTTTCAGCTGAGTCCAGTGAAGATATAGAACCACGACTTCGAATTTCGTTTCCACTTAGAGCTACAAAATAGTCTTCTTCAGCTCTGCTTTGTTGCTTTACATTCTCGAAATTAGAGATCATACTTCGAATTGCCTTCTTGTCACGTAATCTTTTGAGAGTTCCCTTGGATGTGAATGGAATTACTGTCTTGATCTCGACTTCTTCGTCCAGGGAAGGATCTTCAAGCATCCCGTCATCTTGCCTTGGCCATTGTAAACCTCCTTCAAAGCCCCAGATTCGTCCACGTAAACAATCTCTTCTAAGCTTCTTGACTGCTTCAATCATGAGTTTGCGCCATTTCAAATTGAGACCTTCAGCTTCTAAATCTTTTTCCTTGAGTCGCAAAAAGACTTTGCCACCCATCCGAGATCTCCGAACGTAGGCAGTCACATCCTCTACGATTGGCTTAGGGGTAAGTCCAAGTACATGGGTCAGATATAGTGCTACTTGTGAAGGTGTCCAGCTCTTTGGATTTGGCGGGAGCTGTGACACTAAAGTTGCTAATATTCTTACATCAGCATCTGATCGAGCCATTTTGGGACTAGCGAAGCTTTCACTGAGGAAATTGTTGCTGCTCGAGTGTTGTAATAGAATTGGCGAATGAGTTGCTTTTGGTGGTGAAGGGTAAACGACAGGTGGAAGATGCTTCTCCATCAAAGGAGACTCTAGGCCCTTGGGAACATTGCGTCTTGAAGGAGTGACAAGCGAGTGAGAGCGCTGTAAGTATGAATAACCAGATGGAATGTGACCCCCAGGGGTGAAGCCAGCAGTGACTGGTTGTAGTCCGTCAGAATTGCGCTTATTATGAGTGGGAGCCATGGATGGCGTCAGTAAGATTTGTGTAATTTACTTTATATGATAGATTGTCGTAAGGGTAGTCAAAAAGATAAAATCAGGGGCGGCGGGGGGGAAGGGGGGTTCGTAAAGGGAATCGTCAAGGAGTTGCTTTTACGTTATAGAAGAGATTCATGTAGCAACATATAGGAGTATAGGGGCTGTTCGAAACAGAAAGCGCTAGTGTCATTTACCACAACTCTTTTTCTAAAAATTAAGGTTACGCGCGTCGAGCTGGGACACGTGTTCCCAAATTGCTGGCGTAAAACACACGGGCCAAGATTAGAATCTGGTATCTGGCTGTTGAGAAGGAGATGAAGATTTGGAGTTGTTGAATTCAAGGTTTATCATTTTGTATAACCTTAGCATACCCCTCACCATCATCATGGGTGACGCCTTTGTCAATCAGCCAGAATTTTTGTGAGTGTCAAATGAATTAGTTTGGTCAAGAAGCAAGATGGGGATGAAGCAAACCAAAAGTTGACATGATATCTCTCGTAGCGAGTATGAGATTGGCGAAAGTCTCATCTCGAGAACAGAGACATTAGGTGAATATCAGCTAAAGTATCGATTAAACTTCTCTACTGACTATCCTTTTATATGACTGAAAGGTTCATTCAGGGAATTGGGACCGCCAGATCTTGTGCACACCATAAAGACATCAGGTCGAGCAGGAAGCAAAGATGTAAGTAATCACTCATTGTGTCATTGCAGCGTGTCAGCTCGCTACTAACTTGAGTAATGTGATTCGTGGCCTTCAGATCGGATCGTATCATTATGTGTCTGGTGTCGATGCATCTAGTTCAGCAGCATTAGCAGCCTACATTAATAGCTTAACATACGAATTGGAACAGAATCCTGCTTGGTTTTCAGGAAAGGGTTCATATAAGCTCAAGAGCGGTGCATACTGGTGAGTAGAAAGGGGTGAAATCCTTTAGCATCTTCGACATATCGCGCTGAACAAAAATTTCGTCACAGCTGCTTCAATGCTTTCTCTAGAGTAGATGTTCGTGTTGAAGTACGCATACCTGGCTCAGTCGATGCTTTCGTCGTAGATGCTCGCGGGGAGAGGCATGAGACAACTCCAGAAATTTGGCAAGAAGTTTACCTTTCCGCCCTACTGCGAGCAATTTTATATGCTGATGATGCCAATTATCGTCTAGCCGGCTATAGGAAATTAGATCCGATCAACAGCCCCGATGCAGAGCATCGCTTCCTGCAAGCTGCCGAGAATCTTTTCTTCAAAGGTGAGTTTGTCTGTTCTTCATGCTTGAAAGTTTATCCTTTGTATAGATTTTGACATTTCTTCCGTTGACAGGTTGGCAGCTAGGATCAGATCCTGAGATTCAAGTTGCAACAGTAGTGTCAAATCATCTCACTGCTGGAATTCTAAAGTACTTTGGCGAGTCAAATAGATATGAACAGGCAGTCAACTTGTTTGAAAAATTATATGCTCGAGAGCCAGAGGTGGCTGCTCTCGTAGCACAAGCTTATTTGGGTATGAATGAGGAACTCAAAGCGGTTCAAATAATGCATCACGCCGTCAAAGAAACACCTCACAGCTACTCTCTACTTCATGTTCAATGCGACTTTTTACGTAGTAAAGGGAAAACTGAATGGGCAGTCAAGCTAGCCAACGAGAGTGTCAATTGCGCACCAACAGAATTTTCAACTTGGGCAAAATTGACCGAATGTTATATCGAATTGGAGAGCTGGGAGGAAGCTCTATTTACACTCAATTCATGTCCAATGTTCACCTACAATGAGCGAGATCTACATCGTATGCCTAATCCAGCTCGGTCGCATCTTCCCATCAAGTCATTTATTTCTGAAAGCGGGTTACTAGATGATGAAGCTAATCAGAATAACGATGCAGATGTTGCGCTAGTAAGACTACCAGCTCCTGCCTTGAGGGGAACCTTTGCCAAGGCTTACGATCTACTGACTAGATTGGTGTCACAGATTGGCTGGGATGAATTGCTTCGAGCTCGCTCGCAGGTTTTCGTTATGGAAGAAGAGTATCGAGCGCAGAAAGCAACTCGAGAAGATACTTCAACACCTCATACACCAAGGACGCATGATGTAGGTGCACAGGCTACAAATGGAGAGGTAGATGACGACAAGGCTTCCACAACAGCAATCGTACCAGTCGATGAAATAGAAGAAGGGCAGCCAAGTCAATTAGCAGATACCGGCAACTTGAACAATCTTGTTGACAAGGAAATAGAGGCTACTACAGTCAGTGAGGTGATCCATTCTTCAGCGGACAGCTCTATGGTGAATGAAACCGAAGAGTTGAGCGACAAATTGATGTCATTAGGGGTATCCAATGCAGAGGGAACTGGTTCATCGCAATCAATTCCTACTATTAAAATTTCGTCAGAGTCAGATCACGAAAGGGAAAAGATTCAGTTAAATGGATTTACAATGGCAAAGAAAGATGATAGCGAAGAAACGACGAGAATTATACCTGCTCATCAAGTGCAAAAGGAGTCGGACAAGAATGGATCTGTCCCGACTGTGAAAGTGGACACTCCCCCTTTAGAAAGACCAGCAACTGCACAGGCTCAAGGACTTGGTCATAGTCGAAGTGATTCACAGTCGAATACAGAACCTGTTGCTGTTGCTACTGCTACTGTCAATCCCACGACTGCACCTCCCGCTGTCAATGGATCTGACATTCCAACAAACCATCATGAACAAAATGATACAACAGTAGCCAACCTCAACTCGTCATTCTCATTTAGCAACAAGAGGTTATGTGAAAGATGGCTTGACAATCTATTTATGGTACTGTATGAGGATTTACGAGTCTACACCATTTGGAGGGCAGAAGTCAATCACTATAAGCAGCAATCTATTCCTTATCGTAAGACATCCACTGAGTGGGAAATCTTAGGAGAGCTAGCACTCCGATTACATCACAAAGAAGAAGCAAAGGATGCATTCCAAAGATGTATTGAAGGCAAATTCTCTGCAAAAGCGTACCTTAAATTATTGGAGATTTACACTGATCAAAAGGATGTAGAAAGAAGTCTTTGGACAGCTTTACGTTTAACTGCCTATCATCATCGATGGTATATGGAAAATACTTTTCCTGGTTCAGTGGCTCATCACCTTTTCAAATTGATTGGCGAGGTTGGTTTATCAAAAGTTAATTTCACTCTCGTTTCCATGTCACCTCCAGAGCCAATTCTTAAATTGATGAAGAATTACTTTGCTTATTGTCAAGCATTCAAGGTACCCGGCTATGCATCGTAAATTTTGCTATTCTACCTTTTACCTCATATCCATTGTAAACCTGGTCTTTTCCTTTACTTTTCTCCCTGGTTCTATATCATTTAACCTGGTCAATGTATGCTAACGAATCCTGTTTACTGGTAAAAAGAGATCGATACAAAACACACTTTTCAAACGCAAATGCACACTCTGCAAAACCATTTAGATTTACACTAAATCACATTTGATCTGTTTCTTGTAAGGTACCGACATTCCCAGGGGGGATTACAAAGGGAGAGTGGGAGAAGAGAGAGATGAAAAGAACCAAAAGGACAGGAAGGTACACGCAAAGTTTTTATGAAAGAAAGGGTAAGAAGAAATTCGTCTATAATGTTAACTGATTTATAGGAGCTTCTTCTCAACGATGGCTCGGAGGTCTTCGTTGGCTTTGTGGAAGGATCGGATACCTTCGTGAAGCTTGTCGAAAGCCATGGGATCTTCGAACAAAGCCCAGCTGAAGGCAGCGTGGTCATCGACAAAGGATACCTTGTCCATAGCAGTAGCTGACTTTGCCTTTTCTGGTGAAAGCTTTCGCTCAAGTGAACCATTCTTCTTCTTGAGCTCTTCCAAAAGACTTGGTGAGATAGTTAAAAAGTCGCAACCAGCCAATTCTGTAATTTCATCTACATTTCGGAATGAAGCACCCATGACAATAGTCTTGTATCCGTGTTGCTTGTAGTAGTTGTAGATCTTGGTTACCGAGACAACACCAGGGTCTTCATGAGGTGCATAAGAGTCTTTTCCTTCAGATTTCTTGTACCAATCCAAAATTCGACCAACAAATGGACTAATGAGGGTAACGCCGGCTTCAGCGCAAGCAACAGCTTGACCAAATCCAAAGAGAAGGGTCAAGTTGCAGTGGATTCCATCTTCCTTTTCCAATTCTCGAGCGGCTTGAATACCATCCCAAGTCGAAGCAATCTTGATAAGAACTCGCTCCTTTTCAATTCCAGCTTCCTTATACAATTGAATCAAGTGCTTTGCCTTTGCCTTGGTAGCTTCCTTATCAAATGAGAGGGCAGCGTCAACTTCAGTGGAGACTCTTCCGGGAATCAATTTGAGAATCTCAACACCAAATTCAACAAGCAATCGGTCACAAGCGAGCTCAATGACCTTCTTTTTGTCGTTGCCACCCTTTTCCTTGGCGTACTTGGTAGCAACATCGATGAGACGAGAGTACTTTTCTTGCTTGACAGCAGCCAAGATCAAAGACTGTAGAAGTAAATTTAATTAATCAATATGAAGGCTTGTCTATCAATCACTTTAAGACAAGATGCCACTTACTGGGTTAGTTGTAGCATCTTGGGGCTTGTAAGCGTCAATGCTTTCAAAGTCACCAGAGTCAGATACGACTTAGAGAGACAGAGAGAATGGTATCAGAATGGTATTCTCCATTTCCATCTAAAGATAAAGAAAAAAGACTCACCAGCTGTGTATTGTTTCAATGAATCAAGAGCAGACATAATTGTGTAAAGTACTTTGCAAACAAAAAAGTGAGTGCAAGAGTGTTGATGTGGTTTGGGTTGTAGTTGGGGAAAGAAAGGTAGAAAAAGGGAAGGATCAAGGTTGCTGCCCTTTTTAAAAGAAAAGTTTCGGTTGACGTAGACCGATTAATCGCTGCTGGCTTCTTGGAACATAGGTACACACACAGACCAATAGAAGATTTCAATTCCAACAAGAGCGCGCGCACAGGTAAAACAATTTGCTTTTCCTTTCCTTTTTTTTTTATTTCTTTCCTCCAAGGGAGCTTAGGCACTTTACCAGTATCCCGTTTCTAAAAAGTTGATAATTTATTCTGCATTGGTGATCGAATAATGCATAATATCATTTAGCGATCGGATTAAAATGTAGCAAAAGAAGAAATTACTAGAGCACAAGGAGACGTCCCAACGAACAATGATATTGCATGTTTCTATCTACATGGTAATTGTCGTTTGAAATGTAAAGCAGTCATAATAGCAGTCATAGAAAGGTATATCGTTCGATGATCTGAGAGATGTATTGGTGAGCAATCAAACATTTACCATTGACTAGGCAAGGCGCCACAAATCCTATATTCGAAAGGACCCCACGTGGCCCTTTTTTTTTTCCTTTTTTTTGGAGAATGAGAAAAATGCATCATATTCCTTTCTTCACCTCTTCTACGTGCTTAGACATAAAGACAAATTCAACGTTAAACTTGCACTTTATAGTGAATAGTAACCTCAAAATGTAATGACATCCATGAGAATTAGATTTGACCAACGAAATAATTTATCAATGTAATACTGACTGACTTATTAAGAGTCATCACAGCATATATAAATAAAGCAACATTACGATTACTCTTTCCTGATTGGTTTTAAAGACAGACACTAGGTAGCAGTCGATAAGTACTTACTCAAGAGTGAAAAATGATAGAGTCAGACCCCTTTAACAAAATTGTTCATTCAGTAATACGTATATCCTGTCTTCCCAATTACAATAATACTACAGCCTGCAAGATTGTGCTAAAGCGGCTCAGGCAAAAGAAAAGTAATCCTTTGATTTCGCCTATCAAGTCCGATCTTTCAAACTATCATCGTGACAATCTACTCCTCTACTTACGATGATAGTGATCATTCACAGGTATCATATTTTAGGAATATTCGCCTCGCGTGGCCTGGAAATAGCGGTACTGTAACCTACTTAGTGAGCTGAAAGGGTCATTCGATCACCTCGGAGAATTTAAAGTTAGCCGGAAGAGATTATAATAAATTAGATTAGCAAATTCATGAATTAAGGACCAAAGATTTACTCGGGTTATTTTTTTTGAAAGCATCAATACCCGGCCGGAGTGGGTGAAGTACGTTTAATCAAAACACAGTCATTACTGTCTTTTGCTTGGTAAACCTAGCACGACGGCGACGACTTAGCCGACTTCTCTTCCAACTTTGGCCAGCGATGATGAGCCTTCTTTAGGTAGATATACAAACGCTCCAACATCTTTGACAGCCATGCCTGGCACTACATTGTCTGAAGCTGCATTGGCAGTGGCATCCAAGTATGAGGAGATCACGCGCAAGCATAATAATAGCATTAATGAAGTAGAGGAGCTGCATGATGCTGCCGAAGAGGAAGTTGTACCAGCTGTCTTGCAAGAAGTAGGATTATCTGAAGATGCTCAGGCTAGTAAGGGTATTCAAGCATTCTTGGATGATCCAGGTGAGTGCATTGCGATTGAATGAAATATTACTTGCTCTCTTCATGCTTAAAAATGCTTACCCCCAATAATTGTTCTTCAGCGACTCTCTTCCGTTTCTACAGGAGGTCGAGATTCTCAATTCAAGATGCACTCTCGTTGCTGACCTCGACGCTGACCTGGCGACTACGGACGGATATCGACTCTCTGTCTCTATCTTCACTCCATCCTCTCTACGTTTCACCACCAAATCGACCACCTCTATTTTGGTGCAATACTGCATGCAAGGATAATCTTGGTAGGCCTGTCGGGGTAATATCACTGCAAAGCCTTGAAAGAGTGGTAAAAGATGATGGCTCTACAGGTCTGGATGAATGTAGGGAGTATATTGTTGGTTGCATGGAAAGTGTTCGTCGCTATATATCCAATTTATATGGAAAACATGCGAGTGAAGGTAAAGAAATAGACTTCGACCAGCCTCGAAGAAACACCAAGCCTCTCCAGATGGTCATAATTTTTTCGCTACACTCTTCTGGTATGGCTAATTTGGAATTAGAATTACTACCTTTTCTACTTGATCTACTCAAAAATCATTATCCTGGTATGGTTGGAGCAGTCTATATTATTCACTATGGTTGGGTACATGCAGGAATGTGGGGATTGGCAAAGAGAGTCTTGCCTCAACAAGCTTTAGGAAAAATATTCTTCCCTAATGCAAAGGAATTGGCTGATCATTTTGATATGGCACACCTACCTTTGTCATTGGGAGGAGAATGGGACATGACATTGAATGATGAATCCAACGATGTCATGAAGAGGTTCGCACGACCAAGGCTTCAAGGAGCATTGTACTCGGCAAAGAAAGAAGAATCAGCAAAGGAAAGTGATGGATGGGAGAGAAGTAGCGCACCACCTAGCCCTCGAGGCATCTCTGGTACATCTTCTCCAGCTATTGGAAAATCATCCCGAAACCTTAGTCGGTCTGGTAGCTTTGATAGTTTGATGGAAGACTTTTATAGTACTGAGAATACACCTAGACATCTTACACCACGAGCATCCGAGACACCTACTCCTCATCATGAGTTGGCCTCATATCCAGCGGGATTCACTCAAAATGCTACTCCAATGCTGCGCATGACTTCTAATGCAGCAAAGAAGCTTCAAGCACTTCAGATGTCTAGAGGTATGAGTAGTGGATCTAGAAGTAGAACAGGTTCAGATGCCAATCGGAGATTTGTAGTGGATGAATCAACCACATCTTCACAGGGACAAATACCAGCTTTAAGCAGAGGAAATAGCCCAAATAGGACAAGACGTCGAACTTTGACAAGCTCGTTGGGTTCAAAAAATGTACATTTTCAAAGCCCTGACGATGGTTCAGGTATGCCTCTTAGTCGTAGAGGCTCCCTTCGAGACTTTAGATTACTACAGAGCGATTTGGCATTATCGGAGATGGCAGGTGAGAGTAGTGGATCGGAAGAAAGCGAAAAGAGTGGTAAAGCGGGTGAAACAAAGGAGATGTTGGAAGCCAGTAGTAGTAAATCGGATGGTTTCTTCGCAAGATGGAGGCGTAGTCCAAGCAGCAACAGCATCACAACAGTCAATGGGGAAAGAAATGCTCCTACTAAGCGAAATAGAGAGGAGAGTACTGATACCTTGGTAGAGATGGAACCCAATGCAATGCCTTCACCTCAACTTCAAGTACCAAATATTGAAGAACCTCCTCTGTCAGGATTTGGATCTCTTTCTGAGGCCAGTGATTTACTCTCAAGGAGAACAAAGAAGTTTAATTCTTTACCAGGTCACGTCAGTCCATACAATGCATCCAATCCCTTTTATGGATATCCAGCTTATCCTATTAAGGTTGGGAATGACTCGTCATCTAGACGAGCATCTGTCTTCAGCCCAAGTCATAACATTGCTCGTAATCATGAGAGATTACATTTTCGAAAGAGAAAGAGAGATTTATTACGTACTCTGATGTACCTCTTTGTTCTTCGACTTTTATCCATGCATCGAAGTGTACGAAATCAAGCATTGACTGCCTATCGTGGATTTGTTAGAGCCATTCGAGTAGGTGGTGATTCAGAAGATGATGGTCAACGAGAAGAGGAGTGGAGAGAAGCGACGCTACGGTATAAAAAATTGAAGTCGGCAACATTTCGAAATGATGACGGTTCGTATGGGCATTGGAATGAAAGTGAACGTCGTAAGCAAGAGCAACAACAACGATTGCAACAACAAAAGGCAAGACAAGCTCAACCTTTGGTTCAGTTAGGATTCAAAAAGAGGTATGCCTTCTTCATCCTCTTTTTTTTCATCGTAGCACGCAGAGACTGGAGAATGAAAATTTATTCCAATTTCAAGGGAGTACTCGCATTGGCAGGTCTACGAAGGATCGGCATGGAAGACTCGGACACGACTGAACAACTCGATCAAGGGATGAGCGATGCAAAGCTACTTGATATGGATCAAAAAGGAGCAGTCACCTCCTTGACAGGCCTTCATCTGCGTGAAAGATTCGGATGGAAGTAAGATTATTATCCATGTATATTATTATTACTATTACAAAACGTGTTTCAGCGACACTGTCTCTCTGCTAATTGCATACATGTGACACTTGATGATCACCGCCTGCTACGATTACTATAATGTCTATCTCTGTCTCTGTCTCTGTCACCTTCTCGTTCCCTATCTCTCCTCTTCTCTCTCTCCCTTTCGAGTTCGTAATCTTCATCAAGAATGAACCTTTGATGATTTCTTCGATCGTCTCTTCGATCATGTTTTTCATATCTGTCTCTGTGTCTTATTGGACTGCGTGATCTTTCTCGATGAGAGCGAGAAGAAGGTACCGGAGATGAAGAGTATCTTGCTAGGTCCTTTCCATTCTCCCGTTCTTTTCGAAGTACTGGAACATATCTCCTATCTGGTCGTTCTACTTTAAAATTTTTGCTCTTGCTGCTTTGGTTTTCATCCACTTTTCTTTCTTTTGCACCAAGTCCCAATAAGGCAGCCCTCTTTTTCACGTCAGGAGCACTGATGGGACCTTGCCTATTCTTTCCTGCTCCCATTCCCTCCTTCCAACCCATACCTCGTAATAGTGCTGCTCCAAATTCTTCTACTGGCATCCTTGCATAATCTGACAAGCTGGGCGGTTCAGGCCTTGAGTCGGTATCCAATTTGAGTGCCTCTTCTTCTGAGATCATAATTATTCTTTCCTCTTCAGCGCAAAAAGCTTTATCTAATCCTTGACCAGATACAAGTGCGATTCGAGCTGCTTCATCTTCTTGCTCTTCCAAAGTCATTGTAATTGGAGAAGGTGATTCGCCTGCTTGCGATACGTTTGGCGTATCATCACCATCAATCTTTTGCTTCTGGGCTGCTTCTTGTAAGCGTTGAATTTCTTCCAACTCCTCCTGTTCTCTACTCTTCACCTTTTTCCGTATTTGTAAACCAGACTTTTGCTCTTCCTCACCTATCCTCTCTTCTGCTGCTGTTCTCATTTCTGTATCTTCCCCTCGCTTACCTATACTGTTCTGTTCTGCACTTTTACCAGGCATTCTCATAGTTGATAGGCTTCCCAATTCATTTCTATACCTTTCCAGTCCCATCCTTCTCTTCCTTTCCTCCATCCAATTGAGATCAGCTTGTTTTTGGATCACTCTAGGTCCTTGTCTTGGCGGTGACCTTCTTGACTTTTCCGCACCATTTCGTGAGAATGCAGTCAAAGCCTCATCTCCATCTCTTCCATTTGGACCATCTTGGTGCTTGCTGCTATGACCGTTTAGACGTCCGAAGCCATCATCTTCGTCGTTATCGTCATCTTCCCTAAACGCTTCTGTTCGACTGATTGGGCGGGAACGTGAGCTTGAATGCTTAGATAACGGACGACTACTACCACTCTCGCCTACCAAGCTCATTGCAAAACCACTCTTTCCTTGCCCGGACATGATGGTTGCAAGCACCTAAAGTGCAGCTTGACAGTAGGTGGATGTCAATAATTAGAAAGGGGAGAAGGAGCAAAATGATCAAATTCAAAATCTTATGCACGCGCCATGCTCCTTAATCCTTTTTTTTTTTTCTTGTTCTTCTTCGTCCAACATATGCTGAGTTGACATGTCATATGCTGTGCCAAGTAGACCTCACATTGTAGTGGTTGGAGGAGGAGTAATCGGGCTTAGCTCTGCAATTGCTCTTCTTGATCATCCCATCTCGCCTTGCAATGTCACATTGATAGCAGCCGATCTGCCTTCATTTGATCCTGAAACTTATTCGCCTAGCTCCTCTGAAGCTGCTCCTTCATCTTATGCTAGCGCTTGGGCAGGTGCCCATCATGTCAGTGATGCTAAAGATACTAAGCAGCTTAATCGCGACAAGATCACATTTGAAGTTTTTAAAAAGTTGGAAAAAAAGGCCTCTTTTGGTGTCAAGGAAGGGAAAGGCAAGGAAGCTCTTATTTGGGTTCATCAAACAGAGTATTGGGAGAATGAGTTAGACGCAAACATTGAAGCAATGCAGTGGTATCCTAATGTGAGCTGTTCATAATTCAAGAGCTGATCTACATTCATAATTCTGACAAAGATCGTTTTTTATCTCAATCTAGTTTCGCCACTTGCCCTCTTCTGCCTTGCCAAAAGGTGTAGGATATGGCTGCTCTTTCACCACTTATGACATAGTTGTACCACAATATCTGCCTCGATTATACCACTTATTCCTCTCATTGGGTGGAAAAAGTATCTGCAAAAAGGTGTCTAGCATTTCAGAAGCAATTACTCTCGCTACCTACTCTACTCCCGACTCAATAATTCATTCAAACAATCAATCGACCTCGTCGACTTCACAGTGGCATACACCATGTGCTGTACTTGTCTGTCCAGGGTTAGGTGCTCTGGAATTAGTAGGAGATAGCAGTGTCCACCCTGTCCGAGGTCAGACAGTACTAGTAGATGCACCATGGTGTACATCTTCTCTAAACGATCACGCATTTTGTGCGATTAATTCTCCTTCATCCTCAATACCTATCTGGCCAGGAATGAGTAAAGTCAACGGTCAAGGCTTTCGAGATATGTATATCTTACCTCGAGGAGATGGAACCTTTATCATTGGTGGGACTAGACTTGCAGATGACTGGGATACGAAGCCTCGCGAAGCGACAACTCAGGAAATCATTGAAGGAGCTCTGTCATATATGCCTACTTTGGCGGATCCAGATGGTAGTACTGCAACCACACCAAGCAGCTCGGTCAAGATTCTCGGTGTCAATGTAGGATTACGACCAGCTCGAAGAGAAGGAGTTCGACTTGAAAGGGGTGAAGACATTGACAATATAGCAATCATCTACTCTTATGGATATGGTGGATATGGATATCAATGTTCATGGGGTGCAGCCTTTGAAGCAAGAGATCTCATCGACGATGCACTAGATCGATCTCGAGCACCTTGCCACAGCACAATTGCATCCCTCGCGTAATGGCGACAATCTACATCTTTACCGTGCATAGTTAGGTGTTGTATATTAGTGTTGACAAATTTACATACTGCAGATCATCCAAGCAAAATTCGAAAGTCCTTCTTATGAGATAATTCTATAAATTGGCTGAAACAGCTTTGATTGGAATGATGCTTGATTCAATTGCTTCCCCTTTTTCTTCTGGACTTGGCTGCTTTGCAAATTCCTCCCAGCTCTTTACTGGTACAGCAGCTTTGCTCGGTCGAAGACTAGCCTTGAATATGACTGGATCGCTTACAATGACATCTCTTTCATTTGGATTCTTGCGAATAAGATTTTCTTCTACCATTGGATGAGCATCTGCACAATGATCTAACAATGTCATCAATTGTTCAACTTTCTCAGCTGTAGCCGTACCTTTTGCCATTATTTCTTTCATTCCCTCTTTTATTGTATCAACATTGGCACCCTTTGCCTTCATTGTTTCATCTGTAATGAGATGTTCCCATGCACTTCCATCTGAGTCTGCAATGAATTTTTCCAGTGCTTTCTCTGACATTCGCTTTGCCTTTACTTGACTCTTGACATGGACGCATAATTTACTCCTACCCTCAACACTATCTGGAGAAATGTATCGCTTGAATAGATCAATCACCTCGTCCTTTGTCACCTTTTTCAATGCTTCCACATCTACCTCTCTCTGCAAAAAGTCAAAGTATCCAAATTGAATATGATACCAGTATCGACTACTTTCATCAAATAGATTCTTGACAGTCTCCATCTTTTTACGGATCAAACTCTCCTTTTGTGCCTCAAATTCTTCTTCGGTCATTTTATCCAAAATATTTGTGAAGGTTACTCGGTAAAATTCGTCGATTCTGCTCTCCAAGTATTCCGAGTCTCGCTCACTCTGTACAATGATTCGAAATCCCATAGAACCAATCGTCTTTCGTACACCACTAAAGACAAGATAACCCAATTGCTCCTTTGTTCGTAATTGATCAAATGCAGGTTCATTGACCATTTGACTGAATAAAGCCAAAGTTGCTCTAGTCTTGACATCTTGAGGATCGCCTACTTGAGTATAATACTCGATACTTGAATTGACATTTGATGAATTGGGCACTGGCAGAGTGTAGCTGTAGTTGGTCTTTGCGTCCAAAAGTAAACTACGAGGGGTAGTCAATTCTGCAGTAGCAAGTGACTTGGAACCCAAGATGCTTTCTGTCATTTCCAATAGCTTTGTTGATTCTTGCAGGCTAATATTACCATGACTCAGCATTTCAATGTGCAAACGTTGTCGAATGTCTTCTAAAAAGTGTTGCACATCATTTGGTTTTATCGACTCCAATTCCTTGAGCTTCTCTTCCGCAGTCCATAATCGCTCTACTGTGAGATAGGTTGCATAGTAGTTCGCATGTTGATATGGTGCCTCTAACTGGAAGTTCATGTACCCACGCTGAATCTGGTCCTTTATAATATCAAATCGGGCTTCATCCACCTTGAACTTACTAATTTCCTCCAGAATATAACGTATAAGAACAGGAAGCTTGTCATTGTAGCCGTCAACTGATAGTCCAATAGCATTTGACTGTGATTCTATATTGTAACCAAGTCCTGCAAGCTCAGCATCATAAGAATATTCAGTGAGGGCATCTTTTATCAACTCTACCAGCATACGGCACTTGACAGCATTACTAGGTGTGACATCCACAAGTGGACTTTTGAGAGCAAGGAAAATATTAGCTTTTGGCAAAAAGAATCGATCATCTTTCTTGTGCCATAATCGAGAGAGTGGAGATTGTTGAGCGAGAATAGGTCGCTTTGTTGGTTTGGGCTTCTCCTGTCCTTTAACTGGTGCTCCTGCAACATCAAAAGCGGAAGGAATAAAGGTGTTTGGCTTGGGCAAGTACATGCCTTTGTATTCATCTACACTCTTAGTACCTTCCATCTTTAATAGCTGGCTTGGAATGGGAGTCAATTTGTATTCGGTCCCATACCATGTTTCTTTCTGATCCCATTCTTTTGTACCATCTGGCATGGATTGAGCAGCAACTGAGACTCGACAGTTTTTTGCACTCAGACAATCAGCAACTTCTTGAATCTGCTTTGGATCAAATTCTCTAGTTAGATAGGGTCCTGACAGAATCCACTCTCGAGGATATGGAAGTTGCATTTGACTAGAAAGACCTGAAGTGTAACTGCTTGGTGGACTCTTCTCCTTAAAGCGGAAGGCTAGATCACACAATTGTTGAACTTCCCTGTATGACCATTCTGGGATTTGCGAGGCCTTCAATAGTTCAACATACCGGAATACAGCACCTACGACCTTTTCATAGTTTCGAAGACCCTCGGATGTCAAGTCAACTGATACCTTGAAAAACTCAAATCCATCAGCACCATTCATTGCTCCAGCACTCAAGTGACTTGCCCATCCTTTTGCTTTGAGAAATGACAAGATTGACCCTTGTCCTTCATGACCAATAAAGTGAGAGATGAATTGACCAGGCTTTGATCGAAAGAGAGGACTTTGATCGGGAATAGGAAATGTGAGATCGAGCAGCCTAATATCCTTTACACTCCTGAAAAAGACTTGTGTTTGTAATTGTTCACTTCCAAGAGGGTTGGAGGGAAAGGTTGGTGCAGCTAATCCTTTATTACGTACGTCCGAAAATTTCTCAATAACCCACTGTGACAATGTTTCGATTGGTTCTCGTCCTAGTACTACTAACTTCATCACATTTGCGCTGTAATATCTATCATGAAATTTGAGCAATTCATCCCGTACATCCATGCCTTTTCCTTTTGGATCATCCCAGAGTGTTTTTGCATTCCCGGTTCCAAAATGACTGTAAGGATGGTTGGGGTCACTAAGGCTCTTCTCCAACTGAAATGCTCTCCAAGCGTCTGATTGCAAATTTTTCTTGTGTTCACTATCTACCGCACGAATCTCCCTCTCTGTGCAGCTAGGGTCAAAGAGTGGCTTCAAAAAAAATTGAGCAAATCGATCCAATGCGCCTTCCAGATGGTCGTGTCCAACATCGAAAAAGTAATTTGTGTTTTCCATTCCAGTGTATGCGTTTGAACTTCCTGAATGATTAGACAAAAATTCGCTATATTCATTTTCTCTTGGATACTTTTCAGTTCCCATGAAGAGCAGATGTTCACAAAAGTGAGCAAGCCCCTGAAGCTCAATTGGATCAGAAAGATGACCAACTCGAATGTCCATTGCTGCACTTGACTTGTCGGTTTCTGGATCATGAATGACCATAGCCTCGAGACCATTATTAAGTCGAATCAATCGATAAGTCCGATCATCCAGAGACGACATCTCCAAAGGCTTAGTGTACACTGCATACGGAGCTGAAGAAAATGTAGACCCAAGATCGTTCCTAATCTCATAACCGGGTGGAAGATTCTCGAGTTGTGGTCCCGAACTGATGTTTGCAGGTTGATTTGGGGCTGCAGTGGCAAGAGACCGAGAAGAGCTAGCTAAAGCCGATGGTGAGCCAGTCATTGCGCTGTAAGTTATGGAGGATGTTGTCAGATGAGGTCAAGATAAATTCATGCGAACATAATCTAAACCCATTACGTACAAATGAGGAGCCAAAAATGGCCTAGAACTAACAGAAGATTCTGCGATTGACGACTGTAATTTAAATCTAGGTGCTGAGAGGGTGCAGTATTGACTGCTCTTTCTTACAATCACTGAAGGATGGGTGACACCTCTACGCACAGCTGTTCTAGTGAATGCTAGCATATAGGTGGGATTTTAGTCTTTGATGAGTCGCCTACTTCTTCTTACCAAAGGTGGAAGAAGTTGATGTTGTAATTCGAGATATCAATGTATTTGTCTGAATAGTAGTATACTGTAGTCCTTGTTAGCGAATGAGTTGTTAGTTTCACAGGATATACAAGCTTATCTTGCAGATTGAATAACAAAGAAAACAATGCCTAACCTACGTACTATGGTGGAGTAGAAAGGCAGATAATGATCTTGTGTAAGACTTGAAACAAAGGGTAACGCGGCTGGGAGTATGAAAATTGAGGTTCTTACTTCCACGTGAATTGTTCAAGGCATACCCGTACACTTTGGATCATGATGGTCCTGATCTTCTAAATCCTAAATTCATCTAAAGGAATGGTGTCGAAGAAGAAGTCATCGAATCCACTTGATGCACACCGTGAGTGGAAGAGCAGTACGTCTTTCTGAAGGAAATCTCATGCTAAGCAACTAAATACTGCAGGTAAGGCAGCCCGTACACGGGAGTTGAAGAAGAATCGAGAGAAGAGAAAGGAGACGAGAGAGGTGACATTGGTCAAGAAAGATACTAGAATTATCGAAAAGGAGATTCGACTATTGCAAGAGAAACAGAATGCATCTATAGCAGAAAAGGAAGAACTATCTGAACTTCAAGCAGAATTACAGCGGATAAAAGCAGCAAAGGAAGCTTATTTGACCAAGAATCCTGAACATCGTAAATTTGTGTATCCTAGGGAAACAGAGGAACAGGCAGAGCAAGTCAAAAGACAGCAAGCGATAGAAGAAGCAGATCAAAAGCAGCATTATCAAAGAGATCCTAGAAGGAGTGTATACTATCATGAAGTATTTAATCCGCATGGAGCACCACCTCCTGGAATGCCTTACATGGAGAAGTCAATAGAACAGTGGGAAGCAGAGCAAAGAAAGGAATTTGAAAGTATGGCAGGAGCTGATGAGGAGGAAAGCGAGGAGGGGTACAGTTGCGAAGGATTGAGTGAAGGAGAAGGAAAGGAAGATGATAGTGATGATGATATCGTGTTTCCAGAAGGGCCGCCACCACCTTCTCAATCTGCGCAAATTGAACAAAAGGAGAATGAAGATGATGAAGATTCCTCTGAGGATGAGGATGGAATTGTAATGCCCAAAGGGCCACCACCTGTTCCTCCAAGAGCACCAAAAGCAATGCAGGAAGGTCTACCCACAAGACCATCTGCTATGAATCGACCTCCACTACCACCATTACCACCTGCGCATACCAGACCTCCACTACCACCTCCTTCATTTCAAGGCCGCCCAATGTACCAACATTCAGCTCCGATGCATCCCAATCAGCTCTTGTCACGACCATATCAGCACAATACCTATCAATTACTCAACGGTTCACCAATCCATCAATTACCTCTTCCATCTGCTTCATCTACTAGTCACATTCCTCGTCCTGCACCTGCACCTGGGCCACCACCACCTCGACCTCAAACAGTCATCACTTCTGCACCAGTACTACGAGATCTAAAAAGGGAAGCCACTGCGTTTGTGCCAACTGCTCTTCGTAAGAAACAGGCTGCTCAAAAGGCAAAGGCAGCAAAGGGTGGACTTCCTTCTGCAGTCAATGCTGCACCCAATGCAAATTTGGATGAGTCTAGAGCATCACCAGACGGGGTACAAGAGGAAATTCGTCAAAATGCATTGGTAGAGAAAGTTGACTTGATGGCCACCTTGAAGTCTCACCTTGGCAATAAAGCTGGTGGTAGTAGTAATGATGACTATAAAAAGTTTTTGAATGAGGTAGATGATTTACTCTAATTCCTTTCATCTGTACTAACATCACAATTTCTTGTAACAATATCATGCAGCATTTTTTTTTTTTTTTTTTTTTTTTTTTTTTCCTTTTTCGCATATATTTGCAAGGTGCCTATTAAGCATCTCATTCCATCAGGACCATATGTCCTTCTTTATACTCGTACACTATGTTTTCCAGCTGCCCGTTGGCGTGAAAAGTCTGCGTCTGCTCTTTCTTCTATCCAGACCTTCAGCTGAGCAGATTACCAACAAATTTGGCTTAAGGGAGAGAAACATGGGAGTAGTCGAAGACAAGAGGCAAAAGAATAGAAGAAAAGGTGTAACTTACTCATTGACCGGACCGCGCCAACCCTTCTTCTTTCCCTTTTTTTCCTTCACACACAGGTAGACATATCTTTACTCCCAGACTCAACGGCTACCGTGTGCAGGCAGTTTCTACGAGGGGGTTTTACTTTGATTGGGTGATTGATGGATTTTTCTCTCAAAGCTGTGCTGGCAGCTTACCCTTGAGAGTACAGTATAGGTGTAAAAAAGCTCGTTTGACATTTGAGTGAAAAGAAATCTTTTGCTCCACGATATCACCTCTACTCTTCATCGATTTCTTCTTCTTCTATGTCTTCTTCCAATACAATTGTATCGCCCATTTTGCGAGGAGCAGAGGTAGGATCTGCTTCATCTAGTGTCAAGTCAATCATATTTGACTCATTTGTATCTTCCTCTTTAATGATATTCTCGCTCTTGACCGTTGACTCTCGCTTTATCTGCCCAGAAGAATCAAATGAGATAGAACAAAAATTGCCCATTTAGAAGAGTATAGATGCTGATTTCAATAAATGATCGCTCACCCTCTTGTTTCGAAAATATGCACCTCGCCTTTCTTCCCTGGCCCGGCGCAAGTTAGCTGCTCGTTCGGTTCGTCTTGCGTCTTCAACAACCTCATCATCATCGTCGTCGTCATCGTCCTCTTCTACTTCACTACTACGTTCAATGATGCCTTCGGCAATTAACAGAGAGCGTGGTCGATACTTGAAGATGATGACTTGCTTCAAAGCTTCCGGATCCTCCTCAGTCTGGCAATAGCAGTGAGATGTGTATTCTGTAGACTCAAAGCTTTCACCAGGTCTAGAACGTGTTGATAGAATAAAGTGAGGGTATATCAGCATGTTTCGGTTTTTGTTCAGATATATACTCACATGGTTGCTAGACCCCAGAGTGATTGCTTTGTGTCTTCATGTAGAATAAAAGCTTTGGGAAGATCTTGATATTGATTCTTTGCGGCGAAACGGTGGTCACGTCGGCTGACATGTTTCTTTCGATTGATCTCGAGTCGAAATGTACAGATGGTATCAAGGACACTACTCGGGATGTCTTTTGCTGATCCTTCGCCTGCATATTGGGATTACAATGAATCTAAAACCCATATTACTAAATCTTTATTGTTACTCCCATCACTGACTAGTAATAGGCATCTTGCCAAATGTGTATGCTCTTCTTCTTCCCCTTCCTTCGATAGTTCCATTGTCAAAACCGTTCAATGTGATTGTCTCGTCTGAAAAAGGTTGATCATGACAGTAAGCAAGAGACTGTGCCCACTCGCCATCGACATAAGCTGTATTGATTAAACTGCACCCCTTCTTGCCAGAGAGACCCTTGGCAATTACTCTAAATGTTTGTCCTACTTTTGCTTCTACGTCTATAGAAAGAGCATTCAGTAACTTAGCAGCACCTTTTTTGAATCATCAAACCTACAACATATAACTTCCTCTACATTGTCGGTAATCGTTCTCGTCACATTGTATTCTGAGACATTCTGCTGCTCTATTTGTAGATTCACTGACATATCAAGGGTGAGATTGACCATTGCACTTAAGCGTACCACTAGAATGACGGTATCTGTTAAATTCTTGTCGCAGGTATCAGAGAGAAAAAAGAAGCGGTATGTCTTTCAGTGCATCCTATCTTTGCTCTTATTAATCGAGTCGCCAGTTCCTGCTCTTTATCCTCACGGACCGAGCGGCAGACCAAAATCAATTGAAGCTTTCCTTGCGCCCTCTCAACGTATTGGAACATTTTACGTAGTAAGGCGCAGAAGTTACTTTACAAATTATTTTTGAAATTCATACATTACCCTCAAAAGATTACACTTTAAACTTCTCTTTGCAAAGGCTTAGCATTACTATGGACAAAGTACTTTGATCTGAACGAGTACACACTGCGGTGCAGCTGCCCTAATCATCCGAACATCAGTAATGATACGGTGACGGTAAGGAGCATGATACGTAACTTAGGTTGGTCAGTCAAGTTAAATGTCCGTGCGCGGCATTTATTGGCGAGGAGAGAATTACACACTATTCTACTCATCCTCCTTTCTTTCTCACTCTTGACCTTTCCTTTTTACAGTGATGTCACCTTCGTCACCGACTTCACCCCAAGCTGGGTTAAGAAGGAGGGGAAGGCAGAGTATTGACGAGGTTTGGAGTGGTGAAGCGAGTACTTCGAAACAGGTAAACAACTTTTCAATTGTCCAGATGCGTTGTCACTTATGCGAATCTTCTATCCACAGCCAGTTTCACCTGTGCAGCGCATTCGACCATCATCAACTATAAGTGATAGTTTTGGTGACTTCGTAGATTCAGAAAAACCAGAGTTAACAGCTGAATCACCTGAGTATCCAATCATAACCGGAAATATTGATGACGACTGGCAAGATGCAGACATGGTACAAAGCTTTTCACCTGTTGCGACTGTCGAGGTCGATCCAATAACAAAGCTCGCCACTTTACCACAGACCTCCATTGCAGAAAAGAGTACATCAAATGCACTCAATACACTAGACTGGGATGCTTGGGAGACTCCAAGAGGTCCTTCCCCACATACAGAGAACATCAAAGTGACACAAGCTACTAATGCAGATGACGCTTTCTTTGCCGCTTTTGAGAGGGCTTCAGTAAGTCATCAAAATAAGCCTTCACCTCCAATTATTGACTTGCGGCAGATGGAGAGGAAATTAGATGAAGAAAAGAGAGCAAAGGGGATTCTGCAAGCCAGTGATCTAGACTTCTTTGAAAATTTTGAAAAGAGTCCAAAGAAAGTAATGTCAAGCAGCCGAGAAAGGGCAGAAGATAGCGCGAGATTACGGGGTTCACAGCTGGAAAGTATGAAAGAAGCTCAAGCCAGCCCAATGAATATTATCACTCCTAGTGGCAATGGTAAGCAGCCGAAAGCAGACTACTTTGGTGATGGTCAAGACCAACTGATTGGTAGCCCATTAGGGAATGACAACAAAAATGAATCGCAGGTGTATTCACCTTCAAGAGCAGATAGTTGGTCAGAAGCAGCAGGGCAATGGGCTGGCACCTTTCGCAAAACACTCGGAACACTGCGAGGTCAAGCAGCCGAATTCGCACAACATTTACCTAGCTCCAAAGACTTCATTGTGCCTGAAGATGAGCAGGATGACGAAGATGTTGTCGATGAGGAGAAAGAGAATGGTGTATATTCAGATAGTGTTGAGCAGGCAAAAGTCACTTCTAGGCGGATAGCAAGGGCTTCTGATCATTCGCAGAGCACTCCTTTTGGTACTAGCAGTGGTTCAGGTCCAGCTTCACCTCCATTACAGAATTTGAGACGGGGCAGTCCTAGCGGAGTGACTTCACTGCATGGTACCATTAAAGGGGCGCCTGGTTTCAATCCAAACACTGCGAATAATTGGAATACCGGTTCGTGGTCTCTTTCATCAACAGAAGAGTCGAAACGCAATAAAAAACCTATACCTGTTCAGCTCAAAGGTAGAAGAGAAGAGACACAAGATGTTGTTGGGGAAGACTTGGCAGCTCAGCTTACAGCTCACCTACCCAAACGATTACAATTAGGTAAGACTTGGAAGCTCTTATATTCGAGTGATCAGCATGGGATTAGTCTTGGAACTTTATACTGGAAAGTACAGAGTGGATTAGATACCAGCAAAGGGGGGAAAAGGAGTGAAATTGGTGTAGCAGAAGCAGAAGGATGGCTAAGAGGAGCTAGTCAACAAACGCAAGAAGCAATTACGGGAATTCGGAGAGTCGGCGGAGGATTAAATCTTACCGATGCTGGAATAATTATCGCCATCAAAGATAGTAATGATGACGTATTTGGATCTTTCGTCAATGAGCGCCTTCGCTCTCAAAGCAGCTATTATGGCAACGGAGAATGGTGAGTGTATCTTGCTATAAAGTAAGTGAGAAAGAATAGGACTAAATCTTTTGTCTTTTTTCAGTTTTCTTTGGAAGGCAGCGGGCAATTCAGAAGTCAAAACATTCAAATGGACTGGTCGTAATGATTACATGGTTCTTACTGAAGCCCACTATCTATCTTTTGGAGGTGGAGATGGCAAATATGGCTTATGGCTAGATGGTCAACTTGAAAAGGGGGTTTCATCCAAATGTCCAGCATTTGACAATGACGTCCTTTGCAACAGTGCTAAGAACGAGCAGGAAGGAAAGTTTGAATGCATCACTTTGGAGGTGTGGGCCTGCGGTATTGACTGAAAAAATTGTATACTGCACTTAAGCTTCCCCCCACTCAACATCTAAATTTTCCGTTCTCTGCATGTTTCTTTTGCTATAGTATTCGTACAATTTACAACTTACATTTCGTTGTTTATTTGTGGATTGGCTGCATTGACTGCTGGTGAGGTTCTATATGTAGGGAAATTACGCCTGTTGATGAAGAAAGTCAGCAAAGTTTAGACAATGCATTAAAAGGATCAAGACTCACCTGCTCAAGAGAAGTCCTTTTAAATTTCGAATATCTGCTCGTATTTGTGCTACATCTCCTGCTTTGCTACTCTCCTTGTCCGTACTCAAATTCGTACTACCGTAGCTTCCCATACCAAGCATTCTTCCTCCGTAAGCATGTGAGCTTGCTAAGTAAGTCTGTGAGTTGATGTATGCATTCAACGTGCTAAGACTGGAATTCAGAGAAGCTATCGTCATGCTAGCGGCTGTCGTCGTCAAAGCACTAGAAGAATTAGATTTGATCGATGTGGCAGGATCATGCTTTCGCTTGGACGAAGATGTTGTTGAAGGAGAATAAGGATCAAATTCGAGTTCATCGCTATCTTCTTCGCTAATCCATGAACCTGCGTCACTTTCATCCTCCACTGTCGTTGCTGTAGATGTTTTTGGAGAGGTGATACTAGGGTCAACTATTGCTGGTGCTACTTCTGTTCCGATTGCTGAAGCGGATGCATCTGCTCGAAGGGCCTGATTCAGCCTTGTCAAACTATTTCTAACAGGTTCAAGAATGTCGATTGACTCTACTGGAATGAATTTCTCTTCGCTAGCTACGCCTTCCTCCTTCTCCTCTGTGTTTACTCTCCTTTCTTCATCTCCTTCCGACTTTACCAAATCACTACTTAGCAAAGGTTCCCTCTCTCCTGCTTCTTTCTTATCTTCTTCCTCAATTAATCTCTTTTCACTTGAGATTTCATCGGCAAATTGTACCTTTTTTAATACTCCTCTTCGAGGGATACAGGAAGTGTTTTGTGGTGCGTTTGGAACAAACGCGCTTCCACGTAAGCTTTTAACTTTGGTGGTCAAGATGCTGAATTGGTCGAGATGATGTTTCAAGAGTACAGATCGACAATCCAAGGTGGTGATCATTCGAGGCAAAAGATATGTTCGGTATAGTGCCACTGCTACACCGGTCACACCACCACCCAAGACCAAGAAATAGCACAGAGATCGAAAGAAGCCGAGCAATACGTCATATCTGGTGGTAGTTGGTGTAGTATATAGCTGATCAGAATCAACTTGCTGCATCTGTCCCTGTTGTGATTGGTATAGAGCCAAGGGTGATTTTGGATACGTCTTTGGAGGTGTAGCTGGCGGTTGTACTGATGTCATGCCTACTTCTGCATTCAATGGTTCATCAAACATCTTCGCTGCCATTTCAAAAGCTTCACTGTCGTCTTGACTACTGCTAATGACCTCGGATGCCTGCATTGCAATCTCTTGTGAGATCGATTCAGGTCGCTTAACATCTTGAAATGCTCTTGAAATTAATTCCTCTGATAATCCCTTTGACTTTAAAAAGTCACGCTGTGAATCAATGTCTTGATTCTTTTGTGATTGTAGAGATGTCAGGAAACGTAGTGCCTGAGAGTACCTCGCTTCATCGTAATCGTCACCCATCCTCAAGGAATGCGATGAAAGATTGTAGTGTTGTTGGTGATGAACTCGATTCCCCCGGTAAATTTGCAAATCCGAGGCCGATGACGCGGATTATAAAATTTCAGGATTAGAGAGCCTTTTGCAGAATTGCTTATGTAATCTCTTTCTTGTTTGATGCAATGATAATATTAATGTTCATCACCTTTGTTGCGATAATCTCGGTAAGTGTTTCACTTTTTCATCTTTGAAAGAAATAGAGCATTCATTCTCCTCTGATCTGTCTGGAAGACTGTGCGATAGTATAGGCAAACCATACCGTCAATCTTCGGCGCTTTACTTTCGGCGCCTTATTCCTTACTTTAAATCAACTAAAATTTATTTTTACAAAAAAAAAAAGAAAAAGAAAAATCCCTCATTTCGCTCTCCCTACTCAATAGATGAAGCCGAATAAAGTGGCGCTCAAAGGATAGTGACTACGGGGCAAGTTCAAAGGAGCCACAATTTTTTGCAAGAAATTAAATTTGCTGGCTGTTTCTTGCCAATATAGCAAAGGACTGCCACCGCTGCTACTACGAGTTTTCTCTTTTCTCTTCTCTTTATTATCAAAGATGGTCCTTATCAATGGCTCAAAATTTGCTTGTGAGGCTTGCATTCGTGGTCATAGAGCATCAAGCTGTTCTCACACGGGAAGACAGTTACAGCAAGTTCGACCAAAAGGAAGGCCGAGTTCTCAATGCGATACTTGCAAGTCAAAAAGACAGAATGGAAGTTTTCATGGAAAATGTGTTTGCAATGCGGCGGGATCATCACAAGGGGCAAGCTACAGCAGTAGCAGCTCGCCAGAAGATGAAATTATGGCCAGATTAGATAGTATAGGAAAAAAAATTGATCCGTTGTCAAACGGAAAATCTTCCAGGGGAAGGTATAGTTTGGAATCATTGATGAATCCGTGCCGATGTAAGACTACTGGTATCTGTACATGCTGCAAGAGTGGTACGGAAGGTACGGAAGAGAAAACAGCCGATACGTGCGGAGAGGATTGCTGTGATGGAGGGAATTGTTGTTCGGACGCTGGATTGAGACCTTCTTCCTCGATGTCAGCGAAAGAACCTACTTTCAGTAGCTGTTGTTCAGAGTCTAGAATAAAAGAAGCACCGACAAAGACAAAGGGCTGTTGTTCTTCCAAAGCTGCTTCTCAGAACGTCGCACTTGGTCAAATTGCACAATCTTCAAATTCTCCTCCTTGTCACTGTGGTGTCAATTGCTCTTGTCCCGGATGTCTACAGGAAAGTGAAAAGTCGCGGCAAGAAAGGGCATTAAATGCAGAGAATGAAGAATGTCCGGAGAAATGCCTGACTTGCTCAGCATGTGCTTTCGGACTGACAAGGCCGAGTGGTATAAAAGCAGTAGATGAATGGATGGAGCAAGATAAGCAAGGGACTGCAGGAAGTGAAGGATCACCACCGAACAAGCGATCCAAAGTTGCGGAAACGTCACATCTAGAGTCATTCGTAGCTTCATCAGGACATGCTACTTCAAAAAAAGGGATAGTCCCTCCTTTGCCGCCATTTATTGGAGCTGCAGATTTCTATTCGACTCACTTTGTAAGTGCAGAGCGACGACAATACTTTGCAAGTCATCTTCAGAACGCATCAATGGAAGCAAAACCCACAACATTACAGAAAAATGATCCCCTACCTGAGCAGATGGAGTACGGAAAGCGATTACCTGGAGAATCAGATGAAGAGTGGCAAACTCGCCATAACTTTTATCACCTAACACCTGACGCCATCCGAATATTTGACAGCGCTAGAAGATTCAGAGAAGAGCGTGAGTAGAAAGGGAAAAGGTATCACCATACTTTGGGTCTCCTTGACTGACATTGGGATTACTCTTCTTTTCTTTGCAGGTCAAAGACAGGAGGATCAAGACGAGAGAGACCGACTTGAAGACATTGCAAGGGTTTCCACCTCTATACCCACAGCACTAGGCCAAGAACTTGACGAATTACGACGCAAGGCTCTCATGGCTCGCAAGAATCCCACCAAATCACCTATCATATCTACTTGAGACTTACTCAGGTGAGTAGATTCGTCTTGCTTTTCAAAGCCATCGATGTGATGAATTCCATAGATCATCCTTGTACTGCTAAAGTATTACTCTATTTTTGTCCTCTTTTCGGTCAACGGCAGAAGGGTACTTGATGAAGCTACCTTATGGAGAGCAGCCTTCCACTTTGTTACTGAAAGGCTTTGCACTATTGATCTACTTGATCTTTGTGATTAGACTCGTCGCATTCGAAAATTTACTTTTCCTTTGGACGGTGGCAATCAATAGTCGTCTTTTGTCGCATCGTAGAAGGTCTATTCTGAATTTTGTTCCATTTGATCGCTGTTGCAAACGTTGTATACTGACTACTTCTCTGCCTATAGGTCATCTTTTTTTATGCTACTGTATCATACGCGAATATTTACTTGTAATTCACTCACACATTCTATCCTCCACTTTGGCTGTTAAACCAAAGTTAGTGTACGTCGGTGGCTTAATTTCTGCTCGCTCGGGTAAGGGGAGGGGTAAAGTGAGGTGCTAAATTTAATTTATAAAATTGGGGGCATAGGAGGGGTCAATTTTCTCTAAGCTGGCCCTTTTTTTACCCTTGCTTGCTGTGTCTTTTTTCTCTCAACAGGCCTCCGCGCCTTCTACCTTTCTTCTTTTCTTCTTTGATTCTATTTTGTGGTAATCTTGTTTCCTCTCGTCACCTTGATCAACATCCATAAGTAAGACAAGTCAAGTTTGTGGAAAGCTATTTTGCCTTCAATCTTTGGCGTTTTCGGTTCCTTCTCGTTGTGATATCTTCTTTTGCTTCTCGATGCCGAGTATATCAAGTCTATTTAAACCCTCCACTGATAATCATAATCGTAGATCTTCCAACGTTTCTTTTGAATCAACAAGATCGGCCATTAGCAAAAGTTTCGCTTCTCTTTCATCTTCAGCTTCAAGTAGTGGTCAAAGTAGTGGTCATAGCACAGCTAGAGACGATACTTCAACTCCACAACCTTCATCATTTCATCAAGAAGGAGCAGCTGATTCTAATTTGATAATTAGAGTAGAAAAGCCAACTCCAAAGATATCTACTTCTGGTCCTGCGTTTCAAGAAACTCATAGATCATCTAGTGTTCCTTCTATTGATATTACTTCACCTACAAGCAATCAACCTCGACCTCTATTCGACCCAGATTCACAAGAAATTGGATTTTCTCCACCAAAGGCGCCCATTGGTATAGGTAGTTTAAACACTCTTACAAGACCTTCGACATCTTCATCAGACGAAGAAGATTCACTTTATAACCTAGCAAAGAAAACGCAAAAATCTTCACACTCAAGATATAGAAGTGAACCTAGTGCTACTGGGAATATGAAGAAACCAGGTAAAGGTGAAGTATTGGATCGGCATGATGTAATGCGGAGGGCAATGGCAGAAGCAACTAGTTCAGATGCATTTGGTACAATCTCGAATGACAGTCATGGTGAAGCTAACGCAGTCATGTCTCAAGTACCATCAAGTGCCAGCAATGGAAGTGTAATTGATCATGGCGATACAGCCAATGGAGCAGATAAGATTGGTGCGGGTAGTCTTTCCTTTGATCATTTTGCATCTGTTACTGGAGATGGGGAGGTTGTGCATGCAGAGGAAGTACAAATGGGTCAATCTACAAGTCAAGATAGTAAGGTTGCCAAGACCTTTCCTACTAGACCAAAGATGGGAAGTCGTAGTAGTTCTTTCCACAGTGATAGTGGTGTTCCAAGCATTACTGGCTATGTAGCTTCACCTGCTCAGTCTGTCTTCAATGAGTCTCAACCATCTACTGCACCACTCACTGCAAGCTCTACTCAAACATCACCAACGACGAATCGAATTTCAGGTCATGGAAAGTACGCTACGACTGGTCAATACGATTCAGTTATAAGCAAACAAACTTCTCTAAATGTACCAAGAAAAGATGGAATCCACGATACTTCAAGACATATGCATGATTCTGCAAGTACGAGTAACTTGTTACCAACTCCTCTGAGTCGATTGAGGAAATTGAGTGACTCTGGCTCGCCTGGCAAAGCAAAACCAAGCGGAGGTATTGCAAGTGCACTAGCAGCTAGTGGAATGGCTGGTATGGGTGTGGGGAATGCTGCTTTACTTCAGCAAAATCAGGCTGTTCTGGTTCCTCATAGAGATAGGGGTTCCATGTCACGTAATTCAAGTTTTGGTGGTGATTACGTTGGACCATATCAGGGAGGCGTCTATAGAGATCCCAAAACAGGAAAGGTACATGAAAGAGGACCAGGTGCAGAAGATGAAGATGAATATGCACAGAGAATAAAGTTCATGCGAAGTAGAAGTGCTACTGGTAGTACTTTGAGTTTGGCAAGTTCAGATGTGTCTGCTGCTAGTGGATTGAATGCAGCTGCTAATTTCTCTACAGCAGCAGCAGCTCAAGCGGGTCTAAATGCTGGTTTATTGGGACCAGAAGATATGTTGCGGAGAGGAAATGGAGATCCTCCTCCATTGACACCAAGTGGTATTGGTGCAGTAGGTGGATTAAGTCCAAGTGGAATGGGAGAGAGAGTTGCTCTTGGTGACGATGAGCCTTGGCCTGGTGATATGGGTTCACAAATTACTGGTTTTGCAGTGGCTAGCTCAAAGAGGAATGCAGATTTTCACGCTTTATTCTCTTCTGTACCAGAGGATGATTATTTAATTGAAGGTGAGAAAGATGATGGTAGTTCCACACGGGGTAATACTGACAATAATACTACTTCAAAGATTATGGTTGCGCTCTAGTTCGAGAAATATTAATTCAAGGTAGAATCTATGTGTCTGAGAATCATGTCTGCTTCTATGCAAACATCTTTGGTTGGATCACAAACATTGTCATACCCTTTTCCGAAATTGTTTCTATTGAAAAGAGAATGACTGCTTTTGTGATACCCAACGCCATTCAGATAGCGACACTTCATTCCAAGCAAACTTTTGCCTCATTTTTATCAAGAGATACTACATATGATCTCATTGTCAACATTTGGAAGCTATCCCATCCAGGCGTACCAACAGGTGATTCTGCTATGGAACTCTTAACTGATGAAGAGTCTGTTGATCACGATGGTACAAAGGAAGGTGAAGCAAAGTCAGATGTAGGTCATGAGGGAACTGCACCAAAAAAATCAAGGAGAAAGATGCTCAAGAAAAAATTGGGTATCAAGGATGACAATGATCAGCAAGCCACGTCAAATGGAAATAGTGGTGATGCTGCTAAAGACGGTGCTGCAATTAGTAGAGGTAAAAGTCCTGCTCAAGGCGGTAAAAAGTCAAAACATCGAAAGACGCAATGTCCATGTGAAAAGGATAAGAAGCATTACTCAACGATAGCACTTGATACAACGTACCCTGCCGTACCTGAAAAGATTTACAATCTCATCTTTACCAGTGGATTCATGAAAGAATTTTGGACGGAAAATCAAAAATTGCTTGACTTGCAAATGTCAGATTGGGCACCCAATGCAGAAAATGATAATATGTTATCCCGAAACATGTCCTATATCAAGCCTCTATCAGGAGGATTTGGACCAAAGCAGACAAAGTGTATGCTGACTGATGAAAACATTCATGTCGATTTTGATGACTATGTGATTGCATTAACAACGACTAGAACACCAGATGTTCCTAGTGGTGGAAGTTTTAGTGTCAAGACTAGAACTTGCTTTACTTGGGCAGGAGGTAATTTTACAAAGATGTTTGTTACTTGCCAAGTAGAATGGACTGGTCGAAGTATGGTCAAAGGTATCATTGATCGAGCTTCTATTGATGGTCAAAAGCAATATTATAAGGATCTGGATGTAGCTATTCGAAAGTACATCAAGGAGCATGCTTCTGAATTCCGAGAAGAGGGTGATGACGATAAAGATGCAGAATCAGCTATTGCAGGCAATGCTGAGGCTGGTGTTGAATCGCAAGAAGCCAAAGAAAAGGAAGCAGATACATCAACGACAGCGGGGGGAGGTGCAAAAGAAGGAATGGCAAAATATATTGATATAGCTAGCGATATGACTAGTACAGTCTTTGATACTCTTTCTGATATTGTAGGCACAATTGCTGACATGGCCGGTGGAGTTAGTCCTAGCGTCTTAATTCTTGGCTTTGTCGTCTTTTTACTGGTTGTCAGCAATCTCTATGCTCTAACTTCTTCGTCAAGTAGAGATCCAGAAGATCCGCATCGATTACGGCCTAGTCGACAATCGACAAAGGCAGCAGCAAAATCATCACAATACAAAGATAATCATGAAGTAGATCAAGCTCAAATTGTTGCAATTGCAGTTCGAGAAGTTCTTCGTGACTACTTTGGTCCAGCTAATGGTGGAGCAATGATTTCTGCTAGAGTTTCTGGTGAAAGTCAATCACCAAGGCTAGTCTCACAAGACCCACTTCAGGAAATCCAGACTTTGGTGGGTCTATTGGACGAAGTAGAAACCCGAGTAGCAAAATTACGAGAACAATTGAATAATGCAAGTGAAGGTCAAAGCATCGCAAACAAACGTGCTAAGAGATGAAGACGGTAGTTGTATTTACGCTTTTGATGAACGAATCTATCCTTCTCTACCCCCGCTAAATTTGCAACCACAAACATGAATACTTGTAATAGGATTGCTCCTGCCCTCCAAGAATGCTATACACCATTGCTTATTTGATAATTTTTGATAATAGTTGATGGCAATTGCAAAGTACTGTACAGACGTCTGTTACTAGCTAATCCTCCATGGATGCTATTCGATTGACGAGAATTTAATGGTGTCTTGTTTCAGGTATAGGATCAGCTCTCAATTGACTTAAATCTTGCGCCTTGTCCTTTTCCACATCGAGGTCGCCAATCAGTGAGCTGTATCGTGACAAGATTAGTAGCACGACCTGACCCTTTGACTTACGGCTTACTCACATTGCATCTCCTCTCACTATATAAAGCCCTAGTGGAATTTCCTCCACCCCTGCATCTGTACTGAATATCCTTTCTACGCATCCACTCAAGATCACACTTCCAACATTATCAACACCTCTCAGTACCCCTACAATGACTCGCCCGTCTTGTGTGATGGCGAGTACCTGTTCTATACGGTGGAAGGGCCAAAAAAAATGCAGGTTGTTAGCAAAAGTAAGAAGAGGTGGTTTGCTTCTTATTCGACGAAAAATTTACTCACGCTCCAGGTAACTATTAAGGGCTGACATGGCCAAGTATACGACAAAGCTTCCTTTTCCTTGTCGTTCCTGCCCTCTGATCGCCCAGCCGCAGTCCCACACTGAGCACAGCTAATTGTGGCAAAGAAACTTTTGACCAAGAGTCAAGGCAGCAAAGATGTCGGATAGATGAAGCTTCTTGGTAAGTCGAGGAGCTCAAAGAAAGAAGATTAGATGGTCTACCATAGTGAATAACCCTCTTTTTTTTGTTTTTTGAAACTGGAGGAAAACGCGCGAATAAAGTAGGATGCGCGTGGCTGTTACAAAATCAATTGGCAGGCTTTCGCCAGCTTGGGCGCTATTCCCATTAATCTTGTATTCTTCGCTGTGACCGCCCCCAAACTCCCATTCCCATTATACTTTGATCTTCTCAAAAGCCTCGTCTATCTTGGGCAGGAAACCAACAAGACGATGGTGCAACTAATAAAAGCACCAAGGGCGATTCCTGTTGCGATACTGTCCATCTTTCTTTCTACGACAGCAGCTATCAAATTTGATTTGGAAGCTTCTACATCACCTCATGTTAAGTGTATTTGGAATTATGCTCTAAGCGACACTCTTGTCGTTATTACAGTCAACACAGTCATTCCAAGTGGTTCACCAAGTAAAGATGAAAATGATCAAAGGGTCGATATAGAAATCGTAGATGGAAGTAAGCATAACAATATATATCTCAGTAAAAAGAATATTCGACAAGAGACTCGAATGGCCATCAATACTCATAGTCATGCCGATTTGGGAGTGTGTTTGAAGAATACTCTGAGGAAAGGTGAGTTGTAGGGCTTTAATGTTCAGGTCCGGTCTATTTGCTCACTTGCTTTGTGATCCGTCCTCTTCAATCTAACAGGGGCAGCAAAAGGACTTAAAACATCGATCGAATTGGATGTCGATATTGGAGCAGATGCAGTCGATTATAACGCCATTGCAAATCAAGAGTCACTGTCAGGTTTGGAGACTGAAATGAGGAAACTGGAGGCAATTGCTGGGGAGGTAGTCAATGAGATGGACTATCTAAAAAAGAGAGAAGGAAAGATGAGGGACACAAATGGTAAGATGAAGATACAAATTGAACAAAAGGTGATTAGGGAGCTGACATGCTTCTAAATCTTCTCTAGAATCGACGAATCGAAGGGTAGAAGCAACGGCTTGGCTGACACTAATTGCTTTGATTGGTCTGGGTGTGTGGCAGGTGGTTCACCTACGAGGTTTCTTTCAAAAACGGTATCTGATTGATTCGTAGCATGATCAGTATCGACTTTCATGAGTCAATGAATATAATCATTAAAGTATCTGCAACAGTACGAGATGTGAGATTTGAATTCATACAAGGGTTGAGGATCGCGAGAGAAGCAAGATGTGAGGAAAAGTTATAGTCTGTGTATGAGGTCAGGAGATGTATGACGTCAATTGTTTATAACGTATGTTCCTTTCGAGAGGAGTTCCATGGCGTCGTCATTGAAACCTTTCTCAGGTTTTTCATCTGAGTGTGCAATTCCATTGCCATTGACGCCATTGATTTTGACATGATTTCCGTTGGTAGGTTTGACACCATTAAATACTTTATTTCGAGGCCCCAATGCAGCTCGTCTTGCTCTTACACCTTCACGAAGTCTCTCAAGGGCTGTAATTGTAGTTTCCCAGGAGATGCAGGCGTCAGTAACACTCTTGCCGCGAACCAAAGTCGAAGGGCCTGATGCTGGAATAGATTGTTTGCCTGGTAAGGGTGTAAAGGAAAAGGGTATGAGATGAGGTACTATCAAGAATATGAAGTTGATACACAACTCACCTTCTACAAGATTACTTTCAAGCATGCATCCGACAATGTTGGCACTTTCTGGCAATCCAGTACTAAGTTGCTCCTTGATACTATCAACTACCTTCATTTGATTTTCATGCTTCTTTTCACTATTTCCATGACTGCAATCAATCATTATCTTTGGTACAAGACATGCCTTTTGAAGATCAGCTGAAACTTTTGCGACATGTTCTTTTGAGTAATTTGGTCCTGAATTTGCACCTCGAAGAATAACATGACAAGAATCATTTCCTTCTGTCTCAACAATAGCGGAAATTCCTTGTTTTGTCACTGACAAGAAAACGTGGCTACTACTTGCACTCTTGATTGCATCAACTGCAATACTAATTGAACCATCTGTTCCGTTTTTGAATCCAATACTCATACTCAAACCAGAAGAGAGCTCACGATGAACTTGTGATTCAGTTGTTCGAGCTCCAATTGCACCCCAACTGATTAAATCAGCAGTGTATTGAGGGCTAATAGTATCAAGAAATTCAGTTCCAGTAGGAAGACCCATGTCAGCAATCTCGAGTAGTAGACCTCGCGCAAGACGAAGTCCCTTGTTGATTTGGAAAGATCCATTTAAATCGGGGTCATTGATGAGTCCTTTCCATCCAATAGTAGTTCTTGGTTTTTCAAAGTAAACTCTGCAAGAGAATGGGATAGTACTTTGGTAAATAAGAGGTAGGTGGAGAAGGAAAAATAAAATATACTGAAGCTCACCTCATGACAATACAAAGTTCATCTTTGGCTGTTTCTGCATATTCCTTTAACATTTTGGCATACTCTAGTCCAGCAGCTACATCATGAACTGAGCAAGGACCAACAACAACTACCAGACGATCATCAACACCTTTGAGAGCTGCATCAACTTCTCTTCTTCCAGTGAGAACAGTCTCGGCTGCTTTCATAGACAGTGGGTATTCTTCGACTAGCATCTGAGGTGGAATCACTGTTGACGGAGGATCATAAAATAGGTCAGCACTTTTCTCTGCGCTTTCCTCTGTCTTTCTTTCATTTGCTTTACTTTACGCACAAGGTCGAATGTTCTTAATTCGTCTGTCATCAAGCTCATGAAGAGCATCATGAACTGTGATTCCGCTGTTGGTCATTGTGGCAGTATGTCTATATAGGACAAAGCGGCGATGGCGAGTCCAATGAGGTGGTGAATTGTAGAGAATAGATTGAGGTCTACTTTTTGACACTTTGGCCCAGATCAAACTGCACCCTATGAGAGATGATTTACTTCCAAATTCACCACTTTTTTTTTTAATCCATTTTCTTTTCTTGAAAATAGTTGAGTCATTTGCACTGTTACCGGTACTCTGCAGCTTTCGAAAAAAAAACACGTGTATCCGTGAAATTTCTGTCTTCAATTTACCGGTAGCTTTAGCTTTAAAAGTGAAATAAGAGAAACATGCGCTAAAAATCAAAGGTACGGTATCTTTTAAGTCTTTTTTTTTTTTTTTTTTTTTTCAACTCATCTTAATTTATGGGTACAATTATTTGGTTGTCGGTCGAGTTGACCACACGATCCTCGGCGCATTGAAAATCACAAGGTACGAAAAGTTTCGAAAAAAAAAAAGAAGAATGAACAAAGTGAAGGGCAAAATTCGGGTTTGCCCGAGTCGATAGCGGCACAAGACGATGATGGTACGGGATGCCAAGGTAAGACATACGCACACACACACTACATAGCCTTGTTTGTTGAATTTTGAGAAGGAGAAAGGGGCCTTAAGAAATAAAGAGTGAAATCATCAATTTGATGAAAATATACAATAACGTAGATGACGAGTATCCAAAACAAGTAAAAGAATTGTTGCACTGTATTGATCTTTTTTTTTTTTTTTTTTTTTTTAATTTCATACTCGGAGTTGAAGTGGTACTCTTGACACATTTTCTGTCTCTATCTACTAAAAAATACCCTAAGACTTCCATTTGACCTCCCCCTTTCTCAAAGATCAAGCTTTGTAATCTACTATGCTCTCTTTGACTGCACCCTTACTTTGGCTTAAAGGAAACTGACCTTCTAATGCAATCTTTTAGCTGCTGACTTAGCGTGGGGGGAAAGAGATTTAATTTGACTGAAAAGAAATATTTGATTGAGATATATTGTAGCTAAAAAGGACTTTAGACACAATAATGTTTTCAGATCCACCCTTTCTTTCTCATTTGGTACTGGTCGGCTTTTCACCCTTTTCTAAAATCGTCCAAGAAAAGATTCTTTTGACTTGACAACAGACTAGCTGTCCTCTTTACAATTATCAAATTAAGGAGCAGGGAGGTGATGATGGTATTCTGATATTTTATGGTTCGGTAGATCAAATTATAAGGCTGTCTAGAGGAGCAATTCTTGTTTAAAATTTACTGTAAGTTGGCACGCTCTAGTTGAGGTGTAGATGGCTGCTTCAATTTTGCATCAGTGGCATTAGGGGCCAAATACCCAGTCGAACTAGCTGTCCCAAATGAATTTTGCTTTTCAGAAGTGAATGAGGAAGAGTTGATGCTTCGTGCAACGTTTGACTTGTTCTTGTAAGTTCGTTGGTAAAAGGCTGACAATTGACAATAGGAAAAGAGGGAAGATTACGAGGAACGATGAGCAAACTTGATCATAGTAAACTGTCTTTATTCCCTTTTGCGCGCACTCACCAATGAAAAGGAACAAGTACGAAGTCAAGATGGCACAGCCAGAGATGACCTATAAAAATAAATTTTGGTCAGTTAAAATCCCCTAATCAGCCGCTCACATCATCGTCGTCATCACACTTACTGCATGTTCTTTGCCAGCAGCACACTGTGATTTGGCGGGTAGTGGAAGGTTGTAGGCACCAACAAAGTAGTTGTACGAGGCGTAATAGACGATACTATTCAAGATGAAAATACTGTCAGCATGAGAAGAGTAGTAGAGGCTGCCCCCTCTATAAGGTCTACTCACCCTAAATCAATAATAAATTGAACGATTTGCAAAGTCGTCTATGCAAAGGGTAGGACACAAACATGAATAACTAAGAAAGCCACTTTCTAAACAGATTCGTAAATACTCACCACAGCCCGCTTCCAAGGAATTCGAATGCGAAGAGTGGTGAGAGCATAGTACATGTACTGTAACAATGAAATATCAGCAAAGAGCAATTCTAACGATTAAATAGAAATTGGTACTCACCATTACGACGTGAACAAAGAGGTTCAAAGTCTAGACATACTGATGTTAGCACGACATTACCTCTGAGACAACATCTAGAATGACCACTTACAATGACAACCCAGCTAACAGATGTCCTTCCTAGTAATTGAGAAAAGCATAATAGAGCAGTAGCAGAATGATGATAAACATGCAAAAAGGCAAGAGGCTTCTTTTTGAGCACAAGAAAGATTGTATCAATCAATTCCCAAAACTGGTAAAAGAGGATGCAGAGCCTTTTTAGCATCAAGTTGCCATCTTTTACAAGCGCGCATATAGACCTACTTTAAACATATAGTTGATAATGTAAAAGAATTCCATTCGTGGAGTCCATGAAGATTCTGCACAGATGGCAGCATAGAAGCCATGATGATACCAGATGGGAAGAATTTCTTCAAGCATCAGTGCAAGTAAGAGACCTGAACCAAAAGAAAGAGCAATGTTGTGAATTAAAAAAGGACCTTTGAGTTGTTGAGGAGGAATCTTGAATCTTTGCATGATTTCACGACCCCCAAAAATGGTAGCCAAGTATAAAGCACCCATTCCAAATACTTGAGGTGCAGTACTAAAAGGTGTGCGACCCTGTTGAAAAGTACGAAGTGGTGAACTTTCATCACCAGAGAACCAGCCATGTTGATCATAAGCAGGTAAAACCTTTGGTAAAATGTAGGCAAGGGTGTCATACACGGGAGTAAAGTGTGTATTGACTGTTAAAGGGTGCGTGAACGCTGTTTTGAATGAATTCATGAAAGCAAGTAGACAATTTTACTAAAGAGGAAAAAATAAGATGGTGTGGAGAAAGAGAAAGAGTGGTTGGATTGAGAATCCCACAACAACAAAGATGGACGACGATCGTTTAAAAGAAATTTCCATTCGGTCTCCGCTCCGGGTCTGTTTTTCCAGGGTGCTGTAGCACACGACGAAGAATTCCATCAAATAAAAACAAAAAAAAAAAAAAAAAAAAAAAATATTAGAATAAAGTGTACGGGATATATAAAAATATTTCCAACAACAACAACACCGTTTCCAGTCGCGTTTTATCGAATCTTGACTCGGAAGAATTAAATTACCTGTTTGCCGCGGAAGTCCCTCTTCAGAAGCTCAAAGTCAACAGACAAGAACGGCATACCAATTACCACTTTAGAAGATATAATAATCGAGGCTTAGTTTTCCATTGCAATCCTAGCAATAGTAGCTAGTGTCTCACTGTGATATGTGGGATTGAATTCGCTTCTCTGATCAGCTAGCGTACCCCGCATTCCAATGCTGATCGGAAAAATAAAAATAAAAAAATAAAAAAAATAAGAAAATTATGAAGAAGCTTTGACAAAACTGCATTAGTCTACGTTCCTGGAATATTAATTAATTGCAATCAAAAAAAAAAATTTGTTCCGATACAGTATCAGACGTGACGACACTTGAACCAATATTCAATTCAGAGAGAGTGGAGAAAGGAAGGAAATTCCTCTATGGCCTTCCTAATACTCCTCCAAGCCAGTACCCTAGATCGCCTTGCTGACCACCACCTGCACCCAACCACCAAACACTGAGGGCTGCCAGTACGATCAGCTCGGATATACCAAGGATGAGATTACCTGCACCAGCCAAGATGAGGGTACACCAAATGTGACCTAGTATGCGATCCAATATTAGTCCAGTGGCTTGCTTTGAACGCCAGAATGAATCAATGCCATAAGGTCGCATCGATAAAGGTAGTAATGTACCAGTGGGAGGAGGTAAACGTAAGATGGCAGTGACTGGTTTATGATCCGAATGCTGTAGAGAAGGTAGAGGTAGTCAGTAATTTGATCAAAGTTGAATGTATGCCCCACCATCACGCTTACTGTATATCTCATAATGCTTCGGTATAGCTCTAGTGTCATGCCATGCAATTCAGTGCTACTCTTTTCTGATTCAGCTCCTGTACTCGCCCATAGAATTCGATCAGTCCATCCGGGAACTCTTTTACTGCTCAATTCTCCAAAATTACCGCTAACTTGTGGCTTGAATTCAGCTTCATTTTCTTCTACAGCTTTTTCTGCTTGCTTTCTTGCCTCCTTGTCTACCTTGTACTTGTATGTTGGACCATGGGCAACCGATAGAAGGTCTGGTTCAACCAGACCATGGAATACACGAGAACCGTTGGGGTGATTATGCTCGATAGATAGCTGATCATATGTGGCCAGTGTTTTCCAATCGGCTTGATTGATTTTTCGCTTTACATCACTCTTCTTCAATACCTCATTCTCACGACCTTTTCTTGCTAGTGTTGGAGAAGGTTTTACATTGAAACCTATTCGATAATTAAGATCTCCAAATACAAAGAGATGAGAAGTTTCGTAAATGCCATATGACTTGTCGTCTAGTGGTTTGCCTCTACGTTTTTGATTTCGGCTACTCTGTGTCATTTCATATCGTTCCGTAATACCCTCTATTGACTTTTCATTCGCGTTAAAGCTTTTAGAAGGTGCAAGTATGGGAGGTGCAGGTAATGGTAGAGTTGAATCAGGACGGAAGACCAGTCGAGTGACGATACTTTTCCAATCCGCATTCCTCCTTGGTACATTATGATCATGAGCAGCCAAATGAGCACACACAAAAGTGATAACTTCATCTGCTTGACCATGAACAGCACCACCTACCACAATTCGTACACCGACAGCACCTTTATTACCCATGAGATGCAGTAAGCCTGTTCCAACTGTCCCCGTTCGAATCTCCTTGATCCTTTCTACTACGCTTGCTCGTGAATTTACACCTGCACCGGACCGTTTTTCAGGTATTCTCTCTCTAGCATACACAAACAAGACTATTCCCACCATCTTTGCAGTCGCAATCAATGCATAGTCTTCAGGTCCTCCGTCTGATGGGTACTTGCCATCACTACGAGTGAGAGCAGCTTGAGGTCGAATAGCTCTACGAATCGATTTGTCAGTTTTACTAATAGCCTCCTGTGCCTTTTCGTTATTTGCAAACCCATCCGACAAAGGCAATAATTCTTGAAATCCTACTGCATAAAAGTCAGGGGCTGGTCTGCCATCGGTATTGGGAGTGGTATTGTAAGTTGATGACTTTTCTGATGTGGTTGGGACTAGCCAGTGAGTGAGATCAGGCGATGCAGAAGAAGATCCTTGTAAATTACAGTTGAAAGTTCCAATTTGCACTCGAAGTGGATCTATGCCAGGAGTGGAGACTGACTGCCTTGTCATGATGGAGAGTAGCACAAAGACAAGGAGAAAAGAGAGAAGTTGCAACAAGGTGGGTAGTAGTAGACCTCTCCTTGTCGTACTCTTGAAAAAGAACTAAAATGAAGATGTGGGGGTAAAAGTGATAAATTTATCAATACTGATCAGCGGCGACAAACGCGTCTGAGCATAGGAGAGAACGACACTCGGGTTTGCTCTCTGAAGTGTATGCAGGTAATCACTGGGAAGGAATAATGGAGTATCAATTTTTCTGCAAACAGTCCTATTGAGCAGAACTGGTTGCGAGAAATTATATAAAGTCGAGCCTTAGATGGCTAAAATCGGAGGAAGTATGTGATGAGAAGTGATTGGAAAGGGGAAGCAGCACGTGGCGCATGTGATTGTGGCTTGTGTTTTGCCTTTTCAAAAAGTTGTAACAATTGTTCTCTTTCTTTCTCTCTCATGCAAAAATCACCTTTAGAGGAAGTAAATCTCTTCGCTTTTCTATCGTCAATCGCTCCCTCAATGAACCGAAAGTCGCGGTGATATCAGATTTAAAGTGGTGGTGGCAGACTTTTGGCAACGATGGAATCGACAAATAATTTCCTTCGAACTCCTCAAGCTACTACCTCCACCAGACATAGTAAAAATATTGTATTGACAGAAGCAGGTCGATCACCTTGGTATGATGCCAATGGGATTCCTCAAGATGCCTATGTGGTAGGTGTAGCAGGGGGAAGTGCTAGTGGGAAAACTTCGGTAGCAAAGGCTATACTGGCTCAATTACCAAAAGTACCTTGGGTTGGAATTGTCTCTCAAGATTCTTTTTACAAAACTTTAACTAGAGCACAGAGTAAATTAGCATTTGAAAACAAGTACAACTTTGATCATCCCAATGCATTTGATCATGAACTCTTAAAGATCTGTATAGCGGACCTTAAGCAATCCAGAGCAGTAGAAATACCAGTGTATAGCTTTGTTGAACATCAAAGAATGCCAGAGAAAAAGTACATGTATGGAGCTACAGTGGTGATAGTTGAAGGAATTTTTGTCTTGCATGATCCAGATCTTCGCTCATTATTGGACCTTAAGATCTACGTACAAGCTGATTCTGATCTCATGCTAGCAAGGCGGATCAGAAGAGATACAGTAGAAAGGGGTAGAGACGTGGCAGGAATATTGGATCAATACTTGCGATATGTTAAACCAAGTATGGATAATTTTGTATCTCAAACGAGTAAATTTGCTGATATTATTGTACCAGGTCAAAATAATGAAGTAGCCATCGATGTCATAAGTCAACAGATTTGGAGACAACTCAAACTTCGAGATGATGTGAGACTTCGACATGAACTATCTAAAACGTCTGCTACTCCACGAAAAGAGTTGAATAATTCACCTTTTGATCTGAGTCAGTCACTGGTAATACCAAGACCCAAAATGGCTTCCTCTCTTTCAACCAACTCAATCATAACTACTACTGCTTCTATGAATAGAGAATTTAGTCAACAAAGCATTCATCCACTTCAAGAAGAACTTTCACCAAACATTGAACTATTACCTCAAACAACTCAACTTAGAGCCCTCCTGACAATTTTGCATGATCAAACTGTTACAGGAGAAGACTTTGTCTTTACTGTCGATCGACTATCTATTCTAGTCATGGAAAGTGCCATGTCACTACTACCTTATCGTAGTAAAATTGTCAAAACTCTACCAAATGAACACCTTCATACGGGAACAGAGTTGAATGTTGATAATATTTGCTCCGTATCAATACTTAGATCTGGATCTGTTCTCCAAAGCTCAGCAAGGAGAGTTTTACCAGCTTTGGCAAGCGGTTCATTACTCATCCAATCTTCAGCAGATGGTGAAGCAAAGCTATATACAATCGATTTACCATCGTTTCTCAAGAATAGGAAACAAGCAGCTAGCTCATGGGTACTCATTTTAGATAGTCAGATTGGAACAGGAGCAGCCGCTTTAATGTGTATTCGAGTTTTGTTGGATCATGGCGTTCAAGAAGAGCGTTTGATCTTTTGTTGTTTACTAGCAAGTGCAAAAGGTGGCGTTCATGCTCTTAATCGTGCATTTCCAAAGGTGAAAATTGTTGTTGCTGGAGTTGATCCAGAATTAAAGAGGAGAGTAGTTTGGGATCAGAGTGTAATAGCAAACAATTACGATGGATTGTCAAGCACTGCATCTGCATCCAAACCCAAGCACGACAAATTTTATGAAGAATCCTCAAGCACACATTTTGATGATAATGACAGTCAATTTCAAGGTCGAATTTGCTTTGCTATTGAGCCAGGTGCAGGTAATATCGGGGACAGATACTTTGGAACAAAATCAAAATCAACAATGACTTCTCTGGGGCATCGTGACCCATCTTGATGGGGTGCCACTTGTTTATCATAATTCCTCTCTATATTTAGAAATCTGAAATAGTATAATAATTAATGATTATTGAGAGTCTAGTGAAAGGGACTGATGCGATTGACGGGTAATTACAAATGATTAATAGTTGGCATAATGAAAAAGTCGATCGAGAAAGCGCTTGCGTTGTGAGAAAAGGTTTGATTGGATTTCAAGAATTCGTTGGTGGTGAAGATAGTTTTCGATACGGGGCCATTGAGATGAAAGGATATATTTGATGAGTTACTATCTAACGATGCATGACATGTCCATAATGACCTGGTGTCTTGCTTTTGCATGAACTACAGTCTTCACGATAGCCCATAGTATAGCGCAACATTTGCTTTCCTCCAGGAAATGAAGTCTGAGTGAGACCAGGAGAATGATGTAGCTTTCTACTTTCGGTTTCTGTTGACATGGATAGCGGACTTGGAGAAGGAGTTCTATTGATTCCTAGAAAATCATCTGCACTTCTATTTGAGGTTGACATTCTACTTTGTCGAGGTGAAGATGTACAGGATGAGGACGTACTATCAGGGTTTTGTTGTTCTTGATTTAGATCAGAATCACACCTTTTCTTACTGCATGTATCTTCAGATGATGCCGATTGAGATGATGATGGTAGATGCCCACTACTAGACCTTGAAGTAGAAGAAGATTTGAATCGCTGAGATTGTATCAAAGGTGAAGGTCGAAGTGGTATCGTCGAACCGATTTGACTCAATCGAGAGACTTGATTATGCTTCACCTGTCTTGGAACAAAGGTCGATATAGGATTTGTTTCATAGCGTGTGATTGAGCTACCACTGTCGCTCATGTCAATGTCACTATGCTGAAATTCGCCATCATTTGGTGGAGATGGACTTGCAAGACTGAGCGAATGCATGGTTGAATCAACACCATATTCGCTACCTTCGAATTCTAAGGTATTGCTATTGCTCTCATAAGCTGAGCCCAAAGAGCGATATACATGAGCAGTATCGCTTGTGACGCTTGTCCGATTGATGTGTCGTCGTTTAGACTGGGTACGAACATGTCAGCTTATTCGACTCGCAGTCATTACAATGCTAACTCACAGCCGGTGTGTCTTGTACATCTGACCCATCATGCTCGCTCATGTATGCCTCGCTATCAAGTTCTTCCTGTTGTTGCTCATAATTAGAATTTAAGAAGCCTGAAACAACCTGTGACGGGCTTCTCCTACGTTTTCGATCAGCGGAGGTCCCAGCTAAGCTTGAAGAGGAAGAAAAAGTTGAAGATAGTGAAGTAGCAGGGCCAGTATAATTGACAAGAAAGGGCGAAGTGTGGAGACTGTCGACCGGTGATGATGAGTTAAAATCCACTTCCATTGCTGCTATATTCTGGTTCCCACTCCTTTGACAACCAGACCTTACAAAGGTGAGAGAAGACTTTGAAAAGGTAAGGTGTCGAAAGGAGAGTGGAAATACTTTCTTCGATCCCAGAAATGACCAATACGTTTCAAGTTGTTAAGATCTCGAATTACTTAGAGAGCATTTTAGTTTTATTTCCTCAAATTAAAGGTGGAGAAGGAAGCCAACCAACATCTCACGTGAATCTGCATCACATCCTCAAACATAGAACTCAATACTTTCATTGATAAAAATAGATAATTGACAGATAAAATTACATTTAGCAAACCTCCTCCTTCTTTTCTGATGCTTATATACAACAATAGACGTATGAGAAATAGATAGCAGCAAGAGCTCTCTGGGAAAAGATGCTTTGATCGCGTAAGAAATAAAGGAAAAGTCTCTTCCTTTGATGATGGACGTACTTGTTTCAGCCATTGACTTCCTCTGTGGCATCTACCCACTCGCTATATACATCAATTGGAGCCATCAGTGCATGTGTTCGACATGAGAAGCTCTGTCCGCAAATCTTGCAGATTAGGGTCGCATTTCCATCCGCTCTGAGGGTCGAAGAAAGGTGGAAATGGAGTCAAATTAGCAATCCGTCATGTGAGTTGCAATATTAAATTAAAAGAATTTTCTTGTTAGACAACTTTTACGTCCATTGGCCCCCCCTCGCCCCCTCCACCCTTCACTTCAGATCGACGACTACCCACATTTTGCAATTTACAGATTTTTCATGCTTGCAGAAAAGACATTTGAAGACTATTGTTGTCGCGTTGATGAAAAGGTTTCAGATTCCTATTCAGCTCTTCTCTTGCCCATGTCGACTCACCCGTATCCAAAGGAGCTATCTTTTTGCCTGTCCCTGGCTTTCTCGCTGACTTCCGCTTTCCCATCTTGGTCTTGAAGTGTTATGATGGTCTGACGAAGAAGGGCGCTTGACCAACTAATCCGCGCCCTTTGATACACCAAACGCGACACGTGGGAAGTAGGGCAGCGTCATAAAGATGGAAATTTAGGTGAGATTGTATACGAAATTTACTCCACTACCAACCTTTGTAAGTTATCATTCTTCATCTGTACTACCTAGAGACTGTCACGCAAAACATTCTCGACATCTGCTCAATATGCAGTCGGTGTTCTACACCTGGCTTTTGGAAGGTGAAGATGATGGGACTCCTGATAAAGGACCCAGACTTCCAACAGATCAAAAGTTCGAAGGCCCTTGGCTACAACAACAGCTTCTACTTTCCTTTGTTGTTGGCTTCACCTCATTCATTGTATTCTCTCTCATTCGACGACGATCACCTGCTCTATTTGCTCCCAGGACAAAGTTAAAAGGATTCACTCCGCATGCAAAGGGTATTGATGATGGTATCTTTAGCTGGATTTGGCCTACACTAAAGACTGAGGAGATCAAGATTTTACACATCGTTGGACTTGATGCTGCTATTCTGTTGAGCTTTTTCAAAATGGGCTTCTGGGTGTTTTTCTTTTTGAGCATATGGTGAGTCAAATAAAATCTTACTCTGATCTTGGCTGTCTCGTGTGTCAATTGTCTAACAATCTTTTTCGATAGGTCATGTGGCGTTCTTATGCCAGTCAACTATAGCAATCATGGTACAATTGATGGAGTAGCACCATCAGAAGAACCTCTTGACCCAAAGGATCCAAATTCCTTTGCTATGCTTCCTCGACCATTTCCAAGCGTACCCTGGTCATGGAGTCTACCAACGACAACACCATATCATCTCACTCACATTATCTCGACGTATCTATTCTCCATTTTAATCTTGCGAGCACTTTACAAGGGCTTTCAAAAATTTGTTCGCTCAAGGCAGCTATATGCACTCGATCTACTACAAAGCATTCCAGCGAGAACTGTAGAGGTTAGAAATCTACCTGACCACCTAAGACGAGAGAGGGACTTGGCAGAATACTTTGAAGCGCTGGGATTAAAAGTAGAAAGCACTTCAGTTGTCCGAGAAGTGCAAGGGCTGAAAGAAATGTTATCAAAAAGAGCAAATGCGTTGTACAAGTTGGAAAAGGCATGGTGCAAATGGCTAGGAAACCCAACTACAGCAGAGCATTATGATTCGGAGAGCATCATGGCAACTATTCAAGCAAGAAGCCAAAATCAGCAAAATGCAAACAGTGGCGAAAGGCTGGTGAGAGCAGCAGAAGGAGGAGAAACAAACGATGATCCAGAATCGGCCCCTCTGTTAAATGGATTTGGATTTGAGGATGATCCTTCGCGGATCATTGTTGCACCAAACAATCGAAAGAGATCCACCATGCGAGCAAATCCTTGGAATCCCTTTTCGAAGAAAGTCGATACTCTTACTCTTTTAGAAGCTCGATTTCGACTTCTCGATGCAGCCGTACGAAAGTTACGGGCCAAAGGGTCTCCTCCAGCAACAGTAGGGTTTGTCACCTTTGTAGATGCAATGAGTGCACAAGTGGCTGCTCAAACAGTTCACTATCCTTTACCAGCTTACGCAAAGACGAATTTGGCACCAGAACCCCGAGACATTATATGGAGTAATATTTCGATTCCTTCCAATGAAAGAAGAATTCGACAATTACTCGTCTCTGCTTTCACATTTGCACTTTACGTCTTTTATGTTCCTCCTCTATTGTTCTTGGCTTCCTTCCTTAGTCCTGGTACCATTAAGAAGTATCTACCTAGCTTATATGACCTGCTTCGCAAAGATGCTCGATTGATGGCATTTGCAAGCAATACTTTACCATCAGTTGTTTTGATAGGTTTCAACGCTCTTCTTCCCCTTGTATTGGAGTGGACTGCCTACTTGCAAGGTCTCAAGGCTAGAAGTTTGGTGGAATTCAGCGTTTTGAAGCGTTATCATCTGTTTTTGCTCACATCTGTTATATTCATCTTTTTGATCACACGAACAGCTCTTGGAGTTCTTGCTGATTTGGCTGGTAACCCTATGCGAATCATTGACAAGTTGGCACAAGCTTTACCCTATGCTCGACATTTCAGTCTATCGTACGTCGTTTTTCAATCGATTGCCGTCATTCCACTACAATTACTACAACTTCCCGTCGTCTTTGGTAGGGCATTTGGTCGACTATCAGCAACAACTCCTCGAGAACATGCAGAGTTGAATTCACCACCTCAGCTATACGCAGGAAGTGTTTACCCTGCTGCTCTAATCGTCTTTACTCTTTGCATCGTTTACAGTATCGTTTCTCCTCTAATCACCGTCTTTGGTGCTATTTATTTTGGTTTGGCTTATTTGGTTTACAAGTACAAATTATTATTTGTCTTTTATCGATCTTATGAATCTAGAGGTCAAGCATGGCCTTTATCATCAATGAGATGTATTTGGGCTCTTTGTTTGTTTCAAATCTTTCAACTATCATTATTTTCTGTTCGCAAACAATTACTCTTATCAACACTTATGCTACCTCTTATCGTATTTACCATCTGGTTCGGCATGTACCTCGATCGTACATTTGGAAAATTGAGCGAATACGTCAACATTAGTGGTATCGCAGAAATCAACAAGCCAGTAGCTACACCACCTAATGCTCAACAATCTGGTTCAGATGGAGGTAAAAGTAATCCAATTGTTGCTCTTCGTTCTGTTGTCGACTCTTTGGATCCATCTCAAACTGCACTGTCACGAAAGAGATACGCTGCAAAGGATGATACAATATTTATTGCTAAGAAAGATAAGCATACAGATTATCGAGAACCTCCCACGGGTGGATATTTCTTTGGTACACTTAACACAGGTCGAAGAAGGTATGGTCACCCTGCTTTGACTGGCATACTACCTGAAATTTGGTTACCAATACGAGTAGAAGAAGATGAAAAGGATGATGAAGAAGCTAGTACTGCTGAAGTAGACAATCAGCAGCAAGTAGATGGAAGTGACCGAGGTAGTCTGATAGGATCTCGTCTTGATGGTAATTCTAGAATTCGTAAATCTAGTAGACCAGCTGAAGCAGTTGTCGTCTCATTACGAAAGAGAAAGTCTTCTTTGATACCTAGATCGAGTTCTATTTCAATGGGCAATGGTCAAGGATCTTCTATTCTACGTAGCCCGAAAGGTACGAAAAAATTAGGCTTTCGTCAAGATTCAAAGACTACTTCCAATATACTTCCTGCAGGTACAGGTAATAGTACTACAGGTAAATCTACTCTTGCTTTCCCTTCATCAGGCGTGACTAGATCAGATTCCTATTGTGAAGAGCCAAGTCATCAACACGAAGATTCATCAAGGATCTGGGGTGATTCAATAGATGGACCTCAAGGCTCTTCACAGGGTGCCTCTGTTGGGGAAGCATTGGCAGGTTCAGAGTCTGTAGCACCAGATCGTAGGCGATTATCGACTAATATGGAAGGTGCAGAAGATGAAGATGAAGCAGTAATATTAGATGGAGAAGAAGATAGTGAAGATGAAGAGGAGAGTGATGTAGAAGATGAAGAAGGTGTTTATATGCATCGAACAGCTAGAGATAGATTACCAGGTTCATTTCCTGGCTTTTCGTCTTGAATACAGTCTCTCCACCTTCATGAGAGTATATAGCAATTGTACTCTTATGATAAATTGTACCTTAATTTGCACCTGATGAAATTTTATGAATTTGCAACGAGTTACAGTTATTGTCAAGCTAGCTCTGAATTGAAGGAGAAAACGAAGTGAAATTGAAGCTAAATGCGCGGAGGGTGGAGCCAACTACTATTTAATCTTTTCCAAGTGTTGACAGTTCGCCATGAAAGAAACAACATGAGATTGCCGAGATAACCCACACCCGCCTTGTCCATCCAAAATCTTGCGAACTTGTATGCAGCAAGATAAGACGAAGAACTTCAACAATTGTCGTGCTACTTACTTCACTGGCCAATTGAAACAAAATCCAGAAATACCCTCCCTCCCCCACGCTGATGTGTTTGAAGTGTGTGTATTCATTCATTCAGTAGTGACGCGAATCAATCTTCTCTTGAATTTGTGAATTGAGAGTTCCTTGTCCTTTATTTTTAATTCCCTTCTCTACCCAAAAAAAATGTCCAAATTGATTCGAGTTGGTGTTTTGGGAGCAGGGGAAGTCTCTCAAGTTATTCATCTACCTACTTTATCACTTTTGAGTGATCTATACACAATTGTTGGTATCTGTGATGTATCCAAGGAAGCAGTCTCTTATGCTCAAAAGAAATTTCATATTCCTTTTGGTTGTCAAGATAGGTGAGTTTAAACAGTCATGGATGAATCTGCTCGATCATGTTAATCTTTATTTAAAATTGCCTGCTATCTCATCAAGTCTCCAACTCTGTTCAAATTTAAACGTTGATTTGATACTCATTGCAAGTGCAGACGAGTACCATGCCCAACATGCAATTCAAGCAGCCGATCATGGCAAGCACGTCTTTATTGAAAAGCCAATGACTCTCACAAGAATAGAGGCAGCAGAAGTGGAATCAGCTCGAAAAAGAAACAAAGTACATATAAGTGTAGGCTACATGAGAAGATATACTCAAGTCTGGAGTGCATTTCTAAAAGAATTGGCTCAATCTGGTCCTATTCAATTTGCAAGGGTGTTCGATTACTCTGGTCCCAATTCCATTTTTGTATCACAGAGTGGTACTGTACCTCATAATTTTTCATCCGACATCCCCAAAGAGGCCATTGATGACAAGAAAATTCACTCTACTCGAATAGTAACAACAGCATTAGGAGACAACAATGCCAAAAACAATAGACTTGTAAGGATATTTCGATTACTGGGTGCTTTAGGAAGTCATGACATAAGTTGTATGCGACATGCATTTGGAGGTGTACCAAAGCAATGTCTGAGCGCATTTGCTTCTCCCAGTGGCAACTTTATAGCTGCTTCTTTCGTCTATGATCAGCCAGATGGACCACCTTTTTTAGTCAGCTACGAGACTGGAATTCATGATATTGGAACGTTTGATGCTTACATTGAAGTGTATTGCTCTGATCGTGTTGTTCGCATCGACTACGATACTCCATATGTGAAAGGATTGCCTATAAAATTGACAATTCGAGAAAATACAGGAGAGGCTGGAAAAGGTTACCAAGAGAGAAGTATTAGGCCGACATTTGAAGATGCATATACAGCCGAATTTATTAGATTGAGTAAAGCAATACACCAATCATCATCTGTAAATGAAAGACAATCAACTGATAGAGTAGGATGGGGAGAGAGTACTGAAATGTGTAGTCCTGTAGATGCTATGCATGATCTAGACATCTTCGACATGATCATGAAGCACCTTATTTGAAATAATAGCATGTAATATAGGTCTTAAAATGATACCATGCTTCAGCAGCAATAAAAATCAAGCGGACAAGATTGGAGAGAAACAGGTTTAACATTTGAGAATAGAAAGTGAGAGAGAGAGAGTGAATGCAGTTGAAGCACAACACTGAAGACGAAACAAGAGTGTCGAACAATAGAGATGAGGATTGAAGGGAGTGGGCCCAACCTGGGGAAAAGGCCGCCTGTTGAAGAGGCTTCGGGGGGGGGGAACAAAGAGGGAAGGGGGTGGGGAGAGACACAGAGCCTTATATCAATTAGCCGACACCATCGCAGCCGACGCTTCCTCGTACACGCATACGATCATCCTCTCCAAGCATACCACGGCTATTGGCTTCATTGGCGGCCAATTTTGCCTTTTCCTCCTTTTCCTTGATCAATTCTGCTACTTCTCGGGTCAACATGTTGCGTTGAGCACCAGCACGTTTACCTGCATCTTTGACAGCTTGAACAAGGTCATGATTGCCAATTAAATGTATAGATTTGTCGGAATACATAGATGCTTCATCTGAGCTGGTCCATTCAGCATAAGACTCCTCCAACACCTTGAGAACAACACTCAAGTTATGAGGTAGATAAGTCAAGATGGGAGATCCACCAGTAGCAATATCATAAGAAGATTGCTTGATAATGTAAGATTTTGTAAAATTCCAATGACGATTACGGAATTCTCGAATTTGATCAACGAGTAGAATATATAGAGCCTTAGAACGAGGAGTCTTTTGAGCAAAGGCTCGAACACCTGCCATACTTGCTCTACCTTCCAGTTGAGCTAGATATTCCTTTTGATTCTTTGGTCGGTAAGATCGAAAATCTCGAAGAACCTTTGTCAATTCGTTGTTGGGCATATGAGCAGTAATTTCAAGTAAATTATCTCCAGTGGGTACAATACTATCATTGGCACCTGATTCACCTCGATAATACAAGGGTTCTTCGCTAACTCCTTCGTATGTAACTCCTTGCGGGAAGAGAGCATTCATTTTGGTTGGTCCAGTTCCAAAGATGAAGGAACGATAATTGAGGTAGTCTTTAGGTAGAGAGCGAGACCACATTGTGTCCATCGATTGATTGATTTTGCGATAAGTCAATAATAGCTTCTCGAAAGCCGACTCAAAGGCCTTTACATCGCCTGCATTTGCTGCAGTCAAGGCATTTTCGACAGAGTCAACTAGCTGTCCAGAATAGGAAACCATTTCGACATGAACCAAGATGAAACCACGTTCAGATCCAGCAGCATCTTCAAATGATCGAATCAACTCCATATTGTCAAAAGAGTACTTTCCTGCCAATCCTTGATGATGTTGATCCTTGACACGATAGTTTGTAAGGGCGTAAGAAGAAGCATACTCCATGTAAGGGTAATGGCCTAATGCATCAGCCAACTTTTTTAAAGGTACAGCCAATTGACGAGGTAAAATATCCCTACCTTGATCATAAAATCCAGTCTTTCGAAATGATCGATCAACAGGTTCAAGTAGATAAGCTGAAGTCATGAAACAATAATCACGAAATAAAGCTGAAATTAATTGAATGTTTCCAGATGCAATCACTTCTTCAACTGCTTTCACTTCACTGCCATTGCCTTTTAATTCATCCAATACAGCTTGACCAAATTCACCCTTGGCAAGTAGACCAGGAGCACGTTCACCATTCGCATTAGCAGGTTGATGAATAGTCATTCGCTTCAATAATGAATCGACGGTAGAGAATGACTCTGGGAGGTGAACCAAAGGATCCTAGAAGGGAAATAGAGTATTGGGAGTATTAGTTTTACCAAAGTCGTTGAAGTAAAAAAGCCTTGACACTCACCTTTCTTGGCAAGAACCCCCTTTGACGACTGATGACAAAAGGAGGTAATTGTTCCTCTTTTCCAGCCTTGTACTCAGCCATATCTTCTAGTAAAAAAGGTTCAACTTTTGCATTTGTAACTTGAGCTAGATTTCTAGAGCCAACGATACGCTTCATTGGCACCTTGGCCGCTCGACCATAAATGGACAGCATTGTCGATCAAACAAAAGACTTCTACTATCGAAGTATATGAGTATAGAGGTGTTTTAGGAAAGGGCGGGAGGAGATGAGAATGACAAATGAGAGAAATAAAGAAGAAAGGCTCGATTACCTTTTATCTCCAATCCATTCTGCTCCTGCTCCTGCTCTTTCCTTCTCTTTCCTTCTTTCTCACTCTGCTGGCAACCATGGGCCACAAATAACCTGGAAGGTACTCTTTTTCCTTTTTGCACCAATTCTCCGGCTCCCTGCATAAAAGTACAAATGTCAAGTTCAGGTCCCTATTTAAGCTATCTCTTTAGATACAGAAAATAGAAAGGCGAGACAGACAAATCGGTAGGTAGAATTACAAGTACGGATGAATAGGCCGCGGCTCACACGACCGAGATAGCGCGTTTCTTAAATCTGCCTACTACTCTTAAAGGGATAAAAGATGACAAAGTAATAATGAAGTGTCAAAAATCGATTAGAATTATTTAACATACTTACTTACAAGCTTCGCCATCCTATTACAAGACGTATTTATAAGTTTCATACAGCTGATTAAATGCAAATGTTTACAATTGATGCTACACTAGAACTCCTTGAGTTTCTGATAGGAGTCTTGAGTATGCCCTAAAGGTAGGATTAACCTACTCTTCCTTTTTTTTTTTTTTTTTTTTTTTTTTGTGGGAATAGTAACTACAAAATTCATTGGGTAGATGTGAAGAGTACTGTATGCGATTGACGCTTAAAGATGATGATTCCATGGCTCTTGTATTCATTAACTAATACTTGAGCATCACTGGTACATCTTTGGTCGTTTCTTCAGTCATACTCGACTCTTCATCGCTTGGTGCTCGCCTAATACTCAAAATGTTGAAAGATTGATGACTTTCCTTTACTGAAGACAAATCATGCCCTTTGTTTGCTTGTTTCCTAGCTAGTGATGCAGCTGCACGACTGCGAGCACGAAGATGAGGTCCCTGTAGGATCAAGACTCATAAGTCTATGTTCTCGCTACTCCAGCTCGCTTAAACTCACCTTCCAAATAAGAACAAAAGGAAATATACCCAGAACAGCTGCCACACATGCCACTATAACACAGATATTTTGATCACCATAGTGCTTAACGACATGCCTAGCAAACAGTGGTACTACCGAGGCAGTTAGATTCTTTAAAAAAGCTGAAGCAGCCAAAGCAGAAGAAGCATAAGTCTCGTAAGTGTCGGATAAATAGGTATAACCAGACACAAAGATTGGAAAGCAACCCAGTGCAATGATCATGATGGAAGTAATGGGCCATATCCAATGAATTGATGATGATCCAGTGAAAGCCAACATGATGGCACCAGCTGGAAATAGAACAGCGCCAAGCAAGGCGAGATATAATCGGGATTCTGGTGCTGGTTTGAGATCATCTTTTCGAAGTCGATCTCGCTTGAATAGCCTCTCTTGTATAGTAAGACTCAAGATGAAACCAATAATGACACCAACAAGTGTTCCTAGATGTGGTAGACCTTTTTGCCCAATGTTCCAATTATATTTGCCAAAGATGAGAGGAATCGCTCCTAGTAGAAAGTAAGTACAACCACAAACGAAAGCCAACCATATTGAATAAAACATGACAACTGGTTCAGTAAATAGATAGATGAAAGGTCGAGTAAAACTGATCTGCATAGCTCGTAGTAGTGTAGGATTGGCATCCATGAATTCTGTCCGATGTTCCAGTCCAGTGTCTTTTGTTGCTCTTAAGGCTCGGCTTTTCAATAAAATGTCGGGACGAACTTCTCGAAGAAAGATGATTAATAATATAAAAGATAGGAGGCAACTTGCCCCTTGAATCCAGAACTGATCAATGGGAAAAGAGATACAATTAGCAGAAAAATTCCAGACATAGAATATTGTCTGTACCTACGATCCATCGCCAGGAAAGCTTGAAAGCGACCCAAGAAGCCCACAGTGGCGACAATGAGCTGCATAGGAGAAAGACAAACCTTTAGCCCGCAAAGCTACTAACATCGAAGCTATTTACTTACGAAGCTGCAAAAAAGACGAGTGTGTAACAACTAAGAACAACACCTCTCTTTTCCAATGAGAACATATCAGCCATGAATCCACCACTCATTGAATTGCTAGTACTGCCAATAATACCTTGTAGGGCTCTTGTTATGATTAAAGTTGTAATATTGGTAGCGCATGAATTTCCAAGAAAGAGGACAAGATTACCAGCACTTGAAATCATCATAACTGGATAACGACCAATATTCTCACTGATTGGTTCAAGTATCATTGGAGCAAAAGCATGACCAGCTAAATAAAAAAAAATCCCCAACATATAGACTGGTCTACTTGTACCATACTCTTGACGAAAACCTTCATATGCAATGTAGTATCCAGAAGGCATACCAGTACTGACAAAAGTAAAAAACATCACTGTAAAAGAAATTGTCCATTTACGAAAAGAACTCCAATTTTGCGGATGTTCAGGATCATTTTGTTCCCAATCAATGTAAATGACTTCAGAATCCTTTTTGTGACAATCTTCCACTTTTGACATGGGAAAAAGTACGACAAAACCTGCTTGTCGGTAAGATTGATAATGTGAACGAAAGTAGGACGAGACCAGCTCGTCTGTATAAGGAAGAGAGAGACAGAGACAGTGGAGAGAGGTATGGGAAGTGTGCCAAGAAAGATAAAGCTCAAGTACTGAACATGCCTCTCATCATCCAATATATACAAAAGAGGGTGAATTGTTTACATACGCCGTCGTTGCCGCACACGTTTCTTCTCTCCGACGGGTACGTAACTTTTATCGTCTGATTGTCTACTGGTAGTATTTGGTGTAGACCGAACAGGCGTAGCTCAGCAATACATGAGTCAAATAATAATGGCGTCGTACGAAAGGACACGCCCTTTTTTTTTTCTAAAAAAACATCTCCGCTCTCATTGTCTTATCTATGTAGTTTTCATTGGAGTAAACGTGGGATGAGGGGAATGATACAATGTCTGAAATGCAGTATTGTTGTCTCTTAAAGTTACAAATTATTGAAAGATGCACAGCCTATTTGGCCCAATCTGAACCTGCTAATTTCCATTTGTCAAATTCTGCTTCTCCAAATCGAATAAGACTTGTTGTTCCACAATCATTGACCGCTATAATGACATTTCTTCTACCAGCTTTCAAAGGAGGAAATACGTTGACCGATTTAAATCTATTTCCTTGCATCTTGTTGTTATATCGCCGAGGATTTGCAACCGAAGCACAGCCAGGAGGAAGCAACGTGTACCAATGATTAATGTACCGAAGTATAGCGACGATCTTCCTAATCATATAATGTACATGTATCTTGACCCTGGTCAAAAAATCTTGCTGAGAATTTCGTAATTTCCACCTTTCCTTTTCTGCCGCAGCTTTGGTTGCTCTAAGTTTTTTTACTGCTCCTTTACCATAGCTCTCGTCGTTTCGCTTTTTTTCTTCTTGTGCTCTTTTCCACTCTCTCTGTTCTTCTTCGTCCAGATCCTCAAATTCTTCATTTGTGATCGGGATAGGTAATCCTTTGAAGAGTGACTCAAATGCAAAGACGCTTGGCAAAGATGTTTTTCTTGCGTCAATTACTGCTAGACGATATTCTGGTATGGGTGGATCAGTCTTTTTGAATCTCGTCGCTGGTCTCCATGCATAGAAGAAAATTTCTGGTACCTCGTCATTTTGTTGAAAATTATTCAAATTACGAGGACGAATAGGACTTTCATGACCAGAGGGAACGATGCGAAGCCGATCAAAAACATTTTCGTAACGATCCCATCGTCTTCCACCTATACCTAATAGACCTCTACCTGGACCTTCGACCCGCCTTCCTGATTTAGATCCAGATACAATTCTTCTTAGCCACTGCAAAGCAGCAGAAGAATAAAAAGAAAACTGTTGTAAAGCGTAAAATAAGAGTTGATTGATGCGTCGAAATGGGTAAAAAAGCACATCAAAGATAGAGACAAGCTTGATTGGGTGTTGCGGATCAGCTATTATCCCTTGAATTGCCATCGAATTTGAGTTTACAGTCTGACCTCTCTTGGATGCCGCACTTGATCGAAGACTTTCTGTTAGAGTCTTTCTCTGTACAATATAGCCAAGTCTTTTGAGATAGGCGTACAACTACGAGGACAAAGATGAAGTTTAGTTTTAATTATTGAATCAGAATGCTTACCAGCACAACTTACCTGATACCTTTCACGAGTAAGGCCGTCCTTGTACAAAATAGTCGAAAATGCTTGCTGCACGCTCATGGGTACCCAATCTGTATCTCCATCTCGATCAACATCGTAATCAATTTTCTCAGCTATATTTCTTGCCCTTTTCTCGACACGATCTTTTGCTCTTATTCTACACTCTAGACTGCCACGCTCTACCATAAAAAGTACTTCTTCAGGGTGGAGCTCTAATCGACTTCTCATCTTTTCATAGAATATGCCTTCTTTCCACACCCCATCTCTTTCCCAATCTTTTCGATTTGGATTATCGTGCCTCTCTAAATCCTCATCTCTACCATCTTTTAGTACTGTGACCCTCCGTGTTATTCCTATGGAAGTAAAGAGTGGACCCCGAGCTAATTCGACTATAGCTCTATTCAAGCTAGGTACCCACGTAGCAATTGAAACGTTCTTACTTGCCACAAATCTCTCGCATCGAATCACATCAAACATTGATTTCCTACTTTTTTCCAATGCTCTTGCTTGAGCTTCAAACCCCGTTGGTTCAAAATCTTTTTCACCTCTCTTGGGAATAAATGGTGCTAATACTTCTTCCTTAAAATTTGCACTTAGACTTTTTTGCTGTGCTTTGGCGGCTAAAGATGAAATGAGACTATAGTCCGGTGCTGCTTCATCATCAGAATCACTTGCGTTGTCTGCGTGATTGGCCGAATTATGAGATAGCCCTTCATTGGGAGCTTCTGGCTCTGGGCCAATGTCCTCCATAGTATACAGATGTCAAGCAATGATTTAGCTCGCGCCAAAATGACAAAGTCATTTGAACACTACTCACTTACTCCAAAAAATAAAAAATAAAAAATAAAAATTGGCCCAGTCAACACGTGAATGCTTATCCTGGCTTGTTCACCGTCTCAAGCTTCTACTCTTGCTTTGCTCTTCTTCCAACTCAACCTTCCCTTTCGATCATTCGACTGACTCCATCACAAAATTGGTGCTCGTCGACATCTAGCACCATGTCACGTGATTCTAGGGCAGCACCTCGTATCAAGAACAGGGCTCCAGCACCCATTCAAATTTCTGCGGAGCAACTGCTTCGAGAAGCTCAGGAAAGACAAGATGCTCCCTTTCAAGGTGTCAAACAGAAAGTGGAAGATTATGAAGAATTGGAAGAGTATCGTAGTCGAATGAGAACAGAATTTGAAACTAGAATACGTAGAGTGAAACATGCAATTGATGCTTGGATTAAATATGCAGTTTGGGAAGCGAGGCAGGGAGAGATGGCAAGAAGTCGATCTGTCTTTGAAAGAGCTTTAGATGTGGACGCTCATCACATCCAGCTTTGGACTCGGTACATTGAAACCGAGCTCAAGAACAGAAATAGTCAACATGCTCGAAACCTTTTAGATCGTGCAGTCTCCATTCTTCCTAGGATTGATACCTTGTGGTTCAAATATGTACATTTAGAAGAGCTTTTAGGTAATGTAGCAGGTGCAAGACAGGTCTTTGAGAGGTGGATGTCATGGCAACCTGAAGAAAGAGCATGGGATGCATATATTGCTTTAGAGATTCGTTACAAGGAAATGGAACGAGCAAGTAAAGTCTGGCAGCGCAAAGTCGATGTTCATTCCGAACCAAAGCAGTTTATTAGATGGGCCAAATTTGAAGAAGATCGTGGAGCAGTAGATCAAGCTCGAGTGGTCTTTGCAAAGGCAATGGAATATTTTGGAGAAGATGAAGATCGGATGGAAGTAGCTCAAATTGTCTATACTGCGTTTGCAAAGATGGAAACTAGAATGAGAGAATATGAGAGAGCTCGTGTTATTTACAAGTATGCTTTGGAGAGACTCCCTCGAAGTAAATCAGCTGGTATTTTCTCAAGCTACAATCGATTTGAGAAGCAGTTCGGAACTAGGCAAGGAGTAGAAGATACTGTTCTGGGAAAAAGACGAATTCAGTATGAAGAGGAGCTTTCAGGTTCTGACGCTAAAGTTAATTATGACACCTGGTTCGACTACACTCGTCTTGAAGAAGATGCCTATCGCAGCCTGCTTGCTGTGGGAGCTTCAGCTGATAGCGATGAAGGAGAGAAAGCGCGAGCAAGAGTGAGAGAAGTGTATGAACGAGCAGTTTCAAACATTCCACCTAGTCAAGAGAAGCGACATTGGAGGCGGTACATCTTTCTCTGGCTCAATTATGCACTATTTGAGGAGATTGATGTAATTGATTATGATAGAACACGAGAGGTATTTAAGGCAGCATTAGGAGTCATACCTCACAAAAGTTTTACTTTTGCCAAATTATGGCTAAATTATGCTCACTTTGAAATCCGGAGATTGGAGTTGCAGAGTGCTCGAAAGATATTGGGAACAGCAATTGGAATGTGTGGAAAAGAAAAAATTTTCAAAGGATATGTTGATTTGGAGTTGAGTCTCAAGGAATTTGATAGAGCAAGAAAGTTGTATGAAAAGGCATTGGAATGGGACGCATCAAATTCAAAGACATGGATTCGATTTGCTGAATTGGAAAGAAATCTATTTGATATTGAAAGAGCAAGAGCCATCTATGATTTGGCAATTCGTCAAAGTACAGAAGCAGGCGGTTTAGATATGCCAGAAGTAGTTTGGAAAGCTTGGATTGATTTTGAATTTGAAGAAAGAGAATGGAACAATGTACAAGAACTGTATGAAAGATTATTGGAGAGAACAGGTCATGTCAAGGTTTGGATTAGCTTTGCGCAAAGTTGGATGGCTGCTGCTATTGCCGAGGAAGAGGATGAAGACGAAGAAGAAGAGGAAGGAGAGGAAGAAGAAGAAGAAGAAGAAGAAAGAGAACAGAAAAAGGCAGAAAAGACTCTAACAGACAATCAATTAGTAGCTCGTAAAGCAAGAAGGCAAACAGCTGCAGAAAAGAGTAGAGATACGTTTGAAAGAGCCTATCGAGATCTCAAGATGAAAGGACTTAAAGAAGAAAGAGTAGTAGTTTTAGAAGCTTGGAAATTATTCGAGAGTAATCATGGAGATGATGATAAATTCAAAGCAATAGAGGCAAGGATGCCAAGAGTAGTCAAGAAGAGAAGGACTACTGAAAATGGTCAAGGAATGGAAGAGTATTACGATATGCTCTTTCCAGATGATGAAGATGCAAAAGCAAAACCTTCCTTTGCTCTTTTACAAGCTGCTCATGCGTGGCGAGCTAAACAAGCAGCTATGCAGGCTCAATCAACAGAAACAACTTTGGCAAAGCAAGCTCAGGAATTTGGAGAAGGCAAAGAGGTGGAAGCCGCGAAAAGGGAAGCAGAAGCAGCAAATGAAGATGAAATGCAGGTCAGCGACAGTGTGGGTGGCAGTGATGATGACAAAGAGGTTGTCAATTAAAAAGAAAGCTGTCAAAAATGTAATATTATTATTGTCATCATCATTTCATTGAAGAAAAAAAAAGACACACTTGAATGAGAAAAAAAAATAAAAATTGATTACCCTTCAAATTGAGAGATTTGCATTTAGAAAGGCTTGCAAAATGAAAGAGAGACGCCGACGGTGGTGAGAGGTATATATACCTGTTTGTATGTAAGACTCTGATACCTAAAGAATTATGTGTAAGCCAAGAAAAATGTAAAGAATGATATCGGCAAATAGTGTATGCGGAGAGGTTTGAAAAGGAAAGAATATACGACTGATTTAAAAGTATCGTGTTTTGATGAGATGAGTCGAGAAAAAAGCTGGATTGCAGAAGCAATAATGAATGCAGCGCAGGACCATTGAGAAAATTAAAGAGGACAGTGGACCATCTAAAGGAAGGATGCAATCCCTTCATTTGTATTTGTGTATTTGAAGCTTGAGACAGAAAAGGGGTATAAGCCATAATTTGAAAGAATTTCAAATTAAATTGTAGGACGAGATACTGTCGAAATTGAAAATCAGAGCCAGAGTCATAATCTCGCTCAAGTTGATGTATTCAATGGTTTTTTAAAACGCTTGATACCGACTTATAAAGATGTTGATGGATTGACAAAGAAAGATATTTTATTGAAAGGGGTCATTGAAAAATCTGCTGGACCATGAGACGCTGAAGCTGGAGCTGAAGCCAATTGAAAGCTATTAGAGCTGAAAAGGGAGAGGCGTAAGCGCACATTGTGTGAAGAAAGAGCACCGAAAATTGCCGAAAATTGAATGACATCATGCAAAAGAGAAAAAGGGAATCGGTCGGTGAAGCGCAACGCTTCTAGAATTTTTTCTACGTAGTCTTTGAGATTGACTCTGAGTGTATCTTATTGGGCCATTAGTGAGCCACATGAGCATATTGCTGACCTCGATTCAATAGATCGAGTAAAACAGATGGTGCCAACGGTGCTTCAGCTATCTTTGTATCAACCATGAGAGAATTGATTCTTTCTTGGTGCTGCAGGGTAGTCGAAGGCGTACTTTCAGATATACTTCGATACAAAGGAAGTTCAATATTCTTTTTACCTTGTTGCCCATCCATCATCTTACGAATGCTAGCATGTTGTGGCCGATAGGGACCATCTTCGTCTTCAAAGATATCACCATCAATTTTCATAGGTGAATCTTGTTGATGAAGCGCCAAGACGGGGGCAGAATGACAATGGTGATGAAGGAATTGAAGAGAAGTTGCAGGACTCTGATCGTCACATATTGTACCAAATTTTGGAGAAATTGAAGATCCTCGCTCTACATTAGACACCTCTCGCGTCACATTGAGTGACATCGCTGTTGTTTGATTTGTGTTGGAAAGCTCAAATGGTGCAATACGTCCGATCACTACAAGAGCTTCCTCTATACTCAAGAGCACCCTCTTCAATGCGTCTTCATCAATTGGACCACCTCCTGTTTTTGGACTGATAGGAGCATTGGAAATCGTTGGAACGGAAGCTGAGGAACGATGTTGTTTATTTGTCGGAATTCGGTATCGCTTAGCATTGTTATGATTGACTAATTTGCCTTCTGTGCGAACTACCAATCGCTCTAGAAAAGCGATCCAAGTTTCTTCAGGAAGAGTAATTTCATAACTGCTCTTTTCGAGATACCATCTTTCCATTCGATTCAATTCTGAAAGAGAGATCCCCGTCACCTCATTCCAAGTCTTGTTCAAGAATGTATTGTCATCCAGATGCTTGTTGGCTATCATCAATCCTAGAGTAAATAGCTTAAAGGGTGCGGCAGATGGAGGTTGAGCAAAAATTTCAGTAGCTTCTGCATCCAATTGAGCCACACCTTCCTTATTTTTTGTAATAGCTAGATAAGGAACTCGCAAAGAGTACATCATTGCCAATAAAAATGCAGTGGGAGAGACAAGAGTCTGAGCGAGGACTTGATGAGCAAATCTTCGGAAAGCAGGACTTGGTTCACTTCCAGGAGCAGCTGAGCCAGCTGGAAATTGAGATTGTTCCAAATGAGGACTATTGCCTTGTTGAGTATTTGATGAAGATGAACGCTTCATGGCACTAAACGTATTAGGCTTTTGTATTTGAGCTACATTGACCTTTGCACCATCTCGAAGACTAGAAGAGAGTGATTCCAGCTTGTCATTATTCATACTCCATTTCCATGATGACGAGATAAGATTGAGAGCACCAGACACGGATTCACCAATACGATCCTGTGACGATTGTCGTTCAAAGCGAGAGGAGCCAATTACATTTGAAAAGGAATCCTTGCGAGGACAAGTTGCTGTTTCAGATGAGTTCAGTCCTAGACCACGTAATCCACCCTGAACAGTACCTAACGAACTGAACATATCTCCGCGCCCACCACCAGATCTGTGAATGTCGTCATAGAGGTAAGCTGGGAAGGAAGAAGGGGGTGTACCAGGTTCAGAACTACTAGCACTACTTTCTTCAGAGCTAGCAGCAGCATCTCCAGAGCCAAGAACTAATCTTTGCAGAGGTGGAAGCTTGCAAAATGTTCGGTGATTGCGCTGTTGAACAATTAATTGTGAAGGACTAGGTAGCCATTCAACAACGCCTGTGTGAGGTGTAAGAATAACAGACGAAGAAGTAGTACTGCTGGTTCTGTTACGTCCTCGATCCCTCTCTTTTCCTTCTACATCATGATTACGAGTGCAGACTTCCAAAAGATTCGGATCCAGTAATGCTGCACATGCGCTCCAAACAATTTCAGCACCTACACTCGAAATTGGAACGCTAGACTTGTCCAAAGTATCTGGTGAAGGCGGAGCAGGTCCATTACTTGTCTTTTCCGCAGTTGGAGCGCTTTGCCGTTCAACTTTGACTGCTTCTGTTGCTATAATTTCGCCAGCTATGTCATGTATGCCAGCACTAGAGTTTTGAGAATGTTCATACGTACTTGCCTGAGGTTGAAAAAGAGATGTAGGTGCAGAGATAGGCTGACCTTGTTGATCAGCTGCCGTCATTTGCATCTGTGAAGGGTAAATTCCTTGAGTTGCCCAGTGCATGTGATCAGCGTATCTAGCGGGATCGTCAATGGGACCATTCTGATTCCAGTGAGAATTGCCTTTGAAGAGGGTCCAAAGCGCGAAATAAGTTCTTTGGTCGTAATAAGCAAATGACATACACTTCTTGAACTCACTTTGTTTGCGATCCCATACAGGACCGTCTTGCCAGTTGTTTTGATATCCGTAAGGACGATGCGACAAACTCCAATCAGCACCAACTCGACTATTCCACGCCTCACTTTGTGCAGCATTATTCCATCCATCTTGACTCGATCGAAATGAAGGAGCTTGAGATGATGAGTGGGGGTACTGCGAATGGGAATATGGAGCAGGACCCGCACTATTACCTTGAAAGTAAGTATTGCCTTGTTGAACATTGTAGGCAGTCGGAGTACTTTCAGATACTGAATGCTGGCATTGAGAATATGATGGATCCTCCCAAGCCCAAGCCGTTGACTGCCTGGCATTGTAGCCTACTTGACGAGGTTGGAAATGTTGTCGATCGTCTGGATAGGAATGTCGGGGATGGTAAGTCGCCATTCGCTGCTGACACTGTCCGGGCGTATATCCTGAAGCGCCAGCACAAGCATTCGAATAAGATGGACCCGGTGCTTTCGCCATCGAATTCTGCGTCATAAAGTGATGCTCAAGCTGTTGATGCTGGTACTTTGATGGAGCAGGCCCTTGCACATATGCAGAAGAGCTATAATTAGGTAACCATGGCCCTACACCCCCAACATTGCTATTTAAAGAGTGTTGAGGGTGTAGTGTAGGATTGTAATACATTGCAGCCATCGACGAAGCTCTTGCTGCTGCTGCTGTCAAACGAGGAGCTTGTGGAGGAGGATAATATCCATTTGCAGCCATATATTCTCCATTGTGTACCATTGATTCCCTAGAGTGTAAATCTTGTTCCATACCATTTCCATCAACAATGATCATTGCCTGCTGTGGATGGTAAGATTGTTGGTGATATGCATTTGCATCTAGGTGCATATCAGTCATATAACTCGCCATCTTGAAAGAATAAGGGACAACCAATCGACAATCAACAGACTCTTATTGACGTAGATATGATCCACGCAAGCCCAAGCGAAGGGCGACGTGTGCACCAACAGAGGCCCTACTGATGAGGTAAAGTACCACTCAAGCGTAAAGTGCCACGAAATATTTGATGAAAAGGTTGAATGGTGATGGCGTTTGACGAGGTGAGATGTAGAGAGAATTTTGCGGGTCGTCTGCTTATGAAAGCGATAAATTGGTGATGAGAATGAGTGAAAGTGCTGTTAATTTGACACTTCACCGTTTATAATTTTCGTAAATAAAGAGAGCAGCACACTGAAGGCGTCCCTTAAGAGAAAAAGTAATAGAGGTTTTTTGAGTATACTTTCGATAAACTGCCGGGTTGATAATAGACAGGAAGCTTTTTTGACTTGAGCAGAAAGCAAATCAGCAAATAAAAGGAGACAAGGGAAGGCGAGGCAAAGGGAGATATCGAGTGAACCTTGTTGCTTTGCGCCCTTTTTGTGTCCTGTATTTAGCTCCGACGAATTGTGGAAATAATTCTATCTACTACAAGGTAGGACTGCAATGTAACTCCACGAGAAACTTTTATTGGCAAACCTCTCGTTGCGAGCTCGTACTATACCAGGCGTGTACAACAGAATACTGCGAAAGCGTGTAATGTCGTAATGTCACTGCGATGACAAAGTCGTGACGAGCTTCACTGCACTTCACACAGAAAGGTGCAAGTAGCAGCAGCCTGTTCAAGAGAGAACTAGAATAAGAAGATGGATCCGAAGAGACACGCTGTTATGAGTCCCAAACTACTACCACTTCCACTACTTCAGTCTTGAGATCAGGACAAGCGCTCGAGGGGAGGATGCTTGTAAAGGAAAAGGGAAGAAAAAAATAAAAAACCAAGGATACACAGCCAAAAGTTTCAATTTAATTTTTCTTTTTTCTCGAGCGTCATTACGCGCAGTCAGTGCAAATTGAGGGGCGTTTCTGAGCCGGCAGCACATCGTTTGAAACTGACGCGAAAATTTAATTGATTTCAAAGCCAAGAAGAAAGGGAAGAGAAATTTAAACGCGATTTTAAGCCACATGGCTACTTAACTTCGTATCTGCACGTGGCATATGTGACGGCAAGTAAGCATCACGCTCAATTGCTTCAATTCAAATCAAAATGGCCGGATCACTCATCTTGAAAATACAAACGGTAGTGGTAGCTAAGGTAGTATTGGATAACAGATGGGGGCAGTGCATCTTAAAAAAAATATGATTTTCCTACTTCGGTAACGAAACGTCAATACCATCAAGAGTAGCAGAGATATTGAGACACGGTGACGTCGACTGCAAAGAGCGCGTTATGCGCTAGTTGAGTGAATTGTCCGGATGCATTCAAGATCATCATCCTCGAATACTGGGACAAAGTAATACGACTACCTGTTCGGCCAAGAAAATATAATGCGAGATAATGCATACAAATCACACATTCAGGCTTTCATCGATAATAATCTCCGAGCTAGACGTTTACTAATATTTGTGGGAAAATAGCAAAGCCCCGCGCACTGGGTCAAGTCGATGTGAGAATAGGAGAAGTCAATTGAGAGATAGATGCGGAGGCTTCACTATCTATATTCTTTCCGCTGCAGTCATAAGACTTAGGAGCGAAGAGAAAAATCCCGAGCTGGTCAATATTCGTATTGATTAATACTTGGTGATGACGTCCCGAGTACGACGATTTGTGGAGTATACATACGGAGCACAGCGGAGAAGAAGATGGCTAGATCATTTCACCAAATCTAAAGGCGTCATAATTCATCTCTAAAAGAAAGTTAATAGCCTTGTGACCGCTGCTTTGGTTTAAAAGTATATGAAAAAAAAGAGTCGACGTCATTGACGTCAGTAGACATTATCGATCCGGACAAGTGTATTGTATAGCTATAGCTTCTTTATAGGAGCTTTAGTAAAAGGCTTTATTGGATCCGTCATCAGCACTGTATAAAAAGAGACAAAGAATTTGACTTCTCTTCTCCCTTTTTCCACATTCATCAAACAATTTACAAACTTATTCTCTCTCTCTCTATACATACTTATATTACTACCTCGATTAAAAATGAACGGCATCAAAAAAGTCTTTCACAGAAACTCAACTTCCAGTGCAGAATTTGCAAATGGCGAAAATTACTCGCCTGAAAATTCTCCTCGATCTGCCACTTCCAACTTATCTTCAGAAGCCAACACCTCAGTTGATGAGCATGAAAGTATGCCAACAAAAATGGCAGGTGCTGCTGCCGGTACAGGAAAGACGAAAACAACCGTCACTGGTACTACCAATAACACCAAGTTAGGAAGTGAAACTGGACTTGGTCGATCAGAAGAAGTTGCTGCTGCTGATGGCACTCTTAGACACTCTCATGGTCACAATATTGGTAATGCTGATTTGAGCAAGGGCAAGGTAACTCAAACTGTGGAGCATTTGGGAGAGATTACAAGTAAAACTCACCATACCCACAATATTGAAGAAGTAGAGCGACAACGTGAATTGGAAAGACACCAACATCACATTCAAGTGCACCATCAACCTATTAAACATGAGGAACATGCAGCTGAAAAGATTCATCAAAAGGCGCACCCAATAACCAAGATTCATGAAAAACATGCTTCTACTGACAAGGATGCTAAATTATTACAGACTGTTGCACTAGGTCACAACCACAAGAATGAAATCAAACATGCACCTGTCAATCACAAGATTGTAGACCAAGGTGAACGAGTCAATGAGACTGTTCATCACCATATTCACAATGTTGTTGTACCCCTTGTCAGCCATGATGCTCACGAACATCATCGTATCAAGACAACCATCCCAACCCACCATGTTCTTCATGAAGCTCCCATCATCCACGAAGCTTCTACCCTCGAAGCTATCAGCAAGGAGGATTTCCTAAAGAGAGGAGGAGTTTTGGGCTCAACTAAAAAGAGTGTTGGAGATGTAAACTTGCTTCATCAAGGAACATGTGAACGCAAGGTGGATGGTGTTGCTGAAAAGCTGGCAAAGGAAATGAATCTTGGTACTACCACTACCACCAAGAATGCAAATGCCATCAACACCGTCTAAAGAAACCAAATGTGGGGGAAGTCGCAAGTATCTTGATTCAGACCTTTTTTGTCCATTGTCCCACTTTTTTTTTTCAATGTATATGCTTTGATCAACTCCCAATCAACATCTTCCCTATTACTATGATACCGCCATTACCGTTTTGCAATCTTGATCATCTTTGATCCTACTGTTCCCATGATTTCGGAGTATGGACTGCTGTATGATCTCTTCTCTCTTGGGAGAGAAAATACTATAATCTTAATTATTACAAGTAGTACATGCTTAGTGGTCAATGTTTGAAAATGAGGTCCAAAATGTATTATTCGCTGCTACCCTCTTTACCGCCGCTGCCGTTGTTGCTATTGGGTGGTTGGGATGCGTTGAGAGGACTTATGACACCAGAACCAGAATGGCTGCGACTGTCACCAAATGATGTCTTCCTATTCAAGTTAGCAAGACTGCCCAAATTAAAGCTTGTTCTGGAGGTGATTTGTGGACTCGCTGGACCTGAAACTCTTCCAGTTGAGCCAGTAGGACTACCTGGAATAGAAGGGGTAGTTTTAGGTCTTTTTGCTGAATCAGCTTCTGAAAGTAAGAATTCGACGAAAAGATTTGAAAAAGACTTTAAAAAAAAAAAAAAAGAAAAATAAGTCAATATCATTTCATAAATTGGACCTCTTTTTCCAATGTATATTCACCTCTTCTCCTGCTGAACTACCATTGCTGCCTCCTACTACAGCTCCAGACCTTCCATGACCATCCTTTCTACTTCCTACTTTTCCTCCGCTTCCATTGGCAGGATTTCTTTGAAGACCTGCCTTTTCCTTTTCATCTGCTGTCCAACTTAGGACGCTACCAATTAAAGAAAGCATTTCAAACCTCTTTGTGTCAGTCCTAGGCGTGTTGAGGAATTGGAGAAGTAAATTAGTAATGAGACGACCATCGACATTTGTATCCGAAGTGTTGGCCCGTAATCGTCGTAGTGATTCAGTGAGATGCTCATTCAGAATAACAGCTGAATATTTTAAAATGTTTATTAGCACTTTTACCTTTTGATTCTTGAACATTTACGCTCACCTTCATGACGCAACTTCCCTATCATTAGATTTTTCTCCTTTACCTCCCTTTCAAGACTTTGAAACTTTTCCCACCCTTGCTTGTATGTATTCGCTTGGTTTTCTGCTTTTAATGTTCTCTCCTTGTACTCTTCTATGGATGCAGCGATTCTATCGTACTTTTGCTGATAATCTCCAAGAGCTCTTTGTATCTCGCTTTCCTGACTAGCTTGAAATTCTTCTAACACCTGCTGAAGACCAAGAGCACTCTGTGCCTCTCTCTCGGCTCTCTTTCTCTCTTCGCCTTCTTTAATAATTGCCTCATCTCTCTCCTTCTTAACTTCTCTAATTTCAAGTGCTAATTCTTCCCGATATGCTCTTTCTTCCATGCATGAGCTTTCCCAACTTTCTGCATCAATTCGATATCGTTCAGTCACCTCTTGTAGTTCTCTCAGCTTTACTTCGTTAGTTTTGCGTTCGCTTTGGCTAGTACTGCTATTTTGTAGTTGCACGGATCGAACAGAATCTAGCTCTGATGATAATCTTTCCAGATCATTATTTGATGACAATAATTCACTCTTGAGTGTTTCAACTGTGTCTTGTAATTCTTCTGATTTAGATTGCAAAGCTTCAATTTGTTGCTCTCTCCTGTCAAGTTCTTCTGCATCTTGCCGAAGTCGATCACCTAAAGTACTCCTCATTTGACTCAGTTTCCCTAGTAGTCCTCTATACTGACTTTCAAATGAACTCCTTTCTTCTTTAACTCTGGCCAATTCTTCCCTAAGTGATTTTATCGATGACTCTCCTCCTTGACCTTCCCCATCTTCTTCTTCTTCTTCTTCAGGCCAGTCCTCGTCTGCCTTTTCGTCTACTTCTTGTGAGGTTTGGCTATGTCCATCATCCTTTCCATTAAGTATAGAAGATTGAGAAGAGGTTGATTCTGTAGGTCGTGTTGTTGTTGAATCGGCTCTTTCAGACTTGGTAGTCATCATCTCCTCTACCGGCTTGTTCAGAGCTTCCTCTACCGAGAGGCTGTTCACTGCTGCTGCTGCTGACATAGCTTGAAAGAAGATTCGTAGAACAAGTGATTATGATTTACCTTGCGTTAGTTGTCATCAGTTGAGCCACCAGTCAGTGTATTGTCACTGGCTATGATCAAGCTTTGTGCTACAGTTCGATTAGCTTGAGGGGTGCAGGTTGCAATAAACAGAGGTTGAACCTCTTCTTTGGAGGGTATGTGTACCTGCTCAATTGTTTTCACCAACGAAAGAGTACAATATAATGGCAAGACAATCCCTTTGCGCAATCAAAGTGCGATGTCAAGACTCAAAGCGGGGTGAAATCGGCTGTATAGCAAAGGTAGAGTGAGCGTGTCGGAGCGCTATATTCGAGAGAGATCTAGATACAAGACACAAAAAACAAATTCAATAGTAATTAAAAATTAAAAAAAAAAGTACGTTTCCATTGTGAACTCCACCTTTCTACAATAAATTGTAGATTTAAGATGAATCAGTAGTGATCATTTTGTCAATAGTATCAATAGTAGGATGGCATGATCAATGGCAGTAGTAGATACAAACAATTTTTTCCGTCTAAGAGAACATGTTGTCGCCTGCATTGCTTCCTCCAGAATTGTCGCTACCGGCTCCTCGACCAGCACCAGCACCACCTCCTCCTGCGCCTCCCATAAAGCTTCTCGCCATTTCTCTCATTTGAGGGTCTTGCATCAAGGCATTGATGTCTGGCATTCCCCCACCGCCAGCTCCACCACCGCCAAATCTTGACATCATTTGTTGAATCATGGGGTTGCTAGATTTGAAATCGTGTGTGAAATTAGAATCGTAATGACTATTCATCGTTAAGCTACATCCAACTCACCTCATCATCTGCTCTAAACCTCCATTTGCCATCATACTTTGAGCCATCTGTGCAATCATGGGGTTATTCATCATTGCAGAGAGATCAGGCATTCCACCAGCACCACCACCCATACCAGGGAAACCGCCGGTACCAGCTGATTCAGCACTACCACTAACGTCTCGGCTGCTTGAGGTTGGGGAAGCGGGCTTGCTAGCATCTCGTGCATGTTGACGGGCGGTCTCAAGCCCAGACTTCATGAGAGCGTTGGAAGGGTCCACTTCTACACCTTTCTCATAAGCTTCAACAGCCTCCTGGTAACGTCCTGACGAGAAGAGAGCGTGTCTGCCCAGGAGTTATCAAACAGATTTAGTAGAGTCCACTTTTTTGCTCTGCATGAACAACATCAACTCACCCAAGTCTGCTGTATGCCTTTCCGAACTTGGGATCTACTCTGCTGGCTTCTCGTGCATCGTCAATAGCCTTATCATGTTGGCCAACTTGAGCATAAGCTGCACTTCTATTGCTGTAATAAACTGGATTGGTGGAATGCAAGTCGATTGCTTTGGAGTAAGCAGCAATAGCTGCTCCATAATCTTTGGCTGACATGGCCTTGTTACCCTCTCCTTTTAGTGACTCTGCCTTTGCCTTGTCCTCTGTTGATGATTCCTGCCCCAAAAAGAATTTGGTCAACAAGACGACTCGCTGGTGCCACTAAACAAAATTTAAACTCACTTTTGAGGTTGTACTCATTGAGGATGTTGCCGCCGCCGCCGCTGCTGCTCCTGGTTGTGCACCTCCCATCTTGGCTTGTGTCTTCATAAACACATCCCAAATATTCTTTAATCCAGGTCCCGAACCATATGTCGCCTTTTGAGAAGCATCACTTAAGTCAAGTTCAAAAGCGTCGCAGACATTTTTGCTAGCCTCCTCGAGTTTTGCCGAATCAGCTGAAGATGACGATTGCGAGGAGAGCCAAGATGCAACGGCAAATGCAAGATGCTTTTGGTCAGACATGAGACTCTTCGTTGGGAGGAGCTACGGAGGAAAGAAGGAGTCGGGTGAGATTGGAGCTTATGAAGCAGGAGATTGAAAGTGAAGAGTGAAGCAAAGCAAAAAAAATTGCTGCCCTGAGCGAGAATGTACAAATCTATACTTAGAAGCTTGACGAAGCTCAAAGAGGCGCGTCTAGGTATTAAGGCCGCTGAGTTGCTGGAAGTCGTGGAAGGAAGGAAGGCGTTTATAATCGATGAGGACATCGCTGAGAATAGACTTTAAGCCTCAACGAAAAGTGTCAATAGTCAACCGCTAATCGCAAAGTGTCAACAAGGCCCAATCTATAGCATTATCAAGCCAATTTTACTCTCCTTTATACCCTAAATTTTGTCCTGTCAGAGTGGATATTAAGTCATCGGTTCTATTGAGAGAGCCGAAGCGAATGTAGCTCGTGAAATACAGACATGAAGTAGAAGGCAGTGTAGTGGGAAAGAGTGATTTGCGATGAGAACGAAGATGTGTACTCTACCATTTGCATGCGTTTTAATGGGGTTTTCCTTTCTCTACGATCTAGGCTTCTCTCGCTTCTCCTTGAACAAGGCTAGCAGACTGACTCCAGATACTTTGACAACCTTGTATCTAACACCAGGAATATCACCCTTTGCCTTTCCCTTTCGTCCAAAACCACTGATGAGGACTTCGTCATTTTCGTCTGGTATAGAGATGTGAAATTTAAGTCACAAAAATCTTTTTATGAATCCACTGCCACAGCAAATCTCACCGATGAAGTTCAAGCAACCATCATTAGGAACGAAAGCGGCAACCTTCTTTCCGTTCTTGATCAACTGAACACGGACACACTTTCGGATAGCGGAGTTGGGCTGTTTAGCCTCAACACCAACCTTTTCCAATACAATTCCCTTGGCTTGAGATGAACCTCCAGTAGGTGAAGACTTGTAGAAGTTACCAAGCATTCGCTTGTTGTAATGAGCGTCGGACCATTTGTTCAATCGACGATCGGATCGAAGCTTTCGAGCAGTGAAGAGACCTGATGGTTGACCCATGATGAATGCCTGTCGAAAAACAATCAGTCAGTCATCTTATTTTCAAGAAGGTGCTTCAAGATGATTCATCCCAACTTTTCGCCCTTCGATGGTCCGCCTTAAATTCACTACTCCCTGTCTGCTCCTGCATCGTATCATGTGCCAACTGCAATCTAAGTATTTTGGACCATGCTAATTGTCATTCTTGAAGGCTCCTCCGCTCATTTCTAGCAAGCAACTATCTTTTGTCTTTCTCTCTCGTCCTTGCTGCCATCCTTTCCATCCCTACAGATACCAACTACGCATTTGACATGTATGCTCACCTTCTACTTTTGTATTTGACGGACGGTTGGATGTGAGGTGAAGGTTTGAAAATATCTGACTGCCTTTGCTTCAAATCTGTAATCTCGAGACCTGCCTTGCTCAAATTCGGAAGCCACGCTCAGAGTCCAATTGTCTAAGGCCTCCTACCTCTTTCTTATTGTAGTAGAGCTGCGGCGGCATCAGCTGGACTAGCTTGCTTAGTTAAGCGCGATATGTCTTCCACGTGGACCTAAAAAGCTAAAATGTTATCGCGCGAGTCTGCCTGTCAAAAAAAAGATGTGGAGAAGTGACTAGCTATCCCTTCCTCGCCCCATGGCAGGGAAGGTTGGACTACGACGAAGATTGGCATCATGGTCTCAATCGGCAAGTCAAGTCAAATCACTTGCAGCACCACTGGAACGTGCTTCAGAGCCATTTATTAGCCCTGCAGAGTTTAATCGACAATATCTTGAAAAAGGTAGACCGGGTTACTTTCCTCGATTAGTCAAGGAAACTGCTTCTCCATATCATTGGCCTGCTTGCTCAAAATGGTCCAGCAATCAGGAAGGTGGAGCAATGGATGGACTCCGCAAAATTGAATTATTGCAGAGTCTACTGGTAGATGTAGAGATTTCACCACAAGGCAGAGGATATGGCGATGGATTACAGAGTAGTACTGTTGAAGGAGGTGTGAATGCCGCTCATTGGATGAAAGTGACTATGCCATTTTCAATTTTCCTCGACGCCTTCATAGATAATAAAATTCCATGGAAAGACAACATCAACTCACAATCTCTTGTTGGTTATCTTGCACAACAGGATCTGTTTGAAAAATGCCAAGAATTGTCTCATCATTGTCCTCAACTACCCCATACTACTGCCGGTGTTCGAGGAAATCGTGAACAGTGGCGTAGAAATGTCTGGATTGGAGGTAGTGGTTCGTTCACACCTATACACTGTGACCCTTATGAAAACATTTTTGTTCAAGTTGTAGGCTCCAAGAGGGCTCATTTATTTCCACCTTCAGTTGCCGGCCATTTATATCTTTTCCCTTCAAATACTACTCAGTCGAATACCTCTACTATCCCGACAGAAGATGCTATATTAGATGGTTCTCCAGATTTACTCTCCAACATCTTCCCAAAATTAAAAGTGGCCTTAAATCACCCCGACACTCGACACGTAGCATTAGAAGCAGGAGATGCACTCTATATTCCTCAAGGATGGTTTCATTGCCTTCGAAGTACTAGCATCTCTGCCAGCGTAAATGCATGGTTTCGTTGATCTTGATTACACAAATGAAAAATTTATGCAAACTTTTGGTCTCAGAATTAGATTGTAAAGGAAAGTGCTTTTATTAATAACAGTTTGTGGCTAGCGAGGAAAGGGAGAAAATTCTAAGCATACAATCAAATCGATGGGTAGCCAATTCAACGATTCGTAAAAGCGAAATAGTACCTCGCCACTGTGTTTGGGTAGAAAAAAAGGGTATAATGAGTGATAAAAGGTGCCGATCAGATTTCAATGGTGGGAGATTCGTGCGTGTGAATTAGTAAAAAGAGAAGGATCAAGGTGTCCAAACGCGAACGGAAAGGTCGACGCTTGTAGTGACGACTGCATTGACAGTCTTTGCCTCGTTTGTGCTACTTCCATTGACTGCTGCTGGTCCGTCTGGCCTTGGTCCAGTTTCTGTTCGAGCTCTTGCCCAAGTGATGCTCGTTACTAGAAAAATGGGAAAAGAAAAAAAAAAGAAAAAAATATGGAACTGGAAAGTCAGCTTGCGTTCTTACTCTACCAAAGAATAGATTATCTCACCAAAGTGATCATGCGCTTCTAAAGTTTTGCTACACCGGGCTGCTGCTTTCAAGTCCCAAATCTTGACTGTCTTGTCATCTGAACAAGAAAGTAGGAACTGACCATTGGGAGCCCAGCACAATCCTCGTATCCAATTATCATGACCAGTCAACGTCTTGAGACACTGTCCACTGCTGGCATCCCACAATTTAATCACTTTGTCTCGGCCCCCGGTAGCTACAAATTGGCCTTGTGAAGTACTCGTGTTCCCGCCAAGTCCACCGATCTCACGAAGAGCTTGGTAGGCCGTAATTGGTGCAAAAGCAACAATTTCTACTACATGATCATGACCTCGCAATTCGACTTTTGTTTCGCCTGTCGAATAGTCCCATATCCTCGCAGTCTAATCATGTTCAAGTTTACATCAGCAAGTTGTACACTGAAAAGGACTATTACAGTTCAAAATGGTACTCACCTGGTCATTGCTGCATGAAGCAAGCAGCTTTCCATCGGCTGAGGGAGTCACCCACCGAACCCAGTCCGAATGGCCCGAAAGCGTGCGAGTACAAAAACTGTCAGGAAGATTAATAATTGTAAGGTTAGGACCTGTTGATCTTTTGTAGCGAAGAAAACTTATCACATACCCCGTCTTTATGTCCCAAATTCGAATAGTGCGATCTCTGCCTGCTGAAATCAAGAAGTCGTCCCCAGGCATAAATTTGACGGCAGAAACAGAGTGGTCATGACCAAAGAGCGTCTTTATATTCTTCCAATCATCATTGGTATCCCAGACTTTGATGGTCATATCTGATGAGCACGTTACTGTTAGATATAATATTGGGAAAAATAAGTTCCTTGCGATACATTAACTTTGTCATTCATTGCAATTCAACGTACCTAATAAGTTTCCTTTGGAGTCAAAGTCTGCATCATGGACGGGCTTTGTGTGCCCTTTTAATGTCCTTTCAAATTCACCAGTCTCCCAATCCCAGACTTTGATCGAAGCGTCATCACTAACACTGACTAGCTGGCTAAAGACAGGGTGGAAAGTCGACCTTGATACTTGAGATCGATGACCTTGTAAAATGTGCCGAGCTGGATTTCGGGGTACCCAATCTGTCAAAGAAGCTGACCTCTTTGATGTTGGTGCTGAAGCTAATTCATCTTGTAGATGAGAATTCTTCTGTTCCAATTCCATAATCTAGATTACCACAGTTTCTTTTGCATAAGCCAGGTAATCATCGTGTAATGTCAAAGATCAAACTTACCCTCTTCTGCAATCGCACTACCCCTGTCCATTTCCTTTCTAGTAGGCCTACATATCTAGCTTTCGAGTCTACGACAAAACCCTCTTGATTTCCTTCCCTTTTTAGTGCTTCAAATGCCTCTGCGAATCCACTTCGCTGAAAATAGTCTAGGATTGATTTGTGTCTAATGATGTAGCAAAAGATGCATTTCAGGATACACTGCTTTGATGTAGATGTATTGTACTTTTGAATTGCAGAAGCAGCACTCACAATTCATCTTTTTGACCATCTGTGAGAGAGCTTGTCATCCTCGATCGCAACACTGAGCAAGGCAAAGTGAATGCCAATCAACCACCTCTTTAAAATTTGACCTTTCAAGGTAAAATTGACAATGGAGCGGCTGGCTAGCGAGGAATTGATGCCTAGATAAATGTAATCAATTTTTCAGCACACTTATTTCCTCTATTAGAACGTGTAGAATAGACTCCTTTATTTGATACAATAGTCTCCTGCACAGGCCAGAAAGTTATGACTTGTTTGTTTGGGAAGTGAAGGAGTAGTTGTTTGATTTAAAGGCTTGGTATGCAATTTAATGTGAAGTGTGTTTAGAGTTAGTTTATTTCATGCTTGCTTTCAAATTGAGGCTTATCAAAATGGCACGTGGTACATTTCAAGGGTCCGCACAAAATAAAATCTTGATTCTTGAGGGCTTATACACCCGGTATCCTACTATATGTTGATCTTCTCGCTCATTTCACTTTATGATCCAGGCCGGCTAATTTTACTATTGCTCTTGAGCCGGGCTCTCTCAATTTAGCTGCCCTGGGGCTGGCACAGGATGTCTTCAGTATGTGGAAATACCAGATGGGCGGAGGTCGGTCGTCTCGTGATTCAAACAGGAATGAAGCAGATGATTGAACGATTACAAGAAGATGATATTATTAAAGTCTCTGATGATCAACAACTTTGTTTAGCTCTGGGTGTTTCACCCTCCTCTGCAAGACGAGGTGATCTCATAGAGTTCTTAAGATCTGCTCGTATAGAAATTCCTGAATCCAAAATAGGTCGAATTGAACGAGCAGTAGCAGGATTGTCGAGTAGATGTCTTATAGACGATGAAATGGTGCGTAAACAATAGGGGAAGCTAAGCTTAGTGGTAATCACCAAAATTTACGTATTTGATGCTATTAGGGAAAAAATTCTTTAAGTGACATTTATCAATTCATACCATCACCGCCTCCCATAGAAGCAGAGCAACCTGAAGAAGTTGTAACAAGAATGTTTCCCTATCAACTGCGAACCTTACACCGCATGTTGCAGCGGGAGACTTGTCCAGATATCGTCCACAGTGACTTTTGGATACCAATTCAGACGATTACAGAGCAGCTATGGATTCATCCAACAAGCTTGGAGGTCCGTGATAGGGTAAAGCAGGTCGGAGGAGTGCTGGATACTCGAGGTGGCGTATTGAGTGAAGAGATGGGAGTAGGCAAGACACTTGAGATACTATCACTGATTCTCTCTACGAGGGGTTCGTTACCTTGTTCAAATGATGAAGAGATGGCTAGTACAGTAACCACTGAAATAGCCATGCACTGGCCTCAGAAAGACTGGCATGGCCTAGATCCAATTTCAGAAGATAGTCTTACTCTAGAATACATTCCATACTATTCACCAGTCGTGGAAGAGAGAGGAAGACCAATTCGACATACTCTTCAAAGGGAGACAATTTTAACAAAATCATCACTACGACCAAGTAAACTTCCTTCATTGAAAGAAATGTGCGCTCACGTTATAAGAATGTCAGGTTTGTCCATTGCTCCTGAACAATATCTAGATGAGAATCTTCGATATCATTTGATGTCAATGGAATCACTACTAAAGAGCGCGACACCTTTTTATCATCTCTGGCCTCCTCTTCGAGGACACAGAACGCCTAGAGTCGAAGTAACAAGGGTGCCAGTGAAGATTTATCTCAGCGCTGCCACACTTGTCGTTGTACCAGGTACTCTACTAGCTCAATGGCAAGCTGAAATAAAGAAGCATACAAAGGCAGCATCATTGAGAGTACTCTATCTTCCTCAAGCAAATTCACCTTTACCAGCTGCTCTTGACCTCGCCAATGAATATGACCTAATTTTACTTAGTCATGCTCGATTAGGCAAGGAAGATAATGAAGGTGCCTTAGAATGGAAATGGCCTAGTGTACCTCGCCAGTGTCGATGCCCTTATTTTGGTTCCAGTCGTACAATCGACTGCCGATGTCCTCCTATTCAAGCTTATCAGCCATCGGATCATATGAGCCCTCTTTTACGATGCAAGTTCAAACGACTGTGTGTTGATGAAGGTCATGTTGCTGCTGGAGATAGTGATATGGTCAGGATGGCTTCTAAAATTAAGTCAGAGTGTCGATGGATAATTAGCGGAACACCAACAGAGTCTTTAGTTGGTTCAAATTTGTATCGAAGGTCCTTGTTGCAAGCTCAAGATAAGATAGGTTTGACAAGTATAGAGCGAAAAGACCTTGAGAAGTTACGATCACTTTTGCACGATTTTCTAAATGTACCTCATTTACACAATTGGCACACCGAGTATGAATTACCATTTAAAAAAAGAATATTTTACTCTTCGACTCGAATTTGGAAATTACTCAGTCGTGTCATGGTTCGAAATCAACCCCAAGATGTGGAAGTAAATTCACCATTACCAATTTTAAAAGAAGAAATTATTCGATTAGATTTTACACGACTAGAGCGAATTACCTTTAATGTTCTACAATCATTAATCTTGCTAAATGCAGTATGGTCTCAAAGAGAGGATGATGATTACTTTTTTCATCATAGTAATCGAAAGCATCTAGCATCGATTATGGAAAATTTGTCTCTGTCATGTTTTCACTTTGCAGGCCCAACATTATGTGATCAATCAAGGGACGCTTTGAGTCATGCACAGAAGCAATTGGCAAAAGGGGACAAATGGAATTCTATAGATCGTAATCAGGCATTACAAGCCACTTACCACCTTCAAGAAGCACTTGAGGATGAAGAGTGGGTAAGGAGAGGTGCCGATGTTGTCTTTAAGATGGTAGATATTCGAATGGAAGTAATACAGTCATGGGCGAGGAATGTAGATATTCATTCGCAGTTGCAGCTCAGTGCAGAAGAAACGATGGCTATGCAGAGAGCAATGAGAAAGATTCTCGATCGAGAAGTTGATAATCAACTCGAAGACGCTGATCTGGAGAGAATAGAGGAGCTGATCACGCAGGGTGAACGGAATAAAAGAGCCTATTTCGAAAAAGAGGCAAAAAGTAAGCAAAACAAGGAAAAAAAGGTCAAGAATCATTTACAAAAAGAAGATTACAATCTACCAAATCTTGCTGAAGTTAGTAGAATCTTGGCATCATCACCTGTCAACAAAAAAAATGGTCAGCCAAAAAAAAAAGCGAAAACAAATTTACTCGAATATACTATACAAGAGTATGAGGGAAGGATTAGGCTTCCTTCCAGCTCTGAGTTGCGTCTTGCTCGTGTGACTGGAATTAGTAGTACAAAGTTGGCTAAGCTTCTTGAAGTATTGTCTCGCATACCCAAAGATGAAAAAGCTATAGTATTTAGCAATTTGGATAATGTGTTATATGAAGTGTCCACTGCGCTGGATATTGCTCAAATGCCACATTTCATTTTCGCTTCCGGATCTACTCAAGAACGTCGTAATGAAGTCATTGCTGGATTTAGATCAAAGCAAAGTATTGTTCGTATCTTGTTGATGAAGACGAATATTGGAGGAAGAGGATTGGATTTAAGTTGTGCTAATCATGCCATCTTTCTTGAACCAATCTTGGATAAAAGTTTACGAGTTCAAGCATTGAAGCGAACTTGGAGAACAGGTCAAACAAGACCTGTACATGCTATGACTTTTGTAGCAAAGGAAACATTTGAAGAGGATATCTTACGTATCAGTGAGACAGCAAGGACATCTAAACTCAGTGAAGATCCATCAATGAGAGCAGTTGTCTCCAATCCAACATTTGTTTCTTCTTTGACGATGAACATTGATCGCACAATTAATTCATTAATTTACCTATTTCCTGGGCCTCTTGAAATGAATTGCAGAACCAACAATATCCCTCTCCCTACGCCACCTATCTCTCCAGAAAAATTATGGATCATCAAGCAAAAAGAAGAAGAAGAAGAAGAAGAAGAAATTAATTTCCCAACGGTGAGCCCAAGTCAAGTATTGGGAATTCGTCTTGCTAATCAACTTCCAGAGATCCCAAGCAAAGACTCAAAGAAGAGACGAGTCACGTTTGCATAGAAGTTTTGTTTGTTTTTATTGCTCTAGGTATTTATTCATATGTATTTTATTTGTATTTTTCGAAAAAGGAAATCAATGATGTTCTTCTATTACCTCCAATTGGTGTCAGGTCATAAGCGTTGAAAGTGTCAAAGTCCAAAATTCACTTCAGTCACGTCACGCGACTGTTGGAAAGACTGTTTAATCGCCGACTAGGGTATATCAAGACTCGTCTCAATTGCATCCTCCTTGTAATAAAATTACCACCATATTCAAGATAGCATTCACTCATACATCTGACCCCGCGCTCATCAGTATCTACGTAACCTTTTCATTAATCATCCTCACTCTCACAAACATACGCTCGAGATCATATCTACACCATGTCTGCGCCTAGAAACGTTCAATTTTATGAGCTATATCGACGCAGCAGGTGAGTGGCGGTCTAATTGTCCCTTGTAAAAGGCAATTCCATCCGCTAATGAGGCAGGCCTACCTTTCTGTGTGCCATTATTCAGTATTGGAATGCAGCTCACCGATGCATTGGATGAATTGATTCAATCCGGTCATATAAATCCCGTCCTTGCCATGAAAGTACTCACCCAATTTGATAGATCGATTGCTGAAACTCTAAGTAAAAATGTCAAGGCAAAGAGTAATTTAAAGGTGCGCATCTTTTAATACTTCCAAATTGATGCATTCCTCCCTCCTAATTTGAATGTTTTTGTTTTCTTCTTCTTCTATGTACTCGCAGGGTCATTTGCATACATATCGACAGTGTGATGAAGTCTGGACATTCATCGTAAAGGATGCGCAGTTGAAGCTCGACAATGGAGATTTGATGCCGGTGGAGCGTGCACGCATCGTAGCTTGCAAGATGGCTGACAGTGCATCCAAGTGAGTAAGAAAGAAATTCAAATTCCAATCTGTAATCATTACAAGCAAGGAGAGCGACATCATTTGTATTATATTTTAAAACTTTGGATCAATCATCATACTAGACAATCATTCCGTAAGATAAGGGCATACGTTTCATTTCACAGGTTCTGGTTTGGTTTGGTTTCGTTACAAGTTGCATCGCTCGGTAGGCGGCAGGGAAAGAGAGGGGAATAAAGTCGTAGAAGGGAAAACGTTGAAGAGGAAGATAAAAATAAAACTTCATCACTGAAGTCGAAGTACCCAGTCACTGAAACCGGCAGATCCATCGTGAACATAGACTGCAGGATTCTGTTTACTAGTACCAGGAGTAAAATCATATTCACCAACTATCTTTGTTGGAGGTTCACCACCTTTTGGACCAGTATATCCAAGGAAGGAGATTTTTCCTTGATTTGTTGAATCATAGGTAAAGTAGGAGAAGGGAGATCCAGAATCATCCGAATAATAGCATTTCCTAAAAGTATATATATAACAAAAAAGAAAAAAAGTCAGCTTTTCCTTTCTCAAAACAGCCATTCATTAATTATCCACTTACTGGGAAGCCAAATAAGCTGTATCACCATACACATCGAGATGTGTAGCACAGTAAGCATTCTTACCAGCTGGACTTAGATGACCATAGTAAATTCCATTACTTTCTGGATCAAAATCTTCAAATCCAGGTCTTTGAGATTCAGTACAAGCTAAAAAATCAAATTTCTCCCCAACTGCTTTTGGATAACTTGATAATAATTTAGGATTACCTTGACCATTCAAAGAAGAAGGTTTAGTTGCACCATTTTTAAAAGTATCATTTAAACGATAATTATTTTTAAATGTTGCACCTTCTATTGCTTTGGTTTTGGTATTGTAAAGTTGTAAAGTACCAGTCTTGACAACTTTACATGATAATGAACCTACAATACGTCTTTCCAAAGGTGTAGGAAGTGCATCGGTCGTTCCACTGAATGCTACCAAGACAGTGGAAAGAAAGAGAGATGTAAAAGAGACCATGTTTGTATAGTAGAATGTGTGTGAAAGGTAGCCAGCCTCCTTACTACTATCAACTTCTTTTAATCAGAAAAAGATGGCTTATGCGAAGGTGAGCGGAGAGAAAAAAAAAAGGCTAGTCACAAAGAGTAAAAGAAAAATAAATGGAGTGATCTGAGGATGGAAGTGGGAGGAGAATTTCGTCAAGCAATCTAAATGCTCTCTCTCTCTCTCTTTTTTTATATCTTCTCCACTTTCCTTTACCCTCTTTCCCACTGATCAAATTAGTTACCGTTAAAGCTAATTTTTCCCTTTTTTTGTGCATGAGGTCGTAAATCTCAATTAGGAAAGTATCGTCAGAGTTAAAAAAAAAAAGGGCCCTGAGATACTGTCAAATAGAATCAAATACCCCACTTGGGAAGGTACCATTTTTTTTTTGTGAACAATCGGATGTGGTGGAGTTTAGTGACGCGAAAAAGAAAAATATAAAATATAAAATATAAAATATAAAATATAAATAAACAAAAACTTAGAACTTAGAACATTGAAAATCAGAATATTAAATTAAACTAAATTAAGCCACGTCTGCATCCAATATTGATATAGTAGATACTTTATAGAGTCTCAGTACCGTTCATCGGATTTCCTGCGACGATTTGATAATTACTATCTATCTACTACTCTCAACTTTAATCCCAGGATATTGGAGATGGAATTCCGCGGCGTGTAATTACTTTCCTTGTTCCGTCGGTACACATGCAGTTCTAAGCTTTATAAGAAGATTCATTTAAAGACACGAATGATGCTTCTCTGATTGGTGTCGTCATGCTGCTTCGGACTTTATCATATTATCAGATGAGTACATATGGAACAAAGTGTGATAGGATGTAATCAGCATGATTCCAGATAACATGATGTGGACTTGAGAAGACAATCAAAGACTTTGTGCCATGTATTTTACAATTCTCGAATCAGGCCAGCATCAATTCAATTGGTTGCTTACTACACACAAATGTAAAAGATAACCTCCTATACTCTGTTTCCTCTGCCTTGGCCAATTTTTTGTATAATCCCGGCAAGAAAGCTTAATTTTTTAGACGCGCTGAGCTTAATCTGAGTATCGTCCCCACTCAATCGGAGTAACTGAGCAAAATTAACTCACTTCTGAGCTCATAGACATCAGTCAAGTTTTCATCTCATCACGTATACCATCATCAATATGCAAGAAGAGTCTGAAGAGTGGATACAGCTAGATGCAAGTGATAATGAGAGCGATGTATCAATGCAAGAATCGAGTAGTAGTAGCAGCGCTAGCGGTAGTAGGTCAAGATTGGTAGAAGTAGAAGATATATCGTGTGATTTAGAAATGGCATACATACTAGCGGAGGAGGAGATGGAAGCTGGCTCTTACCAATTACCTCAGACCACCACGGAAGAAGAGGCAGGTGATGATGAAAATGAAGATCTTCAGCTTGCTTTAACAATGAGTCTACAGAATAGACAATCAAATCGAATTGAAAATGATGATGTTGGGGAAGGTAGTAGCTCTGTACGTACAAGCGAAGACGTTGTTGAATATTTTGTTGAGGTAATACCAAGTGCACTTTTCAAAGCAAGCTGGCGAGTCAACGTCAAAGGACTGGAAAAGGATCATTCTCGCCTAGATCCATGGGGTGAACGTACATTTTTACCTGTTGACTGTGATGGGCGGTGCATACATCGCCATGTACAGGCAGAGCGCAGTTTTCAACAAGAAGAAATACGTTTCAGTATTAGAACATCACACCTTCGAGCTCCAAAAGAGGAAGGGCAGTATGTGGAACGATGGAGGATACGCGACTTAGATGGTCGACTTGTTGGGCCTATATTACAGATAAGGTGAAAAAAAAAGCAAAAGCAGGGGAGAGAAATCGCCAGTGACTGAACACTTTTAATATTTTTTCAGAGTCAATGTCAACACAGAAGCAATTTCGAGCGATCTGACTGCAAGGAGTAGTAGCAGGAGGATCGAGAAGGCAAGAGAACAATCTCCTGACTCAGTAGAGTCAAGCGCTGAGTTTCTTTACCATGGCCCACTCCAAGTAGGTGATCGAGATTCATACACAATCAATACACCCTTTCAATATCGATGGCAAATACGTAATTCAGGCCAGGGATCATGGCGAGCACCCTTCACTATAAGCAGGGTAGACTCGTCGAGCATAGGAGAATATGATAATATACGATTTGCTATTACTAGTATGACAAAAAAACTACTTACAGGACCTATTCATCCCAATACGACCTTCAATCTTCTACTCTCTGGTATGTGTACGCCCGATGTTGAAGGTTTATGTGAAGAGGTGTGGAATTTTTGCTCTGCTGTTGGTGGTAAAGTTCATGCTAGACTTCCAATGAGGTGAGTGAGAGTGTTTCTCCGCGGGCAAAGAAGGCTTTTAGTGTTCTAATCATGACTTTGTTGCAGCGTACATATCGTGCAGGACCGAAAGAAGCAGGGTGAGACCCAAGAAGAACAAGACAGTGAAGACAACCAAAATTTGCCCTCCTCACTTTCGGCCGGGAGGTAAGACTTGCACATCCATCGCCTATTTACGAGGTTTCAATCTCCTTTTAATTCACACAATGCCTTAACTTTGAATGCCTCGCTCCAAGTGAATGCATGGGTATAGGCCTTACTTGTAGATCACTGTCACCCACGCAAAGTGAATTGATGTTGTTTTTTTTTGATAAGTGATGCATATATGATTGTCCTCATCGCTCATCCTATTATTGCAAATGTACACACACCCCAAAATGCTACACCTGCTCTTTCCTTTTCCCATCTATCTTTACCTCTTGCGCCTTGTCCAGCCATTTCAATCATGACTTGAATCAATCTATCATTGTGTTGTAGCTCCCATTCCATCCAAACTCCCGGTCCTAGTCCACTTGCTCCACCTCCTTTCAATGGTTCACCTCCTCCCTTTCGATGTGGTTCACCCAATTGAGTTACCAATTCCACTCCTGTAGTATTCGCATCAAGGTATAATGAAATCTTTGCACCCTCTTGATTTACAAATCTAATTTCAATCGGAATTTTAGGAAAGCATAACCAACCTTTTACAGCATTACTGTTGTAGACATCTACAGCCTTACAAACCCAATTTGAATCTCTTGATTTGTCTTGCTCGAATTGCAATGAGATACCATGTAATTGTGAACTTCTATATGAGACATCTTTAAAATCTTTTCGAGTTAGAGTTACAGATTCATTTGCTATATTCTTCAGAAGAGTTTTAATAGTAAAAGAAGACTCTTGCTGCGACAAGACATCAAGCAAACAGTCTGTCATCCGACTGTATATACGCTTAATGAACAAAAGTAAAAAAAGTACAACAGACTCTAAAAAAATAATCGCGAAGCGCCGCACTCTATCCCTCTTTTCGTAAATTAGACTTTTAATGTGTGCACGCACTCACTCACTCACTCTCACTCACTCACTCACATACATACACACACACACATACACACACACACATTGGCTATACGAATGGGTATATTTGGCTAACATTATAGTAGTCAAGAAAGAAAATGTAGTGATGTAAATGATAGTTCATCGAAGTGTAGCCTTTGATTTTGCTCAATGTATAGAGGAGAAAGAGAGGATTTATTTTTTTTGTTCAAAGACTACCTCGAAAGAAGTGAAAGGAAAAAAAAGGGAAATTGTGGAATGAGAAAGAGAAAGGAAAAAAGAGTACATTAATTGAAATTATAGTCTGTGACCTGGAACAAAGATAAAGAGAACAGATAATGCAGCGGTAATGAGAGAAACTAGAAAGAGAACACCAATAGCTCGTTGAAGAAGTAATTTGCGAACATAGCGTTCTCGTACTGTAATGAGGTGGAATGGTGTCGTTTCTGATTGTTGCATGAAAGCCAAAATTGGATCTAATTCGTATTGATGTGAGACGATTAATAAAACGGCAATTGCAAAAGGTAAAATGACCCAAAGTCGCTCCTTTCGACCTACGTCAAGAAAGATGAAGGCAAAACCAGTTGCCAAACCTGCCCATAATGCCAAAAGACCAAGACTAAGTCGAACAAGAGCAGAGACAGGAGTGAGATTTCCAAAGGCCTTTGCTCGAAGGAATCGTGGAAAGACGTCGGCTTCCATGGTACGGAATACGTACTCTTTCTGTGAATGGAACATATCGGGTACTCTGGCCAAAGCTTGTTGTTGTTCTTCATCTTCTGAATCAGGTGCATTGGTACTTGAGAGAGGGAAGCTGGTGATTCGAAGCTGAGGAGGGAGGTAAATTTCCTTTTCACTACCTGGCAATAAGTAACGAGCATATATTCGCTCAGCACTTGCAACCAAGTCTAAACGAGTAATTGCAGTTGTTCGAGAGAGAACAGTGGGAGCAATAGAACCCCTTTTGAACAAATTCGATCTACGTTCAGCTCGATCTGAACTTGATTGACGACTGGCATAGTCTGGGTCTCCAGGAAATCGAGCTTGACCTGGCGCAGGTAGGTGCCATTCACCATCTGAAGCTCTTCCGTAGCCATGACCAGCCATGCTACTTTCTGCATTCTCTTCCTCTAATTCCTCTTTATCATTACCATAATCTCTTTCCAGTTCAATACCAGTCACTCGTGTGTAAATCGATCCCCTTTCTCTTGCTTCTCGATAGTATCCTGGCCAGTCCTCCCGCACATGACGACCAGACTTTCGTAAATCCTTAAAGTAGGCTCTACATAAATTTTCATGTTGTTGAACGTCCAACCAAAAATCTAGTGAATCTTCTGCGCCCTCTCTCTGAAGGAACAAGTAGTAGCAGTATAAATCAACAGGTGGTAGCGTTCGTCTTGCTAGTACTTCTGCCAGCGTTGGCAATCGATTACGACTCAAACCATTTGCGAGTGAAAGACGACGTAATTGAGCCTTCTCTGAATCCTCTGCAGGAGCTGCCTGCTCTTCTGAATGCCTCTCTTCAATGACTGGTGATGCTGGTCGCTCATCCGCCCTCATCACTTCACTTTCCACCGCATTACTATGCTGGCCCTGTGAGCCATGATCCTGCACTGATTGTGCCTTGTATGGATCTTCATTGTGATGCTGCGCGGTATCTTCATGATATTGCTGTCCTGAATACTGTTCAGGATTGTCAGTGTATTGACCTTCAGCATATTGCTGCTGTCCGCCTTCACTAGGTGTAGGCGCTGGTCTAGGATCGAAGAAGCGCCGAGAAAATCTTTGCATCATCTTGGAACCGATCTGTTATTCTTTAATGTACGTTATTTATGTCGTGAAATTGAGCTGTTTGATGAGGAAAAGAAAAAAAAGTGTCGGTGGGGAGCAAACGAGATAAGATTGATTAAATGACAGAGTTTTGAAACGAGTGTGATGTTGATGACGCTAATGTGTCAATGATTACGACGTGAACGGACAGAGATGGTGATCTTCTTCTTCTTCTCCTTCTTAAATCGCAATCACCAAAGTAAGGTCAAAAGAAAGGGGTAAATGACAGAGAGATGGAAATTAGGAGAGGTAAACTTGGGCGGCGGGGTTGTTTTTCTCAACGCCAGAGATGCACTAGATTTTTCCTTTCTTTCTCTTTTTCTTTCAAAGGTATGGAAAAACAAGCTTTGACATTTTTTCAGATGGCTCGCGTGGCATGTTATATTATTCATATTTTTGATGTTCAAGTCTACGAGAGGTGGTGTAACGCGCGCGATCTTGATTTGGAGCCCTTGACATTCTTGCTCATCTCCACTTATCAAGTCGATCTACTATTATCAAACTTTTCAAAATGGTTCGCACTAGTGACGTTCTCCTCATCCTTGTTGCCATCCTCTTTCCCGTACGTCTGCTAACAAGACGAACTGAAGTGATGCTAAAGTGTGGCCAATACTGAACTCCGTTTCCTTTACCGTTCGCAGCCTGCGGCCGCTGCCTTTATCGCTGGTGTAAGTACATTATTCATCACAGCTTTTCGATTGCAGCCGATTGATTCGCATTGATTCCCTTTTTATTTTTTAATGTAGTGCTCTTGTGATCTTTTCATTAACATTCTTCTGACAGTGCTGGGTTATCTACCTGGTCATATTCACGCTTTCTGGCTAATTTACAAGAAGGTAAAGACTGCTCTTTGCTCTGTTGTAGATTCATCGCTTACCTTGATTCGCCTTACTCTTTTCCAGATGAAAGCCGAAGAGCAATACGGCCTCAACGGATTCGTCTACGTCGGGTGAGTATTATCTTATTCGTATGACTATCTAAATTGCTCATCATTGCCCTTTTGCGATGCGCAGTGGAGGAAAGTACGAAGCTGCTCCTGGTGCCACCATTCAACATCCACCTCCCAATGTAAGTGTCAGGTAAATTTAGCAGAAGAATTTGAATGGATAGAGAGTTGACTGGACAACAATTACAACAGTACGGTGCTACTTCATAAATGTAGCAATATTGGGAATCCGAAAAGGGTCACTAGCTGAGCTGGATGTCAACTTCAATGCTGTTTCTGTATTCCACATAAAAGGACTGCTAGGAATGTATTCGAGACTGGAAATGGATTTGTTACATTATTGTAAGGTATTGTGTGAGATCTTTGCCGTAAATGCAACTTTACATCTAAGCTGATGTGGGCGGGATCTGGCATACTGAATTGACAATGAAAGACCTAACCACAAAGAAAGTCAATGGTGAAAGAAAAATGCTATTAAACATGTACAATTGAGTTACGCTTTATTTCTTTCCCGGATTACTTCCTACTCCTGATGGTGGTGCTCCTCCTGGACTCTGTTCTGCCGATTTTGGTTGACCTGATCCACCCGTACTAGCTTCAGCTCCAGCTCCACCACCTCCAACAATCAATACAGGCTTTTCGACAACCAACTTTTCTCCTTCATACATTCTATTTGTCAACGCCGCCCTCCTTAGTACTTCAAGATCTTTTTTTGCTGTTTCATAAAATGTTCGAAGTCTTTCCGCATCAGAAGAACCTTCAGATGAGATGCTGGTATTGGCTAAGATGCTTGGCACTGCGGAAGTCAAGGTAGATGGTGAAGCTGCTGTTGTGATACCACTAGCTTTCGAGAAAGGCGAAGACAATCTAGCTTGTGAAGCTGGTAATAAATTTGATCGAAACATATCTCTTGAACGTCGCATAAAGTATGTTCGAAAGTTGTACGACGACTACAAAGGAGCATATTAGGTAGCAGTTAGTATCGAATTGGTCTCAGACCAGTCCGTACAAAGCTGTGACAATCATCACAATGGGATACTCACAAATGATTGCGCAGTGGCAAGGTAATTTCTGTATAGCTTTAGAAGCTGTCCTTTTGTCGGTGAGGCGGACATATTATATTGCTTGATCTCGCCAGCGAGTGCTTCAACGTTTACTTGGTATGCACGCTTGTAGTTGCGATGACACTCTTTCGGTCTCTCGAGTACTTTAACAGGGAGGGAATGATATAATGGAGATAATTGATAGACCTGACCAAGATGGAGGTTGAAGTGATGCTTACTTTTTCTCTCTGATCACGTGTGCAAGCGTTCGGCCGTCAGCTCAGATATAATTCAGCCGGTACTGTCAAATGATTACATAAGCGGTGATGTATATTGACAACAAATGTCGCGTGGCTTTTTCAAATTCAGAATTTGTTCTTTTTCTTCTTCTTCTTCTTCTTTGACCATGCATATATATGAGGTCGTACTTTGTGGCTGACCAGAATCGGAAATCGGATGCATGCTTATTGAGACTTCTCTGTATATTCTTCGATGCATTCATTCAAGTCCAATAAGCCATGCAGACAGGAGAAGTCAGTTTTCTCGTATGTACCCCCTTTTGTCGCGTGGTGTAGGTATAGTGAAACTTAGAAATCCAAAAGTAAAAGAAAAAAGCACCCTCAAAATTTCTCGTTGTGCTTATAGTGTTTCAAGCTCATAAAAAAAGCCTCTTGATTTGTAGGAAACGCAATAAGAAGATGACTATAGCTCCACACGGCGTTTGCATGACTTATACGACATTCAGCAACTTATAGTTCGTCAAATTCATCTGAGTAAACATTATCTGAGAGTGAATACATGGCAATATTGCAGATGACATTTCAACGCTTTCGGTGTTGTAATGTGAAGAAGTAAAGAAAGCCTATCCAGCTCGCTTCTGTTTGATGTATTAATTGGTTATATACCCCAAGCTAAAATGTCTACCCCGATCTGAGCATTGAATTCCCCTTACTCGGTACGATGAAGCTATTTTAATTTTTTTCTAAAAATCTCTGCCTAATCACACACTTAGATGGGATGTTTTCTCACATGAGCAGGTACAAAAAAGTACACCCATGCACTGGTGTCGATCTTTTTGCAATAATCACCTAGCGTATGATCTTTTAATTGAAAAGAAAAAAAGGGGGTGCAGTAAATGATAAAATTTAATTAGAACCCGTCAAAAAAAGTTTTCAAATTTAAATTTTTTTTGTTTTGGTTGTATTCTTCTTCTTTCATTTATTTTAAATTTTTCCTTGATTGATTTTCATATGCACGTCGTTTCAGCGGAAGATTATTTAATTTCGCCTTTTTTTTTCTTCTTCCTTCCCTTGTCTTTTATTCACTGCCATGTTTTACGTAGGGTGTACTTGAATTGATTCCCGAAAAGATGCAAGAATAAGAAAAAGACAGAAAAAGTTCCTGAAACATGAATTTGACATACTTGATTTCTACCATGGATAAACTAAGAGAGAGAGAGAAGGGAGATAAAAAGAGGGATGTTGTAAATTAATTGAAAAAGTAAAGATCGACATGGCTGCATAAAAAAAAAAAAAAGGCAAGAAATTAAGGGCACAAGATGAGTAAGGTGTATGGTGTGAGTGATGTAGGGGTAGTCTTCGGACCAGTATCCGCATTCCCTTTCCCTCAAAAAAAGACTCCCCTCTTTCGGTCTGATTTACCGGTTCAACTTTCTATGAATCTTTCCTGATCCCTACTTCAGAAAATAACAATAGACACTTGCAAAAGAATTCCAAGGCGTGAGACCAGAGCATTCAGATTGTAAACCATAATGTGCAGCCAAGAATATCTCTCTCTACACCTGTGAGAGGAGATCCTGAAAGAGAGAAGAAGAAAAAGAAAAAAAAAAGAAGCAAAAAGAAAAAGGATATAAAGGTAGTAGTTGTGAGGAAAGTGGTAGAGAATCTCTCAATCGAATTTACCATACATCATCCCATCTTCTCCTTTTTCCTCCTCTCTCTCGCCTTATACTAATATGCTCACTTCTAGTCTTTTCACACTTGCCACCTTGGCACTCACGGCTACTGCCACACCTATTCAAAAACGTGATAATTATGGTAGAGCAACCTTTTATGATGTTGGACTTGGAAATTGCGGCTGGTATAGCACTTCCAATCAATACGTTGTAGCATTAAACACAGCACAATACGGTTCAACAAGTGCAGTTAGCTCTGCATGTGGTCAAACAATTACAATTACTTATAATGGTAATACACAACAAGCTACTATTGTTGACTCATGTCCAACTTGCCCTAATAATGCTTTAGATATGAGTACTTCATTATTTTCAGCTCTTACTGGTGGAAACATGGGATTGGGTCAAATTTATGTAAATTGGAGTTGGGGTAGCGGAAGTTCTTCTTCCTCCTCCTCTTCATCATCTTCCTCTTCCTCTTCATCATCGTCTTCTTCATCTTCATCAAAGAGTAACAAATCAACCAACAACAACAACAACGATAATAGCAGCGATGATAATAGTAGTAATAGCAGCAGCAGCTCAAGTTCAAGTTCCAATTCAAGCCCAAGTTCAACAACTCAATCTACATCTTCTATTGCTCCTACCCAAACAGCTTCTTCTCTTGTAGCACCCAACAATACAGCTACCAAAGTAGTGTACGGTATGCCACAATGGTGGAAAGAAATTGGAAATGGAGCTTGTCCTGATGTAATTGTTCCTGAAGGTGTAGATAATGTCGCTATAGCACCATCTGGTAATGCAGAAATTGATACAATTCAAGCAGCATGTGGTAAATGGGTTCAAATTTGGAATACTGAAACCAATGTTTCTACAAAAGCTATCATGTCTGATTATATTATTGATGCACCAAGAGGAGCTATTTATATGTCAAACGCATACCTCAAGATTTCTACCATGGCAGGTAGTATTCCAACAACTGTTTTAAATGCTACTTGGGGATTCCTCAATTAAAATTTTCATTCACAAAAAAATAAGAAAAAGAAAGGTAGATCCTTTCGCGCTATCGTACACTAAATACTACCTACTACTACTGTCTTTTAAAGAAAAACAAACAATTTGTTATAATTATTCTCCTCTGGGTTCAATTTTCTCCTCGTCACTTGATTTCAACATAACAAAAAAAGGGCTTTACTATTCTGATTGTCAAGAAACACTTTGCAAGTGGCACTTGTATAGCATTCATGTCTTTTTATCCCTAAACCCCCTTTAGAAGCGCTCATTGAACGCCTAAATTGTAGCCTACTCTATCTTATAACATAGAATATTTATTTTTTTCCTAAATTATTGGCTTCTCGCGTTTTCTCTGTTTTTTTTTTTTTTTAAAAAGTTGGTCAATTTGTTGTAAATGAGATAGAATCGTCTGATTTCAAAAGTGGTGCGTGCACAAGACGGCTACTCTACATATATTTTGACTTGAGCCTTACTCTACCTTTATAAATAGATTGAATGAACTAACTCCTTCTCCTCTTTCCCCCTTCTACCATCTCTCCTATTTCAAAGATAATAGAAGCAATCTCTCCAAAAGATTAATTCAAGGATGGTGACAGCGTTGGATGACTTTAATAGACAAAGCTTTATTCAATTCAAGACTAGTTCAGCTCCACTTACAATAGCTGTCCTCACTATTGTAGCAACTTATTTCTTTTACTTTTTCTTTGTGCCACCAAAGCGTCTCTATTCAAAATCAAACAATGTTAGAGTGATTAAAAGTAGATTTCCAGGTCTAGGTGCGATTGGATTTTATGCCAACAGATATACATTGTGAGTGGCATTAGAAGAGATATAGAAAGGGGAGGGGGGTTTGCAATAAAATTGGAGGTCTGGCCTGACTTTTTATATCGTAGCCTAAATCGAACAGTAACAAAAGATCCAAGTCATCCACATCATGGTATCGCCAAATTCAACTTACTTGGCAAGATAGTTTATCATGTAGGAGGAACAGATGAAAGTGTCATTCGCGCCATTGCAACCAATAGAGATTTGAGTTTTTCTCAAGGAAATCAATTTTTATTTGCTGGAATAGCAGGTGCAGGTCAAAAAGGTATTAATGAAGAAGGTGAAATGGATGCAGAAGAGAAAAAGGAAATGAGAGAGCTAGCAAAAGCAATTTCACCACAACGTGAGTGTGTACAATTTCGAATCGTTTAAAGAAAAAAAAAAGGGTGACCAAGTCCTTTTCTTTTGATTTTCAATTTACTAGGTCTCAATAATTTGGCACCTCGACTTGCAACTGACGCCTATGAAGCCATCGAAGGATTCTTTGCTGCTTCTTCAAAAGATCAGAAAGCTTCTTTAGACTTGCAACAGACATACTACCCCCTCGTATTTAAATTTACAGTAAGAGTAATGGGAATGGCAGAGTATGCTTCTCGACCAGAAGATTTAAAAAAGCTTATTTCAGCCTTTTGGTTGACTCAACGTAATTCTGGTTTTTGGACTACAATTTTGCCTTGGATACCTCAGCCTAGGTTACTCAAACGTGCTTATGGTGCTTTTACCCTTTGGTCAATGGTTCGTGCTACACTGAAGGAGAGGGTAAGCAAAGGTCATCGAGAAGATGATTATGCTCAAGATCTCATTGATCGTAAAGTAGCACCAAATGCAATTAGTAGATTTGTCATTGGAGGTCTTATTGCAGGTATACTTAATACCATTGGAACAGGAGCTTACTCAGTAGCTTATGTAGGAGCAGATGAGAAGTTACAACAAGAGTGCAAGACTGGTCTTTTAGCTGGATTAAAACGATCTTGTGAATCAAGAGGTGATGTATACGATGACTTGACAGACTTGGAAAAACTTCAGAGAATCACTTTGGAAGAATGGGAGTCATATGAAGAATTTAACATCTTGCATCTCGTTTTTAAAGAGGCCATTCGACTCAACCTTACAAATAGCCTAAATCGATACTATCCTGGACCTTCCTATAACAAGGATGGCACTCGAAGAGAACGCCTAAAGATTTATGGAGAAGAAATTGAAGATGATTGTTACATTTGTTTCTCACCTCCATCTAATTTACACGACTCTAACTCTTTCCCAAATCCTTTCACCTTTGATCCCTACCGATACAAATCAGGTCAAGGTGATACAGAGTACAATTATGTTGCTTGGGGAGTTGGCATTCATCGTTGTACCGGGATTCGATTTGCCAAGCTAGAAACCATTATTGCACTGGCCGCTTTTCTTCTCTTTACCAATGTCAGGACAGTCAATGACAAGGGAAAGCCTTACACTTTACAAGAAGTTCCTTTACCTGATTTGAGTCAAGGTCATTGGAGAACACCAACAAAACCAATGCGAATTGAAATTACTCGCCCAAAGCCAAATTAAGAGGAAAATGGTCACCTATAATACTGTAATTTTCAACCATTTCATATTGTAAAAATACCCAATCTCACTAAGAAAATGTGATGCAATACATGTGTTATCGGCTTTTTTTGAAGCAAAGTTGATGATGATGAAAAAAAAAGAAAAAAGAAACTAGAATTGCATATCATGATTGATCTCCTACTTTTTTGCTGCCATTCGAGATACGTACTGGGAAAGAAAATGTCAGCATCTCTAAGCGAAAGTTTTCCAAAATAAATCATCTTACCTTTTCTTGAAAGTCCTTCTCCCTTCTAAAAAGCAATATGTGTGGTTCCGGTGCTGCAAAATACATATTGAAATTAGTTTCGACCCTTATCACTAGAACAATTGACACCGCAACTCACCATGCACTTCGTAGTGTTCCCAACCTAAACTTTGAGTAATACCAATCTTTCTCCATTCCGAATCTTTCAGTATACGTAGAACACCCGGTTCATCTGGATCAAAGTAGTCCCGAGGAATCAGCTTCAGTAGCGGCTTGGGTAGAATGACATGTCTAAGAAGAAAATTGATTGTCAGTCAGGCCATTTTTCTCTCATTGAGCTGTGCAGTGCATGTGTACTCACCTATATTCCCATTGATCGTCCGAGTACTTTTCCGAATAATGTATTCTGCGAGGTTACGAAATCATACTTTTTAGCACTCAAATTATCCCTTCTAGTGCTAGAATGTGGTATTAATTCGTCTCCGTTAGCCAACTTACCTTTCAACGTAATCTTCATACGTTGGCTCTGCCTTTTTTGCTCCTTGTGACATTTTGTATGGTTGCTATTCCCTTTGTCCACCCTGTGCTATTCCTCACTCTCTAAACGATGCTAGTAACAAAAAATTATTACCTATCCTTGTCAAGGTTGCCCTGCCTTGGCGCTAATTATTCAAAAGACAAGAATGAATCGTTGTGCTGGTCAAGTGATATGTCAAAAATCGAATTTAATCGTTGGGAGGCTGTTAGCTTGAGTCTGTTTAGGGGAGATAATAGCGGTTTCAAGAAAGATCTTCAGTCAGTCTGTTACAGAAACAGCTGATGTAGTGAGTGTGCGAGTGAAGACTGAGAAAGTGTGATGATGGATGTTGCGATACTCACTTGTCTTCTTCGAACGACAAACCCGTCTCTACTTTTCCATCTACTGTAAACTTTTCTCTCCAAGTAAGTGCACGCGTATCTGAGGTTTACAAAACGCGGGTTTGGACTTTAGCCGTCGTGTTGGTCTTTTTATCAGAAAGAAAGTGTATCAGGCCACGTGGTGTAATGGCCCAACGATTTCACACTAAAGTGACGTCGAGGTTCTTGCCGATTGGTAGCGATCAAGAGGAAAGGGGAAAGAAGAATCTCAAAGAGTAAGTAAACTTCTTATCTTGGCCTCACACTTTATAATCCTTTACTCCTTTTTTTTTTGACTTCAGTATAGCTACTATAGTCGATATGTCTCTCTCTAACAAGCTGTCCATCTCTGATGTCGACCTTAAAGACAAAACGGTACTCATTCGGTGAGTTTAGGGGAAAATGGATTGTTACAATAAAATAAACATCTATTAATGCCGCTGCTTTTTCTTTTTCCTTTTCTTTTACCAGAGTCGACTTCAATGTCCCTATGGATGGCGACAAGATTACAAACCCTCAGCGAATTCAAGCCGCTCTACCTACCATCAAGTACGCCATTGAAAAGCAAGCCAAGACCATTGTATTGATGTCTCATCTAGGTCGACCTGATGGTCAAAAGGTAGACAAATACAGTCTCAAACCAGTCGCTTCTAAACTCTCTGAATTACTCGATGGTAAAGATGTCAAATTTTTGCCAGATTGCGTAGGTAGTGAAACAGAGGAAGCAGTAAGCAAGGCTTCTGGTGGTCAGATTTTCTTGCTAGAAAATTTACGATTCCACATCGAAGAAGAAGGTAAAGGTAAAGATGCATCTGGTGAAAAGGCAAAGGCAGACAAGTCAAAGGTAGAAGAGTTCCGACAGAGTTTGACCAAGTTGGCAGATGTATACATTAATGATGCCTTTGGTACTGCTCATCGAGCTCACAGTTCAATGGTTGGAGTAGACTTGAAGCAAAGAGCAAGTGGTTTCTTAATGAAGAAGGAATTGGAATTTTTTGCAAAAGCTCTCGAGAATCCAGAAAGACCATTTTTGGCAATCTTGGGAGGTGCAAAGGTATCTGATAAAATTCAATTGATTGAGAATATGTTGGACAAGGTCAACAAGATCATCATTTGTGGTGGAATGGCCTTTACATTTAAAAAGACTATTGATGGAGTAAAAGTGAGTGTGACTACCATCCTTTTCCTTTTAATTTAAAGTTGACCAAAATTTCTCTGGTTCAGATTGGAAACTCACTCTTTGACCAAGAGGGAAGTACCAAGGCTCAAGCTCTTCTAGACAAGGCAAAGAAAAACAACGTCGAAGTCGTCTTGCCAATTGACTATGTGACTGCTGACAAGTTTGACAAGGATGCAAAGGTTGGTGAAGCTGATGATAAGGAAGGAATTCCTGATGGTTGGATGGGATTGGACGCTGGGCCAAAGAGTCAAGAATTGTTTGCAAAGACAATCAAGGAAAGTAAGACTATTCTTTGGAATGGTCCTGCTGGAGTCTTTGAATTTGATAACTTTGCAAAGGGTAGCAAGGCCATGTTGGACGCTTGTGTAGAAGCAGAAAAGAATGGTTCGACTGTTATTGTAGGAGGTGGTGACACAGCAACAGTGGTCGCAAAGTACGGTCAAGAAGAAGGACTTTCACACGTCAGTACAGGTGGTGGTGCTAGTTTGGAACTATTAGAAGGAAAAGATTTACCTGGTGTAGCTGCTTTAAGTGAAAAGTAAGAGTTTAACAGTTCATAATAATTCTTTATAGCCAATTCTATTGATTAATTGTCCGAATGGGTTGTGTGAGTGCAGAAAGTTTAAAAGAAGGGTAAAAAACATGAACCAGAAGAGTAAATTTGAGATAGAGAGAATATCATGCATTAAAATTGTGTCGAGAAGAGATCTGGTATAGTGGAGCTCGCTGTCCATTAAACGGATCCATGAAAGTGTGTATAGGCATCTGCATGTGTGTGTGTGTGTGTATGTGTATGTGTATGTGTATCTGCTGTGCCTACTTAAATTTGCTTGAGCTGCGACCATAAACTCTTTTTCTTTTCATTCGTTTGCGGTGGTGGAGGAGAGCTAGGAAGAGAAGGCGAACTTCCGTTGGGTGAATTGTGATTTTGATTGGGGTAAGATGGGTAAGGAAGGGTGCCAGGTGCGAGAATGGGAGGCAGGCTACCCTGTCGATTTACTTGAGGTCCATGCGAGTGATGATTATAAGATGAACCAGAATGAGAGTGGGATTGTGGAGAGTACGCTACATCAGCACCGTAAGGTATTCGGTGACCGGAATTAGAGCTTTGTGCAGGTGAACCTCTTATTCTCTGTTGATGTTGCTGTGATACTGCCATCTGAAATGCATGCTCTCGTTGAGCAGTCTGTGTCTCCTTCATTGCCAATGGTGTAGGATAATTGAAAGGGCCATTGCCAGAGGTGGGTGACATGCCACTTCGTTCTAGAGCAGATGGAAAGGGGGCATTAGTAGGTTGAGTAGCCATAAATTGTTGATGTTGCTTGGCCTGCTCTGCTTGTGCAATCATTCTTTGAGCATGTTCTGCTGCAACTCGTTGACCTTGCTCTTTAGCTGACATGGCTACTGGTCGAATTGCTTGGGCTCCAGTAGGACCTGGGTGTTGAGGTCTACCCAAGTTTTGCGGTGGTCCTCGTCCCTGATCAGGTCTTACTTTTGATGCATGACCCATTCCAGGTAGAGGTACAGCATCCGTCTTGGCAAATTCATTAGCATGTGGTACAGCTTGACCTCCTAGTGCTGTCAATCTTTGATTGGCTCGCTTATCGCCATGTTCAGCAGCAGCACGATACCATGCTCTAGCTTCTGCTATATCCTTGACAGTACCGATACCCATCTCTGTAAAGTAACCGACGGCATATTCTGCTTTTGCAAGTCCTTGCTCTGCTGCTTTCTTGGCCCAAAGGTATGCTTCTGTGTCACTCTGAGGTAAAATTCCTGGTGCGCCAACCAAATACCAAGCGGTAAGGGCAAAGCAAGCCTCTTTGTGGTTTTGTTGAGCTGCAATATTATACATGTGAATACTCAATCCTCCGTCTTGAGGACATCCCATTCTACCAAACTCGTAATTGACACCTAATTTATAAGCACTAGGAGCATAACCCATCTCAGCTGCTTGTGCAAGCAATTCACAAGCATACTCTGGATCGACAAATAAGACATTATCCACTCCACGTTCGTGAAGAAGCGCCAATTCATGTAATGCATGGGGAAACTCGGGAGTAGCTGATTCAGCAGATCTCTTCAGCCACTTGACACCTTCTCGAGCACTTTTCTTAAGTCCCAGGTCTCCATTGAGCTCTGCAGTGGCAAGTCTGTACATGGATCCAGGATGTGATTGACTAGCAGCCTTTCGGTAGAATTGCAATGCCTTAGCTGCATCCTTTCGACATCCCCATCCCTTCTCAAAGCATGTACCTGCTCTATAAGCAGCATCAGGATGTCCATGCTTGGCAGCAAGTACAAAAAGAGGGTAAGCTCGATCAAAGTCTTGCTTTCCTTTAGAAGTACCAATGCCGTTTGCGTAACAATCTGCTAAAAAGTACTGAGCATCCATGTGACCTCGCTCTGCAATCTTTTTGAGAAGACCAATTGCTTCTCGAACCAATTCATCGCGGGCATGTTCTTCCTTTCCTTGATTATAGTCGGTTCCAGATGCACCTCCTGATCCTCCACTCGAATCGTCTCCTCCCATGCTCTTGGATGCATCCACCATAAAGACGGCAAATTCATAAATTAGATTAGGGTCATTGGTCTTCTTTGCATTTTGTCTATATAATTCCAATGTCTTATTGTGACTGAGCAAGGCTGCCTGAAGACCTGGTTTCAAATGGCTGTGGTCTAAGATCGCCCCAGACATTGTGGGTGCGATACTGGCTGGTCGAGTAGTACTAGCAGAATTGGTACCGGGTCCTCCAGTTGTACTGGCAGAAGAAGATATTGGTCCTGCATTTGGTGAACCATAGCTGTCACCGGTAGAATTGAGTTCTGCATTTCGATGAGAAGCAGCGATCCTTGCAGCTTGTGATTGTCCTTCCAATGGTCTATCTGGGTTGGGTACATGACCCATAGGCTGCTCCATACCAAAAAAACTTGAAGGTCGACCTCGCGGTACTATACTTTCGGCTCCGTCACCTCCACCGATCAAAGACGACACATTATCTTCTCCTCCATTGTTGTACATTGGAAAGGCACGAGATCCTGCCGCTGCTTCCACTGCTGCCAAGGGCTTTTCCATACCAAAGAATGAGCTTGGTCTACTACGAGTATTACTGTCGTCGTTGTGAACGCGAGGTATAGCACCATACATTCCAGGTTCTGGAGTTCTACCTCCTCTTCCATTCAGATCTAATCCATCTACTCCACGCTCCAGGCCACTACTAGAGGGAAAACGGAGTGATTCGGGCGTATTCTCAATGTTACCAGGCTGATAGCCTATTGTCTCCAGAGTGGGCGGTTGAGGAAGTCCAAATCGAGATTGTTGTCCGTTGTTGACAGCTTGCTGAAATCTACTTGGGCTCGAGATAGCGGGAGGATGGCTAGAATACATATTAGCAGAGGATGAATACTTGCGATCCAATTCACTCGCGCCGAAATTACCATCAGAGGACTCTACTGCTGCTTCCAGAGCGGCTACATGGTTGGTAGGTGCGGCTGACTTTCGAATATAGGACTCTGCCGAAGAGCTAACATGAGAGGACTCGGATCGCAAGTCTTCATTACCAAATTTTGAAAGTAAATTGTTGGTCTCTGGTAGTCCTTTAAAATCCTTGAATTGAAAAAGTTCATCATGATTTATACTGCTATTGGCATCTCCATCGATACCCTGACCATTAGTATTTGTTTTGTCGCTCATCGCAAATCGATTATGATAATTGAATGCTGGTGATACAGGTGCGGCCATAATTATTCGTCAATCGTCGAAATCTGCTGATTATCTGCAATACTTTACTTTGTCGTCTCTGCACGGAATCAAAGTTAATCTCAGCTTGCTTCTGATAGTATGCTCCTATATCATGCAAGTGCAGACCCCCTTTGTTCGCGTATGGAAGGGCCTATTCCCGTTCCAAAGAAAGACAGTGAAGGTGCAATAGACAGAGCTCGGTATCACTGCCGTTGGAACGGAGAAGAAGGCACTTGATAGAGATATCAGCTATTCCCTGACTCTAATATAGAAAAGTAAAGAAGAAGACTGGGAAAGGTGAAGAGAAAGGAAACGGTAGCCAAGATGAATTTCCTGTTGTTGTAAAAGTTTTTGAAGGCAGACCGAGAATAATCGAGCTATGAAGTTGAATACTGTTTTTCTTTGGAATTCAAGACTAAAAATATATACTGTATATATTTCTTATTCCTGTCGCGCCCCCTTCCCCTTTTCTATGCCACTATTGTGGCATACAGTATACTGTAGCGAACGCGCGCATTCAGAACACGTGGAGCAATTCTAGCTTTTTTTGTCTCCTCATTTATCAATAGGGCGGAGAAAACTGAATTTCAGGTAGCATGGTACTTTGATGGCCTCGAATGCAGCAAGTAATCATGAAGACCAAGGCCTGACTCAGGATAATGAGGAGCGAAGAAAGAGGAAAAGGAGGTACCTTCGTAGCAAGAATGGCTGCATGACATGTAGGATTCGCAAGGTGAAATGTGATGAGAAGAGGCCAAATTGCATGCGCTGCCTGAAGGAAGAGCGAGAGTGTAATTATCAAGAAATTCAAGCAACACCATCACCAGGACGACCTTTTACTCGACAGCAACCTTCACAACAACAACAACAACAACAAACAGCGTGGTCCCAACCTTCGGATAGTACTACAATTGCCGCTGGTACAAGTCGAATAGGTCCAAGTGGTGCCGCTTTTAGCACTCCACATGCTCCATCTCTCGATCAAGCTTTGCCTAATCAGGTTTGGAAAGCAGGAAATTCAACAGAACCTACACAATATGATGACTGGTTGAGGATCTTGTTTGGATCTTCTGCTCAGAATACAACACACCCAGACTTGGAGAGTAGTATTACCGAGTGGATGAGCAATAACAGCGTCTTTTTACCTGATGCGACTTCTACCCAATATAGTCCTGAGGCATCTCGATCAATTCAACGACAGCATGTTTTGCCATTTCACACTATCGGTGAAAGAGAGGATTCCACTTCCTCGGAACAAAGACGAAAGATGGTGGATAGTGCCCTCCAAAGGCGATTGAGGGAATTGTGTAATTCGAAAGTACAATTGGAAGCCGTTTCACAATTCTTTAATTTTGTAGCTCAAAGTTTTCATCTCTTGTCAGCGGAGGTCAACTCATGGCGCAGAGTTTATGCAGAACTTAGTTGTCAGAGTCCGTTGACGATGAGTCTCGTCACTAGTGTAGGGCTCATCTCATTGTCCTTAAAAGGTCCAATAAATAGACGACCACATGCCTACGCTCTACTCACTAAAAGCATATCTCAATGGCAATTCATTGTAAATTTGGGACACGAAGTTGGTATAGCTCATTACAGCGAGATGCAAATTTTGGAAATCATGGCAGGAGCAATTTTGATTGGACATGTCGAGCAATTTGATACTGGTATTGCGATTCATACGATTGCTTGCATGAAACAAACACGCAAAGTAGTCGATGCAGTGGTAGAAGGTCATAATTGTAACATTGACCTACGGCCAGGTAGTCACTTTCGTTTTCTACTTCGGTCTTTTTTGTGGTGGGAGACCCTTAGTCGAACTATGGGCATTGGTTCTGGTGGATCCTATCCTAAAAGTGCATTTGAATTGGTGAGATGTTGGGAATTACAGGAAGATGAAGATACTATTTCCATGACTCAAGGGCAGATCGGTTGGCCTTTAGACCTCTTGGAAGCCGTAGCTAGAACTCAAGCGCTGTCTGACATTATAAAGGAACAAGACAATCGTCATACAAGCTCGACAAGGAATGAAATGAAATTCATTGAATCTCAAATACGCAATTGTAGGCCGAGGGTAGTATCACATGATACCGTTCTCATTGCAGAGTTACGTTATGTTGTATATGAAGCACTTCAAGCTGGAGCAAATATATTCTTTGCAAGGAAGCTATTGGGAGAAACAAAGAGCGTCTACAGGGAAGTGGAAAAGGTCATAGGATTTCTAAATCGAAGAGACCTACAAGGTAATGAAGAAAGGGAGGCTTCACATGACATCTTAACCCGTCAGAATGAAGATCTGAGCGCAATAGATGACGAAGACATGGAAGCAACCATCAGTAGTCCTCATAGTCGACCATACTATCTCACCAATGTTATGAAGAAGAGAGGGTTTTGGACAGAGAGAGCACCAGACGGGGCTCTTCTTTGGTCATATTTGCAAAGTGCAATGGCAGTAGAAGATGATGCTACACAAAATGCTTGTAGACAAACTCTCAGACGATGGGAAGCTTTCAAGGATTTTGCATTGGTATCGTTGCAGATTGAACTTCTCGAATTAATCTGGGAGAGGAAACGAGCTGATCGACAGCATCAAAAAAGTGAAGATGATATCTTTGCGAAAGTCATGGAGGAGAGAAGGTGGAGACAACTTTTCATCTTTTGAAGGGTGCTATTAATAATTATCATACTTTGTATAGTAAACAAGGAAAATTTGATTGAATATGTCATTGCAATGGGATTGGTTTTTTTTTATATTACTTTTGCAACTTTGCTTTAATTGTGTTGCTGGGAAAGTCTAAGCGGAAGATCGACCTTCAGATGGTCTAGTGGTGCTCCTTTCGTCCTCTAGTGGTACACTGGGTGTGGCCGGTGGTGCTCTACGCCTTCTAGCGGCGTTACTTGCTGTCAAGGATGATCGTGGTGTATTCATTTCACTCAAAGTTTCCGACAAATCATCATGGAGTGTCGCTTCCCTTACGCCTTCCTCTGCTGCCTTTGTGCCTGTCTCTTCTTCTGTTCCTGTCCTGAATACTTCTGTAGTATTCCTACCTTCAGTCATTCTATCAAGTACTGCTTGTCCAGCTTGCTGCTCGCTTTCAATAGCACTCCTCAGTGATTCTGCCTCTTGGTCCGTAAAGGTATTCAGCTGAGGTAGTATCCTTGCAAGGAAAAAGCCCTTGGCCACTTGGGCTCCATGCTGATGATAAATGGCCCCAATTAGAGCTTCCACCATGACACCTCTAATCCTAAAAAGTCCAGTCTCTTTTGGACCCTTTTGTCCATCAGCCTTTTTTTTTTTAGAAGTAAATGGTTGTCAGCTGCTACTGTGTGAGGAATACGGCTTTTTTTCCTTACTCACCACTGCTGGCATCCATCTCATGATCTCTGCCAATTTCAGCGATTTGCCAATATCTTCTCCCAGCTTGGGAGTGTACATGAGATCCTTCAACCTTTGACCCTCGAGCAGCTTGGGGTTTGAGGAATATTGCACCAAAAAGAGACTGAGGTAGAACTTCATTGCACGACGACCTAAAATTGTAGATATATTCTTAGCATTTCTGAAACATTCCTCTTTTCTTACTTCAAGTCCTATATCTTACCTAGGAAAGCCAGCCGTCTATTGTGACCAGAAGATACACCGTGATCCCAGCTCTCGTGAGTTATCATCTGTAATGCTATTTCATCTGGAAAAATCATATTGGGAAAGGCTTCATATAGCCACGCTTGAATGTGATCGATATCTGTTGCAGCTTTTGGAGTCAGGCGTACATTGTAAGATGGTGCTTCTGCAGACGAACGCCTACCATTCTCTTGCAGCGAAACCTTCAAGGACTGGTAACTTTGAGATGAAGATGGAAGTGAAAGGCGAGATGTCGAGGCAGTAGCAGAGGAGGAAGTAGGGGAAGGGGAAGATGAAGATGACGATGATGAAAATTGGCTAATGAGGTTGTGTTGGCTGCTCAATCTTAATTTCGGTGCTGCTGATCTTGGTTGACAGCTGGATGATCGTAAAAATGACCTGACAGATGCCGATGACGACCTACTAGACGACATCATCTTTCAATTACTGAGAATGACAAAGTACAAAAGGAGATCCTTTGTCAGACGATGAAGGTCAAATTAGCAATACAAAGGTTGGAATTTTTTCTAGAGACAGAGAGAGGAAGAAAAATATTCACGTGGCTCCTCTATTTCCCCTCCTTCGCTGCTGCCGCTCTTTCTCTCTCTCTCTCTCTTTTGGCCTGATAAAAAAAAAAGGTTCGCGCGTATGAATTTTTGCTTTTTGACCTGACAACGATGGCTATTAATCAAGCGTAAGTTAGATGTAGCGTGACATTTTGACACAGCAAGCAACACTTGTGCTGATATTCAATCCATTCTCTTTAGTATGGCTAATCCGCCAAAGCCCATGAATTGGGCAGATGATGTCGACGAGGATGTTTCACCGGATGCGCCAAAAGTGGAAGAAAGAGATGAAGGAAATGGTATAAAGGTCATCACTGAATACAGAACCAATCCAGAGGGTAAAAAGATTAAGGTGAGAGCGGTAAGCGGCGCTTTCTTTTTGTGTTGAACAGAATTCTTAGCACCACTCTCTCTGTAACAGATCACTCGAAGAGTTCGACGTACTTTGGTAACCACAAAGGTCAATGCAGCAGAAGCAGAACGTAAGCAATGGACAAAGTTCGGACAAGAAAAAGGAAGACCATCAGGACCACACTCGAGCACAACTACTGTGGGTGAGAGTATTTTGCTAAAGATGAGCGCTGGAAATAAACATGTGAGTGTAATACTTGTAAGATGATGAGACACTGCAGTAGATTCTTATAATTGATTGAATTGCGCAGGTCGAGGCAGAAAAGGATGAGGTCAGTGCAATGCGAGAACAACTTTCCAAGACCAAGATTACTTGTCGACTTTGCAAGGGTGATCACTTGACGTACAAATGTCCATACAGAGATACATTGGAGGCTATTCCTGGTGCTGCCAACACACCAGATGGAGATGGTACTCTTACTCCTGCTGCAGCTGACCTCTCCAATCCTGCAGTTGCCGCGGCTGGCGGAGCTGGCGCCAGTGGCAAGTATGTTCCTATTCACTTGCGAGGTGGTGCAAAGGGATCAGGTGAAAGGATGGGAGGACCTGGAGGAATGAACAGAGATGAGATGCCCACTTTGCGAGTCACAAATTTGAGCGAAGATGCTGATGAAGAAGACTTGCGAGCCATATTCAGTAGACATGGTCACGTTGCAAGAGTTTATATTGGAAGAGATCGAGAAACAAACGAGTGCAAGGGTTATGCCTTTGTCAGTTTTACTGACCGCGATTCAGCCGATACAGCCAGGCAGAAGGTTGACGGAAGAGGATATAATAATCTGATTCTTTCAGTCAATTGGTCTCAACCAAGAGGAGAGCGACCTTCTTAGACCATCTCTGTAATAGACTTTCTTACTGTGTAGAATTTATTACCGTGCTGTTTTCATGAATAATATTTATTCTCAGAATCTTGCTCAGAAGGAGTTCATCCAATAGTTCAAAGTAGAACGCGCAGATGAAAGCAACTGTAAAATGAGCGCCGCGAAAAAGAACTTAAAATTTTATTAAAGTGTATACAACGTTTGAACGTGAATTTAGATCTCATCCTATTCCATCCATCAATTGTTTTTGCTCGCTCTTGATCTCGTATATTCTGCATAGGCCCATACAAATCATTTCATTTTATTTTTAAATCTACTAGCTAAAGCTTCCATTGTCAAAGGCACTCAATTCAAAGTTCAAGTTGCTTCTTGTAGGGTATGGCGAGTCAAATTGAAGCAAAGCCAGCGGCAGGCACTTCGCCATTTGTCAATCTAAGGAAGCAAGCAAAGTATGTCATCATAGGTGGAGTTGGTGTATGGTATTGGCGAGTACCATTACACCTGACTGATGCAATTTCGGGTTCTGGGTGGACAAAGTGAGTACATCGCTATGATACCTCTATAACAGACTGAGCAGAAATTAAAAAAAAAAAAATATTCAATTGCTGTCACAGACTACTTGCTTTACTTGTGATTGCAATCTTTTCCCTCACAATTGCATTGTTTGCTTACTTAATGATACTTCCTGCTCGAGGTGTCCAGGTGGATGTGAGTGTACTGTAGAGGCCAAATATTTAGTACAGAGCTCACATTATCTTCCTACTAAAAGTACCTTCGATGGCAGAGAGATGAGCATTTACAGAGCATTATTCCGCTTTTGACAGCTTGCATTGTTACTGGATTTGTTGCCATGGTCATCACTCTCAGTCCACTTTGCGCGTGAGTTAAATAGAGTATGAGGGAATCAACGCTCATTTTGAGACTAAATTTTTGCGATTCTTTTCTTCCTCTCAGTCCTTTGCCTCCCTCGTCGGCTCTCTCTCAAAGGTTATTGGATGCAGCCAATGCGGCTGGTGGTAATTTACAAAAAGCATCATCTGGTGTTCAAGTTCTCTTATCTGATGCTGCTCGATCTTTAGGACTTGGAAATGGTATCACTAGCTCAGAATCAGACGTATCCTCTTTGCTTAGAGCACTTCGTCTTCCTGATGGAGAAGCTCTAGCAGGTAGACTGGGTGTTAGCAAAGATCATACCAAAGTTCTCCTTTCTACTTTAGATAATTATCAACGTCGAGCTCAAGCATGGAAAGAAGGCAACGTCAGTGGACTAGGATGGACTGGTGCTTTGATTGGTAGTACAAGTGCTTTTACACTCATGTTTGGTATTATTGGACTCTTTGGACTCTTTACACCAAAACCTACCAAAACAAAGAAGCAAACTTTTTAGTAGTAATTGGGGGAGGAAGCTTCCATCTCTTGTGTGCATCAGCCTACTACCCTTGCTAAAGATCTCTTGTTAGCCGATTGTAATGTAATAATAATTATTCAAAATGAGCTTGAATTTGTGTAACAATAATAGTACTTCCTCTACATATATATTCCTATCAATGATTCCTATAGGTTATTCAAGGAGTGCTTCTTTTTACTAGACGTCATTAATGGTATTCCAATTCTATTTTCTCTGCTATCATCTTGCCATCATGAGCTTGCTATTTTCTTTTTTTCCTTATATATAAAAAATGGAGCCAAGCAGCCCTATTGATACGTATTTTACCGGTGACCGGTCCGAATTCCGCATCTTCCTATTTTTTTCATTATTGTTATTATTATTCTTCTACTTTGCGCGGGGCCGAGAAAGCACTCCGAACAAACACTTTTTCAGCTCTTATTTTCCTTCCATTGATCAGCTGGACGCTTGTGCCTGCTATTGTTTGCGGAATCTGCACTTTCAAAAAGACTCATTTAGGCTTCCTACAGTGGGACTCCGCAAGGGACACTGAAATACCAATTCTCATTCTTTACAACGACCATGGCTCGCATCACTGAATTGGACGAACGTAAAGCTAATGGAAAGTTGAAAAAGACATCCCAAATGCAGTCTGCTTCAGCAACTCCAATTATTGTATTGGCATTGGTGTCTGTTGTTGTAGGTTCAATCGTTCACCTCAAAGCAGTTCATGATGCACCTGATGGTGATGCAACATTAATTTTTACATGGAGTAGTGATCAAGCAAGGAAACACCTTGATTTACCGCATTCATGGCCTGGCACTAGATTATTCGACGTGTATGCTGACAGAGCCTTACATTACTTTTTGGCATTATTGCTCATCTTTAAACGTATTTGCATCGATGAAACTGGTCGTGGCCTTTTACTCATCGTATCTACTTGTATAGCACCATTTTGCACATTTTTAGCAGTTGAAGGTCTCAAGGATGGTGGCTCTAGATTTCTCAGTATCGGAGTTTTGATTGCTGTGACTTCACTGGGTCAATTGATTTGTATTGGAGCGGCAATGCCTTTGATTATGGGACCTCTGTATGCGTACATTAAATGGACAGAGGTAAGTGACTATTATCTACTACTACAAGTGGACTTGAAAAACGCTGAAGGCTTACTGAGCTGACTCTGTATTGATATCATTAGGTAAATTCACCTGAATCTGTCACACCTTTACCTTCTCCTTCAGAATTTCGTACATTTGTAGCTTCCTTGTGCAGTCTAGGTGCACTAGCTACCTTTTTCCCAACTACCTTTATTTCCATCGATCATAAAGATTGGGTATTTTGGAATGTCCTCTTTCAATTCTTTCCTTTGGCTTGGGTACCTCTTCTCTTCTTTCCAAGAAACAAAGCTGTCATTTCTAAATCGGCAAGTGCTTCAGCTCGTCAAATACCGCGATTATCTGCAGCAAGATGCTATCAAGCTACGAGTTATGTTAGCATTATCATCTATTACGTTTCCCTATACTACGGTTACAAGGGCTTTCTATCTGCCTTTGAAAAGCGCAACTATTGGGGTAATGATGGTCATCATCTCCTCTTCTGGGATGGAATTGGATGTTTAGCTTTTGATTATATTGTAGTCTTGATTGATAGCTATGTTGATGAAGCAAAGATACTCAAAGGAGCTCCTCAAAGAACACATGAAAAGCGTTTCTTACCAGAAGATCTCATCATGGGACTACCTGGTCTTGTGATCTTAGGACCTGGCTGGGCTATGAGTACCTATTTCCAAAGGTGAGAGAGAGAGAGATACAAAAAAAAGAAAGAGTAAGGTGCATCAAAGAGACAGCTAAAGGAATACTCACTATCTTGCTTCTCAATTCCTCCAGACGGGAAGTACTGGCAGAAAAAGCTAGATTTGGAATCGTAGCAAAAGATGAGTAAAGCAAAGATTGTTGAATGCAATTTAATCCTTCATTTAGCTTCTACTTAAATAGAATGCTATTGAAACTGTTCACTTTGAATGTAGTAAGGTACAGAGTTCGCTGGTGTTGTTTGGTTATATAATATGTACATTCGATTCGATTATAATCCGATTCTCTCCTCTCGTAAAACCAGCCATTTCTATCCTCTCATCTTCACTTCTAATAAAATGTATCACTCCTCGTCACTAATTATTTTGCATACTGTGCTGTCCATTGCCGACTTGTCTCAATAGCGCTGTAATTAAATGTGAAGGTTTCATTAGTACTTATCAGTCCAAAACCTCTCATCATCTCTACACTTACCCCTTTTCATCTGTCTTGTAATGTTCTGCTACATCGTTGGCAAGTGGATCATCAGGATTCGGTGCTGACAGCAAGGCTTGAATAGAGAGTAATACTGTTCGAATCTGAAGAGCAGGTGACCATTTATCTGATCAAAGTAGATCCAATCAGTATATTATTCAATTTTTTTAGCCACTGATTGCAATTTACCTTTCAAAATGTCCAAGCAGATACGGCCTAGTTTGTCTTTTTCAAAAGAAAAATATATCGATGACTCAGGTCAGCGCTATATCCCGTTCATACTTTGCATCTTTTTAATACACACCAATATTGGGGTGGTAAATCTTGGTAAGAAATCGAACTTTAGGAGGTGCCATTGGGTACTCTTCAGGCAAGAACAGCTCAAGCTTGAATGAGCCACCTGCGTTTGACAACAGGTGACATACAAAGAATCATCAGATATTACAGTTTCCTAATACTATGTCTGACTCACCTTCAAATGGACTCTGTGAAGGACCGGAAATGACAACGTCAAAGTAACGAAGATTATCTTCGTGGGGAATAGCATTGATACCAGGTGCTGGATCAGCCACCAGCCTTTCAGTCTCCTAAAGCATTGAATTTGCAAAAGTCAGTAAAGAGTATCAATGGAAGCATGAGAAATGTCACCAACCTTGATAATACGTTTGGGTAAAGACATCGTAGGTCTTTCGTGGTTAGCAAGTATCAATAGCAACTATGCAGGTAGCTGCTTGCTATGATCGATATTCACGCCCAGCTAAATGGGACCCCGATCAAATTTTCACGTGAATACAATGTTGGAGACGCAAACCACATGGCAATTACATTGTTGGAGAAAAAAGCAAACGCAAGGGGTTGCTGTCCACGGAAATTTCATAAGGGCGGAACGCTAGAGCCGCGTAAAGAAAAAAGAAATCAGATATAACAATAATCGAGAATTATGATATGCAAATTGACCCTTGTTAGAAGGAAAAGAAAACTCTCGTCTAGTTAGCGAAAAGATGCATGGAAAATGTATATGTGATTGACAGAAACGGCTCTTTCTTTTGCTTACAACGCCCTCTTTTACCATCAACACTTTTGCAAATGGGTAAAGTTGGTTGAAATACTCTACACCAACAAAATTTGTTCAGATCACCATCACGCCAGCATCGAAGACTTGAACACTTGCTATACGCCCATCGGAGTATTACTTTATAGGATCGCTATAGTAAAGAGATTGTGTGTGCGTGTGTCCCCGAGAAGGTCAAGATTGTAGACAGTCGCCATTACGAAATGCCTTCACCCTCTCCTCGACATTCTCGTAATATATCTGCCAATTCGCAAGCAACTGTAACGACACCACCTTCCAAGATATCTCGATTGGGACCACCTGACTTTACTCTAGTTAAAGGACAACCAACTGTTGGTGTATCTCCACCTAATCACTATCCGTTTGATCAATCAGATATGGCACATAGTCAAGAAGAAGTAGGATCAGAGATGCATTCATCTACTTGGCATCCACGTAATAACATGAGCGAAGATAGTAGTGGCGGTAGCAATCGTAGCTCACCTGATGGATACCCTAGTCAGCCACCAAGCATGACTACCGGGTCCACTTCAGCATCTGTCGATAGTTTAGAGTCTTTGCAAGATCTACATCAAAGGAGTCTAGCCATGTCTATTCTTGAAAAGTCTGCAAGATTGTCTCTACCTGGTGTAAAGAAGCAGAATCAGTCTTCGAACGCTGTTGTCTCAATGAAGGCTCCTACCTCATTTGAAAGTTCATCGGATGGAACAACTCTTCTACATCGCGAATTTGGCTACTGTGTCAATCAAGACTTTCGATATACGTCCCAACATCCACCTGGCGCGCCTCTACCTAACCCTGTCGAAGAAGAACCGAGTTATTTTGTCGTATTGGCCACTTATATGTCCTATCTGCTTCTCATCATTGTTGGTCATATGAGAGATTTTGTCGGAAAGCGGCTATTTTCAAAATCATATCGCCACTTGGTCGAATCAGATGGATATGCTGCTCTAAATTCTGATTTCGACAGTTTTTATACTCGAAGACTTAAGGCAAGACTTGACGATTGTTTCTCTCGACCTGTAACTGGAGTTTGTGGACGGACGGTCATGACTTTAGATCGAGTGACTGATGACTTTTATCAATCATTCCGATTTACGGGAGAAAAGACAAGAGCACTCAATGTTAGTGCTTATAATTATCTTGGATTTGCTCAATCTCATGGAGGATGTGCGGATGCAGTATATGAGTCTCTAAAGCGTTATGGAGTCAGCTCGTATGGATCTCGTATGGGAGCAGGATCTTTGGATCTTCATGCTCAAGCCGAAAAATTGGTTGCCAAGTTTGTGGGCATGGAAGATAGTGTAATCATTTCTATGGGTTTTGCTACAAATAGTACAACTATTCCTGCTATTGCTAGCCCAGGTACACTAATCATCTCTGATGAATTCAATCATTCTTCTATTCGATTTGGGGCTCGATTAAGTGGTGCGCACATTCGGCAATATAAACATAATGATATGCGAAAGCTGGAATCACTATTACGAGAATGTATTAGTCAAGGTATGCCAAGAACTCATCGACCTTGGAAGAAGATTATCCTCATTGTCGAAGGATTATACAGTATGGAAGGTACTCTTGTCAATCTACCAGCTGTCATGGAATTGAAGCGCAAGTACAAGTTCTACTTGTATGTTGATGAAGCCCATTCCATTGGAGCCATTGGACCTAACGGAAGGGGAGTCTGCGATTATTTTGGAGTTGATCCTCGAAAGGTAGACATTTTGATGGGTACTTTTACAAAGTCTTTTGGTGCTGCAGGTGGTTATATTTCAGGCAATAAGGCTCTCATTGATCGAATTCGACTTACCAATCATGCAAGCATTTACGGTGAGACGCTTGCGCCACCTGTCCTTACACAGATCATTTCAAGTATGGCAAGCATCATGGGTGTAGGTAGACAAGCTGAAGAGAAAGCGCTACTACCAACCTGGGTAGATTTACCACCAAGATTGCTAGATGGTTCAGAGGGACGTGAGCGACTTCGAAGGTTGGCCTTTAATGCTCGATACCTTAGTTCTGGTCTACGCAAACTTGGATTTATTGTATATGGACACCGAGATAGCCCCATTGTCCCTCTATTAATCTTTAATCCTGCAAAGATGGCTTTATTCTCTAGAATGATGTTGCAACGATCCAACAGTCTACCACCTTCAGAGCGATTCGCTACAGAAGTAGATGAAGATGAAATTAAGCAGCAACATGAGGAAGAGATGAGAGCATTGGATGACCCAGTGGAAGCAGCAAAACTTGGTAGAGTGACACGACCACCAATTGTAGTAGTCGTTGTAGCATATCCTGCTACTCCTTTGGTTTCAAGTCGAGTAAGATTTTGCGTTAGTGCTGCTCATAATGCTGATGATATGAGCAATGTTTTACGAGCTGCGGATGATATTGGTGGATTACTAGGAATGCGGTATGGTTCGGGTGGAGAAGGCGGAAGGTGGAACATAGAAGAGGTCGTTTCAAGACCTTTAGACTTGGTTCATTGGGATGGATTTTCTCCATTGGTAGCAAGAAAGTAAGCAGAGTACTTTTACCCATTTTTCTTTTCGTAAAATTTTCTTTATTTTTACTTAGTCTTTTATTTTCCTTGGTTTACCCTTTCACCTCTTTTATCCATCTTTACTACATTGTTACATTTCATCTTTTCTTTAGTTTCTTCTCTTTTTCTCTCTCTCCCTCCCTCTCTCTCTTGTCAATTTCAGTACATTGATGCATGTTGTAGAATTCTCATCTACATCGTCTCGGAATCACAATTTACACATTCAAACGTATATAGAAATGTTTGGTATCATGTGTGTAACTATATATGCTGTAGAATCTACTACTTTTTTTACAATGAGGCCCAGGGGGCGACGAGTCTATCTCTATACAGGGCTTGCAGCATCTCTTTGAATTGTAGCGCTAATTCTTCTTGATGAATCTGCTTCTTTCATCATGTTACTTTGCTTTGTTGCAGGAGCATCATCTCTAATCTTTCTCATCAATAGTCCAGGCCAAACAATAGCCCAAACACCAATGGCAAGAATTAAAGGAAGTCCATCTAAACCAAATGTAAATGCTTCTGTCGAGTATAAATAACCACCATAACCTTGTGAAAATTCAACGATTCGATAGAATGATCTGATGAGAATTCCAATACTAGAAATGTATAGCAAACCTAATAATTGTGTTACTGGTTCCCTCCTAAAATTAAGAATGGCATATTTGTTTTCTGAATCATGACGACGAATTCGAAAGTGAGCTACTAGAACCAAGGCTGTAAATAGTAAATAAGAAAATGTTTGAAGAACAGTACCAGCTAGAAAAATTTTATTACCAGTTTGAATGGTAGAAAACATATGAGATGTTTGTAAACCTCCTCCACTGGCTTGAATTAAAAAAGTAATGACATCTGAAGTTACAAAGATGATTTTAACTTTTCTTGGTGCCAAGAATGAAAATCTTGATTTTCTTTTTACTTCACTAGGTTTATGACCTTCTAATGCTGCAGTAAATCTACCAAATAAAATGTAATTGAATGCCAAAAAGGCAGCTGGTGATAAGACGACAAAGAGATACATGACAATGTAAAGTGGTTGACTTGCTTGATTTGTTCTCATGGCAATACGTAACCAAAATCCAAGTGCTTCAATAGAAGATCCAATAGGAAGTACTAAACTCCATTTATCAATTTTAGGACCAGTAAAGAAAACATGGTAAAAGATGATGATCGAAACAAGTGTATAGAGAATGGCAAAAATTATGTTACCAGCTAGATTGGGAACATAGTCGAGGAGTGAATCTGGTTGTAGTGCTACTTTAGCTTGAGCAGAGGTGGCAAAGCAAAGTGAAGCAATTGCTAGTACTTGTATCGAGTACATTCTTCCCAAAAGAGAAATTTAAAAAAAAAGATTTTTGTAGAAGGTAGTGGTGATTGGGCAAGGAGTCGAAAGAGATATAGAATGAAGGTGATAAGATTCGTAAATTTTATGTGAATGTCCCTGGGAGCACTTGTGTACTATTTTTTTTTCCCTGCAACTATCGATTGCTGTTGCTGACTTGACCAAAAAATTTTTACTCAGCTACGCAATGTGGTTAATTTATTTCTAATTTGGTACCTCAACTGACAAATATAAGAAAATTTTTTTTTCTTAGTGTTGTTGTTGCTTTGCGTTTTAATTACCAGAATTAAGAAATAAGAAACTTCCCAATCTCGTAAGGAGATGAGACGGAATCCGCGGAGAATGGACGAAAATTAGTAAAATATGAGAAACCCTTGTCGCTTTTTTTGATGCTGCTGTACAAAGAGGTTTTCGCTATTCGAATAGCTTTTACAACCTTTGTGAATAGGAAATTGGATGGCGTAAGCATACTATCCATTCTCGTTAATCCAGAGAAAATCTAGGCAAATGTTTTGACAATACTAGGACAAACAATCATAGTTGAAGCTGCTTCCTACTACTTAGATAGACTGACCCCCTTCCCTTTCGGCTTTATGCGACGTGTATGTTTTTTTTTGTTTACTACTACTAATTTGATTTGAGGTACTTTTGATTTCCCTCGCAGGCGGCGCGCGCCCTGATCTATCATCGATTTGTAATACGCTCTTTTTGGTGGAGGGCAACTTTTTCTTTTTGTAATTATCAGATAGAGGTGGTTGTCTCTGTCCCTGAGCCAGTAGCCCTGAGCGTTTCACTCAAGTAAAGTTGGAGGAATTACTGTGTCTCCCGATCTTTATCGCCGTTCCTAATCCTGCTAGGCGGGAGATCAATTCGTTGCTTGTTATATATTCCACCAAATGACGACTACTCATCAACAAGATCAAGAACCTTTACTAGATCATTCTGGCTCTACAATTGAAGAAGAAGAAGACTTTGCTGCAAATAGCGTTCCTTCTGCTCGAATACTACAAGCATACAAGAGGGGTGCAATGACTGGTAGCATTGCCTTGACAGTTCAGATTTCTAGTTTATTATTTCTTGCTCTCATCTGGTTTCTCATCTTTTCAACAATGCCATTAACGCCCTTGCCTTTATTCGGTTATCATCCAATCATTCAAGTGAGTTCAACTATCAAAATTATACTTTTCACTCCCTCGTATCTTCTTATTTTCTTTTTCCTTCTCTCTTTTTTTCTTTTTTGGATAGTCACTAGCATTGCTACTGCTCCTTCAATCTATCATGACACTTCAACCAACGACTGGCTCTCAAGCATCTCAAAAGCATTCAGCATTCAAAGTACATCAAATTATCAATATTTTACTTGTTTTACCTTTATTCACTATTGGTGTAGCTATTATGTGGTATCTTCATGATCAACCGGGTGCTGCTCATTTTATTAGCTGGCATGGCAGGATTGGTTTCACTGCCTTGATCTGGGCATGGTTGCAAGTAGCCATTGGCATTGTCATGGCTTCATTTCCAGTTTTAGTCGGTGGAATAAGCAGGGCTAAGGGATTATACAAATGGCACAGGTAAGTTACCATCCACAGAGCTCTTTAAAAAGAAGAAATAATGAACATTGATAAATTATTCCGTAATACATTCATAGGTTATCAGGTTACATACTCCTTCCTATATTTCTCATCACTGCCTTTCTCGGAGCTACTCAAACAAGTTGGAGTCAAGAAAATGCTAGTAAAAAGCATCACATTGCTGTTGGACTTTGTCTTTTAGGCGCTGGAGTAGGCATGGGTATGCGAATTCAAATTAGCAAATTACCTCATTGATGGAATGGGATTTGTACAATTTGTTTCGCAACTGCTTTGCTGTGCAATATTTTACTTTGCATTGACACTTTTTATTGATTTGTGACATGATGTATGGAGAGTAGTGAGAGTACCGTTGAATAAGAGCTAGGTAGTGAAAAATAGGGAAAGGGCAGGCGTATACAAGTAGTAATGTAGCACGGCGCAAGACGAAACAAACGAAGGAAAGAAAAAAATTAGAAAAAGGGCATTAGACGGGATCCAAAAACAGACATTGAAATAGTTACTCGAAACAACAGAAAGATGAAAAGCGCAGAAAGTTATTGCTCTTCAAAAGCAGAGCAGGAAAGAGGGGGTCAAACTGCAGTCGAGAAAGGCAATTGCTAGGATATCTTGTCGTATTGTCGTTATAATTCTTTTACAAAACTTGCATGTACTGTTGATGAAAAAGAAAACAGGTCAGCTACTACTGATCGACTTTCTTTTCCAAGAATCGTATGCTACTCACGTTGCTAGGCACAATACCAGTCTCACCATTGGGCTTGCGAGCTTGCCACCACTTTCCACTGTTGTCTACAATGTCGAGGATTTCACCCTTACTAAAAGAAATCTCAGTAGGGTCGTCTGCATTTGCTTGATCTGCAGGGTAGTTGAGGGAGTGTTGTCAGTATTGTTGGTCCACTTTCTTGATAAAATTGCCAACTTACAAGCATACAGAGCTCTTGCTCGATAGCCATACCCAGGTGTAGGCTCCCCATTTGCTCCTTCTACAGTCCCTGGCGCACTCTGCTTGTTTGTGCTATTTGGACTACCAGTTCTACCAATGTCACTTGTATGACCATAGTCTGACTTGCCTACTGTTGATCCAGCAACACCTGCAAGAGCAGGCTGAGTATTGGTGTGTGCGCTGCGAATACTTCCTGGTCCTCCAAAGCTATTCTTTTGTGCAGTCATTGTGACATCTGCTGCAGATGGCCCTTGACCATACGTCGGTTGATATGCTCCTCCTCCTCCTCCCCCAGTGCCTTGGTGACTACCTTGATAGCTATTACCAAAGCCACTTCCATTAGCTATTGGTCCTCCTATTCTAGTAATACCCCCACCACTTCGAGCACCGCTACCTCCTGGTCCCCCTAACCTACCATTACCAAATCCATTCAATATCCCATAAATGATGCTGTCTTCGTCTGCTGTAAAGTATAGCAACCAAATAATATTGGTAATGGTGAGGATAAACCATCCGGCAGTCACAGCATCTTGACTTCCATTACTAGAATAAATTCCATTGTCGATGCCAAAGATGGAAAATACGAGAGCAACAGCAAGAAAGGTACTGAGCTGGAACCTTGAAGTTGCAACACTGTCAGACATGATTACTGCAGCAATACCAAAGATCAAAAAGAGCTCCAAGAAGATGGCGAACCACAATGTCCTTTGCATCCGATTCTGTGCTTCAGCAGCAATCTGACCAATAAAGGCAATGATCCAAGCAATAGCAGCGAGACCTACAGTGCCCAGTAGAATCGTATTGCTGAAGAGGAGACTGTATATGTACCAAAAGAGTCAGTAGAGCTTATAAATCACACGCATACAAGGCGCTCCTCACCTAGTATCAAACCGCCCTCCGCCTACAGGTCCTTTTCGCGCCATCTTCTCGTTTGATTCGTGGTAGATTGGTAAAGAGAGAAAGTTGACTGATCTTTGTTGTCGTAAATATGATTTTGATTTCTTTTCCTCTTGTTCGTCGTAATACTCGTCAAAGTCACCTATATCCTTTCCCACAATTCTACTTGCAAATCGAATAAATCTATGACTATATGCTGATAATGAATAAGCAATAGTGAACCAAATTGAACACGAAAGTGAAAAAAATTGCTGAAAATAAAAAGACAAAGATCGACAAGCGGCTACAGCAAATGCCGAAGTCGAACAAGTTGTCGTAGAGATGGAAGTTTGAATTGAAGAGAAAATGATGCCTGACTTTCCCTCTTTTTTTTTCTTTCTTTTTTTTTCTCTATACGAGAAGGGATAAAATGCACCGGTCAGAATTTAAAAGCGCGCTATGAATAACAAAAAGAGAAAGTATATTCAACTTACAAATCTGAGGTCCCTGATCGTAGAAGGCAATTTTGTACTCTTACTTTGAATTTCTAATAAGAGTATCAGCGGGGTTTTGCGTTAGCGTGATAAACGTCTTGCTAGAAAAGTGAAATAAAGAAAGTCTTTTTATTTTTAGTGGGATTAATGGCAGGTCGGAAAGGCGACTTTCCTTTTTAGAAATCTTAAAACTTTTTTTTTTTTTGTGCCTTTAAGCTTCCTTTTTACTTTTGTTGGTCCAGCCAGCTTGCTTTACTTTTGCAAAAATGCTGATAGTTGGGATTGAATAGAAGGTGAAATGAGCGTTTGAGAAAGGTATGACAACCAGTGTACGAATAAAAAGGGTAGACCTTTTGGCAGTCAATGCAGGATTGAAAGTATAAATGCTACTACAATCAATGTAGTATAAAGGTATGGAGATGACGAGAGGGGAGAGAAAGAAATATGAAGACCGAATGTTTCTCCTTTATAAAGAGAGCTCATTTCTTAAAAAAAACGAAGAAAGTTGGCGAAGGCGTCGAGGGCGTACGGGAGAAGAGGAGGCGTCATCAATAAGGAGAGTAGAAGCAAAAAAGTCAATGCGCAGTCACAGTATTGGCAATAAATTCACTTCACGAAAACGTATATGACTGCTTGACTGTATAATGATGTGCAATGATAGTCAATGATTTTGCAATGAAAGTGAGAGTGACAAGAGGCGTAAATACATTTACAGCTTGCCCAGCCTTGTAGCACCATCGAGGCGAATAAAAGTACCATTCTAAAGTAAAGAAAGAGAGAGAGAGAGAGAGAGAGAGAGAGATAAAAAAAAGAGAGAGAGGTGTAAAATGTACGTAAGAGAACAAAGGAACATCTCAAACCTCCCTTTAAACTATGATGTAAACAACTCACCATAATTGAATTTTCAATTACTGTCACTACTGCTTGTGCAAATTCTTCTGGATGTCCAAATCTAGGTGGAAAGATGGAATCTTTTAAAATTGCTGCCTTTGCTCTAGGAGGAAGCCTTTCCATCATTGGAGTAGAGAATAATGCTGGTGCCAAGGTCATTGTCCTAATCCCAAACCTTGCCAGATCCCTGCAATAGAGATAAAAGAGGCGCGATTGCGATACGATTAGGTTTTATTTCTATTTTTTTTTCTTTTCCTTTGCCTTCTCACCTTGCCATTGGAAGAGTCATAGAGACTACACCACCCTTTGAAGCTTGAAGGAATAAAGTTTGAGTGTCAGTAATGTATAATTGTATCTCTCATCCTCCTTCTATTTAACTTACCCGAATAAGATACTTGACCAGTCTGACCTTCAAAAGCAGCAGCACTATTGTTGATGAGAAGATATTATAGCATTTAGTCCCTTATGAAATCAACAATCCTTTATGCTCTGAATCATACCTTGCTGTATTAATAATAACCCCTCTATCCTGTGTTGACTCGTCTGGCTTTGGAATAGGCTTTGGTGCATCCCTTACCAATCGAGCAGCTGTCAATCTAGAAACATTGAATGTTCCAATAAGCTAATGACCGCCCCCCCCCCCAAAAAGTTTATGGAATTGGTGAGCTGACTTATGAGAAACTTCTCTTTTTTTTTTCCTCTCTCTCTCTCTCCTTTTGTATAAATACTCACATTAATCTCTACAACAGTTCTAAAGGTATCTAAATCAAAAGGTTCTCCATCTCCATTAATAATTTTACCTGCCATACCAACTCCACCACAATTAATACATCCTCCGACTGGTATTGATGACCATGTTTCATCACTTTTCTTGATGGCTGCTTCTACCTCTTCCTCACTGATGACATCTACTTGTGCTGCCAAAGCTCGCTTTTGTTGTCCTCGTCCTACTTTCCCATTTAATTCATTTGCTAATGCTTCTGCTTGTTCAAATGAAATATCCCAAATACTAACATAACCACCTAATTCATGTAATTTCCTAACAGTCGCCTCTCCTAATCCTGATGCACCACCTGTAACATACCAAGTGTGGTCTGCTACCTTCATGACGTTTTGAATATTGACAGTGTATAAAAGTTAAAAAAAGAGCAGAAGAATGTATATGTATGTGGGTGCAATCAATCCAAGATTATATGCTTGATAGATTAAAAAAATAAAAAGTTAAAAGACAGTCGGCCGGCTTCTTCGGTTCAATGGGATACGCGTATTAATAAGTATCATATAATTAAAATTTGTGACTGGTAGGTACAGTAGTAATTATCGCAAAGTAATGATTACAATTCGGAAAGCAAATTTATCCAAATCGATACATATTCCAAGCTATTGGACCTTCATCCAATGCAAAACCTTCTACACCAGGTTCAAAATCTTCAGCAGCTCCAAGACTAACAAGAGCAGGTAATAAATGTTCAGAAGTAGGGTGTGCTTTCAAGTAATCTGATCTTGAAAATAAAGCTTTTGCTTTCTTCCATCTGGTAGGATCACCACCATCATCTTTACTTTCTTGATCATCACCTGTACCTACAAGAGCTTGAGTAAGAGCAGTAGAAAATGTTTTGCCATAATCACCACCAATTGATGGAAAACCTTGCATAATTCTACCAAAATCTCCAAGGTTATGAACTGGTTGACCTCCTCCTACAATAGCATACCTATTATCTCTTAACCCTCTTAGAGCTTTTCCAAATTGAAGTGCTGCGATTCCATCATATAATGGAGATTCCCTTGAAATTGGTAAAGATAGTTGCAATAATGGTATATCAAAAACTTCTCCACTCCCTCTAAGTGGAACCCATACACCGTGATCTATTCCTCTGTCTGTCTCTTCTACATGATAACCTTGTCCCTTTAAATGCTTTGAAACATCATTTTGCATCTCTTTTGAATTGAAAGATTTGAATTTTACTTGATAATAGTGCTTTGGAAAGCCATAAAAGTCATATATCAATGGATTACTCGTATTTGTATTCATCAAAATTGAACTAGAATTTTGTCTTGATGAGGCGTTTGAAAAATCTCTTTGTTCAGCTTGCCAATGAGCAGATATAAATACAATACCTTTGAGATTTGATTGCTTAAATTCTTTTACAATCTTGAGCATGTGCTTATGAGCGCCATGATCAACATCGTACATTGTGGGAGGTCCACCATGTGCCATGAACCATACAGGTGCTTTCAAAGCAGTTGAAGTTATCGCAGATGGTGACATTGATAGTTTGGTTGGGAAAAGTAACGATAGATGGTAAAAAAGATGCGAAACTAATAAAAGAACGCAGCGAAAACTAATCGCATTGGACCATGTCTGACAAAAAGAAAAGAGACTCACACCCCCCAAAAAAAAACCTTAAATAATTTTCTTTATTCATTCTACGAGCGCGCGATAACTTTTAAAATTAATCTACGTCAGCTCTTAAATCTGGTTCGGCCGTAGGGATTTAAGAATTGGATTTCGTTTCTTCCACGAGGCTTTCCTGCACATTTTGTATCTGCTTCGGATCAGCTTACCCGTACGACCAAGTGGTGTATGCAATTATGATTCTTTTCTCTTTGTCCTTCCCAAATTTTTCTCCCACTTTCTTCCTTTCATCCTTTTCCCACCTTTATCATCATACATTCTTCGCTCTCTATACTCCTTGAAAAGAAGGGGATGTAATTGCAACTTTTGTTTTGGTGTTTAGTCCAAGCTTCCAAGTTTCGGGGAATGATTAATTCCAACACCCATCAAAGCGTTCAATTATTCGCTCCCTCGTGGTCATTGTCTGCTACCGCGTGGCACTCATTTCTAGCCAGGGGCCTCTCTCCCTCTACTTTGCGATTCCCCGTTTACAAAGGCCGGTCGAGGCAGAAAAATACATTCAGTGAGAAAATTGGGTTAAGGGTAGAGCAATACTTTAAATATACCTTAAAAAAAAGAAAAACAAGTCTAAATTTAAAAAGCAAAGAAAGGTCTAGATTTTTTTTTCTCCCTAAAACGACGTGTTAATTTCAAAACAGTTTCGCCTGAACTTCGCCGGCGGTTCAGAAAGAAGCACTTTATATATATACATTATTAATTGTGGAATCCTCACTTTGCTAATTCAAAGTAGTAGAGACGCTCGATGTACAGATGAGCAGAAGGAATGGACCTTTTAACGAATCGGTTGGATATCGACATTCACAGATTCGATCACTTCATCGTTAAATTTCATTTGCTCTACTCTTGGCCTTGATGATAAGAGAGAGAGAGAGGATGCCAAGCCAGAGCTGCGTAGAACAATGTCAACGTGTGCTCTGTTAACGCTAAATAATAACAATAATAATAATAATAAATAGGAAGTTTAAACAAGATGGACACGTTTCCTGTCAGTCAAAAAAAACAAATCTAAATTAGTAGTGCGTTACAATTCTATAGAAGCAAGAAAGTATAAAAGTACATATAATCTACTTTCTATTCTCAATTACAAATTACGACATATGAAGGAAACAAAATGAGTCAAACTTAATTTTTTTTTTTTTTTTTTTTTATAGACATGGGCTTGCATGGACGAGAGATCCTCTTCATGCAAGGTTTGCTTCTATTCTCCGCAATTTACTTTTTTTTTATTATCTCACTCGATTTATCTTACATTGCAGCAAACGTGTTTCACTAGGAAAGAATATTCATGTCGTGTAAACGACGGACATGCGAGGACATTCTTTTATTATAGAATTGTCTCCAAAAAAAGAGATAAATTTAAAATTGCGCGCGCAACACCCCTTCTAATTCATATACAAACCTCACTTTAGAAGGTCCGGAAAACTCAGAGGATGTGCTGCATTTTCTTTGTGTGGCTCAATAGTCGGAGAAGGACAAGTGAGACGGGAAGGGGAAGGTGTCGGGGGAGAAGGGGAAGGGGGGGGGTGGGGTTTAGAGATGGCGTAACACAAGATAGACTAGTATACAAATTTAAATACAAGCAATTCCAAAATCATATTTCAATGCAATTTGACACGGTAGAAGCCTCCTGTGCATAGCGATCCGTGAGATATCATTTGAAAAGAGAAAATAAAAAATAAAAATAAAAAATAAAAGCAAAAGCAAAAGCAAAAGCAAAAGGGAAATTGACATTCTCTGTCCATTTTCTTCCGTGCTTGGACAGGCGAGTTGGAGGGTTGGTTGTTGGTTGTAAAACCTCTTTCTCTTTCTTAATTTTTTCCTTTTGCACTTTCCCTTTCATCATCTCCCCCGTCTTCAAAACGTTCTTTTATTTTTACTTTTGGATTTTGGATTTTGTTTTCTTGTTTCTTTGTTTTTCCAATTTTCTTTCTTTTTTTTTGGATTTTTAAAATTGCCGAAGCATTAACAGTGATAGGACAGACAGCAAGGGTTTAGTAATTGGAAGGGTGTTGTCAAGCTTGAAGGCGTACGACTTATTTTTTTAGATTTCTACTCGGCTTTTCACCAACTTTATACTTTGAGAGATGACTGTGGCTTATCATTCTCTATCTTCTGGTCATCATCATCCTTCTGGCTCCTCCTATATAAGAATGGATATTTTGAGATCATTGACTTCAAGATTATTGGCATGGTTATTACAAAGATTACCCTTTGTAACTCATATAGGAGTCATTTTACTTTGTGCTATTGGTCCCATCTTTACACCACATTTACTTGCTTTTACTTTGGTCTTTGTTCACGTCATCTTTGTATGTTGTCAAAGTAGAACTGCCTATGGTATATATGCTTGTTGGAGAGGAACTTTAGCTCATTCAAGAAGGGATTGGATGGATTATTATGAAAATGAAAAGATTAAATTGGAATCTCACGGTAAAGGAGGTCATGTACTTGCTATCACTGATGTTCAACATGCCATCATTGTTCCAGCATACAAAGAAGATCTTTCTACCCTTTATGAGGTGAGTCTTTCCTTTTTCTCCTCCCTCCATCATTAGTAAAATAGAATTATTGACGCGTTTATTTTATTTTTTGGTTGGTTAACCTAGACTTTGGATGTCCTAGCATCACACCCACTTGCTTCACAGTGTTATCACGTCTGTTTAGGAATGGAAGAAAGAGAGGCAGGAGCAAGTGGAAAAGCACAAGATTTAGTAGAAAAGTATCGTAGTAAAGGTGCATTTGCTGATATGACTTATTCTTTACATCCTGGTAATATCATTGGTGAATCTGCTGGTAAATCATCCAATGTCAATTGGGCAAGTCGTCACATGTTTCGACGTCAAAATATGTCTATTCTTCGAGCAATTTATACCATCATGGACGCCGATACTGCTTTTGCTTCTGATTTCTTTCTTGCTTCAGCAGTTTACTATTCATTAGCAACACCTGCTATTCGAAGGAGAATGATGTTTGTTCCACCAACAATCTTTGATCGAAATAGTCCAGATGTTCCCATCTTTACAAGAGCAACTGACATTTTTTGGAGTTGTGCTGGAATTGGTGGTATTTATCCTTCAAGTAGTTGTAAGATTCCAACAAGTGCTTATGGTGTTAGTATGGAATTGGCTAGATTTTGTGATTTTTGGGATGCAGGCCCTGAAGCAATTGGTGAAGATTTACATTTTTACTGCAAGGCCATGTTTGAAACTAGAGGAAATATTCATGCAGTCACAATTTACTCACCTGCTTCTCAATGTAACGTTGTTGGAAAAGCTGGAAATGGTGCGATAAGTAGTTATTTGAATGATATGGCTGCTAGATGGACTCAAGCTACTCGTCACTTGTGGGGAAGTTTAGATTTTGGTTATTGTTGGCATCGTATTCTAACTGGTCAAATTGGTCAATCTAGACCAAAGGAAGGATATATGGCAATTAATACTGATGAAATGATTCAAACTGTAGATCATCATGATCGGATACAGGTGGATGTCGCAACTTGTAGTCGAACTCCCTCTCCTAGCGTCACTGCTTCAACAGCAGACTCTAGTGATGAATTGGAAGATGGTACTATGACTTTACCAAGAGCTAGAAAGATGACAAACTTTGTCGATGCTAGTAATGATAGTACAACTACTATTGTTGCCATGGAATTGCCTACAATTGATATCAAAGTGACTGCTAATCAAGAAAAGAGTGATTTAGAAGAAAATTACCTTCAAGAGGAGATGGACTATTATGAAGAGGTGGTAGAAATGGACAAATTACAAATTTTTCCAATTGTTGTTTTAATGACGCGACTATATGAAGCTCATTTGATGATTGCTCAAGTTTTCTTACTTGGATTTTTAAGTACAATTTATCCTAGCGTACTCTATCGAAATGGAACAATAACTTTTATTGATCCTTATAATCGAGCTTGTACATTTTCAGAATGTATGCTTTCCATTTTTGAATCACCATTTGCAGCAGGTGTAGATTTACCATCTACTACACCACCTGGTCTTCATCCAAGTTGGATGATGCCTACAATTTTAATTTGTGCTGGTAAAGCAGCAAGATTTCTTGGTGCTATTGGTATTTCAGCAACGATTCTTGTTTGTATAATTCATGATTGTTATCATCATGCAGCATCATACTCTAGATGGACAAAGTCAGACAAGATTTATAATGATTGGAAAGTAAATCCTGAAACAAGAAGAGTTCCCGCTCGATATCTTGGTATTCGACCTCATCAATCATGTCGTCGTCAATGGCCTGCTGCTTTACTAGATTTTGCTGCAATTCCTGCTGGTTTACTCTATGGTATTGCACCATTATTATATGCACAATTATGTCACCTAGTCACCAACAAGCTCACCTATACAGTTAGTGCTAAAAGCAAGACTATTGTCGTCATTCCAAATGGTGTTAGTACTGTATTAAGCAGTACCACCCCTCGAAGATCAGCAGAAAGAGTACGGGCTTCAATGGAAATGACTCGAATTATGCGTGATGAAAAAAAACGAAGAGCGCCATAAAATGTTACACAGTAGCCCTTGTTTTTCTGATGGGTATACATGGAATAGATACCAGTATTTCTCTTTACTCTTTTCTTTTACTTCTTCATTGCATCTTTCCACCTCTGCCCCTCCTCCCTTTTTTTACCCAAATTTCGACCTTCTCTGGCTTCGCCACCTATTGTTTATCAGTTCACTGTATTGAGAGATTGGACAAGTATGCCATTTCACTTTTTGACGAATAGACATGATGTATTGCCTACCGCATTCCAATTCTGTAAAGTGTGATTTTTCTGAAAGCTTGTCATTTCAACAATTTACATGACACCAATTAATACTCTTGACATAGTAATGCAGCCGGATAACCCCCATCATGAAGTGAAAAGGCAAATCCAATGAGAAGTTCATCATCGTTGCAAGTAGCTGCTCTTGCACCTGTACCATACCAATTACCTCGAAGTGATGGCACATTGCTCTGTTCGTTAATCCAAACAGTCCGACTATGCTTGATTTTACTTAAAGACAATCTCTGAGCCGACTGTGCACAGACTGCCGATTGCATGATTGAATTAGTAAGAGAATACCCGATCATGTGATGATAAGGTGAGCACTGATACTTGGTATAACCTTTAGCCCATTCCACTTCTACATTAACTTGTGAAGAGATGATTTCGTACGCATCTTTTTTCCAGTCCCACAATTTGCGACCAAAGAAGACATCAGAACATAATCCCCTTGTATTCTCTTCATAACTCAGTCCAGTAAGTCGTAAACCATCAGGACAGGAAGCTACTACTTGGCCGATTTGCTTAAGACTGTTATCTCCACTTAGTCGATTACTTTGCTGCATCGATCCAAGAGCAGTAAATAGCATTCTCCATTGTGGTACTTCTTTCACCACACCAGACATACCTGCTGAATTGCGCAGAATGTTGTACCAAGATAGACGCCAATCACCTGGATCTAAAATACTTAGTCGATTTCCCATACTATCCCAAGAATTGAAAGCCCACAGATCCCCCTTTACCCTCTCTTGCCACCCAGTGAGTGGCCATAGACTATAGTCCATATCATACTTGACTAATAGCGATGTAAAGTTGGCCCACCACCATCGATTCTTCATTAGGTAATCTTTACGACCCGCGCTTCCTACTTCAGAAATCCAAACGGGATTGGTATAATGCCTTTCTTTGTCAGTAGCAACATAGAAGGCTAATTCGTTCGTCGTCTTTTCCAAGGCTGAAGCAGACAGATCACGGTAAAGTAAGTCATTGCGACTAAAGTCTAGTCCTCCTGTGGCATTAGGGCCAGTGTAAGCGTAAAAGTGAGCAGCGTAGACGAGCTTGTCTAATATTGGCATTGTATGAGATAGACTTCCTACTGGATGCAATTCAGGTCTATAATGAGTAGTATAGGGTGTAGGTATACCTACGTAGTTGATACCTTCAATGATGATGAGAATATCAGGATTCGCTTCTCGTAAAATTCGTGTTCCCATCAATTGTGATGCTCTCCACCAATCTGTATTTCCACCACTACCCCATACTGGATCAGTAAAGTAACCTCTTCTGACCTCATTGTAGAGATCAGCTCCCACAACACGAGTATTGTTCTTGTACCTTTGAATCATAAAGAGCCAGTCTTCCATCCAAGCCTCTTCCGTTTGAGCTTCATTCCACCGTGCATTAGAGTCTAATCCACAACACCACATATTCTTGACAGTGTGATTGTTTAAAATGACTGCTAATCCTCTCCTAGTCACTTCAGCTATACAAGCATCATAAATTTCTAGTGGCGTCATTCCTTGAAATTGTGGATTGGCTAGCAGAGCAGATCGAGGTGGTATACTATCAGAGTGTATCATCTCATTTGAAAAGGGTAACCGAATAGTCGTTAAACCAATATCAAGGAATGACTGTACAATGTCTGCAATCGGTGTACGATCCAAGCAAAGTGGTGTTTGATAAGCTTGTTCTCCAGCATGATGATTTTTTGGATTTTCAATATCTCCAGTGCCAAGATATGTTCCAGAGCCACCATGCCAGCCACCAGCTTTTAATTTGAATCGAATTCCATTTGCATCAACTATATATCGACCTCGAGTGCTTAATGGTGGAGTCCAAGTGTCACCAAGGTCACCAGTCGTTGTTGATGACTTTCCAATCGTCTTCAAGTTCGTCAACAGATCACTTCGTAGTACTGCACTCTGAAACCTCTCCTCTGGCTGCTGCCCATAGTGATGAATGCTGCTAAGAATGGCAACTACCAGCAGCCAAAGTACAAATGACATGCTGTACTAAAGTATTTGTGAGAAATTATCAGCAGTCTGATGTTAAGTGTGGTGAAATATTTGCCTGAAATTGATCATGCGACTTGCACACTATCTTCCTCTATTCATACTGTGAAGGAACTAATAATTTTGATGTGGTTGTTAGCACGCACTCATGCAGTCGCTGATATTCCGATTCTATTTTATAGCCCTAAACGGGACCGTGCGTAGAAATCGCACGTTTAATAAAGTAGTCAATACCTTTCTTTAGCAATTAGACACTGTCTTGGTACAAACGAAGGATCTCTCTGCTACAACCTAGTAGAGATCATGCTCAATGGTTGAAAAGATACTAAATCGACGCAAACTCTATCTTAATATCTTCTCTATCCCTTCGAGCTGAGCTTTGTCTGAAGCAGCAGCTGCAGGAAGTCCGAGGAAGAGAGAAAAAGTGGGCCAAAGACGCGATTAGAATTTTAAAATTGTCCTTATATCAATCACTTTTACTAGAATCAGACAGCATGCCTCTCCTTGATGTTCAATCAGCCGACCCAAAAGCCAGAGGAGAACAATTTATTCTCTTCTTCGCCTCTGGCTCACCATCTTGGTGTCCAGACTGCAGAGAAGCACTTCCTGTCATTGAGTCTCTCTTTGGTAGTACAGAAGCACCCAAGTTGCAAATTATCAAAGTTGGAATGAGAGAAGAATGGAAGACACCAGAAAACAAATGGAGAGGAGAACCATTTCATGTCAGTGAGACACCCTGCATTGTAAAGCTTGTAGATGTAAGTAACAAATGAGAAGTATGAAGTGAGCTTCATTCGATCGAATAAGTTTACTGTATCCTTTTTTTTTTTTTGGCAGGGTAAGGAGCTAGGAAGATTGGGCGACCAAGCATGTAAATCAGCCTCTCAGCTCAAGGGACTTATTGCTGCTACCTCATAAGTTCAATAGAAGAGTAGGAATAATCAAGGATGAGAAAATAGCAATTATGGTAGTACAAGTACAATTGTCTTTAGCTATCGCCCAATTCCTTGCTAAAGTCTTCGAAAGCACTCTTGAAAGCCTTTGCTTCTGCTGTTTCTATAGCTTCGGACCGAGCGCATTTTTTCCAATCAGCTCGATCAGGTACATTTAGATAGCTGGCCAATGTTTCACGAGGGAATTGAAGATAGAAGCGTTTATCTTTGAGCAACATTACCCAAGTACGATCATTGAAATCTATTCGAATATAATCGCGTCGCTGAATACGATCGTCCTCTTTATCGCTGATGGCTAAAATATTCTTAATTTCATTCTGATCTTCAATAAAGTTATACTCCCATTTCCTTGCTGCTTCTCTAAAATATTCTTCAATACCTTCAAACATAGTCTTGGGAATGGGTACAACTTGACTTTGCATGTGACCAGCTCTAGTACCAATTGTCTTGCAAATCTCCCAAGAAAAAGGTAGTGCACCAAAAGAAGCATATGCTTTCCGAAGTGCCTCTCGCCAGGATTGCATCTCCTGTGCAATTGATCTTGCAACTTCTGGATCAGAATGACCAAGCAAGGAAGGAAAGTGTTCTATAGGAATGATAAGCACATGACCTCCACCAGGGACAGGCGACAAATGGTCAGAAGTAGGAGGTAATTGCCCCTTTGGCATGGCGACATAACACTCTGTCCCAATTGCGACAATGAGATGTTTAGCACATTGAGGATTACTCAAACAAAACCAGCAATCTTGTGGACCAACTGGGATCACCAGTGACTTTTTCTCCCTTGGTCCATCTGGTAAAGGTCCGTTCGGTCGACTAGGAAGTCCTTTTGCTCCTCCTGCTTTCGGCCGTTTTCCTCTATTAGCATTGCCTGACCATCGAAAGTTGGGTCCCGATTCCATTTCATCTATAGCATCTACTTCTGCTTTCCTCTTTACTTCTGACATTCCTACACCACCACCATATCCTCCACTAGAGAATGGACTTGGAGTGATTCCTGCTGTTGTCAATTTGCTCGTAATTCCTTTTGCTTCTTTTGTGGTAAGAGTACCAGCTGGAACTAGGTTTAATGCCATAAACCACCTTTGCTTTTTTGCATTCGCTAGTCTAGCCAGAGTAATGAAACGTGTAGTACTACAGAATGGATGATTGGCAGGAGGCTGATCGTTCTTGTAAGGCTCTCTCTCCCAAAAGACTCCAGTCAGTCTAAGGTCTTTACCATCCTCGGTAGATTCTAGACCAGCAATTCCTAATGGTAAAGTATTCTCATCTGTTGGCAGGCCACATGATCCAGGAGCAAGTGAAAAGTGGTAGCGAGGTTGACAAGCACGAACCAATTGAGCAATTGGAGGAGCTCCCCACATTCTACTGGTTGGATGAGGTAGCTTTTCTGGATTACTAAACATCGTAATACCAGTAGGCCAAGTAGTCGTCAAGAGAATGTCGATAGGTGGTTTGCTAGCTTGAGCTTCTAGATCATCTGCTTGTTGCTGTAACGCCTGTGCGCGAGCTGCCATTTGAGCTCGAGCTGCTGCTAACGATTGTGGTGGTTCATCATCTTCCAAAATCACCTTGACAGGCTCTACTTCTCGGAATGATGGATGTGACATTAATCTTTGTACTGATGATGCTGTAAGGAAAGGGTTCAAGAGATCCTGTACAAAAATAGCACTATAAATTGACATTCCACATTCTTACTGTAGTGCATAACTCACCTCCATTTCGTCAATCTCCTTTCCTGTACTCTCGCTCCACTTTGAAGCATCCCAACATCCTCCAGCTACTGCTAACTTCAATCCACTGGGCAACTTAAATACTCCCGTTTTTCCCAAGAAAAAGATACCAGGAGCTATTTCAATTGGAATCTCTTTTCCCAATTGTTCCGCTTTTTCTGTCACAAGAGTCTGAATTTTCGGATGGAGTGGTGAAGCAGATAATGAAAAGTAGATTGGGATGGGAACTGCAGGTTTGAAGCTGAACGTGAGTGAGAGAGTTGGCCATTTAAAAACTAGTAGAACTCACGCTTCGAAGTTCCTTCCAAGAGATCGTCTTCATCCTGACTCAACGTCGCTTCTTCACGATCAAAAGGTGTAAAGAGGTCACCTAAACAAAGTAATGCTTCAAAAGGTCCATACTTGTCATTGATAGCTTTGACTTTTGAACCTACTTCCTTGATTCGACCGCATGGAGGGCCAATCGTGAGTCTGTCCAGTCAAGTGTGTTAGTCGTACAGAAAATAATTGATGCTGAAAGAGCGTCCACTCACATCTTTTTTGAAGAGGTTGATGCAGCCAGATCCGACATGGCTGTCGAGACCAAAAGAGATATTTAAAATGACAATCAGAAATAGGAAGATCAACAAATTTTACAAAATTCAAGCAAAATCGCGTTGAGACTTTTTTGAGCGTGGGGGATAGGGTAGGCTATTTCTCTAGAAATAGTCCTGAGGAACGCTTTCATTTCATGACATTCAACGACTACCTCTATGTAACAAATTGTAGAGCAGAATTATGCTGATGCAGGCTTCCATTATATACAATCTGGAGTCAGATTTTTATATAAGGACCGAGACAGATTTACTCAGCACGAGATGCCCACCATCCCTTCCCATAGCTAGCACATAATTCTGTTCCTGCTCGAATGGGATGGGCTCCCGAGTACAGAGCGAGACCTTTGACTTTCTTCGGCAGCTTACATTTGTCTTGCTCCTCTGTACATTGTTTTGGCTGCATTGGAAATCTAGCTGACCAGTCCTTGAAAAAAAGATTTGGCCTCTTGAGAATTCCTCTATAATCATTAACGACTGAAAGGGAGAAAAAAGGCGGCAAGATGAGCAAGACTGATACCAACAAAGTGTTAAAAGGTGCTTCTCTCACGCACATCTAGCTTCATTTCCTGCCCGAGTAGCATCAATCCCTAATCTTGTACCATCATCTGCCTCAATTGCAGCATCATACCTTGAGTCTGCATCTTCTTCACTTGCTAGATGAATTTGGCCAAAATAAGGAACGACCAATGTATGAGGAGGAATGTCTCTCTTGGCAAAAAGGCCAAATTGACCAACTGTTGGATGATGAGTAAGATCAGATTCAAAAGTAGGTTGAAATGGTGTATTTCCAGTAATAAGTTTTACTTTTGTCCAATCATGTTTTCGGATTTGCTCTGGATGAAATTCATGACTAGGTTTGGGAGCAGTGCATAGATGAAGGGCAAGATGTTGAGGGAGATGATTGGCTGGTATGCTATGACTGGGTAGGTACCTCACATCGCTTGGCCACTCTTTGGAAACATTGATCAAGCTTTCTCCATCTTTGGCAACATCCTCGTCTACCCAACTTACGATTTCCTCGGTTGGCAAGCATCCAACATCTACTGCCATTCCATTAAGCTGAGTGTAAGAATACCAACGTGATCGATAAGACGCCGGGAAATGGAAGCACCACCAAAAAAAAAAAAAAAAAAACAAAAAAAAGAAAAGCAAAGGCGAGAAAGACACCTAACGTTAGCGCGGACCTTAATCACGCAAGTCTTTTTTTTTTTTAAATACAGTTAGTTGATAACAAAGTTTCTCTCTTGATGTCGCTATTACATTTACCCTTCACAACCATCATTTGCACATCACCTCTTTAAAATTTTACTATTGTGCTGCAGCTCATGGTAGCGTCTACTGTGACACATGCCAATCCCGATAATGGGGCTCATACCACCAATACTGACAGAAGTGCTCTTGGACAAAATGGAGAGGCTTTTCCAACCGAAATAAACACATCGACTCATAAAGAAGATAAAGTCTCTACACCTTCTCTAGAAGGTACGCAGATCGAAGAAAAGGGAAAAATTGGTATTATAGCAAGATTACATGAGAGGAGCTTAGAGACAATCACGCACGATGAAGCAACTATACCTCTTGCCTGGCAAGCCCTCCTAACAGGTATGGTGGACGCATTATTATACGCAAAGAGTATGATTTGGACTGGTTTTCAGACTGGTGAGTATTAAGGATCATGACAGTATATCAGCTTCCCTCATCTGGCTCGTTATAAACGCAGGAAACATGGTTCAATTTTCGCAAAATATTGCACAATATATGCTACCAGGAGCAAGAAGAAATCCCCTCTTGACTTTGGAACGATCATTGAGCGTCACCTCATTTCTTCTAGGAGGCTTTGTGGGCGCTAAAGCAGGGGCTAGATGGGGTGATAGGAATCGAGGATGGCAAGCGAGTAGTGCAGTGATACAAAGTATTTTTCTATTTGGTGCTTCTGCTATTCTACTTAGTCGACCTGAAGAAGAAGCACCATCTTTTCGTTATTGGCCTGGCGTTGTCATCATGACTGCCTTTTCAATGGGAATGCAGTCTATTGCTGCACAAAAGCTTGTATCGCCAGCTTTTGCGACAGTAAGTGACTTTATTTTTGATTATTTTGCTTGATGTGACTGACGAATTTAAATCTCACCCTTACTACAGACTGTAGCATTCACTGCCACCTTGACACAAATTGCTTCAGATCCATACCTCTTTACTCTATCATTGGCGCCCATTGAACAATATCGATCCAGAAGGCAAAGGAACAATGAAGCAAGGAACAATGAAGCAAGCAATCTGGAAGCAAGTAGCAAGCCCAGCACACCAAAACCACCAAAGACTTTGGGAAGGGATCGAAGATTACTTGGTATCTTTTGCTTGTGCGTGGGAGCAGGTGTGGCCGAATGCCTTCTATACTCTCGTGCTGGGTGTCGAGGTGGCTTGACAATTGCTGCTGGGTTCAAGATGATTCAAGCAGTAAGTTGTGTAGATATTGAACATCACTTAGGCTTGAGCTGACAATTTATTTCTGCTACAGATCTTGTGGTTTATCGTACCTAGAGGACAAAAGATGCAAACTAAAAGAACATAGAGGCGAAAGAGAAGCCTCATTATTAAAGCATCTATCATTACACGTTGCAGTATTGTACACATATATACCCAATAGATGTTGGTACAAATATTTATGAGGAACAAGAGGGTAAATTACCTGTCAATGGCGTACCTAGTGAGCAAAGTCGTTTACTCTCTTCGTCCTTTGGATCCTCGAATGGATTTAGACATAAATGCAGAACAGTGTTGAGAAAGTCAGTATCATCCTTTGTCTGAAGTCGTTCTGCAACCTCATCTGTGACCCAATTTCGTAATATAAAAGCAGGATTAGCAGCGAGTAAATCTTTGTGAATAGTAAAAGTAGATCGACCTTCTTCCTTTAATCTTGTAGTATATTTTTTCAACCAAATTCTTGCTCCTTCTTCTTTGCTTGATCTTGCATATGGTCTAACTACATCCCAATCAAACCAAACTTTTGCAAATTCATCTGTTTTATCAAGATATTCAGTCACTCCTGATAATCTACGTAGTGTTGATGTGAAATCACAATCTTCTAGTAAGAACATGAGTGGATCAATAAGAGTATCTCTATCATCTTCTCTAATTGTTGTAATCGCAAGTTTCTTACGCCACAAGGATCTCCATTCTTCAATGAGTGTATCCATAAATAAGTTCTTTACATCTTCTTCAATCGTCCCTAGCGTTTGTGTGCCCAAATCGGTAATCTCTTCAGAAGAAAGTGCTACCAATTCACCAGCTTTGACACTTCTTTTTAGCTTTCTTTCTAAACCAATCAAAGGTGAAACTGATTTTAATAGCTTTTCGATAGCAAACAAACCCATTGTTGGTTGCATTCGATAGGTATAACGAGCTTCTCCATCTGAATGATTGCAAATCTGATTTTGATCAAAGAGATCCATAAATGCATAAGGTCCAAAGTCAATTGTAATACCCATCAAGGAAACATTATCTGTATTAATAACACCGTGCATAAATCCACATGATTGCCAACCAGCAATCATCTTTGCATTTCTAATAGCACATTCTTGTAACATTCTTTCCATCCATGCTTGCTCCCCACTTAAATTCCATTTATATCCTTCTTTGCAAACAAATTCTCCAAGTAATCGAACACTTTCCCATTCTTTACGATCAGCGTGATGTTCAAAAGAACCGATTCTTGTCCATATAGGTGCTAATCGACTTGTAATTGCTGCTGAAACTCTCCTCTCTCTAACTACTGCTACATCTTTGACGCAAGTCACGCTCAAAGCTCGAGAAGTGGGAACTCCTAATCTTGATAGTGCTTCACTGGCTAAAAATTCTCGAATACTACTAGCTAGAGTAGCCAATCCATCAGCAAATCTCGAGTAAGGTGTTCTGCCTGCTCCTTTGAGTTGTATTTCCCATCTTTGTTTTGTAATTGGATTCTCAGTTTCCATCAGTGTAATCGCCCTTCCATCACCTAATTGACCTGCCCATACACCAAATTGATGACCAGAGTATGCATTAGCCCAAGGAGCATACCCACTCCACTCTGGTTTCCCATTCTGTCGCTTCTCTAGTATGAGCTTTCTCCTCTCCCATCTTTGTACATTTGTTTCTGCATCTTCCTTTCCTTGCAAGCGAACAATTTGTTGATGTTTTGCTTCTGCCACACCTACCTCGGCGCCCTCTTCTACCTGTTTTCCTGCTACATTGGGAAGTTGAGCACCAACAAGTCTTCCAGAAAGGAAATCACTTAGTTGATACCGCGCATATGCATCTGCATCTTCTTTCAAAGGTATCTTGGCTATTGGCCCCGAGGAGTAGCAATCTGGATCATCCTTACCAGACTTTGATGAGATCCATTGCAATGCATCACCAACATCTAATGATGGCACACACTCTTCCAAGCATGCCGGTGAAAGTCCCAACAACCTGGCAGATGGATATGATTGCCTTGTTCTCGCTGGTGGCAAGTATCCATTCAGATGATCTCCTGAATCTCCTTCTAGTGGTATAGCTTGAGGATCCAATTCATATGGTCTCATCATTTTTTCAATCTTTTCCATACTTTCTCTAGCCTTTTGCATAGCATATTCCTGTCTATCTTCTTCATTCATCTGTTCTACTCTTTGCTTTTCCTCTTCTAAATCCGCTTTAGATTTTCCTTCTTGCTCTCCTTCACCATCCTCTGCACCCTTTTCAAGATCGTATGGAAATTCTAGAACTAAAGGGGTAACATAAGAAAAGTGAGAGCCCTCTCCAACACCACGAGACCTTCTCAACAGAGATGCAGATGAGTCAAAAACTGATAAAAGTGAACTGGGTGTAGGTGTGATGGGATCTGGCAATAAAAGATTGGTGAGTCGAGATGACTTTGCCACTAATGGAAGGGAGAGAATTGGATACTTTTTTATTGTCCCTTTAGATGAAGTAGACATGATCGAATACCTTGTGCCAAATAGGCTAGTAATTGTCCGAATAGTGATGATAATGTCAAATCTCGATTCTATGAATGAATGCTTGTAATTGATCGAGTGAGTGAACCAGAAGAAGAAAAAAAGAATCTATAGGTGTGGAGGGTGTGTGTGTCCACATAAAATTTAATTGGAGCGCCAAGTCAGTGAAATTGAGCCCTTGAATAACACGCGGCTTTTTAGGAGCCCAGTCAGTTGACCCCGACTTCACCATCAAGAGGTGTCTCCATCCCTTTTACCACCTGTAGCAAAGACTTATTGCATTACTTTCTTCTTTGACATATCGAAAATTCTGTACGTCAGATCTGCAAGCCGGCTTGTGCTTTCGCACGAGTAAGTATATCATCTTGTAAGCAACAAAGGGACGGGAGGTGAATATACTAGTGTCTGCACATGAATAATTCTTCTTCTTCTACCTCCCTTTTTTTTGAAGCGGAGAGTATGCAACGGAGCCGTACCTTGGCGCTGATGAGTGGTGTACTGCTGTAGCCTCAGTCTCGGAGAGTATTCAATTGAGTGATCAGATCAAGTCTCCGCCTTTTCTATTAAATGCTTTACTTTTGACAGGATAGAGGTGGGATGTGTATAAAGTTGATGGTCGACCTACCTATTGCCCATTTTACAGTTCGACTCTCCTTCACATCGCCTGTACTATGATTTCTTTCAAACATCTACTCTTACTTGTCTACCCTTTCGTGTTGTTTGCCTTTGCTATTCAAGGTCAAAGGATTCAACATTGTAACAAATCAGAACTGTACGATCTTAGTTCAAATGCAAATGTTCTCGAGTGTGCAGAGAGATATAGTGAATTGTTGGGTGCCCAAGGTTGCAAGTCACTTGAAGATCGTGATTGTTTTTGCTCCCGACCAGTGAGTCGATGTAAAGGGAAGAATGAATGCACTATGACTGACTTCTTAACATAGGACTTTATGGCTGCTGTCACTGCTTGCGTATACTTTGCTGAACCAGATGTGCAAAATGAATTATTGAGATGCTTAAAGGTGAATTTCGATGACAGCTAAAATAAGAAGTTGTTTCATCTCATCTTCTTCACCTCTTTTCTCATTTATCGCAGTGGTATCAGTGCACAAGTCTGCCTTCTGCTCTTGGTGAAAAGGCCACAACTCTTACCCCTGAATCGATCGAATTAGTGGAAGCAGGTCAACGCAACACAAATGTTAGCGATAGTGCTTTTTCAAAGCAAGATTGGAAGGCCAGCATCGCAACATTACTGTCTTTACTCTTGTTATTTGTTTTGCTATGGTAATTGCAAGATTAGACACCTTTCATTCGACACAACAAGCAGCGAGCTGTGTGAAAAAGTGTGCCATTCTTGGTATGCTTGTGTGCTTTACTAGTACAATACTGAAGAAGCAAATTCCTCCTTCTAGTGAACAGAATTAGGCGACGGAGGAGGTGAAAAGATGGCTGCTACATCTCTACCCAATTCAGCTTCTAGTGCCTTTTCTAGCACTTTTCTCTTCTCCAACCTCTCTTCTGTTTCTAATTGTCTAAGATCGATCAGGTATTTTCTCATTCTTTCATTCTCAGCTTGAATCAACCTAAATTTTGCCTTTTCAATCAGGTAAAGCTTCTTCAGTCTTGCTCCATCTACTGCTTGCTCTGCATTACGAAGACTTCCTCTTGTCACACTACTATGATTAGAGATGATATTATCGGAATTGAGCCTGCCTTGCGATTTGCGAGGCTTCTTTCCCGACAATTCATCTAGACTACCTCCATCATCCGAGTCGTAATCAGCTGATGGTGCTCCTCTCTTTAGCGTTGCTTCTTCCTCTTCTCCTTCAAAGGCTACTTGCAACTTGGCTGCCTTTTCCTTTTCCAATAGAACCCAATCTCTTCTACCTTGCTCAAGTACCTTCGCCATCTCTTCATCTTCTTTCTTGACTGTCTCTTCGTCTGGATCATTGTCACCCAGAAGTGGTCCAACAGATGGAATATTGTCTCTCTCTATACCCAATTCAGCATCTGTAAATGCGGATGCACCAGCTCCGCTACCCAATGCCTTTGACCCCGGTCCAAACAGATTATCGTACGTAAATGCAAAGCTCTTTGCACCTTGAAATGCCAATGCGTTTTCGATATCTGCAAGGGTAGGATTGTTTTCTCCCTCGGCTAGTTCCAGTAATTCATCTCCTACGGCATCCATGCTTTCGTCGCCTCCCAAATCATCATCGTCGTCTCCTCGCACTCGAGATACTCTTCCTCCAGAATTGTTGGTGGTATCACCAGCACCAGCAGCAGCAGCACCACCACCACCACCTTTTCTACCTCGGTTAGAGACCGGATTAATGTTGTGCTGTACCCTCATATGTTTTGCTAAAGCATCAGATCGTGTGAATGACTTGTCACACTCTGTTTGAGGGTAAGAGAGAGAGAGAGAGAGAGAGAGAGAGAGAGAGAGAGAGAGAGAGAGAGAGAGAGAGAGAGAGAGAGAGAGAGAGAGAGAGAAAATTCAATGCTTGCCACTTTCTTGCTTATTGCTTTTTGTTCTATGAACCAAAAGAGTGCTCACCTGGTTTTGGACAAGTAAATGGCTTTTCACCCGTATGACTTCGTAAATGACTGAGCAATGCAAACCGGCTGGTTTGCATCTTACCCTTTCTGGGACAACCCGTCCACTCGCAAGCATACCTTGCCTTGTGTATGCCGACGTGGTCTAAAAGGCAGAGGAGAGAGTCAGGACATGTATAGAATTATTTCTTTTCAAAAGACTCTACTGTGAATGTTGCGTTCAAATTAGAAAAGCAACTCACCATCGTGTAAATGATTGATAAAAGGTGCCAAACTGGTAAAGACTTGACCACAATCTTCCCACATACACCTCACTTCTGGGCTATTTCCATTATTCGACGCACCACCGGCTTCATCATCGTCATCGCCTTCTCCTTCCTCTACGCCTCCATCAAGTGCTATCGATTTATCCTTTGCATCATCTTCACTTTCTGAACCTTCTGATGTTGACATTTCACTTGCTGGAGGAAGTGGTGAATTTAAATCAGTCGTTTGAGTAGGTAGATTATTCGGTGTCTCTGCTTTATTTGTACGGGCAGCAAGGGGTGTATCTGATAAAATGGAAGCACTTCTACCTCTGATAGATCCGTTTGTTTCTGATGCTGCTCTCAAGGGTTGATTTGTTGACAATGCACTTGCTGATGGTGGTGGAGGGGGTGATGATGCTGTTGTTCTTGTAGATGTAGATGCTGCTGCTGCGTCTGCCGAATCTAGTGGTGTACTTGCTGTTGTAGTTTGTGCATCAGCAGCAAGTTGCGCCGCTACAGCCGGTTTTCTCTCATCCCTCGCTTCTTTTTGAGCCTTGTTTAATCGGGGCATCTTTTTGGTATTTTTGTTACTCGAGCGAATCTTTTTCGCCCCTTTCACCCTTTCGTATTGCTCTACACAAAGCAACGAGTATCCTTTCCGAAACGTTTCAACGTCAGCCACTTCGGTCCGGCACTGGAAACGCCAATAATGATATATTTTGCCTTGTTATTCCCTTTTACTTCTAAAATCCTACAATATTCTTGCGGAATCCTCTGTCAAGGTACTAAATACAACTCGATGCAAGGTGTGTCTTCTGTAGCTTCTAAGCTGTATTGGACCTTCTAGGTGACGCTGCCAGATGGAAGAAGGACACTAGATTGGGGATGCTCAAGACTGGGGCGCCTCTATTTCTCGATGTAAATGGAGGCAGTGTAAAACAGAATGTTGACTGACAAGCTGTTCTTGCCTATCACAAACGAAGATGAAAAAGAGGAGAGTGAAAAGAAGAAAGAAAGGGAAGAGGCTGACTCTTTTTCAATCTACTTTACGACGTTCGCGAATAGACCTACGACCTGCAGCTAAAAGGAAATTTAATTAGTCAAGGGGTAGAGCGTGTTTTTTTGGTCTTTTGACTTCTTCCAATCTTTTCTACTACTGTATATTGGAAGTATCTCCACCTTCTCTAGTCTTTCCGCCACCTATCAGGACTGGATGCCGATGAGATAGTTTGCAAACATCCCAACATCTGCCACCAATGAGTAGCAACAAAGGCGAGGCATCAACTTCACAGGCCAAAAGGCCCAATTTTCAGGATGCGACATCCGGCACTTCATTCTCAGCAGAAGACTTTTTTGCAACACAGCAAGCGCCTTCGAACCTATCTTCGCATGCTGCTTTGGCGGGCAAATTCGTAGAGAGGCATCAAAAGGAAGGCAGAAAGGTCGTCTTGGTCACTGTGAGTATAATTTAAGCAGCAAAATGGGTGTCTAGTATGCTGATAGACATTAATGATATTTTGTTTAGAGTGGAGGGACTACTGTACCCTTGGAGCAGAATGTGTGAGCCTTTAGCAGCTTTGGACTAGTATCTCATAGTCGTTTCTCACAAATTCTTTGCTGCAGCGTTCGTTTTCTTGACAACTTTTCAGCGGGAACTCGAGGTGCTACTTCTGCAGAGTACTTTTTATCAGCAGGATACGCAGTCATTTTTATGCATCGTCAGCATAGTCTATCTCCATATACTCGACATTATAGTCATACCACCAATCCCTTTCTGGACCTACTAAATGACCCATCAGTACCTTCAGAGGACGATACTACAGCTATTCCATCAGAAATTGTTGTGAGAGAAAAATACATTTCTCAATTACGACCTATTTTAAGAGACTATGATCGAGCAAGGAAAGCAGGAACACTACTTCGACTAACCTTTGTGACTGTTAGCGACTATCTCTTTTTGCTGCGAGAAATGAGTCGCATTATGCAACCACTAGGTAGAAGTGGTATGTACTATTTGGCAGCAGCAGTGAGCGACTTTTACGTGCCTAGTCAAAAGACAGTGAGTGCAGAGTAATAGTAAAAGTTTGTAGTTGCTCGTTACTAAACTTGCTTTACTTCTTTCGGCAGCCCGAGCACAAAATTCAATCAGGGAAAGGTTCACTGCTGATAGAGATGGATCAAGTACCAAAGGTACTCAAGCCAATGGTCCAACAATGGGCTCCAGAAGGTTTCATTGTCAGCTTCAAGGTGAGGAATGGAGAAAGAGAATTGTTTGCACCCAGAGCTAACCCTCTTTGTTATATTTCGAATATTAGTTGGAAACAGATATGAATCTGTTGATACCAAAGGCTAGAGCTGCATTGGAACGGTATGGACATCAAGTGGTGGTGGGCAATGACTTGAACAGAAGAAAGTATGAAGTAGTATTTGTCGAAAGAGAAGAAGGGAAAGAATCATCATTTAGAGAAAAGTGGCTACGACTAGAGGGCAACGATACCAATCAGAGAGGAGAAGAGAGAGAGATAGAGGAAGATATTGTGCGAGAGTTGCAAACAAGGCACGATTTGTGGATCTCGAATCAAAGATAACCTTTTCTTCAAAAATTGCTACTAAAATCAAAACAAAGTGACATTTATTGTCATGTATCTCTCGCAATAAACCATGTATGGGGGAAACGCATCAATCAATGAATGCATTTTACGCGAAAAAATAAAAATAATATGTTGCCCTCTGCCCTCGCTCGGCTTTTGACTTTCTTCCCCACGACCTTAATTTTGCCCGGGGTCCTGTGTGCGAAACCTGACTCTCAAGGGTTGACGTATATTAAACTACGATGCTTGTGCCTGATCTCATTCTCATGCAGAGTAAAAACCTTTCACTGTCACCACCAATACTACTAGCAAATGGTAAAACGGTTCGTAAAGAAAGTATGACGCACGTCTCAATCAGAGAGAGCCACGAGGTTGGAAATGTAGTATTCGCTCCTTTTTCTTTTCTTTTAAAAGGGGGGGGGGGCTAATGCACCGTAGCTGTTGTATTGAGTATTTACAGCGCGTAATCTGTCGTCTCCTTTCGTACTTTCTCTCCTATATTAAGACCCCGCCACTCTTCTCTCTCTCTCTCTCTTTTACCCCACATATCATCTACATACTCACACACGAATCACACACCTTTCATTCAGACGAATTCACACTCGCTTGAATTATATTTTGGACATGGCACCTACCGCTACAAGCCCAGTTTTAGGTGACCAAGGAGCTAATGGAGCAGATGTAAAACCTCAAACTGTTCAGGATGGAGTAAACTTGGTCACTTCCAAATTAAGTGGTTTGGGTAATGTCGCAGCCACGACTGCTCAAGGCTTGGCCGGTATGGCTTCCACATTGGTCAAAAAGCCAGCTCTAAACAGCAAGGAAGTTATGAAGATGGAGAGTGACTTTGGTGCTCATAAGTAAGTGTGTAAAAAAAAATGAAAAATTGCTTACCAAGGCATTGACTTTTTAATACTTATTACAGCTACCACCCTCTTCCTATGGTATTTGAGAGGGCTGCTGGTGCTTATGTATGGGACCCAGAAGGTCGTCAGTACCTCGATTTCCTTAGTGCTTATAGTGCCGTCAATCAAGGACATTGTCACCCTACCATTGTTGCAGCACTGGTTGCTCAAGCAAGTAAACTCACCCTTTCTTCACGAGCTTTCTATAATTCAGCTTTTGGTCCATTTGCGGAAAAAGTAACAAAGATGTTTGGATATGATATGGTGCTACCGATGAATACTGGAGCAGAAGCTGTCGAGACTGCACTTAAACTGGCAAGAAAATGGGGTTACGCAGTCAAAAAGATTCCAGATGGAAAGGCAAAGATTCTTAGTGTAGAAAACAACTTCCATGGTAGAACATTGGGAATTGTCAGTATGAGTACTGATCCAGATAGTAGACTTGGATTTGGACCTTTCCTTGAAGGTGTTGGACCAGGTGTTGGCAATCTCAAGATTCGCTATGATCACGCTGAAGATTTGGAAGCTGTTCTAGACAAGCACGGAAAAGAAGTTGCAGCCTTTTTAGTTGAACCAATTCAAGGAGAAGCAGGAATCGTTGTACCATCTCAAGGTTATTTACAACGAGTTCGAGAATTATGTGACAAGCATAACGTTCTCTTGATTTGTGATGAAATTCAGACTGGACTTGCAAGAACTGGTCGTATGCTTGCTTGTCAATGGGATAATATTCGACCAGACATGATTACACTTGGTAAGGCACTCAGTGGAGGTGTTTACCCAGTTTCTGCTGTTTTGGCAGACCGAGAAGTGATGCTTACCATCAAACCAGGTGAACACGGTAGTACTTATGGAGGAAACCCACTTGGATGTGCCGTTGCTTCTGCTGCCTTGGATGTGCTAGTAGATGAAAAGTTATGCGAGCGAGCAGACAAATTAGGTGAAAAGTTTCGATTAGATTTGACTCAATTGATGAAGTCTGGCTCTGTTCCCATGCTTAGTGAAGTACGAGGAAGAGGTTTATTAAACGCCATTGTCATTGATGAATCAAAGAGTAAGATTCAAGGTAGGGGAGCTTGGCAACTATGCTTACTTCTCAAAGCAAAAGGACTTCTTGCCAAACCAACTCATCAAAACATTATTCGATTGGCACCACCTCTAGTCATCAAGGAAGAAGATCTTGATCGAGGTGTGCAAATGATCAAAGAAGCTCTCATTCAACTTGACACAATCGAAAAGATTCCAGGTGAAGATGGTGATGAAAATGCTGTGGTACCACCCACTACAGAGACATGATCTAGCTCTAGTCAACATTTGGTTTCTCTTCTATGCTACATTTAAAACAAGTCATACAGCTGGATGGTTTGCAACCTTTTCATTGAAAAGCAGAGGATACACTAGCACATCCATCATTGCTGAAGATACTGCAATCTTTCTTGTTACTCTTTATTCCATCGTGGTAGAATGGAAAAAAGGGAAAAAGGAGAAGGTGACTGGTGTAGTTGTAATCAAAATAAATAAATGCACTTTTCATATACCCGAGCTGGATAAGTTTTACTAGAGTATGACTATTTGCTGCTTTCTTCTCACCCCTTGTATCCTTGACAGTCATTATACATGTCATTATGTTGATCGACACCTTTTATTTTGAGAGGTGAATAGTATCGACAAAAGACGAAGGTTGATTGAACTAATCTTATAAGAGTCCTGCTCTTTTCTCGAGTTAAGATTTACATGGTATTGACAAGAATGAAGTGGGTATAAATTTTTTTATAGAAGTACATATGATTGCGCTTGTTACTATTAGGCATCGTAACTATTTGAACGAGGTGTTGCCAATTGACTTTCTTCCTCTTTACTAATCAACGAATAGATTTCCGATTGTAGAAGATTGATTCCATGTTGTGATTCTAGATGCCTTTGAACGTCATACAGTCGAGAAAATCGAAATGAGCAATTAAACTCATTACTATTATTCCCATCAACTTTAGCTCCATCTCGTAAAAAACAGATTTTACTCCAAGGACAAGCTACTACTCTACCTCTCATCTTTCTCTTCTTTGATGAATTACTACTTTGACTATAATCCCTTCCAGTCAAAGTGGCAAGTAATCCATCTAGTCCACCTTTCTGCTCTTCCCTTGTCCGCTTCTTTGCCCTTTCACGACCTGCAAATGATTCTGGTACTGCTCCTCCCTCTCGTCTAAAGAAATTATCATTATCATCATCATCAATTACTTCTTCTACTATCCCATTCTCCTCATCCTCGTCTGTGCTTTCGCTTCCTTGCTGCTTCTTTCCAAACGAACACTTTGGTACATGTCGATTGAGTGAACGCTTATTACCATAACGTTTTTCACAGCCATTGTTTGAGCAAGTGTACTGTTTTAATCCCAAGTGTTGATTCTTGATATGAACATCTCTTGCATACTTTGATCGAAATACTTTTTCACAATTCGATGGCCCTACTCCTTCCTCTGCAATCCAATCACATGGAAAGACTTTGCCATTTGACTTGGATTGCAACCCTATTTCTTCTTCAGATTCATCACCGACAATCATGTCTTGTCCTGAACTATGACCTCTTTCTTCTCTTTCCCTTGCCTCATGCCTTTCCAAATGTAAGCGGAGGTTGTGTGAATTTGCAAAAGTACGATTACATTCAGGCCAATTGCATGTTGGTGGATGAATCTTACGTTGGTGATCTTGCAATTCGGTCCAGGTAGTGAAATACATGATAGATTCTTTACTGATTTCATGCTGTTGTGCACACATGTATCGAGTTTTGTCATCGTGAGTTCGAACATGGGCATTCCGTTTCGAATTGGTAGCAAAACGCTTAGAGCAACCAGAATGTGTGCAAGGATAAGGTAATCTAGCTACCTTTTCAGCTTCCTCGTCATCTAAGTCGGTCAAACTTCTACCAATATCAGAGTGTCGAATCGAAACGTGCAATCTTAGGTGCTTCCTCTTTCCAAATGTCTCGGTGCATCCATCAATATCGCACTGCAATGGAGAAAATTTATAGTCAGGTAAAGTAACCTAGAGAGAGGAATGGCTTAAGGTTCAATCACTCACCTGATATGCTCCCTCACCACCATTTCTACCCTTTCGCTTCCTTTTGAATTTGTTCTCATCGTGATCTTCCTTTATAGTCATTGTAATTCCTTCATCAGCTGTACTTGTAACATCGTGCACTTCGCGAATATGACGAGTGAGGTGTTGCTTTGTGAGAAATCTTTTAGAGCAGCCATCTCCCTTTTCACCATTTTCAACTGTACAAGCAAAAGGTCTAAGACTTGTCTGGTCATCCTTCTGATCATTACCTATGTCACGAGTAATGGCAGCAGTATGACTTCTAGAGTGACGTTGCAGATGATCTTTTCGAGTAAAACTCTTACCGCAATCATCTACTAAGCACTGAAAGGGTCTTTCTCCTGTGTGACTCCTCTTATGATCTTCAAATTTGGATAATTTGATAAAGAATTTCCTGCATCCTTCAAAGGGACAAATAAAGTCTTGACCTACCAATGTAGAAGTTTCATTTACTTTTACAATGCCTTTACTCTCCTGTGCTGCAAGTCTATCATATGGACGTTGCTCGATGTTTTGAGGTTGCAGCACGGCAGTAGAGGCCATCGTCACCTTGCTGTCAAATTCATAAAGTAGCAGATGTGATTTGAAGAAAGACGGAAGAGTGCAGGAAAGAGGAGGTAAAATTAAAATGTCATGAAAAAAAAGAGAAAAAACAGAAAAAAAAAGCATTCACGTGTAAATTTAACATGATTCCTATTTACGCCCTTGTTCTCACCTTCTCACCAACTCGCAACATGGATCATCATGGTATGCCTATGCCAGGTCATGGTGGAGATCATCATCACTCTGAAGAAATGCAATGTAGCATGTCAATGATTTGGAATACCTCGACCAAGGGCATATGTGTAGTATTCTCCAGTTGGAAAGTCAGCAACAACAAAACCTTGATAGCTACTCTAATTGCTTTATTTCTATTATCGATGCTTTTGGAATACCTTCGACTTCTTATTCGATCCTATGATGCTCAACTTATCACTTCAAATCATCTTACAAACGGTATTCTGTCTGCTCTTGGTACTAACGCATCACATCGTCGGAAGGCGAGCATTCAACAAAAGAGGCATCCTAGTCAAAGTATTGGCAACAGTGGTGCAATCTTATCATCAGGGGTTAGTGCAGGTATAGGTGATCGTAGAATACCTGGTACAGACTCGGCTGGAAGTAGTTGGATTGCTAGCGATGACGATTCACCTCTACTTCCTGGTCCATTTGGTAATAAGAATTCGAAAAGGCTTTCCTCTTGGTCTCGTTTACAAGGTGTCTTTTTCATGTGAGTAGAAAGACAACTTTTTTTTTCAATTTTCTTGAATTTTTCCTTTACCTCGAGCTCCTCTTCTTTTCAGGCAACCTCTACCAATTACACGCAATCAACAGTTGCGAAGAACGCTACTGTATGTAATTGCTCTTACATTAAGCATGTTTCTCATGCTTGTCTTTATGACTTTTAATTCCTGGCTTATATCGGCTGTCTTATCTGGTGAGTAACTTTCAGCAAATTTTACATAGCAGCACAGCTAACTAAAAAAAGAATTTTTCAGGTGCTGCAATTGGTCATTATCTCTTCAGCAGGGATTTTGGGCTAGGAAGACTGACTGATGAAAAGGGCATGGCATGTCACTAATTACGAACATATTGTAACATAGACACTCAGAGAAGAATAAATATTTTAAACTAATCTTCATTGATGGCCAAAGCGTAGAGAGATATCATTCAATTTTTGACAATATTGTAGACTACATTGGAAAGGTCAACGTAATTGTAGGAGAAGGCCTGACTATAGTATAGTATGAACAGGTAATGAAAAGACGTGATGGTGAGGGTATAGACTTGAGAGATTCTTGAGTGTTCCATCTTGTTGACTGACAAGTATTTTCGCTACTTGCTAGCTCGATGCAAGTCTTCTATGACTTGACGCCAATACTTACGATGGTTTTTAGCGCCTATTTCGTACCAATCGATTGATAAATTTTCAATTCTATTGGTAGAAAGGCGCTCCAGTACGCCAGTGAGACGGTCAAAGAGCTGCTTGAAGGCCCAAAGGATATAAATTCCACAGTCGTTGGACCCGTCTGGCTGTTTCAAAAATGGGACTTGTTTGTACGATAGATTGATTGAAAATTCTTGTTGAATTCGATTTATTCTCTTAGATTGACGAGCCTCGTATGACATGTAGAGAAAGTTTTTTATGTTTTCTAATACTTTACGATGCTGAATTCCAAGCGAGTCAAACACAAGAAAGTTGGTACCTTGCTGTTGATCATTTTGAAGGATGATGGCATTCGAGGGATTGATGATCATGGCCATAAAAAAGTGATTATCTATCAAGAATAGATAGACGTGATAATCTGCTTCAAATATATCTGATTTTGTATGCCCTTGGACGAATTGAAATCCTTCTTCCAATGAAGCATTTCGGGTGGTAAAAATATTATACCAATCTGGCGAGAAGAAGATTATACTTTTGCCTAAAGCTGGACGAGTCCTTTTGAGCTCCTTGATACTATATCGAAAAGCAAATTCGACGATATTATCCATCACTAAGTATTTTATGTAGTCAGTATAGTAAATCTTACAATCATACCAAGCGTCACCAAGCTCACCTGTACATCCTTCCCTCAAAGTGATAAAGTCACTTTTCTTGATATCCATGCAAAAGTCTCCATCTTGGAAGCGTACCATAACAGGGTTGTCTTTGACTTTGACATCTTGATCCGTTGATTTGTTGGCTTCTTCAACTGTATCGTCTTGATTATAGGTCAGAGTATTGCAGCGACTCAATTCTTTAAATCGTCTCTTAACCCCTCTGTTTGCAAGTTGATTTTCAGGTTGTAGTACCAGGAAAGAAATTTTTGTCTTTTTCAGTTGATCACCAAAACCGTTGTAATCTTTGGTAAGGTATTTTGGCCGAAAATTTTGATCGAGAAAGGAGATGGTTTGCTGCCATTCATCCGGTCTATCGTATTGATCATCTGGATAGGGAAAGAGCCAAATAAAAGGACCAACTTGATGGTAGGATTTTCAGCCTTTTCTTGCTTCTTCATTTTGAGACCCCCCTACTTGTTTTTTATTTATTACTTACGTTGAGATAAATTAGCGTTGCACTTTATGCCAAACCGATTTGATTCAAATAGTTGAATCGCAATCATATGTGGCTCAAACGTACCGATCTGAAAACAAGAGTCAGGATAAGTTACATTTCATCAACTTACAATTTACAACTTACCGCGAGAGAGAAAATGTCCTGTTTCAACAAAATGATTTCTTGATCTTCACCGTCACTACTAAACCATTGGATTTGAACCTTAATCGGCTCGATACTAAAGTAAACTACTGGACGTGCTGCTTTTGGAAGGCAACTGTCTATTTGTACAGCTGAACCTGCAGCAATGGTGTCTAGTAATAAGCGAATTGATTTGGTGTTGATTTGATTGTAAGTTGTAACTATCTTGGTTTTCTCTTTTGGTTCCACTGTAAGCATTTTTTCAGCTTGTAATGACATTAGAGTGTTCAATTTTTTTTCCAAGACAGCGATTCTCCTACTCAGTCTATCTTCCATGACAGTGACTCTATCACTCAATTGCGAAATATAATGTGACTTTCCATGTGTTGTACCACGAGTAGACGTAGACTCCACTTCATTGAACATTATCTGATCAAATTTATCGAAAGCCATACTCGCATACAAGGTCTGTTGAGTAATGGTGGCGTAAAGGAAAAAAGTAAAAGTTACCTACCGGAAGAGAATGATAGAATTGTAATAGTTTCAAAGAGTTGCACTCCGCGACACGTTCATTTACCCATCTTTTATTATTATATTGATCTTTATCCTATCCGAGTCTTTTTCATGTCATTAAATGTCTGGAAAAATGCATCTAAATCAACTTGAAAAATGAGGTAAAGCAATATTATTGATCATGCATGTTCAGCCAAAGTCACACAATTAATTGTAGTATAGTGAGAGCATTATTAGGGGAGGGGCTATGAGAAGCGCATAATAACGAAAATCGTACATGTGTGAATCAAAGTGTAGATAGGTCAATAGGCAACACCTTGTTCAAATCACTTCAATTCATAATAGAAACAAGCAATCATTTTCATATATGTTTCTACTATGATACACCCAACCTTTTCAGTCTAGCTATCTCTGCTTCTAAATCTTGTGCACTACTATTTAAGCTTTTTAAATCGAGGTATTTTCTCTGCTTAGCGGCACTGGCCTGCTCAAAATGTAGACTTCGCGTTAATTTCTTTTTTTTTTCTTTTTTTTTTTTTTTTTTTTTTTTTACTCACTGCAAATCCTCGTACTTGACTCAATTGTTGTTCCAATACTACTAATGCTTCCTTTGCTGCATTTGGATCAGTTTGCACCAATTCCGAAGCTCTAGCATCTGCTTTTGTATCAGATCGATTTCTTGTCATTGTGTCGCTGCTTCCTAGTAGTGTTTTAATTGGCTCGATTACATTTTCCCCTTCTCCTCCATCAGATGATGGTGCATTTGTACCAGAAGATGACTTTTTCTTTTCTTTTTTAGCATTCGGCTTGGGTAGACTTTGCAAAGGGAACATCTGAGTTTTTTAAAAAAAAAAAGGGTAATTGTCAAACAGCCAACTCTTTAAAAAGGTATCTCACTTAACTAACTCACATTTTGTTGCAAGAATAGATTCGCCTTTGTCCAAATAGCGACCTTTATTCTTGCTAAACTTGCATTACCTCCATCATGTAAATTACGAATTTTTTTAGCTACCAAATCATAATTTGCAAAATTGGTCAAGAGTTGTTTCCTGGCTTGAGCAGCATCTCGTTGTAGAGCTAAATTATTTTTATTTTTTGCTTTTAAAGCAGCCAAAGTAGAAGTTTTGGAATCAATTCGATTAGGTGATAGAATATCTTCGTTTGTTTCAGAAACAGTTCCTAGTGCAGCAGCTGCATCATTCTTTTGTATTCCAAGACACATTTCAGTAAATTCGGGTAATGATTGCTCAATTTCCCTTTCAAGTGTGATGAGTGCTTCATATAGTCGCAAGTAAGTTGGGATACTACCATCATCGAGCATGTATTGTCGGTGTCTGTGGATAATGATATATACACATGTGTGTAAGAACAAGTATGACGATGATGCATGCTTCTCTCTTGCTTACAGAATGATCTCTCTACACTCCTTACAGATTCGTATTCCTCGTTTGCTTCCTTTTGCTTCCTCCCATCTTGGCATATCTTTAACTAGAGATCCTCCTGTCCCATCTGCTATCATCAAAGTACTGCACTTTATCTCATCTGAAATTGCAGACCCACTTTCTGCTGCTGCTGCACCATCATCATCATCAAATCCAGGTGGAATCGATAGGTGTGGAGAAGAGCACACTATTCGCCCACATAATCTACAATGATGCTTGCGAACACTTAATGAGAAGGGAGTTCTAGTCGAATAGAATATCTTAAATCGTCTGCTGATGAAAGAGAATTAGAAAACAAGCACTCACTGGCAAATTGGGCAAATCTTTCTACTCGAATCTTCCTCCCATTTCACAATTCTCATCTCTTCTTCACGTATTCGACGCTCCTCTTCTGCCAATTGCCTCGTCTTACGAAGAGCATTCGGTAACCATGATGGCACACTGTCTAGTAAAACAGGTGTCGATTCATAATATAGAGTGAGAAGCTGCAACAAAAGTTATCAATGTTAGCACTCTAGTAGTATTTTTTGAACGAATTCCCTTACCTTTTCTAGTCGCCTCTCTAGTCTCTGAGACTCCAGCTCTTTCCGAGACTTTGATTCCTCAGTAAACTTTGCAGAAGATCCTACACCTCTGCCTTCCTTTCTTCTATCTCTTGCTGCTGTAAATTCGTCCGTTCTGACTCTGTATGTTCCCTTTGGTTGAAATCCAGGTCGATAGGCAGTTTTTCTACCAACCGAATCAGCATCCATCATGAGTCCCAGATTGGCCTGATATTGAGTACCGCCTCCCATCATAGCTTCCAAAGAAGGTGATAGGCCACGAGGTGTACCAGTTGGTGAAGAAGCATTCGATGATGAGCCAGTAGGGGTTGCTGATGAATTAGTTGAACGAAGTCTTTGCGCTGTGGACATATGCTGTGGTAAATTAGGTGGAAGAGTGCTACTTGAAGCTGATCGGCTGTGTAAAGGTGGACTGGTAGGGCTAGAAGGAGAGTAAGAGTGCCGTTTAGAGTGTCCATTGGCTTTAGATAAAGGCGGAGGATCAGGTTGCAAGTTGCTAGATGTGATAGTAAAAATGCTAGTATTTTCATTATTGATTGTTTTCCCTTTTGGAACTGCCAGTGTAAATGAGCTTGCTCTATTTGTGGGTGTGCTGGACAAATTTGCTTGACTGTTATAAATTTCACCATTATCTTTCTCCTTACTCTTGAGTAAACCAGAGGAAGAAGGTGATGAGGAAGCTGCTGTTGCTGTTGCGGCAGCTGAAGATCGAATAGATGCAATCGTTCTAAGGGGTGGAGGCTTCCCATCTGCAGACATCGTCTGTTTCTGACCTAGACGTCTGAGTGGCGGTGGCGGTGGTGATGATGATGTTGAAGACTGCCCCGAGGTATTGGTATGCGTGACTGGAGTGGATACTTTAGAGATTGAAAATGTCGGCCTCTGAAGAGAAGAGCTAGCAGTATCGGTGTCGCCGCCGCCACTTCTATCATCTTCTACCCTCTCAGCCAACGACGCAGATTGACCGCGACGATGACCTTGATAAGCCGCATAAGGTAGCGGGGATGATGCCATCTATTTCTTCTGCCCTTTTTTTTAAATCCTCAAATGATGAGCCATCATATAGAGTTTTCCAAGGTCTCGGAGAGTTATAACACACACATAACAAGTGGAGATAGAGAGACAGAGAGACTCGCGAGCCTACTATCATATGTATTTAATAAGAATATTCAAATACGGTCCAGTTGCTTATAATTTACTACTACAGTGTATCTACAAAATAATCGACTTTTAAAGCAGGTCTCAACCATAATTCGACGTTTTAGGAAAAATCCATCTTTTACTAATTTCATTTGATACATTTATTTGGACTGCAGCAACTTATAAAATAGTAACGTAAAAAGACTAGCGCAAGCCCTTAAAAAAAACAACAAAACGCCCCAAATGCCGGTTGCCGACTTAGAAATAAAAATCGATGAAATTTCCTGCAGGATAATCCCTAATCCCGACATTTGAGGCTTAATTGTCCAATTTTTTTTTCTTTACTTTTTTCTTAGTTGCCGTCCCCACCTTCAATCCACTCCCATCATCAGCATCCAATCTTTCTCGTGCGCCGAGAAATCTAACCCCTTCTCGTGCTGGGTTCACTGCATCCCGCTCTTGAAGAAGTTCTGTTTGAGTGGGCTGGTGAATTGCAGCTTCTCGACAGACAAGATCAAAGGTAGAGAGCATACATATCGAAAAAGAATTCATTCATGGGGTTGAGCATACATAGACAGATTAAAAATATATATACTAAAGAGGGTTTCGATTGAGATTAATTTAAAGCGGCAAATTTGGTCACATCTTGGTCTCGACTTCTTCTTATTCTATCATTTGTCGTTCATTTGCATTAGCAGCACTGCCAATCTTATTGCCATCATCACAGCACTTTATAGCAAATAAAAAGGAACCTTTGCGTGAGGTAGACAAATCACCATGGCGCCACTGTATTTACCTCGTGTAGGTGCATTCCCCATCTTTTCCGAAAATCATCCAATTTACCTGGCTGCCGCAAACACCGAGTTACCGCTCAAAGAGAGAAAAGAATTTCCGTTGTTGGGTGAATATGCGCCGGAAATTAATTTACCTGATCACCTAGGTAGACGTTGTGTGAGTGTGAAAGGTCCCCAAAAAAGAGAGTTGCAAGCAAATTCTAATCTCTTTCCTATAGTCACTGCACGCTACTATGGGTCTTGGACGACCAATTATACTATTGTGAGTGGATTCAATTAGTAATGCATTGTAAAGCAGACAACTAATTTTGGCCACTATTTCTCTCTGAAAGCTTCTTCCCTCTTGCTGGATCACCTCATTGTACACGGGAATCTTGTCTGTTTCGTGACGCAATCGGGCTGACACCTATCTTTAATGATTTACAAGCCATTGTCATTGGAATTAGTCAAGATCCTCCTGAGCGCTCCAAGAAATTTGTCGAGGAACATCATCTTGGTTATCGTATCCTACATGATGAAGGTCGAAAAGCTATGGATACTTACAATGTATCGAGGACAATGATGGGTATGGTAGATATGCGATCGACATTCATTATTGATCCAAGTGGGATTGTGAGAGGTGTAGCAGAGGGTGTGTTAAAGTGAGTGTTTAGAAAAAAAAAGGGCGCTGGAGTAGAAAGCTGATCGCTTTAAGCAACAGTTCAAGTGGTCATTTGAAATTTGCCGAAAAATGGCTCATCAGATTGGAGCATGAATTATCAGAGCGATCAAGAAAGTATTTAGAATTTACCACTACAGATGCCGATCAAATTGCTGGAATGGATAGGGAGACAGACACTATGATTCGAGTAGTATATGGTGATGAAGGGAGTGCCAGTTTTGGGGGAATAGATGGCGCACCTCGTTATGGAGCAGCATCTCAAGCAATTCGTCAAGCAACATCAGTGCCTCACAAGCACTACGACAGGCGAGGTCTATCAGAAGAAGCAAATGACAAAGCATTGAAGGAAAGGTTACAGAAACGTGAAAAGGTAGCAGGTGATTTACCTGACAAGAATATTTGGAAGAGTTGGAAATACCTTTTATCACAACTCTCATCACCTGACAATGTACCTCCACCAGCAGTCACCAGAACTCGTGGTCGTACAATGGAAACAAATGGTAAAGTTCAAGAAGAAGAAGGAGAAGGAGAAGAAGAAGAAGAAATGAACGGATCTCTTAATAACAGAAAGAAGAGCGGTTGGTCAAACAATCCAACTAGAACTCTCTCTAGACGTTCAAGGAGTAAGTTTGGAAGAAAAAATTCCGTTGCACCCAACGATGATGAACAAATTCCACCAGTACCACCTTCACCAACTACATTCTTAAAGAATGTAAAAACGTCAGGGGAAAGGGCTAGAAATGATTCAACTGATGTAGACAGTGATCGAGAAGGTGCCTTGAATTGGGGAACAGATGCATCTTTGGAAAGCTCATTATCAACTGCACCTAGTAGCTTTGCAGGTCATTCAAGAATGCGAACTGGCTCACAATCAAGTAAATTGGGACATAATAATACTTCTTCCAATGGTTCACTGGGTGGTTTTGTTGGTAATGGTGGTCCTTGGCAATCTATGCCTCAATTGGCAAAACCATCTGTTACTTCGGAAGTACTAATGGGTGATACTCCAATCGTGACAAGGGTTTCTCATAACAAGGTAATTTTGTCAACATCACCACCTCCAATTCCCATTAAATCTAAAGATTCTCTATTGAGTAAAGACTCTTCACCTTTGACATCTTCAAGCATTCAAAAATTAAGAGCTCCAGCAGATGCAGCAACAATTCAACCAAGGAGATCAGTAGGTCCTTCTGATGTACCTGAAGATGCCAAGCCAGAGGATGAAGATTTAGTTTCTTTTTCACCTAGACGGGGAGGGTATGTTGATCTTGGTGAATTTCCAGCTTCCTCGGAATCAAGACGAATTTCGTCTGTTAGCGTTGCTCGTGGCTCCTCTTCAGAAGGCACTACAATATCATCTCGACCTAGCTCAGTTTCAGGTAGGAAGATTAAGAGAGTTCCACCTCCAGTGGTGAATTCCTATCACTCTTCTTGGGATACTAGTAACCTTAAAGATAGTCTTGAAGGAAAAGAACCATTACAGCAATCGTATGACTCTGAAATGACAATCAGACCACCTAGCACTGCTACATTATCAAAATTTAGCAATGAACATTTTCGTAATCTTTCACAAAACAATGCAGATTGTCATGTATTCACCTCTGCTTCTACTCCTACTACACCTCTTAGGAATAGAGCGGATACAATTGGATCAAGTGCAAAAGACTCGCCTTACTCTGCTAAAAGTGTTCCATTACCATCTGGTGGAGTGACTGGACTTGCTAATCCTTGGGTTTTGCAATCACTTCATCCTGCCAACTCATCACAACATAGTCTAGTGGCTAGCTCTAGTGGTCATACTGTTCATTCATCTACTCCTATGAAAAATAGTTCTAGTTCCGATAATGTCAAAATTAAAAGTATAGCAAGAAAGGCACCACCACCTTCTCAACCACCAGCGCCAAAATATGCTTTACCTCAATTACCAGCATCAGAAACAGTCAATGGTATATTATCTTCTTCACCTTTAGCTGATGAACATCGACCTTCGGCATTGATTAGTAGTGGTGTTCCATCTCATTCTTATACTTCTTTGGAAAGTTACAGTCCTAGTCAAGCTTATTTAGCTTCTTCCCATTTTGATTCTCGAAGACCTTCAGCAGCCGATAGCGTTCGGAGCGCAGGAACATTTGGTTCATAGTCTTTTATTATACACACACGCATGATATCACCGTATTATCAAAATTATCTGCTCTTTTCAATTAATGCTTGTATTACATACTATCTTCTTTCCAGCGTATCCGGGATTGGTTTCTTTTCTCACTTTTTGCATATACACATCTGTATCACATCTATTTCCTCCTTTCCGAGGGTTTAATTATTATAATAATATTAATTCGATACACCCTACAAAAGGTAAAAGAAAATAATAAAAGAAAAATTACCTCTTTCTTTGCTTGCTCTTTTCAGCACGATCCAAAATGTCATTGGCAACTTCAATGTATTGCTTCCATCTTTGTTCAAATTTGTCAGTCAATCTACGAGCAACTCCTTCGGAATATTTTCCTTTGACATGATCAGCAGCAATGGTAATACAAACTGATTCAGCATATGAAATGATACCAATTCCTAAAGTACTCTTGCCAGCTTGTGGTGGGGATGCACCCCAACGTACCTAATAAAGACTAGTTCAGCATACCAGTTGTAGAACATTTCTTTTAAACATTCTTTCTTACTCACCACTTCTCCGCCAGCCATTGTTATACCATCACCTTGAGGACCAGGTACATTTGTTACTACAGCGCAGATGGCTTCTAAAACAAATTCCAATGTCCATTGTACAATTGATCGAACAGGTGTCCACATGAGACTGGGAAATAATAAAGGTGCTTGACCAGTACTTTGTATACTCCAAAATGTTAATTTTGGTAAAATTGAATTCTTTAAAAGTTTGAGAACTTTTGCATTTTCATGAAATTTTGCATGCATTGCCTTTGCTCCGTATGGTAATCCATGTCTACTATCCGGGGTAGGAATCCAAGCAATACTACCAGTAGACCAATTTCGCATTTCCCAATTAGCTACTGGTCGAATACTAATCGGTATCATCAAAGCAATAGGATTAGGAAGGATTGAATTTGCAAAACGTTTGATGCGAGGAAAGACACCAGGTAATGGTTCATCTGGTATGTGATCCAATTCATCGGCAATGGCATCAGCAATGATCTTTTACGATAGATAAAAAAAATTAATTGTATCAGTCCCTTACTGAAACCCTTTTCAAATCTACCACTTACAGTAACCAAAACATCATTAAGCGTCAAATGACTCCACCAACTGCCTTTTGGTTTTCCAATTGTTCGCTCAATGAATCCACCCGGTACAGGACCGCTGAAAGCTTTCTGCAGCTTCTTGACATCGCTCATAGGAAAAGCTCTACTGGTACTAAACTCCTTTTCAGCTACTCGTGGACCAATATATTCACTCGTAGCATATCGTTGTCTCCAACTAGTCGTAAGAAAGTAATAAGCAAATACCATGGCTTGATATCCACTTCCCAAGATTTCTAAAGCAGAAGAAGTAAAAGAGACAGTCCAAAAGAGCGCAAACATTATAATTTGAAGAAGTAAAGTATTACGATAGGGATCCAAAGCTTTGAGTCCCTTGTGTAATTTGGAAGGTTGAGCTGTACCACGACGAGCGGCTTTCAAAGTTGTATATCCATCTTCAATCATTGCCTCCAATTCTGGACCATAGCTTGAAACAAAAAGTTGTGACATGATGAAACCTTGTCCATCTGTCAATGTATGATGTCCACGAGTAATCATGGCACCTTTTGCTCCTGTTTCTTCATCTTCAAAGTTATTAAATACCACAGTCTCCCAGAGAGGTTTGGAAAAGTCCCACTCTCTAGCGATGAAGAGGGCAGTCTGCAAATAAAAATTAGTGTGAGTCTTTCAAGTCTCTCTTCGTGGAAAAAAATAAGAAAAATTAAAAGGAGCAAGGCCTGGCATACTCACAAAGTCATCAAGTTCCTTTCTACCAGCAGGTGCTGGAAGACTCTCTTGAAAGACATGCTTCTTGACATCCCAATCTGGATCATCTACGAAGGTACTCCCATGCCAACGTCTGCCTGTATTTCGCAAAACTTGTTTATACTTTGGGAATGTTTCGACTTGTTTATAAATCACCTCTTCAACTTTGACAGGTTCTACATTCTTTTTAAAGGTATAAGTCGCACAACAAACTGGATTAAAACTTGAAATTGAAGATAGTAAAATCCACATATTATCTAAACCTCCAATTGCACTTGATCTCAAATCAATTTCTTCCTCTATATGCTCTTCTAGCCATAAACCTTTTTCAAGTAAAGATCTTGCCAATGTTCCTGACCAACCTTGATTTTCGCTTTGCGTTGCAAGACGTTCTTCAAGTTCATTTGCTAATTTGTGAAGTCTTGGACCAAGTAAGCTATGTTCATGACCCTTTCCGTTTCCATTGGTATGACCATTTGTTTGTCGATAACGATTCTTGTATTGTTCATGAATCTGTCCACTCGAAATTGAACTTAGACGAGAAGATCGACTGCCACCATTTGCTTTTGCTTTAGATTTAGTATTTGAAGCACTCATTTACTACAGAAAATGAGAGGTGAGAGAGAGGGAGATAAAATAATTCGGAGTTGGAGTAGCAAAGGGGAAAAAAGATCATCTTAAACTTTTAGGCATGACGACAATCTTTCAGCCCCCACATCTCAATTGAAGTTTTTCTCGGCGACAAACGTCATCGCGTCTTTTCAAAAAAAGCAAAAAAACCACCCGAATACTACTTTACAGCAGATTTGCCCAAATTTTTCCACTAAATTGATTTTCAAGGACCGAACAGAAATTTTAAGAACAAAAACAACCAAAACCAGGCAAATTGGGAATATAGGCAAATGGAAGGAGGATTGGGATAACAAACTAAAACGACAAAATTTTTCAGAGAAGATGGAGGTTGAGAGAAGAGTAAACAAGAGAGATTAGGAAAAAAAAAGGATCAAGGATTTCTCCAAGGAACAGCAGCATCCTTGGCCTTGGCCTTGAATATTTGCCATCGATTAGCATGACTTAGATGATTGCTTTCATTACTCGCAAGTGCACTATCACTACCTTCCATTATTTCCAATTTCTTTCCATCTTCTGGATTACCTGAACCATGGAAACCATCGAATCCAGCAGGTCGATCTTCTGGAAGAGCATAATCTCTCGTTTTCCATTCTTGCTTTTTAATAACAAATTCTTCTCCACGAATACGACAAATGATCCATTGAAGTCCTAGTCGAATACCAGAGGCAACCAATGTCCATCCTACACTTCCAAGTGGAGCAGCAATAAATGCTCCTAAAACACTATAGTCGGTACCCCCGATATAGAGACCATTAGATAGACCTAATAAATTCCCTGCTGCGTGAACATCTCCATGGTAGTAGATGAGACCAAAGATAAAAGTGGTAAAGTATCCACCCAAAGCTCCCACAAAGGCATCAAAGCCATTTAGGAAATGAAGCTGAGGAATCAATCCCAACAATGGAGCAGGAAGTACAGCAGCTGCTCCCAAATCAGCGACTAGGAACACTTGAAGTATGTCGATATTTGTAACGGCCAAAGCAACTGCTGGAATGTTGATACAAAGTAAAGCGATACGACACCACCAAATATTAATTCTACCGAGAAAAACATCATTGTAAATGGTGGTGATTTGAGCAGATTGGTAGGTATCATAAGCTGAACTTGAAAGTAATCCGGCAAGTACAATGACAATACCTGATACCCAAGTAGGTAAAGTTTGAATAATGTAAAAAAAAGTAGTACTTCCATCATCTTCGGCAGTAACTCCATCAAAAAGACCGGCCCATTGAGCGATTGGTCCGCAAAGACCGACAAAAAATACAATAGCAAATAATGGAGGAGCGGCTATGAGAACAGAGTACCATAGAGTTTTGTTGGACTTTGCAGCAAACGCTCTTTGCCAAAAGCCTTGATTAAACATTTGAGAAAAGACGATTGCCACTGTAAGAATGTACCACAATTCTCCACCTAGTGCATGTGGAACCAGAATACCGGATTGATCAATTCGCTCTTTTGTGATGGTAATTTCTCCCCCAATAGCACCAGCAGCAATGATTACGAAGATGATGATGACGGCAGCATTAACATTGTCAGTGTAGAGCGAAGCTAAGACGTAAAGTAGTAATATTAGCAAACATTGGCGACTACCCTTTCTTGAACCTCTCGAAAAAAAAACTTACCTCGAAAACCTCCATAGGCAGTGTAGATGAAGGTGATAAGAGCAATGACGACAGAGGCTACTGTAGGATTAACGCCACCAAGTAGACTGACGACAGAACCGTAAGTGTTGAGCTCTGTAATCATAAAGCAAAGCATAAAGGCGACAAAGATAAGTGACAATAGGCATCCAACAGGCCATCCAAATCTTCTTCGAACGTATTCTGTAAAGGTGAATCCATCTGGACAGGTACGTCTCATGTACATTCCAAGGAATGCAAATGCAAAGATAGGTGCGACTGTCGCAAAGGTGTAGGCAAACAAACCGAGTAGACCTGCATCAGGAATGACACCAATTTGTGGATAAGCAAAGAGGAGACTGGAAGACATGTCTGCATAAAGAAACAGAGAGAGTTTAAAGAAAATCAGTAAAATAAACCCCGTCATGATATAAGGGGATAACAGTCCTCATCATCCATATATGAAGAATGAAGCACAAAGAAGGAAAACGAGTGGCATCAATCATAAAAAAGATGAAAAGTTGGGAAGAAGAAAAGAGGCAATAGCTTCTCGACGCCAGCATTATCTGGATCCGATACATGGAAACGGTATGATCTCAGCCCTGCTCATCCAGCTTTTTCTCCCTGAAAAAGGAGAGAAAACCTTCTGTGCGAGAGCACCCGTAGCTTGTGCCTTTTAAATCTCACAAAAGGGAGGAGCAAGATAGTAAGTCAGTAATAGTGGAATGTGAAAAATAAAGATGAGAAGGGGAGGAGTAGAAGAAGATTTTATAGATTGACTGATCTGCCCCACCCCTTCTCATAGTCTAGTTCGGCCACTCTAGTGAGTCTAATGTTGCTGTTTGCACCTTTTGTGAGGTACCAAAAGGATATCAAGAAGGGCAGCGTTGTGCTAATATCTCACGTTACCATGATCAAACTTCCGATGCAAAAAGTCATTGCTTCGTTTTCTCCTTTTGGAATTGTTTGAGTAAATTGTTCAGTTCAAGGCGACCATTGACTAACTAGAAGCAAACCAATTGAGTGCTAATGGGAAAGCTGAGGAACGGAATGGGCAAGTCAGCATTCAATCCGATGTGGACCAAGTGTAATCTTTCTTTTTCACGAACCACTTTGAGTTCTAATGCCACTCAAAAAGTCGACCTTGTTCTTGACTCGATAACCTGCATATAAGCCGACAAAACCGAAACCCACTAGGGTCGTGTAGACGAGCCCATTTGCTTGAGCTACTTGCAGCATATTGTACAGCTGTTTTTGTTGATAAAAGGCGAAAAGATGAAATCTCTTGGAAGCTTACAGGAAAAGAAAAATAAATTAGAAACAAGGGCTAAAGTTGCCCAACGGGCCTTTTTCACTTTCCAATTGCGATTGAGTAAAGAAAATGTAATTTTTTTGAATTTTTTTTTTCTTCCCGATTTCTGCACGGTGGATGGCCATGTGGTTCAATATGGTTTCGATTCAGGAACACTTGGCGCGCGCGATCTCGAATCTTAAAAAAGATGGTATAGAAAAGGGAAAGTGTATTCTTTCCAATCCTCCACCTTTTCTCTCTGTTATATGAGACTGGGTAGACCTCTAAGCATCTTTTTTCCTTTCAAGACTAGTATTGCACAAGCTCACTTCAGTACTAGAGTACCTTTATCAGCAATGACTGATTCTCACAAGGATGGGTCTACCAAATGGAGTTCCAATGATGGTCGATTTCGTCGACAAGAATCAACATTTCGTGATGTGATTAGTAATGAAAAGGGTGCTAAATTTGCGCCTGCTCTCAATCGTTATCATCTCGTCGCTGCTTTAGCTTGTCCTTGGGCTCATCGTACCATGATTCTTCGGAAGCTGAAAGGAATGGATAAAGTTCCGGGATTACTACCTTTACATACAGTTGATTCACTTTTAGGTCCAGAAGGATGGAGTTTTGTACCTTATGAAGACCCGCCTAATTTGGGTGTTCCAGGAAGTGGTAATAAGATTCCTGGTCATGAATCAAAAAAGAGAATTCGTGAATTTTATCTTGAAGCCAATCCAGTGAGTGAAATTTAAAAGTGTTTCCAGCCGATATAACTTTTCTAATTTTACATTTTTCCTCCTCTCTACACACTTTGTATCCAAAAAGGAATATTCTGCTCGATGCACTGTTCCCATCATCTGGGACAATGAACTTAAAACAATTGTCAACAATGAATCTTCAGAAATCATTCGAATGCTAAATACATGCTTTGATGACTTTGTTGAACCTCAATTCAAAGGTTTAACTTACTATCCAGAGGGAGAGACTGCATTAACTAAAGAAATCGATGATTTTCATTCTTGGGTCTATCCCAATATCAACAATGGTGTATACAAGAGTGGCTTTGCAACACAACAAGATGCGTATGAGGAAGCAGTCAAGCCTTTATTTGAGGTGAGATGCAAGCAATAATCTTCTAATTTGAATTAATGCAAATTTTTTTTTCTTTCTCTCTCTCTCTCTTCTTCTTCTTCTTTTCTGGTCAGAGCCTTGAACGAGTAGAAAGGATGTTGAGCGATGAAAGAGAATTCATCATTGGAGGAAAATTAACAGAAGCCGATATTCGATTATTCACTACGATAGTTCGATTTGATCCAGTCTATGTTACTCACTTTAAATGCAACATTTCTACTATTCGAGCAGGATTTCCAAACATTCAACGTTGGCTATTGAATCTATATTGGAAAGGACCAAATTCATCCGCTTTCAAGGATACAACTGATTTTGAGAGTATCAAGGCACATTACTTTCAAAGTCATCCACAGGTAACGTTTTCAGATTTCATCACAAGGAGCTTACTTGATTGACTGATTTTGTCCTCTTTTTCTTTTTCTTCTTCTTCTTTTGGGATATGATAGATTAATCCTACTCGAATTGTACCAATCGGTCCCATGCCACATATATCACCACTAAAGTAAAGTCGCTGTAATCTTGAAATGTTTAAATTTGCTGCTACATTACGATTCCTCTCGCCTCTTGGTCATCACAGCTCTGGGCCCGTGCACGACTTTCTCCACATATGATGGTGAAAATCAAAACGAAAGGAAAAAATTCAATTTTATTTTAAAAATAAAATAAAATAAATTAAATTCAGAGAATTTCGCCTTCCCAAGTTCCCTCTCCTCCACCATTTTTCTCTCTCTCTCTCTCTCTCTCTCTCTCTCTCTCTCTCTCTCTCCCTCTTCCTTGTTAGCGATTATCATGACTTCCTATTTACCATACGATATTCAATCATTACTGCCAGGTCACAAAGGGAAACCAGCAGCAGTACCTGAGATTGGACGACCTGCACCATTAATTGATGGGGTCTCTTATACTAGTAATCCACATCTAGTTGCATTTGTACGACATTGTGGATGTCCCTTTGCAGAAGCAGAAGTAAAATCACTTGGTCAAGTATTGAAGAGGAATCCCAACGTATATGCAGTCATTGTCGCTCATAGTAGTCAAGAAGTCGTTGATGATTGGTTTGAACGAGTAGGGTGAGTAATATCTACCATTTTAAGATAAGTCAACGCATTTACATCCCCCTTTTTTTTTATTATTATTGTGATTGTGCAGCAAACCAAAATTCTCTAGCTTAGACAAGGTCAAGGTAATTGCCGATCCAGAATACAAAGTGTATGATTCATTTGGAATTGGTCAATTGAGCGTAGGAGGATTATTTTCCATGAGTATGGTGACTGAATTGAAAAGTTTAGCTTCTCAAGGTATCAAGAATACAAAAACAGGACAAGGCTCCAATCGATGGCAAAATTCAGGTGAGTGGCCGAAACAATGCAAAATTATGCTGAAAGATCTAATTAATGTTGGTATTGATGATTATTTGATGTTAATACAGGGGGTTTTGCTATTGATCATGGTGGAGTGGTGCGTTGGAGAAAGGTAGCAGAAAATGCAGGTGACACTTGTGATTATCTAGAAGCAGTCAAGACCGTTATTTAGTGATTAGTATTTATGTTGTAATTTGGTAGTCTGAAGTGCGATGCGGAGTGTTGTAATTGTTGTGTAAACAGCTTCTACCTAGCTATCGGTGTTTTTCCAATTGTTGAAGTCTACCTTCCTGTATTGGTTGAATGTCAATAGTAAAAGTCAGTATCGATAAAACCTATCCTTGGACAGTCACACCCCAGTCTTACCTCGAATAAATGGATTGGTCTAAAGGGCCATCGCTCAAACATCTTTGCTAGTCCTACAAGCTGAGCGATGCTGAGATTCTCCACTGTAGTTGTGGGATCTATTTCTACTGCTCCTACAGAAGCCATAGCTGGATGACCACTTTTCATCTTTTCTAAAATGCTGGTAGCACCTGGAGCCATGCGTGTCAACGCTTTTCCAATTTCAGTCTTTTTCAAGACAAAGAGATTACGAAGGATGAATTCATAAGATTCCATGTCTACTCCAGACACCATTGGTTTCACCTTTGGTTCAATTAGCAGTAAGCAGTTGTTCGACTTGGCAAGTCCACTTGACAATTTTCCGCCCACAAGCATTCCTTTAGTCAATGGTAATCTAGGTCCTACCACTGGTTTTTTGGGCCAAAAGTGGTCTTCGTGAGGAAGAAATTTTTGGGACTTTAGGATAATTTGTGGGTCACCAAGTGCTTGCGCGAGTGCACTTAGTTTGCCTCTTAATCGATCTCCAGGAGGTGCAATACAGCGCTGCAAAGAGTAAAAGGAGGTTCGATGAGATTCTTGCTAAGTTTTGACAGTTTATATACCAAAACTTACAGAAGCAACATGCTCAGAGCATACAAAGTAAAGGGGCATGCGACTATAACGAAATTGCCAGAGACGATTTGCGATAGAACTGACAAACTGAGCCAATAGTTGTTCTCCGTGAACAGTACTAGGTAAATGAGCAAAAAAGACCATGGGCGATTCGGCTAACAAAAGATTGATTTTAAGTGACAGCTGATTAGAAAATATTCGTCTCTATTTACTCACCTTTCCAGTCTTCCAATTCATGTCCCATGAGTTCATTTTCAGGTCTAGTCCTCACTGATTTCACGCTTTCAATATGGTCCAAGTGTCCATCTTCCACAATTTGACCGTACGTCTCCCAATTATAGCAAGACTGCTCACGTACAATCAATTTGGCCCTATCTTCTTCAACTAATGTAGAATCTGTTTTTAAAGACTGAGAACCGTAAAAAGGTCAAAACAAATATTATACATCTCACTTTCTGGCAAATACCCACTCTTAACCAAGGGAGAAAGTGAATTTGATCTTCCATTGCAATGACTTTTCCTACATCCTTGTTCGTCAAAAAACTTCGTGTCATCGTTCCAACTCCAGGGTATCCTTCTAAGATTGTCAACTTTTCATGCGTTGATCTTGCTCTAGTATTCATTTTCATGGCTTTTACCACTGCTTGGACTGTGTTCTCGTTGCCTATAAAGAAGTGGTGACTAGCTTGCCAACCTTTAACCTTATTGAAGGTATCACTCCAATCATCTATTCGAGGTAAATGGGGAAACGGACTTGAAGGATCAGCAATAGCTTTATCTTTGCCGGTGCTAGCTACTGAATTTTTCTTTACGTCGCTGACTACTTCAGCCTCTTTCTTTTTCGAAATTCTTGTCGAAATTCTTGTCTTTGGTGCTTTTGTATTATTGCTGGCTGCCGCTGCTAAAATTTCAGCTTTTGTCCTCCTAATTCTTTTTTTGGGTTCAGACGTTATTGTTACCTCTTTTGCAGCTACTGTCCTTGTTGCATATGTTGCGGCAGATGTGTTGTTGTACAACAACAACAAACGAACACGCAAGTAGTCCGGTTGTACAGTTGACCCAAAAAGCATCCTTGCTCCTCTGCTACATCTCGTCATCACTCTTGGCAGCAGCTCTTCTTTAACTTTGGTAGTGTTCTCCTAAATTCCGATAGCTTTTTAAGCCTTCGTCAAGACTTTTTGCCCTTTTTAATTTTCTTTTCTCTATTTTTTTTTTGGCTTTTTGGTTTGACTGACTTTTTTTTTTATCGGCCGAAAATATCTTGGGCTCAGTCGCCACGATGGGGAGGATACGAAGATTTTTCTAAGATTAGTGCGAGTACCAAAGAGTCGTCTTGCCTCGACTTCTTGTAGTAGACGAGTTCAAGTTACAATTCTTGCATCGACCTGTGAAGAAAAGAAGTGGTTCGGCGAGAAAGGCAGCCTAGACGACCTACGCATCCGCTCAGTATCAATTCAGATCATATCTGTCATCTCAATCCGATCTTCTATAAGTGCAAGACGCATAGTAGAGCAAGGTCATGTCTTCACCAGAGGATGCTGCCAAAGCTTACAATCTGGCCATGAAGCACAGTGAAGCAGGAAACCTAGAAGGAGCTTTGAAATGGGCAAGAAAGTCACTGGCTATCGATCCTTCCTTATCGAGAGCAAAAGTACTGCTGACTAGTTTGGAAAAGGGTCACATGCCAGGTAATTCTCAAGGAGCTTCCACTTCAGCTACTACTTCGAGTATGAATGGAAATGTCAATGGAGCTGCTGGAGGGGAGGGCATACGAAAGAGGGCAAGTGAAAAGTCGGAATCATCATCAGCACCAAAACGAGAATACACAAAGGAACAGGCTAGAGTAGTAGCTCAAGTAAACAAAGCAGGAAGGGAGAATGATTACTATGCAGTTTTACTACTGAAAAAGGAAGATAATCCAGATGAGAATGCAATTAAAAAAGGTTATAGAAAGGTAAGGTTCAGTAACTTCTTCTGGAAGCCAAGATCATACTAAAGTTTACTCTGCTTGTCCCTCGTTGCAGCTCGCACTTCAGCTTCATCCTGATAAGAATGGAGCACCGGGTGCCGATGAAGCTTTTAAAAGTAAGTACATAATAGTATACATCAATCTCACATGATCTTCCAAGCTAATCATCTCTTCACTTTTCTTTCCACCTTATTAAGTTGTATCGAAAGCATTTACAATATTGTCTGATGGTGATAAGCGAGCAGTCTACGATCGCTATGGTGGAGATCCCGATTCAAGAGGTGGTTCAGGTGGTGCTGGTCCTGGAAGAGATTTTAGCAACTTTGGAAGAGCAGGAGGATCTGCTTTCCGAACACAAGGTATGGGTGGAGATATTGATCCACAAGATCTTTTCAACATGTTTTTTGGTGGAGGAATGGGTAATGGCTTTGGTGGAGGTACAACGTTTACATTTGGTGGTCCAGGAGGTATGAGAACAGCACAATTTGGAGGTCCTCAGATGAGAAGAGCGAGGACGGGGGCAAATCGAACCGAACAAGAATCTACACCAGTCCTACTTCAATTATTGCCAATTCTCATTCTGGGTCTTTTCAGTTTACTGTCATATGCACCTTCACTCTTTGGCACACCTGATCCTGGCTTTACGTGGAAACCACAGGGAGTCTATCGACAGCCGAGAATGACGCCGACGTACAATGTTCAATATCATGTTGATCCTAATAATTGGAATTCTCATCCATTCATTGTAAGTGCAAATGCATCTCCAAACGATGTCAAAGCTACTTCAAATTTACGAAATTTCGAGAAAAGAGTGGAAAACTCTTACAAGAATGCACTCTATAGTGAGTGTGAAAGACATAGACAATATCAAGAGAGGAGAATCCAATCGACATGGGGTACTTTAGGTTGGGGAGCAAAGCCAGAATTAGAAAAGAAGATTCGAGCTGAAAAGTATGATAGTTGTGAGAGGTTGAGAGACTTTGGTGTTGAATTTGGGCCATTGATTTGATCCAAGACATTGATAACCAAAAGAGAATAAAAAGGGGAGTTGTACTGAATAGCATTTACTACAAGCAAATCTTACAATATAGCATTATAGAATTCAGAATTTTATTCAATTTCTTTAGATACAAGAATGGGTAGATACAAGAACGGGAGTAGGATGTAGATGTGCTTGATAGGATACATGCGATTGGTAGAGTGCTTTATTCTATGAATAAAAAGAGTATTTTGACTTGTATTTGTATCTTTTTTAAAGGTATTGAAAAGTAAGCTGATTTTAAATTTGTTGATATTTGGGGAAAAAGATAAAGTGAGACTAAACGTCTGAGAGGACGCGATCGATGGTGTCATTGATGAAAGCTTTCTTGCTAGAGATTGGTACCTCATACATTTCTTGCAATTGTTCTCGAATCATCTTCTTTGTAATGGTACCTAGATCGGAAGATACTATGATTGATCGAATATCCCTAGCAATCACATCATCGGCCGGTAGGTAACCACGAATTGTTGTATCAACCAGAGGCATTTCCAGACCACCTCCTGGAGTACTCCGACCACTTTGAGATCCAGTACCTTGTTGATAATATTGTTGTTGTTGAAGTTGCTGTTGATGGGTAGGTGATTGTATTTGCATACCATAAAGTGAATTTGCTCGACTACCATAGAGACTTTGAGGTGCCATTTGTTGCTGAGAAGGGTACGATGGCATTCCATACATTGATATTCCACCAGGAGTCGTATAACCAGATCTTGTCCCATGTGATTGCTGTTGCATCATAGCATCTCCACCTAAACTATACATTGAATTTCGACCAACGATTTCATAACCAGGTGATTGGCCAACTTGATTAAAATATCCACCTACTAAATTGACTTGAGATCCCATCATACTACTTGGTAAACCCATTTGAGAATTCGAAGGACTGTGACCATATGTTGGTGAATCTCGATGAGTTAGTGGATTCCCTCCATATAAACTAGGTGTGTAAGCAGTGGCAGCTCTTGAACCAGCTCTAGACTTTGAATCACCACCTCTGCTAGCTTCCATCAATAATGAACCAATAGATCGAGCGGAATTACGCTCCCACAACTCTTCTTCATACGAGTGCCATGTTTGTTGAGGGATTTCAGAAGGATGGAATTTACCTTCATCGTGAGTGATGATCTTTTCTCCCTTTTCACCCATGACAACACGAGTATTACCCCAAGAGAAATCATCCATGTGCCAGAAAGAGTACAAAGGTAAAAAGAAAGTCCAAATGGGAAGACCAATAATGTAAATAAGCATCCAAATGATCATGTCAAACCTTCTTCGTAATAAAAAGATAATAGCTTGAAGACCATAAATTGCTGCAAGCATAATTAAACTTGTTATTGGAATTGTGGCCGAGTCAACAACGACCAAAATAATAAGGTAGACAATGTAAACCATGGTGACGGGTGCAATTATTGTTGATAGAAGATCAATGAATACGATGAATCTCATGGAAAACAAGCAGAAACCACAGAGACCAGGTGTACTAAGCAATTCATACAAATTGTGAACTGTACTATTAATCCATCTTCTTCTTTGACTGAGTAAGACTCCCCAATCTTCTGGTGCAGTCGTCATTGCCTTTGCATCTCGTACAAAAATAGTCTTGTAATTACCAAAATGTTTCAATACCAAAGTTGTCAAATAACGATCTTCACCAAGATGAAGTAGATTTTTGGTATGGAGCGTATCAACTCTATTTTCCGAATATTCTTCCAAAACACTATTGGCAACAAATAAAGGTCGATGTGTATCAGGTGTACGAACACGAAACATGGAAAAGCAACCAGGTAGACAGGTGACGGAACCGAACAAGCTTTCAAAGGCCTTTGCCAGATAATGAGAAATAAAGTATTCATAAACTTGTAACATTGTAATAAAAGTCTTTTTTGAATTACTCAAGCTTGTCTCTCCGCAAAGTCCAATAACCTTTTTATCATTTGTAAAGGCACTAATGAATCTATTGAGACATAGTGGTTCAACTTCAGTATCTGCATCAACTTGCAAAATGTACTCGTAGAAGCTAGGATTGACACCAATAACATTTTTGATTTGATGATAAATTTCTAATTCCATGGGATTCATTGGTGATCCAAAGTGAACCTTGTTGAGGAATCTCATTAATACCAATTGAGAATCTCGCTTTCCACGATTCCCAGGTCTTTGACGTTCTGTCGGTTTTCCACATTTCACTACAACGACATAGGGTACGATGTGACCATGATGCTCGTACAAACCACTGTATACCTTTGCCATATTATGCTGTTTGCTACCTTCACCAAGTGACATGAAACTGAGTGGTTCAGGATCAAGATTTGGGTCTGCACCAAGAATATCCAATACAATTCTGGGCGTAGGTCGATCATTTCCTGAACCAACAATCATTCCATCGCAAATAATGAAGAGTAACTTACGCTTATCATCGTATTTGAGAGCAGTCAAAGAATCAATAGTCTTTCGCATAGACTCTTCTCCTTCTGTGTAACAAGGTACTTGACACAAAACAAATTTGTCGTGATCCTCTGGTTTTCTTGCTCTTCCAAACTGTAGAGCTGCCAAGAATTTGAAACCAATAATGGCTACCATAATTAATGAAAGTGCCAAGAGAATATATCTGGAAAATTGACATGCAGGTGAATTTCGGTTGTCTTGTTTGCCGATAAAATATAGATTACGAAGGCAGACTCTTTGACGTTGAAGTACTTCATCAGATAAAGGCAAGGCATCAAATTGCTTTGTAATATCTTTACCAGGATTTTGATTAATTAATTGGATGATGGCATTTGACATAAAGGTTGCATCCGTGCCCGCTGGAACTTGTTGCCCATCAGGTGCTTGAAGCGCTCCTTTGTAGCCTTGCGTCACATAACTAGTAACATCATAGATACCACCACGATAAATTCCAACAGATCGACCATCAGAAACCAATTCATCAATGCCATCAGCAGTGTAACCCATGAAACCTTTTCGCCAATTGGATCTCATCAAAATCATCGATTCGTAATACCAATCTGATCTAGTATCTTCTGGGTGAATAGCTCGAAAATCGTGGTATTGTGCATTAACATCAGAGGTATTTGAATTGGTAAGCTGTACCCAAGGACTAACTGTACCATCTACACCATTGCAAAGTGCATTAACTTGAACCGGAAATATTCCTGTGGCATCAACCCCAGAATACTTTTTTAGAGATGCTTCTGAAACAACTGAAACGATACTGCGATGAGTGTTGATCAAATTTGACAAGTCAAATACCTCGCCACGAATAGAGGTTAACGAAGTAGGACTTGATTTTGCTTGAAATTCAGAGGTGGAATAGACGTGCTCTTTAGGACAAATTAAATTACCTAGTATTGCAATAACAAAGATGGCGCTTCCACAAACGAACCAAATCATCATATTGATTGCCAACTTTTCTCTCCATGCCATTCGAACATCCGGTCTATCCAATTTACATATCTTCAAGGCAAACGAAGGTACCCAAAATGTGCACATCCAAGTGATAGCCACCCAACGACGTCTAGAAGAGGAAATTGGCGCCACTTCAGTAGTTTCTTCCATGGCAGCAACGTTAAAAGGTGCATCCTTTTCATTGATGCCACCAGCAAACATGTTTCGAGAAGGTGCATAAGCTTCTGATCCTACCATGGAAGCAGAAGCAGTCATACCACCAGGATAACCACGATTAGCCATTCCCATACCTGAAAAGTCTGTGTAGGCACTCTTTGCATCATCCATGCTATCGTCTCGATGAGTAACTAATGGCATGGCTGCTCCGCTTGGTTCTTTGAATGGATCACCATAAGAACCTACAAAGCCTCCCACACCTCCACCTGGTGCCATAATTTCAATATCTTCCAAGAAACTAGTAGGTGAAAAAGGATCCAATTCACCTCGAGCAGCTGCATCTGCTTCTATCAATGATTTGCGTTGATTTGCTTCTACTTCATCTGGATCTTGCGCTCTCAATTCATCTTCCAACTCTCGAAAAGCCGAGTGAGAAAGAAAGACCTTGACTCGGCCAGATGCAGCTTCATTATCGGACCAACTCATGACATCTTTTGCAGCAGCAAACTTTTGCTTTGCTTCACCTCCTCTTGCACCTCCCATAGAGGCAGCAGAAAGAATATTAATATTGGCATATCTTTCGCAAAATTCTTCATAGGTCATATTGACACTATATTCATTGACCATCTTGAGAGTCATTTCAGGCATTCCGTAGCTCTTGATTTGCTCCTTGACTATCTTTCCCTCAATCTGATTCGGAAGTTGATTATCATTTGGTCGAAGACAAATTACAAACCAAGCCTTTGTTTCACCTAAAGTTTCCACCAACATATCGAGAGCGTCACGAAATTCTCCAGCTATACATCGAATTCCATCACTTTTATTCTTAACTTGTCCTGCATTTTGACCGCCAGCTTCCTCGTCTCCGGCCTCCTCGTCAGATTCTTCGTCTTCCTTTTCGGCTCCCAATGTGTTTTTTGCCCTTTTCAAAGTATTGCCTCTTCTAATCGTACTTCCATTTCGATTTGGTCGACGTACTGAAGGATTTCTCATGGGTTTGACAGACTGTTGTGCAGCAACAATTGTCTGCTCGCTCTTTGGGTGACTTTGAATTAGTAGAGCCTTTGTGCTAAAAAGAGACCTGATAAAATTAATGTTTGAGCCTGGACTTTGGGCACCACCAGCTTTTCCTTTAGATTCTTCCAGTGTCATTCCTCTAAGCAGAGAAACAAAGTCAGGGCTAACAACGTCGCTGTTCTTTTCCAACAATCCTTCGCTAGTGTAATTGACTGGACCATGAAAGTGGCTTATGGTGAATGTGCTAAACCCGCTGCGATCAGCTGGTCCCATTTTGAAATTAGGATGATTACTCCATCTCTTTCCAAATGCTTCCACCATTGTTTGGTCTGTCTTTTTTGGCATTCTTCGAGCTTGGTCATCCATGATGTGTACCAGTCCACCAGGTTGATTTTTCAATAATCGTATACACTCTGAATTATCAGCATAGGTAATGACCGGCGAGAATTGATTGATCCCTTCATCTTTATACTCATCCGTCTTGCTTTCAAATACAGTCTTGAGCATGAATTGATGAAGCTGCTCGTTTGCAAAATTGACGCAGAATTGATCAAGCGAGTTGCTTCGAGACAGAGTTTGTGGACCAGGAAGCTCCAGCAAGCTGATAAAGGTCTCGAAATCATCTCGACATAGCTTTTCATTGAGGTATTCGTTGATCCAAGCAAATAGTAGTGAATAAAGAGACTTTGCCAATTCATCTCGATTGGCTGATGCTCCATCTGCATCAAGAAGTATTGTACATACTTCATTCTTGATCATCTTGGTCTTAAAGGTTAGAGATTCTTCTAGTGCCTTGGGTGGAATGCCCAGGTATCCTGCTACCGTCTGTAGCACGTCTGAGTTACGTATTGTAGCAGGCTCTTGAGTTCGTTGACGATCTTGCACAAATTCAATATTTCCAAGATGAAGAATGGCTGCTAATACTTGGCAAATGGAAGCTACTTGCCTTTTCGAGAGTCCTACAGTCTTAAATGCTTGCTTTAGTCGATTAAAGTGTCTAGCATCATTTCGAATAGCTTCCTTGCTCAACTTGCTGTATTGACCAAGATATCGGAAATTGGATCCATCACTCAATCGCATAAATTCCTTTTCTTCTGCAGAAGCACCAGCAATCAAATAGTAGAATGCATGAAAATTTCTTTCATTAGCGCTACCGCCGCCATTGACGACCCTATTCCTTTCCAAATAGTAGTCCAGCGTCTTGGCTCCAATTAGTTTTCCAGTGTCGGTAAATTGCAATTCAGTGTATTTTCCAAATCGTGAAGCATTTGTATTTTCCAATGTATGACAGTTGCCTAAGCTTTCTAGAATGTATTCTGCAGAAGGAATTTGTAATGCAAGCTTTGACCCTTTTTTACCAATTGGTGCGGCGCTGAGACTGATGAGAGCCCTGATCGCTAGTCTTCGTACTTCGGTCTTTCCGGAAGATGTCTCGCCACTATAAAGCCATAATTAAACGTCAATGTCAGCAAATAAACATCTCTCGCTAGATATGTTTGTATTTATCTCTCACGCAAAAAGTATGCTCTGATCCTGTCCTGTTCTTTGCATATAATAGTAGGCATCGCATGCAGTCTGAAAGATGTGAGGTGTAAGCTTTGCTCTATTGCCTTTGACAGTCTCTCGATAATCTTTTGTGTATTCTCGCAAACTATCATCGCTATTTCGATTTCCAGCTGCTGAAAAAGGATTGATGGAAATTAGTATAGAGTCACATAGTGAGGTATATGGAATTGAAGAATAGAATCGATCTCGAAGAATAGCAAAGGTGGTCTCTGCGCTAATATGACTTAAGCTGGAAAGTGATGAGATATCTTCAGGCGGTAAATCACCATGCGTCGCCATGATGGTAATATCTTGAAAGAAAGCAGAGTCGGAGTGAAGAATCAAGAAGATCAAAAAGGACGTTGCCCTAGAGGATCCTCTCTCCGCTAGTGAAATATGCACTCGAGCTGACTTTATTACTTGGAGCGAGCTACTCTTGGACGTGCAAGGCAGGTAAAAAGGACCTGAAAAGGGAAGCGGTAACAACGAGGAGGTAGAACCAAAAGGACAAATTCTCTTTTTTTTTTTTTTTCTTTCTTCAGCCCTTTTGATGCGCTACCCTTCAAGTTGATTGCATTAGCTATTCTATTTCGTGGCCTGCATAGTAGTAGCCAAAAGATTTGATTGATGAGATGAAGTCAAGTTGCGTCTGAATACCGACGCCTAAAAATAATCAAAGATGCGAGGGGTCTGACCGCCTTTTTGTTTTTTTTATTTTTTTAATTTCATTTCCTTCCTTTGTGAAGCGCTAATTTGGGGGTCCTCCCTATATTTATACTGTGAGAAGAAAGTGCATTTCGCGTGGTTTTTCGTTACCCCCTTCTTTACCCCTGGTTTTCAAGTGTTGATTATTGATAAGGGGGTGCTCGTTTATTAGTCGTTAGACATGATTTAAATTGTCCCATATAATTGAGCATGAAAAGCTTAGGCTACCGGTAAGCGTGCTCGGAATACATCGATTCGTGTTGTTGAAATAAAATAAAAAAGGCCATTGTGTGTTGTTGAGTTAGTCGTCCTCCCTCCACTTTTGCTTCCGAATATATCTTCTGGAGTAAAACGCGATATAATCATAGGCAGAGCTACTCGCTTTTAAATCTTCATGCTGCCTCCCTTTGTCAAGTCAGGCGACACCTTTCGACCGGCACCAAAATCATAGCACAACTTGTCTGCCTGCCTGCGATTGGCCAGGATATGGAAGATGCTTTTTACGTAGAAGACAGTATGGAAGCAATTTCTTTTGAAGACGCACAAAAATATCCGTCTTTACTATACGCAGATGATGATGAGCAGCTCAGCGAAGGAATAGCTGGAGCAAATATTAAAGATGACAGAAGAGAAGGCGATAATCATTTGAGCGTTAGCAAAGTGAAATCCGAGAATGGTGAACATCACAGAGAGACCGAGGAAAAGACTATGGATGAGGCAAGACAGAAGGCACTACAAACATGGGAAGAGGAGCTAGAAGCAAAGAGACAGCAAGAAATTAGAAGAAAGAGAAAGGAGGAAAAGGAAGAATTCAAAAGATTAGAAAGACTTCGAAAAGAAGAGGAAGCAAGACAAGTGGCCATTGCAGCAGCTATATCGACTAGAAGACGTGTTCAAGCCATGCAGACAGCTTTCAAAAACGAAGCAATATTATGCTCAGGTTGGAGTAATGGGAAATTGGGTAATGAAGCTCTTGGTAGGCAAGTGCATGGCTTATGGATGGTGCGTAGTAATATGAAGTAGGAAACGAGGAAAGTTTAAACATGTTGACTTTATCGTATCGTGGATTTTCGGATGCAGAGTTCTAGACCTACAAAAAGGCAAATGGCAGATCGGGAAGGTTTTATAAAAGAGCTCGAGAAAATATTAGAGTCAAGATGGTCAGGATGTAGACTTCGACTGTTACCGTTTGGATCGACACAAACTGGATTAATTGAGGCTTCTTCTGATGTAGATTTGACTTTGATCGATCCAGTCAGGCCGTATGGTGTAGGCACAGTGAGTCGTCATGGATGCAATATGATAGAATTCTGAATTGATAGAATTTGTATGGATTTCTTCCTTCCCTCATCAGCCAAAAAGTGCATGGAAACCATTACCAGCGGATGCCAGCTTTTCTCTCCTAACAGATGCAGCTTCGATTTCTGGATATGGAATGGAAGGACTACCTGATTACTACAGCGTTCGATCTATTGCAAGTGCGTTAAGGAGATACGGTAGTGGCCACTTTCAACAAATTACTCCGATTCCCAAAGCTAAAGTTCCTATATGTGAGTGAATTTTGAAAGGAGCTCGAATAAAATCGCTCTTGCTAATATTCTTTACGTTTAGTGAAATTTGTTCATGGTCGTAGCGGAATCTCAAGTGATATCAATGTCAATGATGCCTTTGGCAATGTCAATTCCGAAATGATTCGTACTTACATCGACATCAATCCAGATCTTATTCGACCATTTCTCTTTGCAATCAAGAAGTGGGCCTCTAGAAGGAGTATCAATGATCCTGCAGGAAAGTCTGGCATGAGCAGCTTGAACTCATACACGATTTGCATGATGTGAGTTTTTCTTTTAATTTTAATGAAAATTCTCTCTCAAGTTACCTTTATTTCTGTAGTGCTATACAATACCTGCAAGTGAGAGGTATAGTGCCCAATCTACAGAGCTCTGACTTGCTTTTTGCTTTGAAAACGCAAAAGACATATCTGTGGCAAAAACCATCTACTTTTCGAACTCAATTCAGGACGAAAGGCTCAAAGTCTAGTGGTCCTTTGATCGCTGGAATTGAAGTAGACCCACTAACCGGCGCTCGATGTTTTGAGACGACTTTTGCAAAAATTAGCGATGCGAAGGACACAAAGAAATTTCTAGAGACTGCACAGCAGGTCCAGACTTGCCCTATTCCTTTCTTGAGGACACCAACAGGAAGAGGACCAGATTTCGAGCAGATGGGGCAATTGCTTCGAGGATTCTTTTCTTGGCTTTCTGCGTTTGATTTTGATGAGTGTGGAATCAGCCTTCGTCTGGGTAGCCCTTTTCGTAGAACTGAAAAACCAACAAATAAAGAGCTGCTTAAGCTGCCTTATCTAGCACCAGCTACGAATGAATGGAAAAAGGATAATGCAATCCTATGTCAAGATCCTTTCATCTTGGACAGAAATACAGCTAATATTTCAAAAAAGATGTGTAGTATCATCAAAGACGAATGCTGGAGGGCAGTAGCAATATTTGATGAAGAGCGAGAAAGCACTTCTACTCGATTGTCCGATTTGCTCCTCGATTTTGAAAGTGAACAGATTACAAGACATCATGAGGAGGCAATGACTTGCTTTAATCAAGCCACAAAAGAGTATATTATAGAAAAGGCAAACGAAAGACCACCAAGTAGACATCAAATTCGGAGATAGACAAAGACATCGTTGTAAAGACTTCATCATTGTATAATAGTGACCCCCCCATGAATAACAATATCATTGACATTCATTGATTTTTTTTTTATTACCTTGAAGCTTCAATCTAACGCGCGTGATTGTTTAATTTCTTAGACTTTGACATGATCTTCTCTTTGAATTCTTCTCTCCATACTACAATACTATCATGGCTAGGAGAGAGCTGGAAGGGGAGGAAAGTCTTTCGGACGAAGAATTGAGTGATGCAGGTTCATCCACGGAAGGTTTGAAGCGCAAGAGGAAATGGATGAATCCAATGACTGCTGCAGCTCCAACATCAAAGCCATCCTTTGCAACTCCTATTAAATTTGGAGGCAAATTTGATCCATCCAAATATTTGGCTCAAATGGGTTGGACAGGGGGAGGTCTTGGTAGACAAGGAGAAGGAATTGTCAATCCAATCGAAGTTAAACAAAGACCAGAGAGAGCAGGTATTGCATTTGGAGGAATTAAAGAAAAGACAAAGCAAGCAAAGGAAGAAGCAAGAAGGAGAGGGGAAGATGTTAGTACTGATGAAGATGAGAGGGAAAAAAGGAAGAAAAGCGATAGACAAAAGCCCATCCAACAAGATAAAAGGGAACTAAAAGCTTGGACAAAAACTGAACAAAAGCCTCGAAAACCAAAGATTGAACATCGAACGTATGAACAAATTCTTGAAGAACATGGTCAATCGACTTCTACTCAAGCTGGTCTTGGTCAGATTCTCGACGCAGCTGGTAATGAGTTTAGCTCTCTATCCGCTGCTCTCGCCAAACATTCTGTAACAACACAAGAGTCATCTCAATTGATCGAAATACGACACAATTTACGACTAATCTGTGATGGAAATCAGTCGGCATTACAGTCACTTGCGAAAGAGGGTGCTAGCATTCAAGAAAAGCATAAATGGCTAACGAGAGATCGAGATGAGTCGCAGAGACGGATGCTTCGTGAGACTCAACAGGTGAATCGCTTAAAGGGAATGCTAGATCTCGTTCGTAGAATCGAAATCCTAGGCAGGGAGTCACAGACAGACAAGACTGTAAGCTTGTTTTCATTTGACAGCTTGGTTGATAGTATACTCGCCGACTATCGAGAAGCGGTAGGGGAATTTAGTCTGGATGAAGCACTTGTCGGAGCAATACTACCTATACTTCGAAAGCAGTGGATGCAGTGGGACCCGCTTGTAGAACCAGGCTTGGTGACAGATCATTTTAGGAGATGGAAGGACGTACTGCGAGTTGACTTCAAGTCTGAAATCATGACGCCGTACGAGAGCCTTCTTTGGAATCTTTGGATGCCGCCAGTGCGATCCGCTTTGAACAATTTCTGGAACGTTTATAAGCCATCAGCAGCAGTAACTTTATACCAAGTTTGGAAACCAATCTTGCCAGCATTTATTGCCGATAATGTCACTCAGCAACTCATCCTTCCTAAGCTCAGTCAGGCAGTGGTAGATTGGGACTTAAAGGCACCTTTACATCGAGTATTATTTCCTTGGATGGGTTTACTGGGAGAGCAGATGAACGACGTAATAGCCGAAGCAAAGAGGCGTCTGAGGTCTTCCTTAAAGGGTTGGAAGATCTCAAAGGGAGTTCCAGTTGATCTGATCAAATGGAGGGAATCAAAAGTATTCTCATCAAACGAGTGGAACTCAATGATTCTCGATCACATTGTTCCCAAATTATCTACGTATTTGGAAACCAACCTTGTCATTGATCCACAGGCACAAGATACCCGACCGCTAGAGTCCTTTTTGTCATGGAAACCTTTGCTGGCTACAAAAATCTTATCAAAGATACTTTTGGCCAAATTTATTCCAAAGTGGCTGAGCACTTTGCATGCTTGGCTTGTTGATTCAAAAGCGAATCTTGAAGAAGTAGCACAATGGTATGAGCATTGGAAAGATTGGTTTGGAAATCAAGGTTTACTAGAAGTAAAGAGTTTACAAGAAGGCTTTCAAGTAGCTTTACGAGTCATGAGTCAAGCTATTGAATTGGGACCAGATAGATCTCGCTTACCTGCACCAAATCTCAAGGCGTTTGAGCCTTCAGACGCAAGCGCTGTCAAACCCACCAAAGTTGGAAATACTTATAGACCATCTTTGTTGTCGGAAGAATCGACTGCTTCTACTTTCCGGGCTATAGTAGAAGAATCCATGATGGAAAATGATTTAATTATGCAATCACTCAATCGAAAAGAAGTGAAAAGTGGAATGCCATTGTATAGAGTATCTAGACATCTTGATGGAAAAGGAGGGGTCACTTTATACCTTTATGAAGATGTGGTTTTCATAGAAAAGAGAGAAGATGGACTGGTAAGATATGAACCAATTTCAATTAAAGATGTATTTAAGCAAGTAACTTGAAAGTCGTCAACATTTTGTATAATAGCCATTTTTTTTTTTTTACATAAAAATGAAATCAAGAAGCACTCGTTTTGAATTGTGTGTGTGTGTGTGTGTGTCTTTTCAAAAATAACAAAAAAAATACATGATTCAAAGGTAATGCTTACAAGCATTCAAGAGCCTTTTGAATCCAAGGATCTTGTAAAGCTCTTTCTTTGTATTCGCTTACTATCTCTGCTAGAATGGCCAACTCTTTCTTTTCATCGTCGTTGATGCTAATTTTCTGTCTTTTTGTCTCACTTGCAAACGCACGCAAGATCTCTTCTACAATTTTCATACCTTTTTCTGTAGTTTGTACATCCATACTTAGTAAAGGAGCTTCTTCACCATCCAAATCTTCCATTTCTTCAGCTTTTCTCTTTGCCAATTGAATTACTTTTGATGGGAAACCAGCAAGTTCTGCAACATGAATACCATAACTTCGATCACTTGTTCCCTTTTCAACCTTGTATAATAGTGTAATTTCACAATCTTGCTTACTAGTCGATCCTTTTCTCTGTTCAACCAATGCTTTACAGTGTAAATTTTGAACATGAGGTATTTGATTAGCCAATTCAACTATCTCTGCAAAATGACTTGCAAATAAACATTTACTTCGTAATTTTGTTGCAATAAATTCAGAAATACCCCAAGCTAAACCAAAACCGTCATAAGTGGAAGTACCTCTTCCCAATTCATCAATAATAATTAATGAATCTTCTGTTGCCAATTTAATAATAGTTGAAGTTTCCAGCATCTCTGACATGAATGTTGAAACTCCTTTTAATTGACTATCACCTGCTCCCACTCTTGCAAGTATCGAATCAAAAATAGGTACTTTTGCTTCAGATGCTGTTGGTATAAAACATCCTGCTTGGCTCAAAAGTGCAACAATTCCAATTGATCGAATATAGGTACTTTTACCTCCCATATTTGGTCCTGTAATGATGAGAAATTCACTTTGATCATGTACCATTTCAACATCGTTTGGTATAAAATTTAGATCTTCCTGTACCTCCAAGCAAGGGTGTCGCACTTGCCTAATATCTAGTGATCCATGTGAACCAATTTCAAATATTTCAGGTTGAATGTATGGAATTGGTGCATTAACCGAAACGTGAGCATAACATACCAATACGTCAAGGATTGCTATAATGATGTTCAACTTTTCCAATGGAGGACAATATCCAGCAGCAATAGCAATCACCTGTTTGACCAAACCACTCTGATGTGCACTGTATTGATTTTGAAGATCAATATAATCATTACCAAGCTCCTTGGCAGTCTTTGTGGTGAAGAAAACACCAGCTTTAGAGGTACCCAATTCAATGTATTGACTCTTCTTGGATAATACTTTTGAATCATTTCTTGTCACTCGGAAACAGTATCCATATTGCTGTGTATCTTCCAATTTGACCTTTTCCGGCATGTTGAGATCTTTCTTTACTCGATTATGCTCAACATATAGTTGATCTAAAGCAGAATCGATAGACTTTTTTATTTTTGTCAATCGATCATCATATTCTGCTTTGATAACGTAGTGGTGTCTCTCCAATTCTTCCAAATCAATCGTTGTCTCTACCATCTCTACTAGCTTTGCTAAAAGGTTTTGTGATTCTGTAAGAGGTGTCACAAAAGTCTCCTGTATCAACCTTTGACTGGCCAAATCACCAGTCACTGCTTCCTCCAAATTGGCGATTAGGCAAGGTAATCGAATCACTCCTTGGTATACATTGACTACGTCCTCCAAAGACGCAATACCTTTCTGAAATCGCTTGCTATTCCGCAACAAGTCTGGCATGAATCGAAGAATGTCTGTTTGAAGTGTTTGCCTAATTGTTGAATCTTCGGCAAAGGTAGCTACTAGTTGATGTCGCTTTCGAATCTCATTGGCATTTACGAGAGGTTGCTTCAACCATTGTCCCAACAATCTCTGACCCTGAGCTGTTTTGCATTTATTCAATAAACCGAACAAGCTTGCATTCTTATTGACACCACTTTGACCAGGTTCAGGAAATACACTCAAGGCACGCAAAGCTGAACGATCCAATCGAAGGAATTGAGACAAGTCATGCGTTCGAAGGGTAAATGCACCAAAGTTGACGTTATCGTTAAGTAGCGTAAGGTAATTCAGTAAAGCTTGCATGGCACCCATTGCTGCTTTTAAGTTAAATTCAGGTAGATTATCTCCGGCAGATGATTCGTTAAGAAGACGATTGACATCTTGCTCGATTGCTTTTGGTGTGAATTCACTCCTTTTCACTTGCGTAATGACGCAATCACATCGATCAATGACTTCCTTGAGCTTCGTCAAGTCAAAGTCAGCATTCTTGTCGTCTGCTGGTAGGAGACACTCTTTGGCACCCAATTGAATCAAGAGAGACTGTAGATGATATGACTTTTTTAAGTTTTACAGAAAACATTTTCTGCATCAAAATCATCTCTCACCTCTGTATTGCTAAACAAATCATTCTCTGCAAATTCTGCAACACCCAACGTACGATGAGTAGCATCTGCAAAGGCAGCACCCACCGTCTTGACACCATCTTGTACCCTCAACTTGATTGCCAAAACAATAGGTGAAGTCTCCAAATCAGCGCCGCTATAGAGCATATCCTCGACCTGTTGCAGATTTCCTGGAGTTGCCTGCCAAGCGAAACTATGTCAGATTGTTTTCAAGACCTTTACAAAGCAACTCACCTGCTTCTCCAACGACCAAGAGTGTTTCTTGGAAGTACCACCACCCCATATTTCAATTTTAAGCTGTTTGGCAGTCAAAGCTTCTCGAAGAAAGTTTTTTCCAGCAGTCATATTTAAAGTACATGAAGGTACTGCTTCCTTTCCTTTTCCAAGAATTTTGAGTACAGATTGTGTCTTGTAGACTGTTGCTGCCACTAAAACTGCATCCTGACCATGGACACTAAAAAAGTCACCTCGATCAAAGAGACGTATAGTATCTTCTGTCTTTGTAGGCATCTTATGAAACCAAGAAATAAAGCTCATTTCACCCGCCGAATCTGAATAATGAAAGGTAATGGAGAAAGCATTAGCTAGCTGGTAGATAGAAAAAGTAGACATGCTCACCTAATCCTAATTCGGGCTTGTCGCCGCCACCACCACCACCACCATACATGAGGTCGATCATGGCGACGAAATAAGAGTGTTGGGTGTGGCGGAATAAAAGGTTTTTCTTTGGATAGATTTTATCAAAGAGATACATACACATTTACGCGCCACGCGTTTTACCGCGACACACACTCTACCCGGTAATATCTTATTTTTGCTGATGCACGAAGAAGGAATGAATGATTGAAATATAGTATCAGAAGGGTAAAGGTGTACCTTAGGATCCCAATCACTATAGTAATCTGAATAGTTGTACAGAAGTAGACAGTGTGAACAGATGAAAGGGGTAATCCTGCTGGATTCGTATTTTGGAAATTTACATTATGAATGAATAGATTCTGTAAAAGTCTTATTATGTTCCAGTAGCTGCTGCTCTTCTCGAGGAGTTAGGGAACTGATAATTTGAGGAATGTCTAACAAAGGGGGAATGGGACCTTCTACTCCACAAATTGTTGCAGCACCAGCATCGCATACATCTATCCAAAAAGAGGAAAAAAAGAAAAAAAAAAAAAAAAAAAAAAGAAAGTCAGCATACAGGAGGCGAGCAACGGGAAAAATTGGATCACTTACATTGTTTTAAAGCGGGTTCTCCTTGTGTATATGCTCCAGCACTAGTAATAATAGCCACTGCTATACCAGCAAGATAATTAATGGTAGCAGCAATATCATTTAAATTTAAATCACTATTTGAAATATTAAAGCAATCAGTTGCAGGATTGAATTTAGAAAGATCGGCTTGTCCTGTACTTGATTGAAAAGCATTAAGAGCAATAGCATAGGCGGCAGGATTAGCAATGATACTTAAATGATCACTCAGCTCCAGTATTGAACAGTAATCTTGTAGAGGAAATTGAACTGAGCCATTCAAGGCAGAAGAAGGCTGTGATGAAAAAGAAAAAAAAAAAAAAAAGTAAGCAGAATTTCCCCCAAATTATATAATAAAGTCCTTTGATAATAATACACATGTTATTACTCACATGAGGACCAAATTGAGGTATAACGATTTCATCTGTTCTGGTAAAAATGGATGTTGTAGGTACAATTGCCTTGATTAAAAAGTGAAGTTGAGCATTTAAAAACATACTACCTCTTTCCTGTTGTAAGATTGCAGGTGCACAACCCGCTCCAAAAGAAAGAATCTTTTCAGCTGTACAAGCAGGATATGGCAAAATTGTTGTTCCATGAAAGTCTGCAGCTAAACCGACAAAGCTACTGATTAATTTTCTTGCAGAAGGAAAAAAAATGGTAGCCCACGGTATGCTAAGTCCTCCACCTTGAGAATGACCTAATAATTTAATTTTTTTTGTTGAACTTTTAGGAGCTAATTTAATGATTGCATTGGCAACATATTCAGCACCAATTTGAGCATCAGCTAGTTGTCGATTTGGTGGATCTACCCAACAAACATCAAAACCTTCTTTAGGTAAAAGGTCAACATATGGTCCTACAGCATATGAATCATGTGAATTGAGTGAAGTTCCTGGTACTAATAAAACAATCCCATTAACTTGATTGAATGAAAAATAAAATAAAATAAAAAAAAAGTGACAACTTCATTAGTGGTGACCCAATACAACCCAATTCATAAAGTAAACTTACTAGCTCCAGTGATACCAGTAGGGCAGTAGATGGCTGCATTCATTTTTGCGATGCTGTCAGTGTATGTGCCATCTTTGGTAGGCAATGTGATGACTGGGGCAGCAAGTACAATATTATGAATAACAGCAAGTGACGCAACTAGCAATGAAGAGAAGCACTTGATTAGCATAGTAGCTGTATAGGAAAAGGAAAAACAAGAAAAAAGAGAGATTATGGACACAAGATTAATGGTATATTCGATAGTTATGGAAAGGAAAGTGTGGGACTGATCTCAAGGATGTCGCTATTCCCCTCCATCTTCTCATTGAATCCCTTTTCGTCCTTGTGACTTTCTAAAACGCCGGGAAGATAGGCTCATCAAGGGAAAGCGGGTAAGGGCCATGATTAGTAGTGTAATTTTTTTTTTTCCCTTTTTTCAATTTCGGACTCATTTTTCGCCTTCTTTGTACGGTGGAGGGTGGTTGCGCTAAAATCATTTCCTTCGTAGTGCCCTCGGTCACCGAAATGAGATCTGGTCATACTTAAAGTTAGGCTATAAATTGTATTTGATAATTTCTTCATATTCAAGATTTTTTCTAATTGACCTTGTTACTTCGGAAGCGTATTAATAAGACGCGTTGTAGTAATCATATAAGTTCGACTCTATTCGTCTTGACTCTATGATATTATTGCATTACATTTGAAATAAGAATCAATAAATTTGGCAGTAAATCGTTGAGATAGTTTGTACGCGTTGAAGAAGTGCGCCGCCATACTGGAAAGAAAAACGAAAGAAAAAAAAAAGGAAAAAAAATAAAATAAAATTGATCACCACCACTAAAGCAATCAGTAGTATACAAAAGTCATATCAAAGAAAATTCACTTTTTCTGCCAATCGACTCGTTGTACAAGTCCCCTTCCTAGTCTCTCAATGTCAAGAATGACAGCTTCTTTATTCAAAACAATTTCTTTAGTCTTTTCATCTACTGGCTTTGAATTGAATCCTAAACCTACTCGAAAAGATCTTGGTTTACTAAGAAAAGGATTAAACAGTCCACCAATAACGATTCCTCCCAATCCATCATAATAAAGACGCATAGTATCGGAGAAGAATGATTCAATGAGATGAACAAATTCATTTCCTACATCGAGACCAGCCTGTACTAAAGTTGATTGAGGTAGTGAAAAATTTTTATATTTTAAAGTTGCAGTTGAGGGAAACAATCGATTCTTTGAACTTTCCAGAGCTTCTTCATTGAAATTGACTTGATCTAAATATCGATTTATTACTGCTGGTTCCAAGTGAATTAGAAAGTCAAAGTGATCAAGTGATGGAATAAATAGTGACTGCCAGAGAATTTAAAGATTGGAAATGTCAATATTAAAGAGAAAGATAAAGTGATTATATATATATATATACACTCACCTTGATAGTCTCCCGATTTAGATGGGGACCTGCTGCAAGAATTTCGCAAGCACCACGAGCAAGTTTTTGTAAAGCATCTGCAGTACCAGAGCTTGGATTTCTCTTTGCCCAACATGATCCTTTTAATTCACTCTCAGTTGCAATAAACCAAGAAAAGTGACTTAAACCTGGATCCAACCTTCTAATCTTTTCAAAATTACTATCAACAGCTGCTTTTGCTTCAGGGTTTAGTCGAGTTGACCCATTCATTGGTACAGCAAGTGGTTCTTGTCTCCAATTCCATTGACTGAGACGTCGTAGAGCTTGAATGAATCCAGTATGACCATTACTAGGAGTCATGTTCCCTTCACTTGCTTGAATATAGACACTGGCTACAATGAACTCGCAAAGTTCTTCAGGAACATCTGTACCCAACATTTGAGATGAGATCCAACGTTTGAGTAGTCTGGTAGCTTCACCCAATGAATTAAAACGATGATACAAGGCAGCCATATGATTGTGGTGACGAACATTATGTTCAAACCTCATTTCAAATCGTTCTAAAGCAGTCTTTGCTTGTGATTTGATATAATTTTCTTCATCTTTATCTTCTATTATTCGTTGAAGCAAGACTCTTTCCCTTTCATGATAAATTCTACCACGAAAAGCCATTCCTGAGGAAACAACAATCTCTAAAGCAGAACAATCCCAATATTTATTTTCTTCGGCATCAATATCCATTACAACTGCAGTCTTGCAAGAGTGTAAAGTATCCTTTACTTTGGTTGCCATTGTTTCATAGAAAGCCATCTTCATTGCTTGTATGGAGACTAGATCATCTGGCCATCTACCAGACGATTCAAGCGTAATGACAAAGTCGTGAATGGGAAGAAAGTTGGAAGATTCAGGGAGGGTAGCATTGATGTTGATAGGAGATGGAATCATGACACTCATAGATCGCAATCCAGGATCTGCACCAACTACACTGATTAAAGAAAGTGGTAAGCCTTCCAGCCCTCGAAGCGTCTTTACCACTTCATCAAAAGTAGTCTGAATTGTTTGAAATCCAGCTTCACTAGGCATGGTCAGATAAGTCTGTCTAGCCAGCCTTTCATTGGGTGACAAGAGTCCTTGAAATGCATCCGAATGAAATGTGAGATTTTCACTGTCAATCCCATAATGTCGTTGTAGTGTGTGACGAATTATTTGTTGTGGAATCATTGGTCTATCTAGAGGTCCATTGATTGACCAAACCACACTCTCGACAATTCTACCATCTCTAAATCGTCTCAGCTCTGCCAATTCACCCCAAAACGACTTGAACAATTCAGAAGCAACTTTTTCTTCTGGTCTTGGCCCATGATCAACGAGCCTGAATGCTTGCGTTGAATCGTACATTATTCCGATTTCTATATTTTGCAATTGTTTTGGCTTGAACGAATCCATTCTCCACTGCAATGTGTTGGACCCACCAAATATTGATAAAAGCTTTACTCGTGTATTCAAGGCTTGTTGAAGCGTCTGATAGATACTATTTGTAACCACTCTAGTGTGGGAGCCCCAATTTGCCATTGCAACACCATCTCCCTTCATCCTTCTCAAATCCAGCCTAATCACTTGATCAAATTCAAAAGATGGCTTCGATCGATCTTGAAGGAATATCTCATCAAAATGATCTTCTTGTGTATCATTCAACATGGCAAGAGTCAACTTTGCTTCAATTTGAAGAAGTTCAAGTGTACCGATGTGAACATTTTGTAGTAAATTGATGCTACCGGTCGGATCCACAAGTACCGCTTTAGAGTGGTTTGCAAATTCCTCAGAATCAATCTTGTCTCTTCTTGATACTACTCCCTCTACATTCTTCATAAATACCGGATGAGAAGAAAAGTCATGAACAGCAAGAAAGTCGATTGCACCTTTAAAAAGCTGATAGCTACTATAACCGGGTGACAAGCGGGACTTTCCATTGATTCCATCTGATTTTGTCTTGTCAGAACCTTGAAGCAAGTGAGCGAGAATCATGGAGAGAATGAATCGCATGCTACTACTCCCAAGTCCTATCCGTCTTCCCTTTTCTTTTCCTACTTTACCTTTAATTTCTGCTTTACTGAGACCCGAACCGAAAGTTCTTTGAAGCGCCCAAGTTTTTAATAGCATGCAGGCTTCAGCAAAGGATGAGCTCATCTGGCTAGTGGAATTGAGATATACCAGGTGGGATACAAAGAGACTATCGGCTAGTATTGAAGCATTGTAAGTTGGTGTAGCGGGTTGATCTGCCTCTTCAAAGCCATCCATTCGAATATTATTACGATTTGGACTCAATCTTCGAGGAAGAAAAAGATCTTCTTCATGTGCCAAGTGAATCTTGATTGTAGCTTTAAGTTTAGAAAAATCACTCTGTGACGAGTCGTGATTCGGCGACAGTACCAAATATGGTCTTTTCATATCGTCTTCTTGCAATGCGAATTGACATTGAACACCAAGGCTCTTCTCATTCTGAAGGGCAGCAGCGATAACTGAAAGGTAAAATGCTCTTTTGTAAAAGTATCGCATATTCATATGATCCTTTTCTTGAAAAAGAGACGATGGCATTGTGAGAACCAAGTCAACATCGACTCCTTCAGGTCGAAGTGCTGCAGTCTTCAAGATCCAGCTCCCAACTACTTGGACTCGAATAGGTTTCTCAAAGGCATATTTTAGAGGAGAGTCTGCGTTTGGCTGAGGATCAGGAAAAGGTAGTTGGATTTTGCTAGACTTGTACCTCTTTGTCAAAGTACTTAGAGAAGACTTTAAGATTTGAGGTTCGATGGGTTGAAGTGTTTCAAGAGTATTCTTGACTTGACGAAGCACATAATCAAGAGCTCCTGATTTCTCGTATTTGGGTCGAATTTCCGCAATCATTTCCTCAATTTTAAGTTTGAAGATGTTGCTCTTATACAGCTCGCTAGTATTCTTCAGAGTACTCATTTCATCTCGAGAAGGAATGGCATAGAGTGAAGGATGGTTTGCTGATTTCATCGTAGAAGGACCTGCTTCGCTTTCATCTTCCATGTTCGCGACATCCTCAAAACCACCTTCCAGATCCTCATCAGAAAACATTTCAATCTCTGTATCACCATTCACCGCTTTAGTCATATCTTCCTCACTTGATTCTTCTTTTCCTTCTTCGTTGTCCTCTTCAATCGCCAACGCAGTAGCCATTAAATCGTCTCCATCGTCAAAGTCGTCCTCATCGCTTGATTGGTGAGCTTCTACTCTAGTCGATTTTCCAGCCGATTTTCCATTGATTGAGACAGACCCTATCTTTGAAATTGATCCTGACGCTATAGCTATCGACGATGAGGGTGCTGTCTTCCGCTTAAGACCCGGCATGATGTGGGTGTAGGGGTATTATGAAATGTAGCAAGGTCGGCTTCACCTTTTCTTCCTGATACCATCTTAGCAGTGATTCTCTCTGGCCTTTTTCTTTTTTTTTAAAAATTTTGTTTTACACGTGAATTCAAATTCGCGTTGAACAGAGCGCGATCGGACACCATAGGACTCTATACTACATTCTGCTGCCTCTACTACTCATCTGAACCCGGTAGCTGGTGTGTATCTTATAAGGCATGGCCACGGCCGCAGCAGACACATCAGGGAAAGGTTCTCCTAAGCTGGACAGTGTGACAATCGATGCTAGAGAAGGAGCGTATGCTAATAAAAAGGCATCAGCAGAGGAAGAAGAGGTAAAGGTAGTAAAAGCTTCAAATGGTTCCTATTCCAAGACATTACAAGATGGCCCTCCAATTTTACATCCTACAATCACAACTTGGCAATGGCTATTCTCAGCTTCAGATATGCAGCATACACCTACTGTGATTCACTCGGGTTCTACACCAGATCAAGAGAGGTATTTGCGCTGGAAAGGAGCTCAATTAATCTTTAGAATAGGGGACTATATGAGGCTGTAAGTCGTGAACGATACTTGTGACCTGTCAGCAGCAGTTACTTAGTCCATTCACTATCAAGTGGCAATCATGTTATGACAACAGCAGCCATGTTTTTTCACCGATTCTTTATGCGAAGGTCTTTGCCTAGAGACATGCGAGACAGACCTCATGATACATTTACATTTCAAGAGATGGCACCAACATGTATATTCTTGGCCTGCAAGGTAGAAGAGACACATAGAAAGCTTCATGGAGTGGTGGAGGCAACAATGGCTGTGATGGACCGAACCCCTTTGGGACTAGAAATGGCTGAAACTCGTGCTTACAAAGCAGATGTCAAGTCGAAGGTGAGATTTGAACAGACAGGCGCGCCAAAATTGTTGTCTTTAGATGCTCATTATTGATGCATTATTGCGCAATAGGACTATCGCCGCTGGAAAGATATGGTTTTGCTGTACGAAGAGCGGCTTCTAGAGACCTTGTGCTTTGATCTCATCATTGATCAACCGCATCCTGTTGCAATAAAGGCTTGCAAGAGGTTATCAACGAGTCGCGACATGGCACAACTTACTGTCATTCTCCTCAACACAATGTGAGCTTGAAAGGAATTTCTTTTACTAGCAAGATCGCTGAGTCCCTCTTTTGATTTTCTACAGCCTTTACGGTGCCGTTTGCACTTTCTACGATGCTGCAACATTGGGGGCAGCGGCTTTTCAAAAAGCTTGCAATCTCGTCGAAATCAATCCCGCATCTTATATCGTTCAATTGGGTTCTTCCCGAACGTGGTATGATGCTTTTGACGTTGATAGAGAAGAAGTTGAAGGTATGTTGCTCTCGTGTCAATTCTTGAGGCACTATCCATTGACACCTGCCATCTGCAGATGCAATGCCAGATATTGAACAACACTTGGCATTTCACAATGAGATTCTGAGCGGTCAGCAACTTTCAAGTACATCTACCTCCAAAGTCCATAATTCAACACCAAATGTTCACCAACATACTTCACTTCTTGCCCAGCGTACCGAAGTAGAAATGCCAGCCACCGTCTCTTCTTCTATCGAAGCACAGCAAAAGCAATTACAATTTGCTAGTCAAGAAACAATCATTAGAGTAAAGAATGAGATGGGAGAGAAAACATCTGCTAACATTGAGGGCGAGGGCAGAGAAGAGGCGGATAACGCTGAAGGAGAAGATAGCTGGGCAGTCCAAAGAGAGGAGAGAACTGATCCCTCAAGACCAATCAGTCGACACGGTAGCAAAGGAGCAAATCAAGGACCTCCACCACCACTGGCTTTGGCAGATGTTGGGAACATGTCAGAAGTCAATCCAGGTGATCCTCACGAAGAAGCTGCCGCTGCAAAGGTACATCGAGAGCAGATGCAACAGGAGGAAGCAGCAGTGACGAGTGAAGAAGAAGGCGCATTGTAATATATATCTAACATTCTATCCTGGTAACACATCGGTAACTTGCAAATGTATCCCTACTATATTGTAAATATCACATAGATGCTTCATTTAGGTTGGCTGTGGCGATGTGTGGTGAAGAAAAAACTTCGTTGCTTTCTAATGACCTGTTCTTGGTACCAAGTCTGTTAATAAATGCACGACATAATTAATGTGATCTCAACACTCGATCAATTGAACATTGTTGGTATACAGATACGTATTATTACATTCGACGAGAAACCTGAATCATCGTACAAGCAATCTAATCGTAATCCTCATCTTCCTCTAGGCTTCGCTTTGTACCTCTTTGCTCAGAAGTAGAAGCATCAAACATATCTTCATCATCTCCTACTGGAAGATCTGCATCCGCGTTTTGGCCTGATTCTTCAGTGACATCTCCCCTTTCATTCTTACTATCTTCCTCTTCATCTCCTGGAGCATCTTCATCTGAAGAGTCTTGAGGTGGTGGATTGGGTACTAGCGAAAAGTTGACATTGGTAAGACAATGCTGGGGAGGTGGTAATTTCATTCCGTATCGATCCAAGATAGGGGGCAGTGGAACGCTATTTAGAGAAGATGCCAGCGACAAGAGCATCTGTACATTGGGAATCGGAATTGTTAGCATAGAAAGAATGCTTGAGAAGGATGCGGTACGCAACTCACCTCTTTGCTTGGTGGACCTGTAAAACTATGATTAACACGACTTTGAATAGCTAGCTGAATATCATCTAACGTTAATGTAGAGACACCTGAATTTGTTGTTTTTGAGCAATTGGCATGATCTGCATATACGAGTGAGTCTTGTAGAACTTCATACAAGTATCGATGTGCAAATTCCAGAAGCATCATCAAGACTGGTGGTTGGACGTCTTCGATACCCATGCTTTCCAAGATGAGTGCTATCAGACGAGCATCTCGAGGAACGTAGGAAAGATTTGAGCCTGATCCCTTTGTCGAATTATCTAGAGCCTTATTTGCACCTCCTGTAGCGGTCTGACCCTGCGTTGCGGAAGGCATAGTGGCTGTGTGAATGCTAGGTAGGAAGAAGCTATAGTATTATTTCGAAGATTAAGACGTGAGCTTTTGGAGAGAGCCCACTCAACGTTGATTATGTAATCAATAGACTTCTTAACCTTTCTTAATTTTGACAGTAAAGTCTAAAGTCAAATTTATTCATACTGTCTTTCCTTCAAACATCAAACAGAGAAAGAAAAAAATCATTCAAGTGAAAGTCGAGGAGGGAAGGTGTTTGATCTACAGCGATGTTTGAGAGGTCACTCAGCTCGCTCATCAAGGGTTTGAGATCACATAGAGGTAGAGATGAGCGTAAATATGTCGCGACTTTGATGGAGGAGATCAAATATGAAATTCGCAGTGGTGATATGGACGTAAAGGCTGAAGCTGTTCTGAAATTAACATATGTGAGTATGAGAGATATAGTAGTGTACCGATGATTTCCAGCTCATTATTTGATTATTAATTGATATTAGCTTCAAATGCTTGGCTATCCTCCTCCCAATGCTTCATTTCATATGCTCGAAGTAATGGCATCTCCCCGCTTTCATCTCAAGCAAGTAGGCTACTTGGCTGCTTCACAATGTTTTACTGAGAATACAGATGTACTGATATTGGCAACAAACTTGCTGAAAAAGGTATATACAATTTTTCTTGATTGAGTCTAGACGAGAGCATATGGACTGACAAATACTTGCCTCTGCCAGGACTTGCGTTCATCTTCTCCATTTGACGTCGCTGTTGCCCTCAATGGCCTCTCTCATATCATCACTCCAGATTTAGCTCAGCATTTGGCACCTGAGATCATCACCTTGCTTACACATACTCGAGCCTCTATTCGAAAAAAAGCGCTCCTCGTACTATATTCGATAATAGTGCAGTATCCACCAGCGTTGGAGCAATCCTTGCCACGAATTAGTGAAAAGCTTGATGATAACGACAATGGCGTTATTTCAGCAACTATCAGCATCATTTGTGAACTTTCACGCAGCGATACCATGTATGCAAAGACATTTCTGACCTTATCACCACAATTCTTTCACCTTTTAACAAATTCTACAAACAACTGGATGTTGATCAAAATTATCAAGCTATTTGGAGTATTGACACTTTTAGAGCCAAGACTCGTCAAGAAACTCATTCCTCCAATTTCTACTATCATTACCACCACGCCAGCAATGAGTTTACTGTACGAGTGTATTCATACAATGATCATTGGAGGAATGTTAATTGGGCCAGATGGAGACAATTTAGCGTCAACGTGTGTTGAAAAGCTGGCAACTTTCCTCGACGATGAGGATCAGAATCTCAAATACATTGCTCTTTTAGCTCTCGTCAAGATTATACCAACTCACCCTCATCTAGTGGCAATGCATCAAGAACAGATTTTTGAAGCAATGGAAGATGACGATCTAAGTATTCGATTGAGAGCACTGGATTTAGTTTCAGGTATGGCAGGAAGGAGTAACTTTAAATCGATTGTAGAGCATCAGCTTGCTCATTTAGAGTCAGACGACAAAGTCATGAGCAAAAATGCAGCTGCTTCTCTAAAATATGCCTTGCAAGGCAATACAAGTCGTACTCCCTCAATTGCGCCATGGCTTACTGCTTCCTATCGACTGGAAATCATCTCTCGCATTCTGAACCTTGGCTATTTAGACACTTATAGCAATGTTGTTGATTTTGAGTGGTATGTCGATATTCTCATCAAATTAGCCCATCGCGCAAATGACAGCCTTGGTGGTCAAATTCGCTTTCAACTCATTGATGTGACTTCACGAGTCCGAGCTGTACGGCCACATGCAATCACCAAATTAAAGAAAGAATTGGAAGACTTTACGATTTTCGGAAACTCTCCGCAGGGTGAATCTAGCTTGATAAGAGCAGCGGCTTGGATTTTTGGAGAATACTGTCAGAGCGTAAGCTATCCACCTGCAGTGATTTCACTCCTTTTAAAGATGGAAATTCTGCAGACTTGTCGTCCTACCACGATATTTATGATGATACACAATGCAATCAAACTTTTTGCTTGGTGGATGTTAGAACTCAGTAAGGATTGGAAAGAAGAACAACTGGGTTCTCTCAAGGAGTTGACAAAGGAAGTGAGCGAGTCTTTACAATACTGGATGAATTTCGATGACGCAGAGGTGGAAGAGCGTTCGGTGGAATATCGACAGCTTTTATTACTCTTAGAAAAAGACTTGGAAACCTATACGCCGGTCGAAGTCAGTCCCATAAAACTTGAGAATCAAGCAGAAGATTTGAATGGGTGGGAAAAGACAGGCACAAAGGCAGAAGAAGTGACAAAGGGACCTAAAAGTCTCCTTCTATTGTCACCCTTGTTCTTCGGTCACACTTTAGGACCAGTTGCAAAGAAGGCGCAAAGTAAAGTAAGCCTACCAATCGGACTTGACTTGGACCAGTGGGTTGTGGATCTTGGTCAATTGGAGATAATTGATGCATGGGAAATAGAAGAGAAGGAGGCATCTCTCAAATTAAAAAGTAAAGCATTTCCAACTGGTAAAAGCAAAAAGGGGGATCAGGATCCGACTATTACTAGCAGAGCAGAAGCCAATGAGAGTGCAAGGCTTAAAGCAGAAAGGCTAAAAAGGCAACAAGAATCACCATTTTATATCGGCACCAAGGTCGCTGGCAAGACATCCTTGAGACTAATTGATGAATCAGAAATGGATATTGATGGGATTCCCATTGTACAATTACAGCTTGATGATCTTTTGAAAAAGGATGGAGAGAACAAAATGCATGAGAGTAAAGAGAAAGAATCTACTACACTTTCCAATCCTCCTATAATACAAGAAGATGAAGAGATGCCTGATGATATAGCAGGTCAAAATGTAATCAAGAAAAAGGTAGCAACCAAAAAGAAGAGAAAAGGGAAGGCAGTAGGGGAAGGATCATTGATGTGAAGAAAATCATTTAGAGTAGAAATTCATGCTTGTACTATCACCATCATATTCGTTGAAGCAAATATTATCGCAATTTAAAAATCTGTATCCTTACCGTCCAAGTGACTCCAAGAGCGGCTTGAGTCGAGCCAGTGTGATCAACAATGCTTCCTGGAAAGGAAATGGCAAAGGTAAGAAGACATGTCCGCCCTGTAGAGGTCTGTCATATACATATAGAAATGACTCACCTCTGTTCTTATAGTTCGGCTGCCCTGACCTTCAACAACATTCAGCCATGAATCAAACAGCTCGCTTGCTTCATCTGCAGTCAAATTAATATTTGGGTCTCTCTCAACAGCTACTTCCAATCCACTCAATCCTCCAAATACCAGTAATGCATGACGGAACGATGTCAGAGGTGGTGACGCAGTTGAAGTTGAGTCGCCATTCAAAGTATGAGTGGCTTGTATGACGTCGGTAATCGATGTACCACGCTCTGAAGTTCCAATGACTAAATCGTATGGCTCATTCCAGCATGGTGCACTGATAGCTTCGGAAAGAGAATTGCACAGTCGTACTGTATAACCCCAATAAAGACCTTTTTCTTGAACTGGTTCTCGAGGACTGACAATACGACCAACTAATATAGACATGATTGAGATTGATAATCTATATCAAATCTTTCACCATAAATAAACACTCACTCTTTTTACCTCCTACTGGCATCTTGACTGTTACTCTAGCACCAAGTGGTACTGTCTCTGCACTCGACTTGCCCTGTACTGTACACTGGATAGGATCTCTGAGACCGGTATAAATCCATGTTGAATGCCTATCGTGTGCCCAGTGTGGTGCTTCTACAGAAACTCCTTCTCGATAGGGTGAGTCTTCCTCGTAACGTAGATGATGGGGGCAATCTAATGGTGCCAATATACCTGCCATTCGAAGATCACGATGCATTGGAAATAATGTTTTTCGAAGATATTGTGGTGTTTCGACATATTGTAATATTCGAGCCAAAAATGCATTCGGATCAAATCTTCCTCCTGATTCTTCATCGTCCCCTTGTCCCACTGAATTTTGATATGATCTAGATGTATGATTATCACTCTGCTCTGCATCATCGCCTTCCTTGAATACTACTATTTCATCAACATTGAAGATGGCGCAACTACGAGCAAGCTGACCAGCCAAACGACTTTGAAGTTCGGGACTTTGTGCATTGAGTATGATACTTCCAGGAAGAGCAATACTAACAGTATACTTTCTAGGTGTATTTCCATGTAATGAAGATAGTGCACTGGGTTTGTGTGGATTGGTTCGCTGGTAAAAGGAAAGTTTGGGCGCTGCTTTTTCTTCTTCAACTGGTAGAGACTGGTTGGCATTGACAGTGGGTGCTAGAGTATTTAAGCTGTTCTGTAGATCTACAGTCCCTTCAGCTACCAATTCTACCTGATCATCTTTTTCATTGTCTACTGTATCTATTTTTGTTTTTGCTGTGACTGGCTGATCACTTTCACTTTGAACATGTGTACTCTTTCGCTGCCTCTGTAAGAAGTAGAACACTTTGTAAGCAATTGTTTTAAATCATGAACCTTGTAAAGTACAGCCTCAGTCCTCACTTTACGAGCTCTCTTCTTTTTATCTCCATCTGCCATTACAAAAGTCCAGAGAGAGTCGATCTGCACCAAAAAAAAAAAAAAGAGCTTGAGAAGATCTTCTCAACCTAAATAAGATTCAGGCAATATTCGAAAAAATCCAGAAAAAAAGAGAAAAAAAAAATGGCCGCGTGATATCAATTGAATGGCCCGTGCTTGTAAATAGTGACGTTCTCCTTTTCTTTTCCTTGAGATAGATAACAGAGTCTGATGAACAAACATAGGAAGTCAAAATCAAATAAAAAGGTATTTTAGTTTGGTAAAAAGCGGTGAAAAAGGGTCGGAGGTTTTTTTTTACTTCCTCTTCTCCCTCCCCCTCTCTACTACATCCCTATCCCATCTCTCCACATTAAACGACAGTAGTCATTGCATAATGGCACAACCACTCGACGTAACACCCTCTTTTTCCTTGAGATTCCAAAGGGGTGAGTCTGATGGTCTTTTTGTAAAATAAAGTATAAAGACATCTTATCGTTATCATTTCCCTCCCTCTATTAGGTTTCGAGGGCAGCGGAATGAAAGTTTCATCTTCGCCTACACTCATCTTAGAATTAAATGCATCCAAGCAAGTATCTTCTTCTGGTTCTTATTCTCTTATTGTTCACTCAAGATCCAAATCTGCATTTGGTAAAGAAACAGATAATGGTATTACTTCTTCTGGTTTCGATTCTAGTCATGGAACAGTAACAGAAGAGGATTTGTCTGAATTGGGTGTCGTTCAAGCATTGTCAAAGTTAGAATCTTTACCAGATGGAGGTCATGAAAAAGATGCATATGAACAAGGGTAAGCAAGTAGAAAACTATCTTTCAAACTTATAACCTGACAAGCCCTCTTGGTCTCAATTTAGAGTTCAAATTTATTATTCACGACCACCGTCACATGAGTGGTGGAATGGTGAGTCTAGGAATCCAACATAAGCAAATAAAAATTCGTAAGCTGAAAATGTGATTATCCTCCTGCTATAGGTCCTGCCCCTGGTTGTTCCATTGCACCAGACTCTGCCAATACTTCTTCAATGCCAAGTGATTCCGATCGCGAAACATTTGCCAGCGTTGTAAAGACGATAGAGAAGCTTTTGGCAAAGGCAAACAAAGGTTCCGGTTCCGGTTCCATGGGAAGTAAAGGAGCTGAACCTGATACTGCTTTCGAAGACTAGTGTGAAAGTCTTGATAAAGAAAGTCTACTGCAATGCAAAATGATCAATTTTTCATTAGGCGTTTGATAAAAGAGATTCTTGTCACCCTTTATTGTCGTCATATTCTGCCAGGCTGCCAAAGTAACATGCGATTGCCTTGCATCGATTCTCTAGCCATTGTTCTTCCACGTCCAGGAACACTTTTCGGTTTTGCTTGTCTTTTTCCGGGACGAGCAAAGCTAGCTCGTTTAGATCAATTGTTCGAGGCAGATACATGCAAATATTTGCTGTCAAAGTTCTTGCAAGATTGTACATTTCCCTTCCTCCATCTGGTTCCAAGCGAGAAAGAGAATAATACTCAAAAGAAGGTCTATCATTAGTTGAAGGTAGGACTGTATTTTTATCCTCGCAAGAAACAGTTTCCAATGGTACTCGATAGTCGATGCCTCCCCAAGGAGGTGAGAGAAAGACGATATCAATGCTCCATCTTTCACACCCCATCCACTTGCTTGGGCTATTACCATTACTGCTACTTTGAGTAGCAAGACTACAGTCTTTGACAAAATCTCGCCAATCTCCTAATAGAAAAGTGATTTTCTCTTGTACACCATACACTGTGGCATTATGCTTGGCCAAGAGTAGTTTGACTGGATCAATGTCGATAGCCAGTACATGATCGCATGTAAAAGCAAACTGAATTGCATTCCCTCCTGCTCCACAAAAGGCGTCTAAAATTAACTTTGTACCACCACATCTTTGTGATATTCTAGCTGCAATTGCTTCAGGTGTTACGCTAAACCAACTCTGCTCATCCAGTAATGGAAGCATTCCGGTAGGCGACGAGCCATCAAAGTATGAGAAAAGGTTTGTTCTCTGTTTCCAATACTTGCGTATTTCTGGAGAGATTTGAGAAGATTTTGTCAAGGCATACTGTGCTAATTCAGGTGGTATCTTGTATATGCTACTTTGACTCTTCTTCTCCTCTTGAATCCCCTCGCTGTCATTCACATCTTCTACATAATAGAGAGCTGTGTTCTTTGCATAATTTCTTTTCTTGTTGGTCTTTTTATTCTTTGATCGAGCCATTCCAGACGACTGCCGCTCCAAACGACTTGGAAGCAGAAGAAAAAAAAATTTTAGAAAAAAAAAAAGCGTACACCAGGCCTACCTCAACACGGAACTCGGACAAGCAAGCCAACTTGGATATACTCTCTCACCTCCCACTTCTTCAATGTAGATAGTAGTAGAAAGCAAATTTGTGTTTTGCTAGATACGGGAAATGTTCACAATCAAATTTTTGAAAGTTACTTTTAAGATTGATCTGTTTGGATCAATTGTCCGGCCTTGTCAATCGATCAAATCACAAATTGCTTTCTTTGATAAAAGAGGAAAAAAGGAAAAAAAAAAGTCCTACTACAGTAGTAAAAGATTTGTGTTGTGTCATTCCCAATTAGGGCACGCGCGGGGTAGAATCCAACACGGAAATATAGCTGTAATCGTGTATGGTAAGCGCCGCGCGACCATTCACGCTAAAAGCGTCCAGCGCTCGGACCCATTCAAGTCTTTCGACTTTCCCAAGCCCCTCTTCTTATTCTACATAAATTACTCTCCTCGCCTTTTCTACCTTGGCCTTACTACCCTTCCCTACACGTATAGATCACGTTTAGTGATAGTACATAGGTGTACTGCACGTATCACTTCATCATCTCTCTATATTTCCCCTCTTTCGCACCTTTCTGACATCTAGTCTAAAGCACCGGCATTCATTCACGTCTGTCCTCCATTGGCGCTTGCTACCGCCTTAGTTTGCTTGAGATCGGTAATATTATAGGATCATGAAACTCAAGCAAGTATTTGTCAATCTTGCTGTCGGTGTAGGAGTCGCTCAAGCTACGTACAAGAGGCAATCGCCGGAGTATTACACCGCTTTGGCTGACCTAAGTAGACCAGAAGAACTCAGACAAGGCAATGGTTCCTTTCCTGCTCTGCCCGTTGAGCTTCAAGATTACATCTACGCATATAATGGCTCTGATTCAGAAACTCGCATGCTCAACATGCAAAGAATGGTAGAAAAGTCACTACAGGATATGGAAATGTCGCAAAAGACTATCAGATTAAAGACTGCTCAAGAAATTCCCAGTAGCTTTTATCCAATTAATCCTCCCAGTATTCCTTTGGCAGTTCGAGGTCCTTGTGAGTCTACTTCTTGATTATCTGTTTCGCTGAATTAGCTGCTCAAATACTGTTTATTCTTGTAATCCTACAGACCTAAACACTTGGGCTCCCTCTGGTCAATCGCCATATTCTACCCCACCGAATATAGTAGGAAATGGCGGCTACCTAGCTGGTCAAGATCCTTCTTTCTGGACATCTTCGTATGGTGCTGATGGTGAATACAGAATGGCATGGACTGGTTTTATTCGTATCGACAATGTCAGTTATCAGTGGATGGGAGATGGATTTGGTAAAACTGTTCGGGCTGGAGAGAATGCTATACAATTAGCCATGACTTATACAGCCACTAGAACCATCTACCAATTCCAAGCAGACTCTGTCTTGTTCAACGTTACATTCATGACACCAATTTGGCCACATGACTACCTTCGTCAAAGTATTCCTCTCACATATATGCATTTTGAGCTTGACAAGGCTAGTGCTTCAAATCGCAGTGTTCAAATGTATACCGATATTGATGAACGCTGGGCCTCTGGTCACGATTATGATTACGAAAATTATCCCATCACTATGCAGTGGGTACCTGACAACAACGGTACATCCATTTACTTTGTTCAACGAACCAATCCTCAAACTTTTACTGAATTCCGTCAAAGGGCTGAATGGGGTAGTTCAGTGTATGCGGCTAGAAAGAGAAAGGGTATGTCGTCACGAAATAACAATAACGTCGTTGCTCAGCTGGAATTCCTTGATCTTGGAAATCTCACATATGATCACAACCCGGTAGGAGGACCAGATAATTCTTTTGCCTATTCGATTGATTTTGATGGAAAGGGAGGAAGTGAAGGTTTATTTGCTGTAGGGCATATGCGAACTCCCTATGTCAACTATATTAAGCGAACACCTGGACACAATGATAATAGTACCTCGCCAAAATCCTTTTTGCAAGATCGTTATGGATATTGGATGTCAAAGTATCCCAACTTTAGTGATGCAGTGACATTCTTTATTGATGATTTTGAGAATGCTCTCTCTCATTGTAAAAAATTGGATGAAAAATTGGATAATGATAGCAAAGCAGCAGTAGGAGGAGGTCTAGTAGGTGAAATGTACTCTGCAATCACTCAGCTCAGTGTTCGTCAATCATTTGGTACGATTGAAATTACAATTCCTTACAATGAAACAAGTAGGACTTACAATACCTCGGACACTCTCATCTTTCTCAAAGAAATCAGTTCCAATGGAGATATGTCGACTGTTGATGTCTTTTTTCCACAATTTCCACTCTTGACATACTTTAATCCAGACTTACTTCGCGACATCATGAAACCCATCTTTGAATATACTGAATCTGGATTATATCCAAACAAGTGGTGCGTTCATGATTTAGGAGTTTATCCTTCTGCATTTGGTCATAATGATGGCAAAGATGAACCAATGCAAGTAGAAGAAAGTGGAAACATGATTTTAATGACGTTACATTGGGCTCAATTGGTTGGTAAAAAAGTAGCAAAACCATTCCTCAAGAAACATTACAAGATTATGCAACAATGGGCTGAATTTTTAATTACTGATTCACTTATTCCAGCTGAACAATTAAGTACAGATGATTTTGCTGGTCAATTGGCCAATCAATCTAATTTGGCAATCAAAGGTATTCAAGGTATTGCTGCAATGGGACATATTGCAACATGGTTAAACAAAACTAGTGACGCAAAAGTTTATGCCAATGTTTCTTCAACTTATATTCAAGCATTTTATGGATTTGCCATTAATAAAAACAATTCACATGTTAAATTAGATTATCAAGATGATTCAAGTTGGGGTACACTATATAATCTCATTTTTGATCGTTTACTCAATTTAGAATTGGTAGCAGAAGAAATTTATAACAAGCAAGATGCATTTTATCCTACAAAATTAAACAAATATGGTACACCTTTAGATTCTAGATTTTCATGGCAAAAAACAGATTGGGCCATGTTTGCTTCTGCTACAGCAGCAGCATCTTCTACAAGAGATTTATGGATTGAAAATTTATATAAATTTGTATCAAATGTAAAGACGGATGCTCCATTTACTGATTTATTAGAAACTAGAACTGGTGATTTTCCAAAACAACCATTTTCACCAAAAGTACGATTTATTGCAAGACCAGTAGTAGGAGGACATTTAATTCATTTAGCATTAGATAAGGCAAACAAGGCAAATAAAGTGATAGAATACGCATATGGTCCACCAATCAAAAATGAAAGGAAGAAAGAATTTCAAGATGGTGCAATCAAGACAATCTCAGCCAACAGAGAAAAAGGAGCAAAAAATATTCAACCTGTAATTGGCATTTCCGAAGAAGAAGAAAAAGAAACTGAAGAAGTTAAAGTTGGTGAAATGAATGAAAAAGTTGATGAACAGGGAGGTATTAAAGTAGTGCAAAGTAAAGGAAAACAAGAAACTTTTGTACTACGAGGATCTCAACCTTCTTTTGCCCTTTTTTAAAAGAATAATTGCATCTACATGCTCTTTACACCCTCTCTCTTGTTTTCTGAAATAAAATAAATAAGAAGATGAAGACTATGCCAATCCTTTTCGGAGTTCAGTCGGGAAGGTAACGACAGATGGGAATTTATTTATAGATTTTAAGATTATTTCGCGGGGGGGTTTTCCATCCAGTAATGATACTATGAGATAGATAGATATTACAAATACTGGTAATCGGAAATCAATTTATTATCATATTTCTCTTTAATTAGCCTCCTTTTTTTCTTTAAAGATTGTGCGACTTTTACAAAGGGAAGAATAAGGGAGGCGTGACCCTTAGCGTCATTGCTGAAAGGTCGGGTTCGGGGAATGAGACAGAAAAAAAGACAGACTCGGATGATTAACAACATGATTTTAAAAATTATGCCCATGCCTTGCCGCACACTTGATTAAGTTACAAGTCATTGCTATTGTCGTGAGGGACATTCACCGAACACATCTTCCTTCATATACACAACCGCAGTAGCAACAGTACCATATGGTCATGGCCAAACAATACACATATAACACCTCATCAGATAAACATTGAAAAGCTTGCTAGATGCTCACATATATATCGCTGCATTACGCATAATTGCTCCTCTCCCTTTCCTTTTTTCCCCCCTCTCTGTACATCTGATTCGGGGAAAAGGTCTTCTTCTTACAGGTATTTCCACACAAACATAGTCTATTTCACTCTCAACATTGATCAACTATTTCACTTGCTAAAGTCACATTAGCAAAGATGGGGGATGGGCCTATCGGAGCAGTGGTAGCGGGTAGAGGAATGTTTGAATCATTGGTTGACAAATATATGCGAAGACAGCCAAATGAAAGTCCACTAAAGCTCAAATTACCGTCTATTCCTCATGCATCTTCTTCAACTCGACCATCTTATCTAACCTCTTCTGCACTCGAAGCACTTCATACGAAAGCTCAAGTCTCAATTCATTACGGATGGCAATCTTGGATCTGGATCAATGATAAAATTTGGTGGAAGTCAAGTTGGACCAGATCGATTATCATGTTAGGTCTTGGAGCTACTGTCTGCTTTCTGGCAATGTATTGCTATCTCAGGCTAGGATCACTTCGTCAAATTCAATCACTCTACGAGTTGAAAGAAGATCTAAATGCTGGTACAACACTCAATGGAGCTGAATTTGAATTAGGTGAGTTGTCGAGAAGAATTGGCAGGCTGCTTTAACATAAGCTGATGACTTTCATCCTATGTCCTTATAGAGTCAGACGAGTACGAATTTGAAGATGATAGTGGTGCAGAAGCATCGCAAGATTCTGGACATGTTCGACCACTGCGAAGACTTTTTCATCTTCGCAATGGACATCGTAGAAGTGGAAGCAAAGAATCAGCCCTATTCCGAAGAAATGGAAGCATTGTTCGAATAACAAGCTCTGATCCTCGATCTACCTTGTCATCCTCTCCTATTCAATTTGACTTGGAATCTAAAACTCCTTTGGAATTCGCTCAAGACTCAACAGCAGCTACTATTATCCAGCACACTGGCTCTGTTGCTAGACGAAGGTGTGAAAGTGGGCGTCTGTTGAATGGCATCAGCAGTGGTACTTCTCCGTCAAGGACAGCTTCTCCCATGAATCGTAATCCTATTGCACGCACTACTTCCCCTTTGGGAAATTCAGCATCACCTCTTCGAATTGCCAGATCACACAGGCGTATTCACAATAAAGGAGGTAATGATACCTCGACATCGGCTTCTTCACCCGAGCTAGGGGCTTTAGAAGACGGTGCTGATCAGTTCTCTTCAGCCTCAAGTCACTCACTTACTTCTGCTGGGTCAGATTATGAGGACGCAGAAGGGTCTACACCAGCACGTCCAGGTCCTCCTTCCATCCTGAAGCGAAATCCACAAATTTATGTCAGTATACCCAGGTTGGATCCTAGTACATTGCACTCATTGAATGGTGATGTATTCGGGGAAGATAGAACAAGTGGTTTAGGTCATTCAAATGAATCATCAAGCAGCAGTCTTGAGAATGAAATGCCATTCCTCATACCTTCTCCTTCGAATACTGTGGGTAGGCTTCCACCAGGAGCAACTCATGCACCCTCTTCTGCACTTCATCGTAGATCAATGTCACCTAGATTAGGATCTTTTACCGCAGCTCAAGCTCGTGCAATCTGGCCAGAGAAGAGGCGAAGAATGATTCGATTACAAGAACCAGACTGGACTCCTTATGTTGAAGTACACGATCGAGCTAGGGAGAGGTTGGAAGCAGCAGCTCATGTAGCAGCTAATCCTGGATCAATTTCACCTCAATTAAGTGGGCAGCATTTCACTAACTCAGTTTCAACCAAGCCGCAAGTAGAACAGAAGGAAGCTACAGACGGAAGAAAAGTGGCTGAAGAGGAGGAAGAAGAGGAATTTTGGTTTGAGAGATATTCGCAATCCACTGCTGCTGCTGGTCGTGACTGGGATTGGAGAAAGAGGAGGAAAGCTAGACAGATGGCAGCAGCAGCAGCAGCAGAAGCGGGCTTAGAAGGCGAGATTTCGGCTTCAACAGATGCTTACTTGGATGGGACTTCTGATGATTTACCAGAGAGCATTCCTGAAGCTAACAATGTCGGAATGACAGATGTACAATTGCAAAAGCAGCGTAAAGAGCATGCCATTCGTACAAGCCAGCAGCAAGAAGAACAGCAAGCTTCATCTAAGCTGGTCAAGAATGATCAGGAAAGAATGTCTAGACCAACATTGAGCATTACTACCAATGATTCATACCTTCTGAATGGTGCAGGGCAAGCAGATACAAATAGTAATTTGAATTGGAAGCCGAACAATTCTCCTCTGGGAATGGCAATGCGATTGAAGAGGTATTCAAGTCGAGATTCTACTACAGACTCACCCAAAGAAGAAGGAAGTCACACAATCATCAATGGCTTCTCAATGTCAGACTCAAAATTGGACGTTAGTGTAAGTGATAATAGTACTTCACTCTTATCTTTAAATGGTCGCAAATTATCTAGTCAAAGGCCTTCAAGGAAAGAAAAGGGTAATTTTTCTCGAATGAGAAGATTATCAGAATCAAATGCCAAAGAAGCAAAAGAAGCAGTCAGTGTACCAAATCGATTCAGCAGTTTGACTCCGAAAATGGTCAAAAGAAGCCTTATTGCCAAGAGGGAAAGAGATGCTGCAATTACAGCACAATTGTTGGCAGAAGCCGAAGAAGTTGCGACAGATGAAGATGAACAGCAGGATGGAAATCAAAAGCATCACTCAAACTTGACATCAAATGGTGTAACAATATCAAAGGGATTGAGAAAGAGTGCGTCTTCTTCTTTACTGCAAGATACCTATCTACATGGGAACAACGATTTGAATGAAATATCACCTCAAAGTAGCGCAGATGTTTGGAGGGATCCAAACTCGATTTGGAGTAGCGCAGATGCTTATGGATTATCACAATCTAATTCCACCAACATTACATCACCATCACTTGCACGTCATCCCTCCGCGCCCTCTTCGAATGGCTATCGTTTAAAATTAGGTGAAAATCTAAGTCGACAGGATTCAAAGCAAGATTCAATAAGTTCAGGCGGTTCAAGATCATACAATAGCCCTCAAGATCCTCCTGTTTTCACAAGCAGGCCTCGAACAGGTTCAAGATAAGGAATTTTGTCAAGTGCTACAATGGCATCCCATGGCGAGACTGATGTTTCTAGCAGAAGACCTTATCGAGATGATCCTCCCTTGCATATAGAGCAGTATTGAAATGTCGTCGAAGAATATTTACGGAGAGCGTTTGATCTAAACCACTTCTCTTACTAATCCACACTCATACATACATCCGGTACTTTATACTAAAACACTGTCATTTTACATTTCCTTTTCTATGTCACACATCGACACACATACACACATACCCAATCAATCCTCTAGTAGTCGTCTCCATTCTAGTATTTATACCACCCATAATCTTACATTGATTTGATCACTTTTGTTCATGCATTTTTTAGACTACCCATTTTGAAGCCTTGTCCTAATTTTCTTGCTTGGTTTATATTGTCGCAATTTGATTCTTGAATGCAAATATGACCGCCATTGTCCATCTTTCCAGAAGATGAATCCGGATATGGGCATCTGATCTGCAAAGTGTGATACATGGGACGCAAAGTTAGAGACAGACTTGAGCTTAATGTCTACTAGTGTCTCTCACCTGATGTGGAAATGGGCAGGGACAATTGGCGGGTGATGACACGCAAGAAAGAGTTTTTGGACAAAGGTATTGAGTGCAGGTCGCTAAATGATGAACAAGAAAAATCAGCACCAAAATCCCTTTCTTTCAACACCTACGTAACCTTACCTGCTTCCACTCTTGCTTCGAACCAATTGGCATCGCCACTCTAAAAAGAATAGACAACAAAAATATAATTGGAATCTTTGTTGCGCTCTTTTTGCTACCCTGTTCAACTCACTGGAGGTGCTTCCTGCTCTCGATGTTCAAATTGTTGACCGCCACCGAAAAAGTTTTGAAAAATCTGTGCATATGCTGAGGCTGAACATATGGCAAAGATCGCTAGCCATGACATTAGCATTGAATTCTTCATGATCGTCAACGTATAATTATTGGTGAAGAAAGAAGTCAAAAAAGTCAACGTGGAAAGTGAAAAACCCTATGAACTAATGCCAGGTTGGCTCGAGCGCGAGCGCTTTTGGGACATTGAGGTAAATAAACAAAAAAAATAAAAAAAAAAAAGTAAAAAAGTTGCGTTCTTCTTTTGCTTTGCACTTCTTTCATCATCATCTAGGCAAAGCGGAGCTACAGAGAGGAACTGGGCAATGGCTTCGCCTTTTCCTTCTCGATCCCGATTGTCAAAGTCCTCTCTTTCTACTCCAAATCGAGCATCTAGCAGTAGTACTGGTATTGGCACTAACATTCCCAAAACACCATCCACACCATACGAAATATACCAACGAAATAACTCTCCTCTTCCATCAACATCGCCTCGATCAAAATCAGCTTTTCTGCCATCATCTAGTTCACAGCCTATACTAGCAGCTTATAGAAGGAATGCAGGTTTCGGAAGTCCAGGCGTAGGTAGATCACCTCGTTATAGTCAAGGAGTTGGAACCCCAAAGGATATAGGTAGCCCACGAGCCTCCAATGGACCTCATAAAGTACCTCTCAATAGAACGCCAAAATTTGTTCGAAGAAAATCTATGAAGCAGAAGTGAGCCTTTTATATATTGCAGAAAGAAGGCTCGCTATATATGCTAATTTGAACTTGCTCTCTCTCCAATTGCAGAGCAAAAGAACTACCTTCAACGATTTATGACTGGATTATCTTCTCGCCATGGTTGGACTTTAGTGATCCTGCCATTGGATACCCCGCTGGCCTTCTGTTACATTTAATTAGTCTTCTGAGCCTTGTTGTTCACCCAGAGGGCCCACTTCATCTTTCGTGGGGAGGAAACGGAGCACGAGCAAAAACAAAAGCACTCTTTGCAAGTCAAGGCGGCGGAGGCGGCCTTGCATTTAAGCGAAGACAAGCGCAAGAAGATGCTTGGAAATGGTTTGCAACTATGATTGCCTTTATCGTTTTGGTTGCTGCTTTTGCCAATGCATATAATCTATTCACTGCCAGAAGACGGTATCACCTTTGGATGAAGCCGACTACCGAAAAGATCTCCAGCGACAATGCTAGCTTAGTAGACCTACCACACGCTATCGAGGAGAAACGTAAGATGGACATTCATGAGCGAGTAGTAAAAATGGCATCACGATTCATGTCAATACTAGCAAAAGGTTTACTATGGATTCTAGATCAAGCGCTTCATCAACTTCGAAACATACCCTATTTTGGCATAGTCGTCCGCTTTCTTTTTCCACCTACATTGTCTCGCAGAATGAGACAATCTCCTCCAGCTCCACTGGACAATCAGATGCATGCTTTAGACATGTGGACAGCTCCCGAAGTTCAATTACGAATCTTTTGCTTATACTCTCCACTTCATGCTCTATTTTATTTCCTTCATCTCAAAAACAATCATGGCTTTACACATTTTGTCACTGTCTTTGCTCTAATGGCAATTGCTTCTGCTCAGGTTACTCTTCTCGTTCATTTCTATACGGACTTGGTCAAAGACAAAAATATCATTGCTGGTGAAGTCTTACACGAATATAATGAAAAAGTGAGTCAGTAGTACAAATCCTATGTACATTAATAAATAAATAAAAAAAATCTTTTACTAATCATGGACCTCTCCTCTAGTTTGTCCTGCCCCTTGCTATGCCTGCTATGAGAGATGCTAGCACAATGACGGAAGAAGCAGAACGAAGCGCTGCCAAGAGACAGACTTGGACTAATCGTAGGCATTCCAGTGATGAAGACAGAAGCGAGGATAGTCAAAAACCAGTCACGAGAAGAAAGACGGGAAGTAATCTTCGTAAGAGATAATACAAGCATTGAAATGTACAAATTACAGATACAATTACATATATCGAAAAAATTTATTGCGGTGAAGAAGATGGAGGCCATTGTGATGAAGGTGGCCGAGCAAGGCCAAAGAAGGGTTGCTGCGGGTCATATGAGTTGTTTTGTGCATTCAAGTGAGGATTGGAATAGTATGGAGTAGGGGGAGGTTGTTGTTGTGGTGCAGTGTGTAGATGACTTTGGTAGTGGATGGGTGGTAACATTGGCATTTGTTGTTGCTGCTGTTGGAGTGCCCATTGAGTATAAGCATTGTATTGTGGGGCGGAATACGGTTGCTGATAGGAAGGTTGCGCAGGTAGTGGAGGTGCAATCTGAGAAACAGCTGAATCTTCATCATCATAAGATAGTGCAAAGGGTTGATTGCTTGACTCTTCAGCATCTCGATGAATCGGTGCCGCAGTCGGTCGCATAGGTAGACTGTGCTTTGTAGGTCTAATAGTTGCACCATCAGTTATTCCTGCTCTGCCTCCATCAGGATGACCCCTCTTCTTTCCTTTGCCCTTTGACGCCTTTGCATTCCTCTTGTGCATAGCTTCGGCTTCATCATCACTAAACTCTCGTTCATCATCACCGACTTCTTCATCCCATAAATTACTTGCATCACTACCCTTTCCTAAAGCTCGAAGTGCTCTAGTCAGAACATAAGTGCTATTGCTTGGAACATAGCTTACTTCTCTTCCAACTTTGATCATATCTTGATTAATATGAGAAGCAGAGGAATAACGAAGGGCATAAAGGGGTGATAAGACTGATCCAAAAGTTTCAAAAACGACTCCCAAGACATTACGATCAGTAAAGGCCAGTAAACTTCCGGTATCCAAGACGCTGTATTCACCCTCTTCTTCACCTTTACGACCGTGCATATCAAAAGGAGCCTTGTAAATTGTGCTGAGCATTTGTTGCTGCGGCTGCTGACCAGGTGCTTTTCCGACGTCTTGAGCAACTACTACAACACAGTCCACAATCGAGTGTACCTTTCCAAGTGGTCTGATTTCCTTTTCAGCTGGCACAATACTATAAGGGGGTGGATCAACTGTAGGCTCGAGAATCTCATTCTTAGTGGCTGGTCCCTGTCCAGCAATTCCTCCACCGTCTTCTTCATCACTGGAACCAGCATCTCTGACAACTTGGCCCCTTCTTCCTTTCTTGTTGGCAGTCTGTGAAGTAGTAGACGAGCTCGAAGAGGAGGAATCGCTGTCTGAGTCTGAAGAGTCGGCACTATCTGAATCGGAAGCTAATTGGCCGACAAGCGAAATTGCTCTCTGCAGCATCGTCTGTGCTGCTCCATCAATGTGTGTTGTGCTTTCCTCCATTTTTTTGCTTTCTGAGGATTTGATTTGATCGATCGACTCGTGAGTATCATCCCATCCTGCAGGCAAGCTCGCTTTTGTTCCTCTAGATGCAAATACTAGATCTCTCAATCTCTGTAGCTCAGATGGACCACCTTCAGAGGCATCAGCACTCGTCGATGCGTCCGCTGCAACTTTTGTATCCCTCATAAAAGATTTGTCGAGAGAATCTGACACTTCATTAGAATTTGGCTTATTGGCAATTTCCTCGAACGTTTCCCTTGATTCCTCTAGCGCTTCGACACTCCTTTCAATACCTTCATTCGCTTCGACACTGTTGAGCAATGACGCGGCTTGAACGGCGTTTGCTGGAATGATTCCTTGGTATTCCTCTATTGATGGCTCTGAGACGTCCTCTCTAATCTCACCATTTGCCAAGCGTTCTTGGGATACGACATTCTCTTCTGCCTTTACTTCCTGTTGTGCGCTCCTGTCTAGCGCTTCAACTTTATTGCTTGCATGTGAGCTGTCGATCTTCACAGCAGGATATACACTTTCAACACCATCAGCTTCCTCGTGCTCTTCTTTGGTGATGTTGGAGTGCTCATCGAGCTCTAAAGTAGCCATTGCTGGGTCATGGATAAGATGCTACACGAGAAGAAAGCTCTAAAAATTGCAAAGGAGGAAAGAAAAATGACAAAAATAGGTACCGGTATTGAAATTTTTGCAACACGTGATAGAACGAAACATGGCAGGCCAGATAAAAAAAAATTCCAGAGCAATTCAATTATGACCCCGACTGCTCCTAAGAAACAAAAGATTGATCCAACCATGCTGTATCACCAAGAATACTCTCTTTTGACAGCGGTTGCCAAAGTTGATAGGAGAACTTTGCTCTCTGATCCGTATTAGCACCAGGTCCTTGATTTTTATATTCGTTGAATTTGACATATTGGGTCCTTTCATCACCTTTATGCCAAATATCCCACCCTAGAGGATTGATAAAAGCACTCAGATACGTGAATTGAACCATTGCTTCGCCATTTTTACCCCAAGGTCTTGCCAGATAAACAGATTGAGGATGTTGATCCTTTTGTGCAACGATATTGGACTTATCAATGACAAATTTAGCGTGATCATTTACATCATTACCACCTGGAGCCATAATCCAACCTTCTTTGATGGTAGGAAGTGAGATATCGCAACGATGGAAGAAGGCGTGTCCACGAGTGCCAAATATGATATCTGTAGCTCCTGTAATGGAACATTTAGCAAAATAGTGAGTACCAAAACTAGATTGTAATGTATCTTGATATCCAAAGATGCCACAACCATAATAACCTTGCCTTTCTCCCTTTGCAGATAGAGCTAAAGCTTGAGAACCTTGTCCAAATGAATTGGCTGCATTGATATTATACATTCTAAAGTCATTGGAATGAACTCTTAGTGTTGCAGTTTCATCATTATTTGGTTTATTCTTTTGACTATTGCCGTGAGTGATGGTTACTTTATTATTGGTGTAAGACCAACGGTCACTTGTTTCACCATAGATTGTGATACCATCTTGTCCTTTTTTGATTAGTATAGCTTCATCATATGTTCCAGCTTGAACATAGATGACTTTCTTACCTGGTCCTGTAGCATCTATCGCTTCTTGAATCGTACCATACTGATTACTGCTTGGTTTCTTACTAACAATGAGAGCATCTGGTGGAGGTGACGATTGATCAGTGTAATCTCTACTAAATAGTGTAGATGCGACCAAGGAAGGAACAGGGGTAGCAAAGATTGGGATAGCAGCAAATGTGCAGAATGCGAGCAAGAGATGAAAGAGGTTCATGGCGGGTAGTTAATTTGCATCGTATAGCATTATCAATGTCAATGATGGTCATTCTATTTATATTTCTTTATATCCTTGGTCAAGATTTTTGACTTGCTTGACGACCTGGGCTGAAGATTACAAGACATATACGACCATTCAAACCCACCAAATCTCTTTTGAAAGTCAAAAGTGACAAACGAAGAACCTTCAGGAATGCTGGCACGGACTTGCGACGATTACCAATGTCATTAAATGAATTCAATTGAACCTTCTGAATGGCGCAGAGACTGAAGCTTATAAAATTATACTTTGCGCTTCTCTAAATTGACAAAAAATAATTGTGAAGAAAAGGTTTCGCACGCCCAGACAAATGAAACGGCGCTTTCATCGACTGATTTCACAAATCTTCAGCAGCATTCAAGCGAAGCCATAATTGTAGCGGATAGAGAATTGATTGCGGCACTTGAATAGTTATAGCTTATTTACTTTGCTTAGATTTGAGAACTCAGGATCCTCTTCCGCCATATTTCAAGTACAGATTGTTCTTTAAAGAAAGATCCGTGTCATTAAAACTCCCAAAGAAAGATTCAACGTTATTTTTAATCGCTACTTTTATGATATTAAGGATGTGGGTTCATAAAATAAAGAGTAAATGTTATACATAGCCCATATAGGCTCAAAGACAAAGAAAAAGAAAGTGTCGTGTAAAATAATATAAATTATGATTTATGACCCTTTTGAAGTGAATCCAAAAATGTATCTGATGTGTCTGTCTCTGGATGAATTTGTATTTGACCACCACTGAAAAGTTGCCAAGATGACAAAGAAGGATTACCAGCTGCTGGGTCAAGACGACTAGCTTGAGGTGGATTTGTTGGTCTCCAATCACCTCCGATACCTGCACCAATTAGAGCAGGTACTAAAGCACCAAGAGCTGATGGATGTACACCAGCATCATTCAACTTTCTTAATCGACTTTTACCCATATATGCCACTCTTGATCTTCCACCTCGAATCTTGGCAAAAGTTCCTAGTTCTTCTGCCACTTCACCAATCGCAGGCTCTTCCCATTGTGATTTGAGATCTTCAGCAGCAATCTTGGGGTCAATCTTGTGTGTTGGTAATGCATTAGGATCAGGCATCCAACCCAATTTAATCAGTACATCTTCAATGGGTGCAGTTGGAATCAAACGAATAAGGATACCAATAGGCCAAGATATAATGCCTCCAATAATAGTGATGGCCCATTCTCTTCCTTTAAGTGGGACAACACTGAATGCAGCTCCTCCCTTGTATGAAATCAAAATTTGAAGTCCTACTTCAATCAAGATTATACCAATAAACCAAAAGTTACGTTGAAGTCCCTTGAAAAAATTCAATTCACGATTCAAACTTCTACAGTTGACTTGATTAAAAAGTTGACACCAAACATACAAGTTGAAGATGAGTGCTCTCAAGACATTTGCATCTCGAATTTCTCCAATAGGGTCATGATGATTTAAATTAAGAAGTTTTGGACCAGCAAAGTTGAGTGTAAGAACCAAGGCGAATTGATAGATGGATTGACCAACAATCATTTTCCACATATCTGTTGTAATTAAAGGTGCGTCTCGACGATCTGGTTTACGATTCAACAATTCAGGAGAAGCAGGATCCGTAGCCAAAGCCAAGGCTGCAAGTGTATCCATAATTAGATTAATCCAAAGAAGTGCTACTGCTCCAAAGACGGGTGTCTCATCCTTTGAAGCAACCGCAGAAATAAATGTAATTCCTACTGCACCAATGTTTACCGAAAGTTGGAATTGTAAAAATTTACGAATACTATCACCAACAGCACGACCCCACATGACAGCAGTTACAATACTTTCAAAGTTGTCATCCATTAAAATGATATCACTTGCTTCTCTTGCTACTTCTGTACCTGCAATACCCATACTGAAACCGACATTTGCTGTCTTTAGTGCTGGAGCATCATTTGTTCCGTCTCCTGTTACGGCAACAACATTATCCATCTTTTTCAAACATTCTACCAGAATCTTTTTATCTTCAGGACTACATCGAGCTAATACTTGAAGTCGAGGTACAATAGTCATCATATCAGAGTCATTTAATTTACGAAAGACTGGACCTTCCATGATAATTCCACCTGGGGTAAAGATGCCACATTGAGTAGCAATAGATCTAGCAGTGAGAACATTATCACCAGTGCACATTTTTACTTGAATACCAGCTTTACCACAAGTTGCAACTGCATTTCGTACTCCTGGTCGAAGAGGATCTTCAATACCGGTTATAGCAATCAAGGTCATTTCTTGAGCCAACGATTCATAAGTCACTAAACCATCTTCATCCACAGCTGCATTTGCAGGTGGCCAGGATTCAAAGTCTTTGTAGCACAAAGCAATGGTACGTAATGTTTGATTTGCATAGAAGATGATGGTCTTGTTAATATTGTCTCGAGCTTCCTCGGTAAAGGCAGTAGCGGTAATCTTTTCTGATGGTGAATGTCGATTGACTTCAACGTGATGAGTACATAGCTTGCTAAGAATTTCACTAGCTCCTTTGACATGCATTCTATAACCGCCTTCAGATTTCTTAACAACGACTGCCATTGCTTTCCTTTCCGAACTAAAAGGATAATTTGTTACAACTTCACTTCGAGCTCTTGATGCACGATAGTCTTGCCATCCTAGATCTTTTGCCATCTTTAGTAATGCAGTTTCAGTTTTTGATCCGACAAAATTATTACCAGAAGCGTGTTTCGCTTCTGTGGCATTCTCCTTTTTTAGACCAATTCTTTGTTTAAATTTACCAAGGGCACTTTGCTTCTTTGAAGCAGCTGCTTCTGCTACTGACTCTGCTGCCTCTGACTCTTCAAAAGCAGTTGAATTGACGGCAATGGCATCATTTAATAGTTCTCGCAATGGACCATCGATGACACTGCTCAAATCCTTTTGATCAACAGCCCAGTCCTTCATTGAGTTTTCTCTAGGTTCCAATCTAACTTCCACTCTGCCTTTATTTTCATCGAGATTATGGGCAAACTTGAGACCAACTCCTACACTTCCTGCTACAACTGACATTTCATTTTGTGTTAGTGTTCCAGTTTTGTCTGTGCAAATTACATTGCTATTTGCACTAGTTTCACAAGCAGATAACATTCGAACCAATAGATTTTCCTTTGTCATTCTCTTGGTAGCAAAGGCAAGGGCTAGAGTAGTGGCGAGAGGAAGACCTTCTGGTACTGCTACGACAATGATTACTACAGCCGAGATTAAGATGTTGATAAAGTTTTGTGCCTTTTCATTTGGTGTTCTCTGAACTCCATCAATCGGTTTCGCCAATTGAACAAAGAATCGGATCATGAGAGCGGCAAAGAGGAGGATACCTGCTGCACTTCCCGCATAAGCAATAATTTCAGCAAGTCGATTTAGTTTGGCTTGTAAAGGTGTCATTTCGCTATCGGTTCGGAGCGACATGAGTAGCTGAGAGAGAGGAAAGAGATCAAGATAGTCATTAGTATGGAGTTGCAATCACAACACAGGTATGCAATACAAGTATCTCACCTTTCCGTTAAAGCTATTGGGTCCGACTGCAATAACACAGTATTCACCCATTCCTTCCAGGCAACGAGATCCAGAGATGAGAAAACAGTCACGATTTGGGACTTTTGCTCCCGTCTTCTCAGCCTTTTCCAAGTCTTCAATGCATTCTTCATAAGGAATCTTGCGAATCATGTCACTTTCTCCGGTAGCACCAGATTCATCGCATTTCACATTGTGACCTCGAAGGAAGATACCATCGCAAGGAATAATTTCACCAGGTTCCAATTGTAAAACATCTCCTACTTGAACACTGTGTACGCTCAACAGCATAGGAGCACCTTGGCGAAGTACTTTTACATCTCTTTCTTCCTTTTTGGCATTGAGAACTTTGAATTGACGTTCCTTTTGCCAGTCATTGAGAGATCCGACAATATCAACGATGGCTACAGCAACCAAGATGGCAACTCCTTCTACCCAATCTACTGCAGGTAATAGACACTCTTCTTCACCTGGGAGTGGATTCTCACAAGGAATACGCTCTCGAGGCGCACCAAAATCAGTATAAAGACCCAGAGCTAGTGAGACAACGGCAGCAATACAAAGCAGTATCAAGATCTTGTCTTGTAATGCTAACCACATGAGAAGCAGCAAACTTTTACTCTTCTTTTCCGGCAACACATTTTGTCCATACACTCGTTCTCGATCTTCTGCAGTGGCCCTTACCCATCCCTCGGGCCTTTGCTCGCCGCTATCTTTACTTTCTAGATCATTTCCTTCCTTTGACGCATTCACAGGAAGTCCACGAACAGGATCTGTACCAAGCGAAGCCAAGAGGTACTTCAATCCACCCATTTCGCGCAATCTACTGACACTCTTTGGATCGACGAGGTCACTTAATTCCATAGGCTTGAACACAAAAGGTGTTGGATCAATATTCTTCCTTTTCTCTTTTTCTTCTTCCAATGCCTTTGCTTGTGCTGCTACTCTCCCTTGTCTGGTGTGGCTCCTCAAGTTCGCCTTGAATTTCTTCCAGCCTGAAGCATTCTCTTCTATAACTTCATCAGCATGTTTAGAGACCTTTGCCTTTTCAATTTGCTCCGCTTGAGTTTCAACTCGCTCTTCACCATCTCCAATAGATTTCTTTGTAATGGGTGAAATATTATCATGGTCAGCTTTATCTGAATCACCATGTGTATTCTCGCTTGTTTCCGTCTTGCGTGTTACGGTCTCGCTGGCATCAGTGAATGCAGAAGCAAAGCTAGTTTGTCGTAGATGACCACGCTTTTTTGTAGGATCATTGTCTCGCAAAGCTAAAGATGTCTGATATGCTGGTACTCCTCCTGCTCCAATATCCGACAATTCAGAAGTGGCGCTTAGTGTAGGCGATGATGGAGAGACAACTTCAATTTCTTCTGATGCTCCAGGAACTTGCAAGCTTGCATTCCGAGAGTGGCTCGCTCCCTTTTCCGAGCCTTGAATTTTGCTTTCCTGCTCTTGAGATTGCTGGTTCACCCTTTCAAAGCCTTCTGTAGTAGTAATGATCGTTGGTAAGATCGAATTACCACTCATCTTGATATGCTGCTGCTGAATAAAGGGTCGAAAATGTAGCAGATTTGAGTCAGATAGCAGATGAAAATTGTGACTTTGAACTCGAGACCGCTATCGCTTTCTTGAATTCTTTTAGCTGTGCTTGATACTGTCGGCGGGCGGAAGGGTGGCGTATAATCCTTTGTAGGCGTATGAGTGATTAGTGCGCCAATTTATTGCTGCAGGAAGTTTGGTGCAGAGCGGTACGTGTCCCTGAGACCTGATAAAGACAAGTACCCTCTTGATACGTATCAAGAAGTTTGTTTAATCCGTAAAGGTGATGACTGAGGAAGTTTTTAAGAATAAAATGAAGGGGGTGCAACTTGTGTATGGAACCTTTTGTACTTCCACTTAGGTGGCACTGCCCACGCAGTAACAATGAGGAAAGATTCGTCTGAGCTTGGAATTGCACCGCTCTCTATCAATTACCAACAGCCTGTACCCTGCCAAGAAGTTAAGACATCTATGCCCAAAAAAAAAAAAAGTTTATGGGCGATTGAATGGGGGGGGGGTCCCATTTACACTCTATCAAAGCAAATAAGAAAAATCTCTCAATCGCTTTACTTTTATTTCATTGTCCACACCTTTTTTTTTTTTTTTTCAAAGACACCAAAAATAGAATTCCCTGTCTAATCCTTTCTTTTATTTTATTTTTACATTATAGAAACCAGTAGAGCTCACCCTTACAAAAGACGCGGCAAATAGAAACGGTAGAAGCGGGCCGCTAAACCTTTAAACACAGCTTCTGCTGATATAAATATTTCTTTTCAAGGCCTGTACTGTTTCCAAAGAGGGAACAAGAAGAAAATAATAAAAAGAAAACTTCCTTTGTTCTCGAAGTCTAGGTTGGGCTGTGCCTTGTTGATTTGACAAAGATGATGCTGTAATACCATGACGTTTGTGCCAAGTCGATTTTATATCAAATAAAAAAGTCTTGGCACTTGGTGCCAAGACCAAATAAAAAAATAAATTGCCTGGATCTGAAAATCTCGTGTTTCGCGTCGTGTTCATTTTTTCCTTCTTATGCACTAATACTTTTGTCATCATGTAGTCATGATTGGTCGTTTAGTACCACTACCAAATTTGCCTTCTCGTAATTTTCTCTCACAGTCAATCAATTGAGATCTAGTATCCTCTAATTGATGAACTGCATTAAAGCGGGCTTTATCGAACCGCTCTGCTTCTGCTTGAATTGCTTCTTGTGAAAGAGCGTCAAAAAGAGCTCCAGACGAATTGTATAGAGGATGAGGAGGTTTAATTCCAGATTCTTGGTTAATATCCCTTCCTTGTGGTCCGCTCGATTCATTAAGGTGACTCAAGGCAGTCTGATAATTATTGTAGGCAGCCACATCACTGAAAGCTTGAGATGATTGGGTAGGGAGACTATAAGAAAGAAGAGGTGGCACATAATGTGTCAATGAGATGACAAGAGCCTTTTCGACACTTCCTTGTCAAACTTACGGTGTAGGAGGATTCGCCAAGAGGATTTCATAGAATGCTTCTGTTGGCTCTGGAAAGACAATTTCATCGTAAGACCAAGAGTGAACGACGGGTGGATGCTTAATCGAAGATGATCCGGACGTTGGTTGTTCCATAGGCGCTTGAGTCATTGAAGTCAAATTAGGTTGCTCCTCTTCTCGCTTGACATCTACTTGCATTGAGGTATCTTCTTCAGTATTTTCGCCCATTTCTGAAACATCTCCTCCCACCACTTCTGAATGTACAATTTCGCTAATCTCTTCTGTTTGATCTTCGATTGCATTCGTTGTCGAATTTGGTGCTCTTAGTGCAATAGGATGCCATGGATGCAGCTTCAATCGATGATATGTCGTTATAGGTTTTTCTCCAGACTCTGGTACAAATAAAATCTTAATCTGTACATCAAATTCTCCCCATCCAGTCTCTGTCACTTGAAATGGTGCCTTGTCAACATCTAAAAATTAAGAGAGAAAAAAAAATTTTAAGTAGCAGGTCAGTCAAAATAAATCCAACTTTACATACTTCGATTTGATTGAGGATAAGTCTCGTGTAATTTAAATGTCACTCTTTTGATAAAGTGTGAGATATCGTCCTTTCCACCTACCATCTTGTGGTAATCTGTCTCATGCTCTCTTCCTCTTGTGCTTACTCCAGATGTCGCAGCAGGAGTTTGAGCATTCCCTACAGCCGGTGTAGCAGAATCTTCTCGTGTCGTATTAATTGAAGTAGTAGATGTGGATGATTCAGGATCATTGACAGTAGGTAATGGATGTGAAGCTGCACTTCGAACAGCAATTGTCCATTTATGAGTATGATCAGGAGGGCTAGTAATCTTTTCCACTGCAGACAATGGAGTAGCTGTACTTCCAATTAGGATGGAACGATGTATAGCAATACCCTGAAACCAATCGTATATTTCAGCATTATTGCTATAAATTCATTGAAAATTTACTCACCCTTATCCGCTTATTGGTCGCCATGATGGACGCGAAACGAAAGCTTCGCAGAATGGTCATCTGCTAAAAGGAAGGCGGATAGATTGGGCACGTGATTTTTCAGGATTGAGAAGATTGAACGAAAAAATAAGAGCTTGTGCTATACTACACCATTATCTCATTCCAACGGTGATTCCCTCAACTTCTCATCTTTTCACAGTATGCCACGTAAGATCCCAACCCAAGTAGACCAGTCACTATCTCGACTGCTAAAAGGAGGTTACTTGAAGAGGACACCCATTTCTTATCAAACTCTACTTTCAAATCCACCAAATTCCCTTCCTCCTAGAGCTCCTAGTCAAAGATCTGGAGATGTTTTCCCTCAATCTACTTCAAGTTCTACTACCTTGAACGCAATTACTTCAACTTCCAGTAAAAAGCCTTTTGATTCCAAAAAGAAGAGTCAATTGATGCCCAAGCTTACACCTCAACCAATTGTATTTCTTGCCGATCGTGTTCGACAGCGATTTTATCAAGATCATCCTTGGGAAACATTTCGACCTCGTACGCTAGTTGAAGGTGCTACTTTGCAGGAAGTTAAGGTTCCCTATCCCGAAGCATCAGATTTGTCAGCTTGGGGTAGAAATCCGAGTCCAGAAGAGTAAGTGGTATTTTTACTAAAAGGCGAGTACAGACCTTGTAGCTAATCTATCAGCACTCTCTTTTGTATCGTAGTGTCGTAGCTTGCACTATCCACCTACATAAAAACCACTCATTGTCTCTCTCGCAAGCTTATCACCATACATTATCTTCATATCATGCCTTGAGAGCTGAGCATGAACATGCTTCTAGATCAGCAGTTCTTGAAGCTAGATCTTATGGAGCAGTTTTTGCCATCTCGAGTAATGGAAAACCGACAGCGGCAGTTGAGATAGAAAGAGGATATAGAAAGGAAGCTGAAGAGCTTAAAAAGGGAGCAGCATACTTTAGGCAAGTCTATCGAGGAGGTGCCATAGATGCAGCAGCATCTATAGGAAATCTTACTTCGAGAGTTGTACGAGTCAAAAACACATCAGATCAATACTCGAGAGGTCAATTGTATCTGAAAGCAGCTTTGGAAGCGAGAGATGGGGTAAAAGAGGAAGTGACACCATCAGCAGGGATCGAGGCAGCAAAAGACGAGGTAGCAGTAGAGATGAACAAACGACAAGACATTCCTGATGCAATTCAACAGGAAGAAGTGCTTGAAAAGAATAGCATTGGCAGGAATGCGAGCCTGTAAAATAAATATATTGCAGAATGACAGAATTGTGTAGTATGTATTGCGAAAGTGATGTTTGAGATTCTCTCGGCGGTCCTCAATAACCAGCTTCACAAACCCATTGGTCAATGTTTTAGCCCCGTCTAGGAGGTGTGACATCTTCATCGCTCTCGTCACCGACGTCGAAAATTTCTTCAGTATCATTGTCCCTCTGAGCCGTTTCATGTCTTCGTGATACACCTCCATTTGCCAAATTTGTCGTTGACTGACGATATGTTGCGTCGCTGTAAGTCTCTTCATCTTCATCCCTACCATCTCTGACGATGAAGCGATCCATTTCATGAGCTCCTCCGTCTTCAGCGACGTCAAGTCCAAGTTGACCTCGTTGTAGCCTTGCTTTTCGACGTAATCGCAAAAGTATGTATACACCACAACTGACAAGTAATAAAAGCACTATTAATGCAGCACTGCCAGCATTACTAATTTAAAGGAAATTTCTCAGAATTATTTGTCACCCCTCTCTATATCCTGTCAAATTACTTACTAATACGCCGCCCACTTTGCCTCATCTGCTACCTGTTCTTCACTTTTACCATCTACACCTGGAATCATAGGTCTTTCATCCTTTGCCGAACCTCCTCCTAAACCACCGAGTACAACTAAACGATCATCCTCGCCAGATAATCGACTTGGTATCCTTGCACTTGGTCCTGCCGCTGCCACTAAATCTACACCCATGAAGCGAAGCATCATGTCATGTGCTTCAATTGGTTTATCGAATCCTACCATATGTGATGCGTCTGCTATTGAAACATATGTCATGTTTCGATTACTTCTCCAGTAACCTGCTAAAGAATTATTTACAAACCATTCTCTCTTCTCTGGTGCACCCCAGCCTTGTCCACCCCATTGTAACCTCTCTGGAATTCTCTCTACTCCAATATGGTTGCAAATCAAGTCTTTATCTCCAGCAAATAACATGACTTGAACACCTGCGTCTAATATTTCTGGTATAAGTGTTACTGATGCCTTTCCTTGGTTATCTCGAAGAGCTGAGCCAACACGATGGTTGCATTCGATCCATGCTTCTGGTTTGTGAATTGTATCAACATGTAAGGCTTTTCGAACATCTTCTCGAGCCAAATATGTGTAAGTGGGTGCAAGAGTGGGTGGCCAATTCATGCCACAAGCAGGTGCAGTATCTGATAATCGTACGTCATAGATGTTGATGCAATGTTGTTCTTTCCCTTGTCTTGTTGTAGTTAAGTCAATAATCTTGGAAAGAATTCCATCACATTCGGGCACGTTACGCCGATCTCCTGTCTCTTTCTCAAGTGCTGCCTTACATACTTGAACGACCTTATTAGCTTCAGCGTATTCCTGTGGGAAAAAAAGTTTAGTAAGTCGATACTGCCCTATTCTGCTAAATTACAACGAATTTCTTACAGTATCCGATTCTGTCCAAATATTAGCCTTCACCATCATCTCTAATTCTGATCCTGCTTGAGCTTTGGGGTCTATAAATCCATTGCCGATTGCAATACCAACTAATTCGACTGGATTTGCATTGCCAGCCTTGATCAAAGCAGAAGAGGTGAAAGGGATATATTGGCCAGCGAAACTCTCTCCAGCTATATACGTCTCGACACCATTCCCACGTTTGTATTCTGGGTAAACTTCCACAAATCTTTGCAAAAAGTATACGACTTCATCAGCGGCTTGTTCAAGGGTCTTTGTATAACCTGATGTGGAGACGTAAGAGAATCCTGTACCGACCGGTTGATCCACTGAATAGGACATGATTGTACTAGCTTCAGTAGAAATTGAAGTAGCCCAACACTTCACAAATACAATACTCACAGTAGAGGACATCAGCATACTCATTCCAAGCTCCTCCAGGAGTAGTCCATTCTATGCCACCTTTATCATCAGGTCTGAATGCACCTATCTCCATCATAAGCCCATCAAAACTACTGCATCCAGGTCCTCCATTAAACCATACTATCAGTCTTCGCTTGCTAGGTAAATGTCGAGCTCTTTCCAATACAAAGTATAGATGTGCGTCGTCCGCTGGTGCTGACGCACCGGCTCTTGGTGGTCTAGCTGGAAGATACCCAGACGCCAGAGAGACTGACTGACCGCTAGGTAGGAGTGGAACAGAAGCAGTAAAGAAACTTGCAGCTGCAGGTGAAATTGGTGGTTCTCTCTTTGATATATTTGATTTCTTCCACGGTTCTCGACTCCTTTCCTCGAACATGACAGGAGTCTATTTTGGAGCCAAATACCTCCAAAAATCTCTCTTGCTGTCTTTGTTATCAATACTACGTTGTTGTATATGCTGTTCAGAAATTGAGAAGGAAAGCAACGGCAAGACCGCTACCGACGTGTCCCTCAGTCAGGCCCACGCTACTTTATATAAATCTACAGTTTCCAAACACACGGACCACCTTGTTAAAATTTGAAAACTCGAAGAAAGGTTGCAACACCTCACCCCTACCCCTACCCCTTCCTCTTCTTTTTTGTGGTGTCTGTTTGTAAGTCATTTTGGACGATGTCCAGATTGCCACCTGCACCCATTGTACCTCGGGATGGACTAGCACAAACGCCGATCACAAGACCTTTCTTGACCCAAAGAACGAACTCGTCTTCTTCTTCTTCTTCTTCTGGTTCTTCACACTCGTCACATTCGTCGCATATCGAAAGAGAAAGAGAAGAGCATTTAGGAGAGACAGCAGATCAAAGGCCAAGCGTTGCAAAGCCAATCTCAGCAGCTATCGCCATTCTTTTGTACATATTTGCTGCTCAAGCTTTAGGGCTATGGCTCTTTACTGGTGGTTTTCTTCTCACTCGGACTACTCTCGAAGACACAAATTCGTGCCAATTAAACGCAGTGACTTCTTGGAGTCCACCTAAGGCCCCTTCTACAAATGCTAAACTGGCTGGGGCTGAGATGAGGCAATGGGAAGAAACCCTCCTTTCTCACGCAGAGTGTACATTACCAACAACCTACAAGCGTACCGTTTTTTGGATCATTGATGCTCTTCGCTATGACTTCATTGCTGACTCTATTACAGCAGAAACAAATGGCTCTTGGATTCCTAATTCACACTATCACAATGTCTTTCAATTGCCGAATCAATTTCATAAGAAGAAAGGTCCTTCTTTTTCCTTTCTTTCTCACTTTCTTGCCGATGCACCTACCACAACTCTGCAACGATTAAAAGGACTCACTACGGGATCTTTGCCTACCTTTATAGATGCAGGGTCAAATTTCGGCGGGAGTGTTATCAGTGAAGACAATTGGCTAAGTCAATTGCGGCGGAAAGAAGTAAAGGAGGGTAAATCAGGAATGGCATTCGTTGGTGACGACACTTGGGCTACAGTATTTCCTGCAACTTTCGATAAAGCTTGGACCTGGCCTTATGACAGCTTCAATGTAGAAGACTTGGATGGAGTTGATCGTGGAGTAGAAGAAAAGCTTGATGAATTTTTGCAGCCGAATCCCAAAAAAGAATTAAAAGACTGGCGTCTCTTGGTTGCCCATATGCTAGGAGTCGATCACGTTGGACATCGATTAGGCGCTTCACACCCTCGAATGCGACTCAAATTGCAGGAAATGGACTCCTTTATGAAGAGAGTTCTGGATCAATTACCCAGCGATGCTCTACTTGTATTAATGGGAGATCACGGTATGGACGAAAAAGGTGATCATGGAGGTGATGGAGAGCTAGAAGTCGGTTCTGGCCTCTGGATGTACTCCAAAGCAATACAAAAAGGCGGAGGACTAAGCGAAGCAATTCTCGAAGAAGTTATTACTGCCTCCGATCAACTTGTCCCTTCCTATCTTCCATTCTCTCCTCTACCTTCACCGCCTTTTAGTCCAAGGGGCCACAGATCAGTGCCGCAAATTGACTTTGTTCCAACAATTTCACTCTTGTTGGGTTTACCCGTTCCTTTCAATAATCTAGGATCAGTAATTCCTGAAGCTTTTGGATCGCTAGATCTTCTTCTACGAGCTCTTCGGATAAATGCACAACAGATTAAACTTTATCTTGACAAGTACTCTTCCGCATCTAGAGATCTTCAATTGTTCGAGGCAGAGATCCAAGATGCATGGTACGTAGCACTACAAAAGGATGCAGACTTTGCTCTTGCTTTTCATGGGTCATCAAAAGCGACTCGAGAGCGCGCAATAAAAGAAGCATGCAGTGCTTATATGACATTCAATCGTCTTTCTCTCGTTAGAGCAAAGAGTGTCTGGGCTCAATTCGAAATGAGTAAGATGATTACTGGTCTTGGTTTGCTGATTTTGAGCCTCTTGACTTGCTTGGCTATCAAATCAACAGGATCAACAGAGAACGATGTTGTTTCAATACTGGTGCATCTACTTAATAAGAGCAAATTAGGTGCTGGAATCGGAGTTGTGGTTTTGATTCTCCTCAAGGTGGCGTCACTGTACGCTATTCCAATCGCTTTTTTGAAAAGTATTTCCATAGTTGAGAGTATAGGATTGGGAGCAGCTCTAGGAGGTCAGACCTCCTTCATTCTCTCCTCTCCACTCAATAGCCTCACCTACTCAACATCTACCGCCCTTGGATTGGCTCTACCTATTCTACATTCGATCGCCTTTGCATCTAACAGTTTTACTGTTTATGAAGATCGAATCGTACTTGCTTTGCTTGTCATTGCTCTTGGCTATCGTGGCATTCAAGGATATCTCTGTAGTCCGACCACCCGCCTAAAAATTCGATTGCCTGCTTTTGCTCTATTGAGTATGCTTGCTCTTCGACTATCTTCCATAATCAAGGTTTGCAGAGAAGAGCAAGGGCCAGGTTGCACATCGACCTTCTACTCATCTGGTGATGCTTCTCTCAATAGTATTTGGTCCATTGCTGCCGCATATGGTTGTGCTTTGATTCTACCAACACTAGCCTCCAAAACCCTCAATATGAGTAAATCGTTTGCTGGTGTAGCGCCTTTATTCATAAATTGGATGTTACGTCCTGCTTTACTTATGGCTTCTGGCTATTGGCTCGTCGACTGGTTATTCACTGCAGAATCAATTTCGATTAAAGAGGACACCTCTGCACATCTTGTCCTACAATGGGTTAAATTAGCTTTAGCTCGTGTAGATCTTGCTTTGATTCTCATTGTAGGTCTCTCTTTTTGGGTTTTCAGTCCTCTTTGCTTGGAATTGACAAAAGAGAATATTGAAGTTGATTCAACCAAATTACCACCTACTCCTCCTTTGCAAGTAGGCCAAGGTTTACAACCACCTACACAGCGAATAGTCGTACTTGGATTTGCCAATTCATTTGGTTCATCTTATTTGCTTATAATGAGCCTCGTCTTTGCTCTACACTTTCTTGTGGCTCAACCTAGTGGTCAGATTGCCTTGACTTTGGCTTTTGTGGCTCTGTCTTCTTGTGCAGAAATCGGAGATGGAGAGCGAGACACAGCATTGCTCAACGATCGATTGATCAAAGGGAATGGAGACAATTCCACTCCAGCTAAAACTTCTCTACCTCTCTCTTTACTTGAAACTTCCACCTTGGCTCTTGTCGGCTTTGTCACCTTTTTCAGTACAGGTCATCAAGCGACCTTTGCATCCATTCAGTGGAGGACTGCCTTTGTTGGATTCGACACAGTCAATTATCCCTTTTCACCGGCTCTCGTATTATTGAATAGCTTTGGCCCACTGGCAATTCTTCCTTCGATGGCAGTAGCACTACTTGTTTTGTGGAATCTGGCACCTCGACCAAGAGCAGCACCCAATTCGGCTGAGAAAACCGAGAGAATGCCTGCAGTAATGCACATTCTTCAAGCATCTCTTTCTTTCCTCATCTACCATCTTCTCATCACTCTATCAACAGCAATTTTTGCAGCTCATTTCAAAAGGCATCTGTGAGTAGTTTTGGCATATTTGGCTTGACAAATCCACTTCTAATACTCCTTTGACTCTCCCCTCTTTTAGCATGCTATTCAAAATCTGGACACCTCGCTTCATGCTGGGCGCAGTAAGTCTTCAACTTACTTTTCTTGGCTTGATCCTGGGACTGATCGCAGCTGGTAACGTCATGAGCAAAGTAGCAGTCACTTTTGGATCGCATTTCTAAATTTGTCACGCTTAAATATGACAATGATATTTCACTCCCAGGACAATGTTTTACCTTCCCTTGCACTTTGTCGAGCCAATAGAATGCACTTTGTAGTCAAGACTACCTCTTCAGGCTTGATGAATAGATTTTCAAGTGCCTTGTTTACTCCTTCATTCTTCGAACGAGCAGCCTCGACATCCTTGATTGTTTGACCAATATTTTGATAAAATTGAATGTAGCGACCTGGAAGCATGGGAATATCACTAGACACCAATTTAGGTTGGACTGGAGGACCTCCTGATGTTGTTGTTGTTGTTGTTGATGACCTTACAGCTGTGGTCAGTCTACCAAATCGTAGAGATGCTGGTTCAGAATCTTCGTAAAGGCCGAATGATTCTGCATGACTTGCTGGTGTCCATCCCGCCTTTAGTTGATTCTCTTGAGGGTCAGTACCTCTCTTTTCAAACTACAAGAGCGACGTATATTATGAACGTGTAAATTATCAATTATCAGATTAGCAATTCTATGGTCGATTGCAACTCACACTACCTCTTGTTCCTTCAACTCTAAATCTAGGTTGCTCTGCATCAATATGTGCTGATAGACAGCTAGCACCCAAAGTTACTCTTGGTCCAGCAATTCGAGTACCAGGAGCAGGTGCATCACTATCAGGTGGAAGTGGTGCAGAAGTTGGGTAATGAAGATGAACCAAGAAATCGTCATCTACGTCAGCCGATAATTGTCCTCGTGCGGAAGAGGCAAATGCAGTTACTTTTTCAGGAGGACCAAATAAGACAAGAGCTGTGTGACAATGATTAAGAGTTAAGCAATGATAATTCTACACAGTCATGATCAAGTATTGCCTCACCCTGATCAATCAAATGAGCACCCAAATCCCAAAGCATTCCACCTCCAACCTCTGGTTTTACTTCTTCCCTCCAACCACCTTTTGAAAATGGTCTATATCGATCAAAGCGAGATTCCATCAAGGTTGGTTGTCCAATCGGTGAAGGTTGAGTAGGATCATTACGAGGTGAAGCAAGAAGAGCTCGTAATGTTAGAAAATCTGAATCTAATCTTCTATTCTGATAAGCTGAACAGACAAGGCCATTCTCTTTTGATACCTTTACAAGTGATTCTGCTTCGGCAATAGTTAAAGCAGCTGGCTTTTCTACTACAACATGATGACCAGCTTTCATTGCTTGAAGAGCAAAGTCATTATGAGTTGAATTGGCAGTTGTAATAATAACTAAACTTCTTGGTGGAAGTGCACCTGTTCCATCACCATCATTTCCTTGGAATACAGCCTCTAAATTGGGAGAGATTCGTACATTGGGATGTGAATCAGAAGCAGGTGGACCTGATTTTGAACCTGGTCTTTGTTGAATAGTATGTAAGTGAAATAGATCAGGTAATGAAAGGACAAATGGAATATGAAATGTTCGAGCTGAATTTCCATAGCCAATCACGGCCACACAAATGGGAGCAGAAGCCATGGTAAAGGTAAAAAAAAAAGGCAAACGAGTGCAGAGAATGTAATGGTATACTAGGGAGATCCCAACTAAATGGCACATCCCACGGATAAACATATTTTTCATGAACGCTTCCGTTCACGTGCGTCTTCATCAGACTTTGTTGTTAGCACGATAAAAGGGGTAGTAGTGGCTTATGTTATTCTACCTCGGCGCTGCAAATGATAAATGTGATACTTTGTCCCTGTTCGCTTAATTCGGCCAAATTTATATACCGGGGGGGAAAGGGGAAAAAAAGCATACCTTTTTGTTTTTCCCCCACATACACAAAAGCTTCTTTTTTTTTTTTCTTCTCTTTCCTCACCTTACGATTTCAAACCCACCTGTTTCAACACACAAAGAAAAACATGGTGTACAAACTTCTGGATTCGACTGAAGCTCCTCAGCAAGGTATCAGTCCTTTACCAAAACCTACAGGAATACGTTCAAAAGAACCAATTCGAACAATTTTACGATTTATATTTATTGCAGAGACTTTATTTATTCAATTACCTATTCGAACATTATTTTATATTTTATTACCAGGTTTAACTCGTCAACATCCTAAATGGCCTTTATCAAGATGTTTATTTACTGGATTATTTCGAAATTTCAGAAGTAGAATGTCACCATTACAAATGCGACAATCTATAACTGATAAATCAATTTTACCTAAAATGTCAAAAGGAGCTACTGCCACTCCCTTTTGGATTCAACCAATTAATCGACAAACTGGTTTACAAGGTGAAATGAAACAATATTTTGAGGCAGGTGGTTGTACTACAGCTAGAGTACTTGGATTTTGGTATGGTAAAGATCATAGTGGTGAAAATAGTGGTAGTAGAAGAGCTCTTGAAAATGAAAAAGTTTATCTTTATCTTCATGGTGGTGGTTATTGGGAACATTCAGCAATGCCAGATAATCCTACAATGAAAAATGCTCATATTCTTTTAAAAGCTTCCAAAAATTCAACAAATTCATCTGCACCAAATAGATTATTAGGAATTGATTATCGACTTACGAATGAAACAAGTTTTCCAGGTGCTTTTGCTGATGCTTTTGCTGGTTGGTCTTATCTAGTACAACAAGGTTTTCAACCAAAAAATATCATCATTGGAGGTGATTCAGCTGGTGGTAATTTGGCTTTAGCACTTACAAGATATATTCGAGATCATCGACCACTTTTTGAAGAGTTGAACCTTTCTCAACAAGATCCAATCGCTGGTGGTTTAATTCTCTTTTCACCTTGGATTGATCTTTCTCTCTCTTTTCATTCTGGTCCATCTTCATCAGCAAAAACAAATTTATCAACTGACTATATGTTTGATAGAAGTTTAAAAAAGGCTACCAGTGTCATTGTTAGAGGTTTACCTGCTCCTGCTATTACAAGTCGATGGATTAGTTGCGTCAATACTATTAGAGAATTGGAACCAGACCTATTTGACAATTTCCCAAGAGCATTAATATTTGGAGGGTGAGTGAAAAGAAAACAGGGTAGTATTTTAAATGCCAAATTAACCCTAACCCTCCTACAGTGGTTTGGAATACATGATTGATGAAATTCGAGCATTTGAAGGTTACTATCAAGCTACAGCAGCTGATGGACGTTGTGGAAAGGTAGATTATGTTGAAGAGCCTTTAGCTTCGCATGATTATTGCGTTTTACCATTTAGTTATGCTCCTGAAATAAAGCGTACAATGGAAAAGATTTCAAAATGGATCTAGAACGTATCTCCAAATGCAATATGTAGAATAGACACTTTTTTCAAAGAAAAATTTGAGTTGCATTTCTATTTGATAATTTACAGCATTGTACCAATACAATCGGGGTAATATTGTTACATTGGTCTTAATCCATTCTCCCCTTTGCTAATAAAATTCCAGCGTACTTGTAATGAGAGAAAAGACTAACCTACTTTCCGACTGGATAATTGGGTCAAGATATAAAGCCACCAATTGTCAAAGAATGATACAAGTTTATCCCAGCCAGTCTGCTTCTTCCTAGGTAGTGGTGCAGCGGCCAAGGCAGTATTGTACAGTGCTATGAGAGCATTTTGTAAGAAGCCTGTAATTTTGACAGCATATTCTACTGCAGTCAGGGCTACGATTTTGATGAAAGTGGGAGTTCCAAATAATTGAATGTATAGTACAAAGAATAGTGTACATATCATTGTTATGACGAGGAATTTAATCAAAGGTTGAATAGCAAGTGTCCTTTGGACCTGCCTTCCGAATAATTTCTTTTGATAATGATGTAAAGACCTGTCCTGATGTAAAGTAGGCGATAGTCGCGGTGATTGCTGCTTTTCAGAAATTGTATTTGACTGCTTATAATCATAAATTGAGCTTTCTGAGCTATTTGGACCTCGACTGTGCTGCTGCTGCTGTCGCTGTTGTTGTTGTTGTTGCTGCTGTTGTTGCTGTACCTGCCTTTTATCATCACCTTCGCTTGCACTCCTCCTTGGTATGCTCGTTGGTGACGTTGAAGTTGCTATACTGCCAATATACCCATGAGCTTCATTGATGGGAGAAGTAGGAGTTGTTGGTGGAAGTGCTCCAAATGTCAAAGCATCAACTAAGAAGAAGGCAACAATGTATGAGACTGCATCCAATGAAGTAGATATCTTTCCAAATAAATTCGGACTGAACTCTTCTCCTCTTCCTCTACCTTGTTGCTGCCAAATCATGTCCGAGCTTATCGAGTAGGATCAAGATGTTCTTTACAAGGATGAGTAAATGGTAGGTCAAGGAGGAAAGGGACAAGAGAGCACTGAGCGCTGCTACTCTATTTAATTCAAATGCTTGTATTGTATCGCGGAAATCTTCAGCCGGCATTAAGCGCTGTCAAGAAAAAAAAAAAAAAAAGGAAAAAACTAATATTTGGACACAACGAGGTCGGCAACAAAAGACGACGCGCGGAACGAAAAAGCTCACGAACGATTCCGAGGTAAAAGATGATTTAAAAAAAATAAAGGAGGGAGGGAAATTAAGGGGATGGCATTTTTGGTAAAATTATCGCACAGAGGACATAGATGGCAGTTGTACAAGGTTTCTTCCAGTTTTGTTATCGTGACTAACCAAAGAAATAATAATCTCTTTAGCCGAGAGCCATCTCGCCTGCTCCTCCAGATCCGCGGAGTCCAGCAAAATCTCTCCATGATCTGTTAAATTCAAGGTCCAGTGCTCTACCTCCATATACGTAGCTGTGAAGAACATGGATAAAGTAAGATTGAAGCTTCTCAACAGAGATGAACAGAATTTGCACTTACCCGCTGAACTTTGCAATGGCAGTCTCTGCTTCTCCTACTGTTGCAAACTGTACTACTCCAACACCTTTTGATCGGCCATGTTCAAAGAGAATTTCAGCTTCATCTACCTTTCCAGTGGTTTGAAAAAGTTCGACCAAGTCTTCATTTGAAGTTGACCAAGGCAAATTCTTGACAAAAATTTGCTGACTTGGTTCGGGAGGAGGTAGATTGGCGGGAGGGAAGCCACCGCCACCACCACCTTGATAACCCCCACCTCCATACCCTCCTCGTCCCCCATAGCTACCTGCAAATCCACCTCTGAAACCTCCACGGCCGCCAAATCCTCCTCCAAATCCACCTCGACCGCCATAACCACCTCCATAGCCACCTGCACCATAGCCACCTCCATAGCCACCTCCATATCCACCAGGAGCACCTCCATAACCGCCGCCAAATCCACCACCACTTGTGGCATATCGGTCCTGCGAAGTAAAGTCAGCAAAGCAATTTCGTATTTATAGATCCCATAATGCATTTCTCATCTCACCTCTCTGACTTCAATTTGCCTTCCATTCCAGTCGAATCCATTGTACATCTGAATTGCATTTTGAGCGTCTTCTGGTGTGCCAAAGACGACTATACCACTTCCTTTTGGTCGGCCATCAGGTCCCATGTTGATGTCTGCTCGAACAATGCTACCAGCACTCCTGAAAAGATCTTTCAATTCTTGCCATCCAGCTTGGAAGGGCAGCTGTGGATGATTGCATGATGGAATAAATGAGACTTAATTGGTAAAACTGCTCAGACTAAAACTCACGTTGCCGATATAGAGCTGAGTGCCTGGTGCCCCACTGATTGGGGGACCTCCAGCTCCAGGTCCATGATAACCACCAAAACCACCACGGCCACCGTATCCTCCACGAGGACCTCCGAAGCCTCCTCGACCGGCGAAAGCTCCACGACCAGGGTGGGGAGGAGCGCCATATCTCGCTTCACTTTCACGATCCTGCATGGGAATATTTAGAGATAGTGATTTCAAATCGCTTACTTGAAAAACTCACCTCTCGAATAAAGACAGGTCGACCCATAAGAGGTGTATCGCTCAGCTCCCTGATAGCTTTCTGTGCTTCATCTGGGCTACTGTACTCGACGATACTAAGAAATGGCTAGTTGTATTAGTCACTTTAAAATCGCTATTCTTTCCTTTGTGATCGCCACTCACCCGCATCCTTTTGACATTCCATTCGGCAATGAGAGAATTTCCGAGTAAACCACATTTCCAGCTGTCCCAAACAACTATCCGTCAGCCCATCTCTCCATCACCAACACCTCTGCCACCCTTCTTTCAAAGACAAGAGAAAGTAAATATAAAGGAAAAAATGAAATATATGAAAGAAAGGAAGTGAATTCTAGGGTGATGATTGTCTTGGAGAATGGATCATGACTTGTTCAACTTCAAAAGTTGCTGTCGACGTGGTAAAAGAACCCTTTCTTTTTGTTCCTTTGAGTTCAAACATACTCTTCATAAGAACACCAAGGAATCAACACAACATGTGAATATCCCTGACTCTCGATGAATTTCTAGAAGTGTATAGAGCGGAAAAAGGAAGAAAAGGAAAATATAACAAGAGCAAGAGGTGGTATTTTTCTACCATAAACCACGCCATTCCACCACTCTAGCACGCACCATCCCTCATAAATTCCTTGAGACTGTCACCTTTGACATCATAACTCAAATTTCCAACGTAAACTCGGCATTCCTTTTGCGATTGTCGAGCTGCTTCACTTGCATCCACAGTTCCAGTGGCCATTGTAGCATCTGTTCCGTTTGCTGTGGCGTCCATCGTTAGAAAAAGGGGACAAGATAGCAAAAAAAGGGTGAGTGTTGTAGAAAGAATGAGTGCGTGTAGGAAATGGAAAGTGCTCAATTTGGCAAAGATGAGAGTACCCTCACAGACAGACTAATGGGTTGGCCACGTGGATCTGCTCGAAGATTGTTATGGTAGTATCATATGCAAAAATGAGCTAACTTAAAGTCTAAAAGAAGATTACAATCTTTGATGGTGGTACAACCGCTCTTAACCCTCTCTCTTATTACAGTCGGATCGAAATTCTGACATGTCCACCTCGGAAAATTCATACGATACTTCTGAAAATTTGTCTTCAATCGACTTTGGGGGAAGAGAGTCATCCATTGCTTTGATGAAGTTAGTCTGCATGAGAATTAGCTGGCGACGAAGAAGGGATGGAGAGTAATCTTGAGTCAACATTCGATTGAGACTTTTCTCGAATTTGAGTAGAATGTCTCTGCGCTCAGCTGCCTTGGTACCGTTAGATCTACATTCGAGTTTGTAACTTCTTTGATGTAGAGTATGAGCCATGCGATCAGCTTCTTCCAGAATGTCTGAGGGTAGCTGACAATCTTGTGCCATCACCAGTCCGTAATGCTCTTCTTCATTGACTCCAGACGAGATTCGATGTTGAAAGGAAAACTTTTTTGGCCCGTCAGCCTCTTTGACCAAAGAGACTACCAAGTGATGTGAGCTGAAGTTAGAAAAAGGGGACAAAGTGGAAGCAAGTTGCGTGAAGTGAGTGGCGAATATTGTAGATATTTTATTTTGAATCAGATATTCAGAAGCTGCATGAGCGATAGCAATCCCTTCGTGGGAGCTAGTTGCTCGCTTAGGAGACACAGAAAAGGTTGAAGATATTCATATACAGTGTAAATTCAATTCAAAAAAAGGCTACTCACTCCGAGTTCGTCAATGAGGATCAAGGATGACTTTGTAGCCATATCAAGTATATAAGCCAATGTCTTCATTTCACTTGCAAATGTCGACAAATTTGACTCGGGTTCGTCATCATTGGATAATCGAGATAGAATTCGATCCAAAGGTGGAAATGTGGCGATCTCAGCTGGGACACTGAAGACGAGATAAAAAATTTTAGTCTTATCATACCTTGTCTTTTCAACTCAATATCTACAAACAAGGATCCAATTCGAGCCAAGACTGTAAGTAGTGCGACTTGCTTCAAGTACGTCGTTTTTCCACTAGAATTGGGACCACTGAGTAATTGAAAGGTCTTGTGATTTCCCAATCGAGTATCGTTGGCGACAGTCTTTTGACGATCTCGCTGATCCAATATTGGGTGACGTCCGTTGACAATGACTAGCTCATCACCAAATCGAGGTCTTACATATTGACCTGCCATTGCGCAATGTGTTAGGCTGACTAAAACATCAACTAAAGCCAAAGCTTCAGAAGTCTAATAGGACATGACATTAAGTGAAAAGAATCTATTTTTCCTCATCTTACCATTAATTGTTCTCACCTTGAACATTGTTGCTACTTCTTTGATCACTTCCAGTCTTGTGCTTTCAACAGCATTACACGATAAGAGAAAAATCTGTGCAACTTCCATGTCAGTCCATTATACCAAAATAGCTTTTCTTTGATATATTCTTACTTCCTCGATTGAATCTTTCATACGCTGATTGCACTTCTTCTGCTTAAGCGAAGACTACTTGAGCAAAAAAAAAAAAGCATAGATTCGAAAGAGGATGACATGCTCACCAATTCGATAGTTGTCATTGTCAAACTCTTTCCCCCTCTTTTTGCAGCTACATTGACGAACAATTTGGGCAAGTCTTTTGCTCGAATTTCTCCCACTGGTAACTCTAAAGAATAGCCAGAAGTCGATTGAGTGCTGAAATTAACCTTAAAAGGCAGATTGTATTGTTCAGCGTACTGTTTGCATCGATCTAATGCATCTGCTGTATTCTCTTGATAGGTTTGTCGAGCTGCATCCAAAATAGAATCTCGACCTGTTCGAACTGCATACAATCTGGCATTTCTAGATGACAAATTTGATTTTGCAATACCTTGAAGTAAGTCAGCATGAATTGACTCATCAATAGTCTTGACGATTCTCTGGATCTTTCTATCCTTTAATAAATTGTAAATAGTCTTTAGTATTATGCTCTCACATCCGGAAATGGAGTCAGACACATTCTCAAGCGAAGAAAGAATATTTCGAATTTGTATAAGCTGTGATAGTGTGGCTTCGGTGACTTTTGGCTCATTTGCTCGTCGAGACTGCTGCAAATTCATCAGTTGTGAGATGAGCTTGTCCATATCGACCCGTCTCTTCATGATAGTCTTCAGACTTTGCTTCAAAGAAAAAAATACTTCAGACTTTTCAATTAATTCCTCGATAGCATCGTAACGGTGGTTTAGCAAGGTTGCATCGGCCATTGGCTGTACTATATTCATTCGAAGTACTCTTTCTCCCATTGGAGTAGCGCAGTAGTTGGCTAAACCTAACAAAGTACCTGTCGACTTTTTGTTGATCCTATTTTGAATAAGTTCGAGAGTCTTTATACTTTGTAGATCAATCATTACGGTACCTGACATTAAGGAATTAAGAATCAGTCTTTTTATCTGCTGTACCCAACCTTGAGCTCAATCCCTTTCTGTACCTTCTGGTGCTTGATAAATGATTGAAAGCAAGCCAGGTGGAATTCTACTTTGTCGTTCACCCTCAATGTACTTGAATAGAGCACAAGCTGCACTTAAAACAAAGAACTTTCTTGATACCGTCGACAGCAAAGTACTTTTTGCAAACGTTAGGTCTACAATCTCGGAAGCAGAAGTTATGCTTCTTTTTGTCTGTGAAGTGGGTAAATCTGTCGCTTCAACACCTTTAGAAATAATGAGCAGATGTTTCAAATAAGCTAAGCCTATATTGAAATGTGCAATTAGATTGATCGTTTTACACATCCCTCATCTCACAGTACCTCTCACCTTCCTGCTCGTCAAAAAGTTTTCTATGTACGTTCATGATGCTACACTCTAGATTTTGCTGTAAAGTGCAGCGTAATTTGTCTCTTTCGCTGTTGGGCAAACCATGAACAGACGAGAGTTGAGTCGAGCCAGGTAGGAGAATCAGTCCAGCAGTATGAGTGGAAAGCAAATGGAGAAGATGGCTATACATCTGTATGCAGCCTCAGAAGAAGTCAATAGCTACCCATGTTTGTAAAATTCGGACATACCTGTGTATCTGCAAACTGTAAGAAGAAATAGTAAGAAAGACATGAGTATTTGTGAGTGTTACTAGCAGGCCCCTCCTATATCCTATCGAATGCTTGCCTGGCTCAGCACACAACGACCCGTGCCACTTTCTAGCATGGCCACGCCAACTTCTTTGCCTGTGCCTCTGCTTTCGACGACAGCGCATATCCATGTGTCTTCTCCATCTACTGTAGCATGGTGATCATCACTACTAGTACTACTAGTACCGCTTTTATTGAGCTTTGGTCTAAAGGTGAAGCTACTATTGATAGAATTGTTTGATCTCATAGATGCACCCAAGCTACTTCCCACAATTCGCTTATTAATACTTTCTCGTAGATTCAAGGGCGAGGTTAAACTCATTTGTGACTCAAACGAGCCACTGCATTGTATGCTCTTAGCTCTTGCCGATGACACGGTTGAAATGGTAGAAATACCAGGCAAGGAGAAGGGAGAAGAAAGAAAAGTAGCAAATTCAAGAGATCGATTGCTGGTAGGAGCAACATGACGTTGCATATCTTCACTATCATCATTGTTGCTCATTCTGTAGTGAGTCTGTGAATAATATGCTCTAATGATGGCTGGCTAAAATGAGAAGGATCAAAGAAGGTAGCATTTAGATACGACACGCGGTGACCAACCTTACGGCCGCAAAAAAATTTTTGGTCGCGAAGACAAGAAAATAAAAAGTTGAAGGATCTCTATATATTTTGAGAATTTCACTTTGGCTACAACTGAGCAATTGATATCCAATTAGTATCAGCATGGATGACATGAATAAAGAGCAAGAAGAGCAGGACTTTCCTGAGTTGACCAGCGAAGACGTGGACGAGATGATCGACCCTGAAGCTGGTGATGGTGAGGCACCCATGGACGAAGATGATTCTGGAGAAGAAGATGGAATTGGCCAAGATGGCAAAAGTAATGGAGGGGAACACTTTCAAGATACTAGTATTGCTGCATTTTATGATCATAGAGATTCCATATTCACAGTTTCATTACATCCCTTATACCCAACCATTCCTATCGCATTCAGTGGTGGAGCAGATGATCGAGGAAGATTATGGGATACTAGGACGGGTGAATCACTAGTAGAATTGGGCGGTCATGAAGACAGTGTTGTAGCAGGAGGATTCAGTGCTAGCGGAGAATATGTAGCTACGGGAGGTTTAGATGGAAAGACTCGCATATGGAAATTACACCCACCTGCAGGAGGAATAGAAGGAACAGCTACCTTTGCACCTCGGCCCCATGAGTCTGCCAAGAGATTGGCTTCTGATTGGGGTCGCTGTGAATTTCTAACGAGTATAGAAGGACCAGATGAAGTCAATTGGCTAGTATGGCACCCAAAAGGTAATGTGCTTGCAGCTGGAGCCTCTGACTCAACAGTTTGGATGTGGAACATTCCATCAGGCAAGGTGATGAATGTGTTTTCAGGGCACACAGGACCAGTCACTTGCGGACGATTTACACCTGATGGGAAAAAACTCATTACTGCTTCCGAAGATGGTACACTTTTAGTTTGGGACCCAAGAAGCGCAGCGGCTCTATCAAAGCTTCAACCTGGCGATGCTCGATTTAATATGGATGCTGGTATTACTGCTATGTGTATCAGCCCTGACAGCAGAGTAATTGTAGTAGGAGGAGCTGCTGGAACGATTCGAATTGTAAATCTGAGCAACATTGACGATGGAGGAGCAGCCTTAGTAGTAGGAGCACTTCAAGGTCACACTGAGGGTGAAAGTATAGAAGGACTAGAATTTGTTGACCTTCTGGGTAATCCTCTGGGTAGCACAACTCAAAGCAATGCAAGGGCAGGTGCTAGCACAGTAAATAATGTCATTTCTGTTAGTACGGATGGCAAGGCAGTCATTTGGGATCTATCAAGCAGTAAAGTACGATGTGAAGCCATTCATGATGAGGCAATTACAACACTAGCCCTACATGGCACTGGACCACTCTTTTCAACTGCTTCTGCCGATCAAAGCATCAAGACATGGGATGCAAGGACAGCAGCATGTCTAGCCACTCATAAAGGCTTCACCGATGCTGTATTGGGTGTAGCAGTGGGAGTCGATGATAGATATACTCAAGGAAGTGAAACTGGAGGAGTTGGAGCCTATACCAGTCTGGAAGACAGTAAAGGCTGGAAAATTATTGGTGCCGGTGATGAAGGTGTCGCCCTTGTCTTTAGAGTGTAACATTTAATAGCTAATTGATTAATGGAGATTAGCAAGGAGAATTTTTGATACATGCGTTTTTGCCTTGCTAGGTTTCCAATCAATTAGGGTACAGCGTCACTTCTTGACACGTTTCTTCTACCTTCCCCTTCCCCGTCCCCGTCCACCTCCTCGGCCGCCACCACCACCGCCTCGACCACCACGACCTCTGTCCATGACTCCTCTACCTCTCGGTGCTCCTTCTCTCCTCTTTCCTTTTGGTTTGGGAGCGTCATCTACCAACAAGATATCCAGCGGTAATGAGTCTGGCAGAATCCAGTATCGGATGTTATTGCCTCGAATGCTAAGTGTATCCAGTGAGATTGGCTCACGATCTTTGACTGTCATCTTAACCGTCTTGAGATGTGTATTCATCTGTACATCCACACCTGTGAAATAAAAAGAGAGACAAAGAAAACTTAAAAACTTTAGCTTAGACTTACGCTCGTATGCTAACGCACCAGTAACTGTTCCGTGAATGATGGTTGAATTCTTGAGCTCAATTGTGACGCTCTCATTCTGTAGTTTCATCAAAAATCTGATTTCGAGGAAAACGCAGACAAGAGATCATCTGATGATAAGAAACAGTAGAAAGTATAATGAAACGAAGTCTACACACCTTACGAGCTTCATAATGACTATAATGGCCCTCCAGCAGCCTTGACCCTATCGAAGCAAATGAGCGTCTGCTTATGGATGGGGAGTCTGGCAATAAGGTTTCTCTAAAAAGAGATTGCAGAAGGGAGATGGTGATAGTGGAAAGCTTCAGGAGAAGTAAAGCAGAGGATCGCGTCGTTTGCGTGAGAAGAGAGTAGAAAGTTAAGTTCACGTGACATGGTTTCGACTATTTCTTTGTTCACGTCCAAGTCTATTGTGCTCCTGCCATTGCATTTGCTTCATGACCAAACATCAAGCCTTTCTAACAAGGTTATATTGTCGTCATGGTTACTAGGGCAGCCAGGGAAAATCTGGAGTTGCGTCCACTCAAAATTCAGCAAAAGGTCCTGACGAATCACGATGGCAGTGCACTTTTCTCATTTGGTAACGTTGTTGCTTTGTCCACGATTTCTGGTCCTTCCGAGGTGCGAATTCGAGATGAATTGACTGATCGGTCAACTTTAAATATTAATTACACACCACTTCAAGGTGTACCAGGTATCACTGCACTTGCCTTTTCAAGCTCACTTGTTCAAGTCTATTCTCATATTCTATTACTTCATCTCTATCCACGTTCATTAATTCAAATCAATTTACAAACATACTCTTCACCGCCGACATACATCTCTCAACCTCTATTACATAGAGATCAAAAGTTACGACAGCCCAGAGTTGACATACCCCATCCTGATGCAAAGATCTCAGTTTCTTTGCAAGCTGCGCACATCAACGCAATCACTTGCTCTTGCTTGGATTCTGCTGTGCCAATGAATTCCTTAGTTGTCGCTGCTTCAGCTGTCATCATTCGACGAGGTGTGAGGAAGAACTTCATGAAGGGGTGGAAAGCGGGCGAGACCAATCCTAATGACGATGCAGAAAGTCATGGCAATAATGAGTGAGTTTTATTTGATGTAGATTTTTGCCCGTCAAGAAGTACTGACGAATATTAATGTCAACAGTTTTGAAATCTTACTTGATCCCTCGCCTTACGAAGAAAGTTTATCCAAAAGCCAGCACATCTTTGCCTTTGCTTTCTCTCGAGATGTCAAGACTCAATTGCTAGATAGCAGTATGGTGTACAATGAAAGTAGAGGCGCACACTCTAGCAAAGACTTTATAGATGTCATGGTATTGTGTCGAGAAGCTAGCAAGACTATACTCGAAACAATTCGTGCACATGTCTCCCTTCAACTCTAGTGTTATGGTATCCTACATATGTAAAAGTAACGCATCATCTAACATCCATCCCAATGTAAACATATTAAATTGAAATTCTTTTCCAAGACTCGAATACGCAAATGTGTTCTTTAGCAAATAACACAATCTTTGTCCGCCTGGAAGATGAATAAAATTAGAAAAAAAACTCTCCATTTCAAAGTAACTATATTGCACAAACTCACCTTTGCTTTGGAAGAACTAAATCCCATTTCTCCAAAAGTTTCATACACCTGCTTCTGCGAATTAGTCGATCCGGAAGATGTGACAGGGATGCCTTCACCGCTGCCGGCAGGAGCCAAATTGTTCTGATTTGGTCGAGGCACACCACCGCTACCTTTATTGGGACCTCGGACAGGACTAGCAGGAGGTGGCCTACTATTAGCCATAGTTCTTGGACCTGGGCTAGCTACACGAGCAGGCCCTGTAGATGCAGGCATTGCTTGTCGTGGTGGTGTAGCCATGGTGGGAGGATGCCTTGCCAAATTAGGAGCACTACCAGTACCTCTTTCCATTCCTCTTTGTGGAAGAGCTCCTCTGCCTCTCTGTGCCGTCTCTTCTACCATTCTCATTGTATTTTTACGTCGAAGATCCATTGATGGCATGGACGATTGCTCTGAAGGCATCTGTTGACCTCTATATTGTCCGCCGCCATTCTGAGGTTGACCTGCCGTTGTCCTCTCCTTAGCAGTGCCATTGAACCTACGATCAGACATCATCTTTGCTTCTGTTCTCTTTCGTACAAGCTGAGTATCAATGTGTGTTTCATGTTGTTGTCGTGAGAGTGTAGAAGGACTGGGCCCTTCCAACGCATTGAGCCTTTCCTTTGCATCGTTATTTCCATGAGTAGCTGCTTTGTTATACCACTTCTGTGCTACGTCTATACTCTTCTCACAACCTACTCCAACCTCAAAATAGTATCCCATTGCAAATTCAGCACTTGGCAAGCCTTTACGAGCTGCTTTCTCAGCAAATGTAAAGGCTAAGCCCTCATTCTTGTCAAAGCAACCTTCAGCTCCACACAAGAACCATTTGCTCAAAGCCAGATCTGCCTCTACTTCACCTGCTTGTGATGCTAAACTATAATACTGTACTGAAAGCAGAGGATCAAAAGAGCACTCTAGCTGAGCATATTCATATGACCAACCGCAACGATATTGAGCTGGTCCAAAATTGAGATAGGCCGCTCGTTGTATACGTCGACGAGCTTCAGACTCGATAGTTACTGGTAGGTGTGGGTTCATAGGATCTGGTGTCGGTATGAGCAATCGACTTGAAACCTCTACATGGCTAAATTCTCCAGCTAAAAGCATACCATAGATATAGCTGGGTTGCGGTGTATCTAAATTTGCTAAATCTGCTGCTTCTCTCAGTAATGGGATTGCCTTTTCATGATTCATTGGCTGGTTCAATTGACCAAGAAGATTGGCCATACCCAATCTATAGATGCAACCTACGTCTCTGATTGCACAACCTCTCTCATATGCATCTCTTGCTCGATTGCCATCATTCAAGATCTCGTAATCTCTCCCGATTCGAAACCAACTGGGAGCATATCCCATTCGAGCAGACAATTCAAAGTCGTTGAAAGCAGCTTTAAGATTTTTGCGATGATATGTTGGAAATGATCCAGAGGCAAGTAAATCTCCTCTAAGATAGAGAGCTTCTGAAATAGGTGATTGACTAGCTGCCAATCGATTAATTGTGCTAATGCATTCATCAATGTACTGAACTAGAACAGGATTGCTGATCTTTGTACCTTCAGATTTTCTCTCGACGTATTTGATCACATCCTTGCACCAAGCTATCTTCCTCTTATCATTGCCGCTCGCAAGTGCTTTTTCCCGCATGTGACCTAGAGTATCCATCTCTGGTAGAACGATATTTAGGCTTGGTGTCGTTGATGCTACACCACCATCGGTTTGGCGGTGTTCTTCTTGTCGAGGAGCTTGTCGAATGCCAGTATCATGACTTGCCCTTCGAGGTTGTGAAATTTGTTCACTTGCTATTCTCTTAGGGTGTGCGGACAGTCGCATGCCCTCCATCGAAGTGACTGTTAGTGACATTGCTTGATTGTCAGATTGTCGTAACACAGGTTCACTCGTTCGTGGTCTTTGTATTGGTGGAAGGGTAGATAAATAGGATGGTTGAGAGTGAAAGTTTTGTTGAGAAGATGGACCGGGTGAACGAGGAGGAAGAGGAGCAGGTGACATTGGTATAGGCATATGCATTCTACTTGGAGCTGGCATTGGAGAAGCGTAAGCCATGCGAGGAGAGGGAGCTTGCATCATCATTTGCTGTGATGGAATGATTTGACCAGGCTGCAGTCCTCCTCCTCCTCCACTACCACATGACTTTACATGCATCTCATTATTATTCTGTTGTCTCAACTTCTTCTCCCGCTGTAGTGCTTCATCTCGTAAAGGTGGTAATGGAGGTGCAGAAGCTGAATTTAGAAAATTAGCAGAAGGAATTCGAGCTGTTGCGACTGGTGGAAATGGTGAATCATTACCGAAATAGGCAGGTAAAGATGGAAGACGAGGCGTTTCTGACATGATGGTCAATCATTCGGACACCAAGGGATAGATTTTTGTATTGCTGATATAGCAAGATATTTTGAAGAAGAGAAAAGTCAACAACAAAGGGATTCTGGTTGTGCTTATGCAGAGTCGCCAAGTAAATCTGCAGCTAAGGAGAAATAAATAATGAAGCCTTTAAAATTTTGAATTTTATTAGCGCTCATCACTTTAGAACAAAATATTTAGGACGAGCGAGACACGCCCAAAAGGAGATATAAGAAATGATGAAAATAAAAGACACCGACCGTCATTTTGAAGTGGCGCGACGTGAAGCCATCACAAAAAGCAATTTTCTTTGTTTCTCTATTATCAATATCATAGGGTAGATACCCGTAATCGTGTATAAAAAATGATCATTTTAGTGATGAGCTGTGTAAATCTTTAGAGGTAAGCTTGATCGATCCAAGAGTAATCTCCAAACATCTTTTCTAATGTGACAGACTTATGATTTAAGCGGGAAAACCATACTCGACCTTGTGGATTGGATCCAGGTCCACTATTGCCGAATTCGCGAAAACGAACATTATCGATTCTAGGGTCAGTCTGTTGCCAAATATCCCATCCCAGAGGTTTAATGACGGAACTCAAATGGGTAAATTGAACAGTAACGTGTGCAAATGATCCCCAAGGTCGACCAAGGAACATGGAACCTCGAAGTACATTGTACCCCTTTGCAGCATAAATCTTGCTTTTGTTGATCACATACCAAGCGCCATTTCTATCTTGACTTCCTGCAGCTGTGACCCAACCTTGTTTGAGAGGTCTGACTCCAATGTGACACTTTTCAAACCAAGCTTTTGCAAATTGACCAAAAATGAAATCAGTGGCACCTTCAATGTAACAACCTCGAAAGTAATGTCTACCTATTTGAGATAAGATTGTATCTTGAAAGCCAACAAATTGACAGTGATAGTAGGCTTGCATATCCGCTTGAGCTGAAAGAGCAACGGCTTGTGATCCAGGTCCATAGCTGTTAATTACATCAATATTGTGCATGGAAAATCTTTCTGCGAATACACGAAGAGTTGCAGTTTCATCATTTGTAAAGCCATCTAATTGACTAGCCTTGTGAACTATTTTGACAGTGTTGGCATAGTAGGATCCAGGATGTGCTGATTCTCCTCTGATGACCAATCTAGCCTTTCGAATTGGAATTGTCACTTGCTCTTCATAAATGCCCGTCTCAATATGAATCGTTTGCTTACCAACTTGATCTGTTGGTAGTGAATCGATAGCAGCCTGAATGGTCGAGAATTGACCTTCTTTTGGATTCTGGCTGACATTGATGGAGATGGAAGAGTGTGTGATTTTATTTGCCGCACTATAGCAAACAAGAGTAGCGATAGTTGATACCAATAATGAGCGTAGCTTCATTGTTAAATTACTTTGAAAAACTTTATACAGTTGATGGTCGGTGGTTTAAGGAAAAGAGAAGACAAGGTACCGATAGAGAGCGATCTACTCATGCCCAGTCATCATCCTTATGTAGGCTGATACGAAGAAGCTCAAGAATTGAATCTTGTACCAATTCCACAGTCGGCTTTGATATCAAATGAAGTTGCTGAGATAAAAGGCTGAAAGGGCAAAAAATCTCAAATCACAACACTAATCAAAACCTCATTCAGATCGGCATTGGCTGTGTTCCATTAAAAAAGAGTTGAGATGAATGTAAAGGCAAAAAGGAATTACTACTCGGGGCTTCCGAATCTTTAAAAAAAAAAAAAAATAAAAAAAAAGTGGTGATAAGTGGCTTTGGATTAATATTCTTTCGCTTTGTAGTAATACGACTGAAGAAGAACTCACTTGACTTGAGCATCAGTGGTTACTTCTGTTTGCTGCATATACTGATTTCATGTTTCACCACAGATCAAACGGATGGTTTTGAGAAGTGAGAATAAGTTCAAAATTCGCTCATCAAGCAAATGTAAAATTTGGTTGGCAGCGAAAAGCCTCTTTTATTTTCTTCTTCTTATGTGCAACATTCATATCCGTATCAAAATGCCAACTCCGCTTCACAGCCACCAAGGGTGACTACTCGAAAGCAGAACAGATATGGACAATACTACATTCTGCGCTTGCGCCGCCCAAAGTAGTTGACAGAGCAAAGGGGAAAGGTTTGCTGAAACCAGTTCGACAATCGTTTTTTTTTTTTTTTTTTTTTTTTTTTTTTTTTTAATTCTTCTTTACCTTTTTGGCCTCAACGTCAATATGCAGGAAAAGCTCTTAATTGAACATCGACCTCCTATCTGCTAACCCCTAATCACACCATATACACATGTCAACAAATAATCAAGACTCAAAATGAGGAGAGAAGATATTTACGTTTGAAAAGTACAAAGAGGTATAAAGAGAGACAAAGGTGAATATTATAATGTACAAGGTGGCCAGTAAAGGGTAAGTCATAAGAGAAATCGATAGCGACATTGAGACAGATGGTCGCCCTGCGAGACAGAGGAGGGAAAAAAAAGAGAGAGAGAGAGCGAAGATTTTCAAGCTCTTGCCACCGTAAAAGATAGAGAGATTAAGTAAATGAGAATTTTAGCAATGAAATTTCAAGATTGAAAATCTCGCGCTAGTAAACGTGAAAAGAAAATGACAATAAAACCGTGGATAAGACACAAATGTTGTTACAATTTATCGTTGATGTTGGCTTACGAGCGAGGACGCTTTATGCCTGCACGAACAGGATCAGGAGTGCCACTGCTAATAACGCTGGTGGCAGCCGTGGCATCGGAGCCAGAACCAGAACCAGAACCTGATCCAGAGCGATCGCCTCGATCCTTTCCAAATGGTGAAGGGCTAGGTTCAAAGCTACTAGCATCACTAGAACTACCATTACCAACATCGGCAGTAGATAAGAGGGCCCGAGTTTGTGGATTCTTGTGAGGTGTCACATTCTTGGCGGGACTACGAGGAGGTGCTACTTGTAACAAAGGACGACCACCTGAAATTCTTCTTTGATGACTTCGGATTTCTTCCCTCAATTTCTTGTTTGCAATCTTTAGTTGATGCAATTCAAATACCCAACTACTCGATCGTTGAGTTGACAATTCACCAAATACTGAATTTAAACTCGCTTCACCCTTCTTTAATTGAGCAGCAGTTTCACCAGCTTCACAGCCAGCAGCACTGGCAACTTGACTATGAATCATATTAAGTTGCATGGTACCCAAATCTGCTGCATTGACTCGCTGTGTATGCATAAAAACGGTTGGTAATCCTTCTCCACCGGCCGAAGAAGGTATAAGCGTAGACATGACAGTCACTGAAGGGCCACCTTGTCCATTATTCATCAAGTGAGGAATTCCAGAGACATTTAAACTATGCAATCCACTCGAGATTGCTTCCATTGCCTCTTTGTTTACGACATCTTTAAGGTGCATGCCAGCCAATGTAGTGTCAGTCTTGCTGATATTCGTCAATGATTCTCCTTCAAGAACATCGGCAATTGTACCTGAAGTGCTCAAGATAAGGCCATCTTGTGATATTTTACTCCAGAAATTTGGTCCTTTGCTCTCTAGTGAGCGACGAGCTTGATCCCACGGCAAATTGTATACTGGTCTGGGCCTTCCGGTAGAGATGACCACCTTGCGACCCTTTCCTTGTTCGAGATGTAATTTACCAACATTTTCAATCCATTCATGCCCTTGATTCTTGTGCCTCATTCGCATTACTAGATTGACTTGAGGTCCAGTCTGGCCAGCACCTCCCTTTGTAATAGGATTCACCGTACCATCGACACGAGCCCAATACCTAGCTGCAGCTGCTATACTAGCATTGCTTGTTGAGTCCTTTAACTCACGGAACACAGGAACAACATCGGATGGATGACAGAACTCTGAAATGCTTCTACCAACCAATTCTTCAGCCTTGTATCCTAGTAGACGCTCAACTGATGGTGAAACATAGAGGAAGGTGCCCTTAAGAGAGAGAACATGAATCAAGTCATTTGAATTCTCTAAAAGCACTCGAGCCCATCTTGTGGTTTCAGTGCTACCACTTCCGATAAGCTCAGCTAATTCATTTGCCATGATGGCTCGCTTGGAGGCTGCTTCTTCTTCTCCATGGTCCCTTACAGGGGTATCATCAAAAACCATTTCCGACATGGCCTTCTCTTTTGCTGTAGGAACATTATGCAAGCCAGGCTCAGACATGTTGCTATAGTTGACCGTGTAAAGACCGTTGCTTGATCGCTCCAGTACAGCACCTGGATGTTCAACTAGATCTACCTGAAATCCAACAAGAAAGACTGGATCAGTGCTGTCATCCCAAGTGATAGGGACTACGGTGACTAAGTTGATAAAAGGGGTACCATCACGTCTATAATTGATTAGACTTGCCTGGCATTCTTGAACTCGGTGGCAATGCTTTTTGAAGTGCTTGACCGCACCATTGTCCGTGTGCGCGCGCTCGGTACCCTTTTCGACATGGCCGCCAGGTGCCTGCAAAAAGCGACAGTTTCGGCCCAAGACCTCTTCTCGAGTGTAACCAGTGAGTTCGCAAAAAGTGTCACTGCAATGAATGATGGGTTGATCTGGGTGCTTAGCATCTGAGACAGTGAAAGCACAAGACAAATCTACCGGACCAATATCAATCTTGGGATTAGGACGTTGAGTGACCTTGAGAAGTGCTCCTATCAGATCAAATCCAGTACGAGAATAAGCTCGCTTGATGTAGGCACCACCAATGGCACCAAATTGACCTTCAAAGATAGGAGACGGTGACTGTGGCGCCACCGGTGCAATAGGATTGGAGACGCTACTAGGCTTTTTGGGTGTCGAGTGTACACTGCTTGTAGGGGTAGAGTACTTTCCCGGATGCTTTCCCGGAGGACCAGCTAATCCTCTACGTGACAGTCTTCTACGCTCTTGAATGGTGAGAGCCAAGGAGAGCTTGGCATCGTTTAATCTTGCAGATTGACTGAGAGGTACGCTTGGTGAGCTGTGACTGCCTCCCATACTTCTTTGACCAGGCACTCCGAGACCAGCAGAAAAACCATCAGCAGTGCCTCCAAGATTGGGAAGCCAACTTCGTAATTGAGTAAAATGATGAGCAGCAATCTTGGATCGATAATTAACGGCAGTCGGTTCAGCAATAGAAGTCATGGTCAGATCTTCCGACAGATTTGATCGTGTAGGAAGTTGACCGTTCGTTGATGCCCAATCAGGCAAAAGGTTGGAATCGTCAAAGCTTAGATTAGGTCCAAAAATATTTTGAGATTTGTTGAGGGTATCCACAAAGTCGCTACTGACAGAAGTGGGTAAGGTAGGGTGGCCCGCGATAGAAGTACCATTGGGACCTTCGTTAGCTGGGGAATTGAGAAAAGCGGCGAAATCAAATGTAGGTGTCATGTTGATGACGGGACGTAGCGGATTCGGACGTCTGAAGAGTAATTTGAGAAATAAAAGGGAAAACTTGTGAGTGACGAGTGTCGAATAGACGTTCAGATCAGTGTCAACCACTTGAAAGAAATTGACAATAGAGAAGAACCGACAACAATAGATGTATGCTGAACTATTCAAAGTTCTGGTGAAAGTGGAAGAAGGATTTGTTAGTAACACTAGCAAAGATAGAAAGACTTAAAATCAATGCTTCTCCATCATATCAGGATTCCAGTGACGGTCAAAATGAAGCAAATGACAAACGCATGAACACACTCACAGGCATCAAATACCCAAAAAATATGAGTGTCGCTGTCAATTAGATGAAGCACCACAGATAAAAGTGATGCAATCAGAACGAGATCACAAGTGCGAACAGATATACGTTGGAAAAAGGTGAACGTGTGAGATGTGTGGTGCTGAAGAAGTACACAAGACAAATTTTATGCTTGAGAAAGAAGCGATATTATCTCTTTGTCTACGGCAGAGCGATTATCGGCTGCACAACGACTTAAAGAGAAACAAGTGATTAAAAGATCACAAATTTAATTCAGATTCAAGCTTCAAGACTGCGTAAGAAAACGAGAGTAGTCGCGCGCGCAGTAAAAAGGTGAAATGGGACGGTGTCAAAATTTACCGAAAAAGTTGGAAAATAAAAAAAGATGTTATCTTTCTTACTGTACGTTGACTGTCGTAAGTCGCTGTTTGATGTTAAAGAATCCACCTAAGCAATATGACCTCGAGTATCGACTGTCTTATAGAGCAGCCGCGAAGTATACGTGTCGTACTTGACTTTGAGCAAATGACAGAAAGGTGTCGCGCAAGCCGAATAGACGTTAGTGATGGTAGTAGTGGGATAATGTGAGAGGTAATCTGAATATTCCCCCAAGACGCAAATTTTTTTTTTCTTTTTTTTGTTTCGCAGTGGCAAAGGCACTTTAGCAGCGTCAAAAAGTTCTCGAATTACCTTGGGACCCTTAGGCTTTACTTATGACCCTAAACCCATTATTGTATCCAGACAATACAATTTGTTCGATCGATCTTCTGCAGGGCACTAAAAGAAATATTACAGACATTTTTGTGGCACGAGCGGAGTCTGAATCTGATGAGCCGTTCGCAACAACGGGCAAGGGGCTTCATCAATTTTATTAATGAATCAATATCAAAATTTTTACTAGTAAAGGGTCTACGGGAACGCGTGTCAAATTAGTTCACGCGCATTGACGTGTTGCAACTTTGGCTCGTGTTCCTTCTCTCTATCACATTTCACATCAAATTCAAGGAGAATGGCGAATTTTCCTGCGCTGCCAGATCCAGCGTTGCCAGCTCCACCTCTTTCGAATAATGCTGAAGGATTCACTGCAGATCAACTTATAGCCAGACAATTGGAGTTGGAAGAGGCAGCACGAGAAGCTGTACCCTTTAGCTTTTCTAGAGGTGGTTGCACGTATGAAAAGGGATATATTAAACAGCCAGTGTATGCATGTAGAACCTGTGGAGGAGGTGGTGTTTGTGCCGGGTGTTCGGTAGGTTGTCATGCTAGTAAGTTCACTGATACTGTTGCCGAGATGCTAAATTAGGGTTATGTCTGAGACTTAGATATTGTTTGTGCAGCACACGACCTAGTAGAGCTATTCGCTAAAAGAGACTTTCGATGCGATTGTGGAACACTATCGATTTGCAGAGGCAATGAAGTGATGGAAAGTTCGGTCTTGCCTTGTAATCTGCGAGGCAAAGAACTCAAGTTTGCCCCTCAAAATGATGGGAATCTGTATGGCAAGAATTTCGAAGGTCATTTCTGTCGATGTGAAAAAGGAAAGAAGTACAATCCAGAAACAGAAGAAGAAGTGAGTCAGGTAAGCCGAGTTCTGTATTGCATTACCGACTCTAAAAATTTCCTCTTTACAGACAATGTTTCAATGTATCTGTTGTCTTGATTGGTTACATGAATCATGCTCTTCGCTTCGACCTAGTAAGCTAATAGATGATATCGACTCGGTAACTCGAATGCTCGCCGATGGACCGCTGGTTGACCACGACTCTTTTGATCTCTTCATCTGCAACGAGTGCGTTCGAAAACCGGGTAATGAGGGTATTCTCAATTATGTCGGTCATAGAGGATGGATTGTTTGCCTGCCTGCTAGCAATTCTCAGTATCTACCAGAATCTGTTGATGACATACCTGCCATCACAGTGGAAGCAAAGGGGCAAGGATGGAGTCATAATTGGAAGGTGTATGGCTTGGCCAATGACGATAACCTAAATCCAGAAGCAGCAGGAGCAGCAGGAATCGGTTCCATGCCGCCAAAGCGGAAGGCGGAAGGAGAAGTAGATTTGCAAAATAGTAGGATTGAAACTAAAAGAAGAAAGGCACAGAATGGACTACAGATCTCAGACAGCTTTTCAGAAGCCAGTCAAGAAGGAGAAGGAGGCGGTGATTTATTCGTTGTAGAGAATAGTGAAGAAAATGTATGCACAGGAGGTATGCCTCCTCTCTTTGCTTTATCAGATGCCAAACCACACCGCTTGGACGTCTTTCTAACCGAATCTTTTCGTGAGCGTATTTGTCGATGTAAAGGTGTGAGTGTGAAAGCGGACTTTGCCTTGTTTCCTTGGTAATGATGGTTCTAATTCCTCTCTTCAGTGTCGACTGGACTTTGAAAATTTGCCTTTTCTCCTTGAACCAGAGGAGACATACTCACCTCCTCGATCTCAGAGTACTTCTCAAGCGGAAGGTGATGATGACCAAAGTGAAGGAGGTGCATCGCAAACATCGTCAACTTATGATCTTGGCCTTGCTGCCCTTCAGAAACTTCCTCGAGCTCAAATGATGGAGTCACTGGAAGCATACAATAGAATGAGAGATGCCCTTTTTAATCATCTACGCCCATTTGCGGAAGAAGGCAGAGTAGTCGATGGAGATTCGTTGCGTGAATTTTTTCGGAAACAGCACGAGGACAAGTCTGCTTCTTCACTTTGATTTCCCAAGCTGCAACCTCTGTCGAGTTATGTGTAGATCGAAACAATATGCAACAGCCTATTTGTCAAATAATTTTCTTGCATAATTGACCGCTATTACTAACTTTCTGATGCACTTCCGCCTTCTCGCGGCAGGGGTGGTAGATCAGCGCGACTCTTTCTACTCTTTAGCCAGGTCCGGTCGACTACGGAGAAGAGAGCAAAAACCTTTGAAGAGGCAAATGGTTGAGGCTGAATTCGGTTACCAACTTCATAGTGGCTTGACCTATCTAGATAAAGTGGAGAAAGTCACAAATAATCTACTTTTTGGGCAGAAAAGGGCCATAGCTTTATCTCTTCTACTCCTCTCTACCTTACAATGAAGGTATTGTGCTTTGCTCTACTTGCCTACATTGCAGTGACTCGCATTACAGCATGGACAACTTTTCATGCCAAATTGCATGGCTACTCTGGTGCTTTGTCTGGTGGCATGTCGCATATACGTACTACAAAAGCATCATGTATGATTGCCCCAATAGGAGCTATAAAAGTCTCCAAGACGCCCAATAGTGGTGAATTTGGCACCATTCAAGCTGCAATAGATTCCCTTTCTACTATTGACACAAATGATCAAATGATTTATATTGGAGCAGGTATTTATGAAGAGGCGGTATATATACCTTCTCGAAGAGCAAAACTAACCATTCATGGCGCCACAAATGAGACCTCATCATACCTCGCAAATCAAGTTACTATCATTCATTCTGCTGCACAATCAAATGGAGTCGACAATGATCATAGTGCTACACTTCGTGTCTTTGCCGAGGGAGTCTCAATTTATAACATCAATATAGTCAATAACCATGGAGAAGGTTCTCAAGCTGTCGCACTATCTGCTCAAGCAGACAAGCAAGCCTACTACGGATGCAAATTTATGAGTTATCAAAACACAGTATTAGCAGAGACAGGTAATCAAGTATACGGTGGTTGTTATTTCGAAGGTTCTGTAGACGTGGTCTTTGGTGAATATGCTCGTGCTTTTCTTCATCGCTGCGACTTTGGAGTCTTACCAGTTAAGCAAGGTTGGATTTTGGCACCTGGAGGAAAAGAGACAAAAACACCAGCCCTATTCGTTGTTAGTAGAAGTAGAATTGGACCTGCTGCTGGTTATTATATTGCTCCTTATACCATGTTCCTTGCTAGGCCTTGGGGAGCTTACTCACAAGCTATAGTCCAACTTAGCTTCTTGAGTGGAATCATTCGACCAGAGGGTTGGGATATTTGGTTACCCAAATTACCAAATACACAATTTGCCGTTTTCAAAGAGTTTTCAAATACTGGACCAGGAGCTCAAGGAAAGCGTGCATCATTTGTCAGTCGAGCCGCTGGTCAAATCAAGCTTAAGGATGTTATTGGTGATACGACATGGGTCAACAAGGAGTACCTCAACGAAGGTGCTACACTATTATCTCTATGTGGTCGTCCTCTGCGAAAACATTAATTCCTCTTAACTTGTAATTAGACACATGCAATCTTCACGTCACCTTGTAATTGATTGTTGCAGCAGTATCCTCTTATCGCGTTGGGATTTGGGTTTTTTTTCTTTTCTCCTCCACACTCATTGCTTTTGATTCAAGTATCTCTTCTCTTGAAGATCTACACTCTATATCTCACATGAGCTACCAAGATGGACTGCCACCAGAGCTGATTATTCATATAGCTACCTTTTGCATACCACCTACCATTATAGCACTGGAGCGACTTTGCAAAACTTGGAATGAGCTCCTTGGAGATGCCGATACGATCTTATGGCGTCATCATGCACTTTCCTACCTTGCTAATGACATTGATTTGAGAAGAGGAAGGCTGGGCAAGGTCGAATTGTCACTTTACATACAACGAATTAAAGACAGATGTTTAAATGATAAATATTGGGAAGGCGTCAAGAGTTGGAAAGATGTTTGCATCCGTCATAAAGCCATGCAAAATAATTGGTCAATAGCGTCTACCCCAACTACTCGGACAGAGATCTTGGGGTTTAAAAAGGTAGATCCGCATAGATCTGCACTACCTATACCCAAGTTGAGGTCTTTAACTTCTTCAAGGATTCTTCATGTACCATATGCTTCTCAAGAATCTAGTTATGTTTGGAGAGTTCGACTAGATACAGCTTCTGATGCGAATTTTATCATGACTACTTGGCATACTGGTTCAATTCGTGTGGTAGATGCTAGTCTAGAAGGGTCAGGAGATATACTCTGGGAATTGCCTCGATGGAGTGTTAGACCATATGCACATTTAGAGTACAAGAGGGGTACAGCTTGTTGGGATGGTGAACAGGGAATTGAAGTATGGAAGAGGTGGAAGCTTGTATTAGGTCAAAAAGGAGAAGACGAACTTCCAAGTAAAAGGGGGCAATTTATCAAAGTGGCTACTCTACCAGAAGTAGAAAATACTAGAGGATTCATGCTAAATAATGATTTACATCTCACAATCTGCTCTTCAGATGGAAAGTCAGTCACTTATGACTTGTCAAGTAAAGAGCCTAAACTCTTGTACTCGTATGATATTGCAATGACTGCTCCAAATGGTCCAGATGGCCATCTCGAGCATGATAGTGACATTGCAGTGTATAGTATGGGTCAGAAGGGCTATACAATCTACCAAAAGAATACAGGTACTCTTTTGGGCAATATCGACTTTTCACAGCAGACTTCCACTTTGACTTCGACACTAGAAGAGAACAAGAAGACCAATTGTTTCAGTGTTGATTCTAGAGGTACATATCCTGACTTGATGGAAAGCAGAAGACTATCGCAGAAGGAGTTTATAACTGTACATCTTGAAAGTGGTGGTCTTGAAGAAAGAGGACAAATTGGACAGCCCAATATTACTGACATTCACGACTACTTTCGACGAACAATGGGTGGAGAGAGACCATCCTCAAATGGAAAGCGTACTAATGGAATTCCTTTACACTTTGACTTGTGGGGAGCAGCAATGATTAGGACCTTGGATGATGGTGCAAAGATGTTAATTGCCAGGTCAAGAGCAGGTAGAATTTTAATTTGCACTGATTTACTTGGTTTGCTTGCTTCATTCCAAAATGGGAATGAAGAAGAAACGAGTATCAAGATCAGACAATCAGTAGCACTGATTGAATGCGGAGGGAGGGCATCAAGAACCGAATTTTATACAGGTGGTTGGCTTACTGCTCATAATGGTAGAGCTGCGTGGGAAATTGATGATTTGGTTTATATGTGTCAGCTACCACAGAGAAGAAATACTTTGCCAAAAGTCGGTACACCCATTTGGATGATACCAAGTCAATACAGTGACGAGATTCCGATGCCAGACATGCAGATCCCGTGAGTGCAAAGAAGGACAGACTTGGCTTTATCCAATGATTTCTGACTTTTGTCACTTGTTAAAATTTCTTGACAGAATCTCATTCATGTCGCTAGATGCAGAAGATGTTTTCATGTCGACTTATCTTCATCCGGCTTATATTTACATCAGTGATCGAGTACACTCACGTTGGGAGACCACTATTCTCAAGAGTGTTCGTATTATTCATTTCACACCGACTTTACAGCAAGACACTAGGAAAATTAATAAAGTTGAAGATGAGGAAGACAATGCAATGTATCCCATTACCAATGCAAACAAGCGAGAATATCGTCGATGGATCACAACTGGAAGGAGACTTGCACAAGCTGCTGAATTGGAATTTGAAGAAGATTGGGGACAAGATGAGCTTTGGGAAGAGGGTGAATGGACTGATATAGAATCAGAAGAACCTGCAGAGTAACAAAATAAAAAAAGATGCAAAGATTTTTCTTGTTTCAAATTTACATAGCTGATACATGAGAATGTGTGTATCATAGTCTAATCGTAAACCAAGTGTCCAAGGAGCAGGATTTAGAAAAATCGCCCATCACAATAGAGTAGCTATCGCAGCAAAACCGGCAACCATCATCATCATCATCAAAATTGGGCCTACTTGAGTAGTGTAGGCTCCACTTGTAGAAGTACCACCACTTGTACCGCTATTCCTATTTGCACCTACTGTACCCGTTGTAATTACTTTGACTGTCAATACTGCTACATTACCATCTACTGCAATACCATGATTGAGTTCACTTGCTGTAATAGCAGAAAGAAGAGCAACCGATGTATTTGTTGCTTGATAGACGAAACCACCTGGGCTTTTAGTAGTGACATTTGTAGCATTTCCAACCAAGAGATCCCGACCAAGATCATAACCATTTGGCACTATTGTGATATAAGAAATTGGCCATCATTAGCTAAGAATGACTGTCTTTTTCACAATCGATACCAAGGACATACCAATATCGTGCGAAAGTGAACTATTGTACTCATAGGAGCTCGCGATAAAGATGGCCCCTGTGTTTGCACTGCTACCATTCTGTTGAAACCATCGGAGATGCTGAGAAGCAGGTTAGGGAAGGGAATGAGCATGCTGTTCTCACCACCGGAATTGTGATGTTCGACTTTTGGCTCTACAAGATATTAGAATTATACTCACATTTCCACCTCGTATACTTTCCAAGCATGTACCACCATCTCCTTCGTAGTAGTTGAATCGCATCACATCACTTTGATTCTTGTAGCCATTACCATCACCCAAGTTTGCTTTCTGTGGACCTCCTAGTGAAATACCGAGACAACTACCAGGCGAGAAATAGAGTGATTCAAGGTATTCTTCTGGATATTGTAATACTAAAGGATCTGATTCACCTGAAATAATCACATTTAGAGGTTCACCTAAACCACCAGAAGAAGCATCAGTTTGAGTGATCATTGCACCACCATAAGCTGTTGGATCTACATAACTTTGAGCTCGACGTTGAAGTGGCGAAGGTCGAGCTGTAATTACTGGAATAGATGCTATAGCCATCAAGGCAAAAAGTTTTTCATTTAAAGAAATTCGCATCGTGAAGCCAGTTCACTGTGGCGGTGGCAAGGGAAGATACGAAAAAAGGAAAAATATAAGAAATAGGTTGAAACAGAGCCAGTCTGTAATGTGGAGAGAGAGAGAGAGGAGAGAAGGAGATGGAGCCGATGTAATGAGAATTTTCTATAAAGTAGTGATGAAGGCTGAAAGAATTTCTGTACGTCACACTAATCGCAACAAAGTTAGAAAGAAGTGATATGGTAGAATAGTTGAAAGGTATATATATGCTTCATCGTCTGACCATAGGATTCTTCTCTCCCTTCCCGCCGAAAGAAAGTCGGCAATGAGGTAAAAACAAAAAAAAAATAGGGAAAGGGTTGCATCATTTTTAATGACCCTAAAAACTTTAAAAAATTATTCGTTCATTGTTGTTAGGTGTTAAATCTATTTAAAGGAACAAAGACCCAATTAGGAAATCTACGAAATCAGTCGCGTGGTCGTTGATCCGGCGAACATCTTGGCAATGATTACGATCAATATATAAGATATATAGTTCTGGGATGGTGATACCTCTGAATTCAAAGAATGTAATCATTATGAGTTTTTGAGCTCATCGAAATTTGTTACTCGTTAGTTTCTAGTCTTTTGCGAGTACATTGTAGGCTACGATGTGAAGCTTTATAAGATTTCAAGTGTTTTTCCTCTCGCAACTATCTTTACGGTACACTTGCCATACAATAGCTATGGGCGGGGTCAACTTAGTTCCCGTTCAGTAAAAAAAAAAAACTCATGTCCCTGGACTCCCTTAGCCAACCTGTTGATTCTTCGGCTGAATTCTGACACCGCCATCAAATCTCGGAACTTCTAAGACTTCCAACGAGTATTCGCGGGGAAGAGAGAAATCGCGTGACGCGCAAGAAAGAGAAGCAGCTAAAAAAAAGTGAGCGCGTAATTCGCGCATTTCACTTATCTTGCATACCACTTTCACTCGGGAGGAGGACGAGGAGGGTATCAAACGACTACAAAGATGGGGACACCTTTCAATTATCGTAGTGCACTACCTGATCTCTCATCGTCATCCCCACTCCATAATCTACATACACTTTCCTCTTCTCCTCCTCTATCACCGCAATCTCCAACACCGCATAGAAGTAAAATCGCGACACGACCCAACAACGCATTTAATTCTCCTACTATCTCTAATCCTCACCCTTTCAGTGGTAGTGCAAAGGCAAGTTTAGGATCACACCCTTCTTTTGGCAAAGATCAAATTCGATCAAAGCACCTCAGAGGTGATCCTGACAAAGCAGCAGCGGCAGGACATAAATCATGGGCTCTAAGTACAAGTCAAGGAAGCAGAATCTTAGCTAGAGATGAGGCATTAGAGCAACATTTCTTTGATTCCTCGGATGATAATCCAAGCAGTGATTGGAGTGCTGCCATAGATGTTCAATCTGCTTCAACAGCTGCTTCCTCTTTGCAAAATGTGAAACCACACGTTGGCTTAGGCATTGACTCATCAGTCGAATTGGGAAGCAGTAGCTTTGATAGCCAATCCCTTCGAAGTGGGCTAGGTGAAGCATTTAGGGAGCCAACTTCACCATCAATGGGACGAAGAGTTAAGCTAAAGGCTAGAACATTTAGTCGAACACAGACTAGTAGTAAAGACCCTTTTAGTGCAGGCGCAGGCTCGGGTACAGCTCTACCTCTAGAAGTTTCTCCAAAGAATCCTCGAGAGTCTCAAAGGCGTAGATTGACTGGATCTAGTCCCAAAAAATTGAGCAGAGCATCAAATACTTCACCTTTTGGAATCCATTCAAGTGATGATAGCAGCGATGAAGGTTTACCTCTTTGGGAAGAGAGGGTGAGCTTGCCAAGTAAAAATGTCGTAGATTGGACATCTGTAGTAGAACGAGTGTTTGAAGAAGTAGATGGGTACATTGAATTGACGTAAGTAGTATTGAAAGATTTGGAGATACTTTCGAACTGACTTTCTTTTGCAAATTATGCGTAATGGCAGCAAACAAGGTTTGACTCGAATAGATCCTATAGTGGCAGATCTGTCCAAATTTGTTAGTTTACCACCCTTACGAAACGAAGATACTAGTCCACCGAAACCGGATGGCTTGTCTCGCGTTTCTTCCACTAGCAACCGCTTTGAAAGAACTCAATCCAACTCTTCATTCTATGGCTCACCAAGTGGTCATAAGCGAGTTCACACAGGTGATCAATCATCTACCTCAAAGCTACAATTGTATCTGACAGGAAACAAACTACAAATGTTTTCTAGTGCACTTTTTGAGTTGCATAATCTGGTCGTCTTGACCATAGGTAATAATAATTTAGAAGAGCTACCTCCTGCTATAGGCCAACTCGTCAATCTTCGGGAGCTCAATGTTTCCCAGAATAGACTGGTGAGCTGAATCCTTGGTATAATGCTCGCTACTTTGATATTGACTGACGATATGATTCTCCCCATAAAAGCGACACCTACCCGCTGAAATCCAGAAACTTCATCTGGCTTCTTTTTTACACTTTCCCAATCCTTTTGAACAACCATCATCGGACGCTCATTTGTCAATTCGTGATTTGTTTGGTCAAGTCAAAGAAATGGGCGAAGAAAAGTGTGCAGGTCCTACATCAACGCCAATGGCTTCATCCAGTATGGGCCCACCTACAATTCCTTTGAGGTCTCTTACCAATCACTCTCGCCTATCTTCTCGCAGCAGCTTTGCCATGACTGGCCAAAATGAAGCTCCACTTGGCAAGGTCGGATTTCAACAGCTCACTACAGCGAAACAAATAGCCCGATTCGTGGCACCTATTCATCCCAAGCAACCATCCCTGCCTTCCTTGATGGAAATTTGCCTCCGAGTACTCTTACAACCAGAAGAAGGTGACTCACAAAGCGGAAAGATTCTATTAGAGCAATTTGAATCCGGCTGCCTTGTTAATCTTAATAGAAACTTGGACAGCTCCACTATAAGGTGCTTAGAGGCAGCTCGACGTAGCGCTGCAAAATTATGGGGAAGGGTTCGACCTGCTTCTACATCTCAGGGTACCTGGTGTAGTGGAGTAGAGAGTACAGAGCCAAACAGTCTTCGGACCAGAAAGGCAAAGGTACCCCTGGATTCCTTTGGCTTGTTTTCTAATAATCGAGATAACTTCCCTTCTTCAATGGACTTGTCTTTTGAAAATGAACTTGATGAAGGAGAGGCAAGCAATGAATGGAGTGGTGAAGAAGAGAAACGTCCTCCTTTTAAAATTATCAATATCGAAGAACAGCTCGACCGTGGCGATGACTCGAGACGCAATCCCTGGTTCAATCGTTGTCCTAATCCCAGACACTATTCCTCTAGTATGACTGAAGATGCTAGCAAGAAGCAGCAGGGGAGAAATCTCGATACACCTTTCGATTGGCCTGGTCCGTTGGACGGAGGTCAGATCTTTGCCAAACCATCGGTGACTCGAATGGAATGGGTTAGTCATGTAGCTGGAATTACTGTTGCTCAAGTTCGATTGGATGATGTGGCAACTTCAATAGAGACAAAAAAGCTTGTAAATGTAATTGGAACAAATTGTATACCCTTGCAGTGGAGAGGTTGCAGTCCTCGCTGTCTGGACTTTTTAGAGATGTAATGCAAAAATGAATTATTGCAATCAGACTTTTGTACTACTATGCTGTTGAAACTGTTATTATACACTTGTGGCTTATGGTCCTTGACTGCGCCTCTCAAATAGTGACCAATTTAAGAAAGCTCAGATTAGAGAATTAAGTAGGCGGCCATGACGATGCATGCGAGGGAGACATAGGGTGAAAGTCGCTCTCCTAATAGAGTGTACATCAGATGAATGACCGCATTTAAGGCGGCTCAACTCCTTCAATACTCACCTATCCTTGCACCTTTGAAGCATAAACCCATGAAGCCATGCTTGTTTCGATCTACAAGTCCAGGAGCTGAAGCACGCACATAAGTGCAAGTGCAAATTGATAAGAGAATGACCAGCAGCAACGATGAAAAGTGAAATAAAGCCGACTGCAAGAGAAATAAAAAGTCTTTGACATCAGTAGAGATGACGCAATCGATTAGTAAAGGAGCTACACACCATACTTAGTGTTACGAGATGGTGAGAGCGATGAGAAGAAAGAGTTTGGAAATTAGACGGCGCGCGTATTGCGCTCTAAATTGCTGCTCCTGCATGCACGGACGGCCAATGATAGGCTTCTGAACTCCAACTTTATCCTCTCTGGCATCAAGCGGTCCAAAAGTAAGGGTCATCGAAGCTTGGTAAGATTTCCAGCTTGCCAATCTTGCATACAGGTGATGAGTACCTCTAGGACACTACATTTGGCAGCAAATTCTGCTCCATGCCAGAGATGCACGGGATCTACTACATTAGCCATCCGATTACAACGGCAACCATCAATGACTGCGCGATCATCTCTTCGAACATACACCTCGCACAGGCGATCAGATAAGGCATTGTCCATCGACAATGAGAAAGGAAGCAGCTCCGTTTGGAGTGGAAGTATTGCTAGTACTGGCACTGTGAATGCAGCTGGCTCTCCTGTACCAATTCCCAAAGTGATAAAATCAGCTCTATTGGACGACTATGTGATCGGTCAAGAGCATGCAAAACGGGCTCTTGCAGTAGGAGTATTTAATCATTACATGAGAGCTGCACTTAATTGGAGTACTAAAGAGGAAGAAGCTCGGCATTCCTACTTGTTCTCTTCTAAAAAGGTCAGAGCAAAGAAGTCAGGAAAGGCAAAGAGTGCAGAAGAAGAAGATTCAATCTTATCAGATTTCGTGGGTCAGACAAGAGGGTCGCAACGGTGGAATGAAAATGAGCATCACAGTAGAATAGAAGACACAGCAGGTGAGTACTCTGGTCTTGACACACTTTTGTCCAAGCCAGCTGACAAAAGCTTGTCAGAAGCAACGCATACTCTATCGCCTTCATATTTCTCTTCTCAGCGACCCAACAAACCAATACGTCCAAATGAATCGTCTTCAAATATTACTGAAGATGGCGAAGAAGCCCTTTCTAGGCCAATAGTCGATTCCCCACGTCTTTTCTCGCGCAAGAGCAATGCAGATCCTCCTTCCACCCAGCTAGACAAATCAAATATTATGTTGATAGGACCATCAGGAAGTGGCAAGACACATCTAGTTCGGACTTTGTCATCATCTCTATCAGTTCCTTTTGTGCATGTTGATGCAACTCCTTTGACCTCGGCAGGATATGTCGGAGAAGACGTTGAGTCGATCATGTCAAGGCTTCTAGAGGCTGCCAATTGGAATGTGGAGGAAGCAGAAAGGGGAATAGTTTGTATTGATGAGGTGGACAAGCTTGCCAGTCCTACTTCATTCTCCTCTCCAGGCTCCATCAAAACAGCAGGAAGAGATGTGGGTGGAACAGGAGTACAACAAGCACTGTTGAGGTTACTAGAAGGAAGTATTGTCAGTGTTGTAGATAAGAGAGCCAGCGCAAATGGAGCATCATCTTCTTCTCAAGGCAATAACGCAGTATCAAGATCAAGTCGGAATACCAATGCAGAAAGCAAGCCATGGTGGAGTCCAGAAATGCAGTCTTTGAATGCGGCAGAACAGCAAGCAAGGAGTGCTAATCTGTCTAGATCGAATGGAGGAAATGCTGTTGCCGCTGAAGCAGCTCTAGTAGATGGTAAAAAGAAGAATGGACTTACCTCTGGATCTGATGGTATGGGTACCATTCGTATTGATACGTCAAAAGTATTGTTCGTTCTGTGTGGAGCATTTGTTGGACTCGAGGATGTTATTGCTGCTCGAGGAGGCTCTAGAACCCTCGAAGATGTCGAAGCGGAAGACCTAAATGCCTACGGACTGATTCCAGAGTTTGTTGGCAGATTACCAGTCATCGTTACACTGAAGGATCTAACAGAAAGAGATTTAGAAAGAATCTTGACAGAACCTCGTAATGCCCTGGTATCTCAATATCAAGCTCTCTTCTCTTCTTACAATATTAAATTGCATTTCACTGCACCAGCTATTGCTTCTTTGGCTCGTCAAGCTGCCAAGTCGTCCGGCACTTCATCTGGAGCGAGAATGCTGCGAAGACTAATGGAAAAAAGACTGTTAGATGCCATGTATGATGGACCAGGTGGCGGTGCAAGATACGCTTTGATGAACTATGAAGCAGCTCAAGGAACTTCCGAAGTCCTGCTCTTCTCTCGAGGTGGAAGAAGTGCTTGGCTTAACGCTATCGAGGAAGATGAGGAAAAGCATATAAAGAGCACCAAGAAAGTCGTAAATAGCAGCAACACCAAAGTCGACTCAACTCCCTCTTCTATATCCTCATCAGTAATCACAAGTTCCTCGATACCGCAGACTAATTCAACATCGTCAAAGTGTCAGGTGAGATCAAGCTCGGCAACCAATTCCTACTTTGCTCGCGCAGATGAGGCAACTATTCGACGTAGGGCTAGAGCTAGGCTTACTAGGCCTTCAAGGGTTGGTAATCTCCGTATTTTGACGAGTGAAGGGTGATCCGTCTCTATCTTATCATTCCACTTTGTCGCTTACTTTGTTGCTTAATTCTATAGATGTCTAAATCAATCTTGCAATAAAAAGAAAATACTACTACCTTCTGTGTCACTTTAAAAAATCGTCTGATTGCTGAGTGGTGAATGTTTGATGTAATTGCACAATACAAATAAGAGTATGAATTCAGTTCAAGACCTGTGCTTGACCAAGTATTCTCCATCTACTCGTTGATCGTTGCCAAAACTTCCGACTCTCTAACAAGGAGGTATTCTTCTTCTCCAATGGTGATCTTTTGGCCCCCATAGTTGGACAAGAGCACTTTTGAACCTACTTGGACGCTCATTGGGATAACTTTTCCATCTTGATCACGACCACCAGGCCCGGTAGCAACGACACTGGCCTCGGGTAGTGGTGTGCTAGTGGTTGATGATGGCAAAAAGATTCCTGTGGCAGTCTTTTCTTGTGGTTTGAATCTCTGAACCAAGATTCGGTCGAAAAGGGGAGCTACTGACTTGATGCTTCGAATAGTAGATTGCTTCAAACATTTATAATGTCAGCCTTTTCTTATTGTAGCAACAGCATCACCATCTTCATACTCACTGCAGCCATTTTATAGAGACGTATATGGTTAAACAAAGGTGACGAGAACACAAAGTCCTCTTTTTCTCTCTCTCTCTCTCTCGACTTCCAACATCTTCTGTTACTTTTTATTTTATTATCTCTTTTAACTTTTCTATTACAAAAGAGCCCTTTCGGCCGAAGTTTTTCTCCCTTTTTCTTATTTTCTCACTTTTTTTTTTTTTTCCTTTTTCTTCTTCTCCACCCTTTTGAATATCTAGGCCCTCACTCTTCTCATTATAATCAATTCTACGTAATTCTGTGAGCGTCTATTTGGTCTGTCAGGTATTTCTTTTACTTTCCTTCTTACTCTATATCCCTTATCGTGTTTCTATTTCTTCCCCTACCACTCACAGCTCGATTCTAATTGCTTGCCATGTCGATGCTGAGAAGTTCTCGTGCTAGTCGAGGTACCTCCTCACTATTGTCAAATTCGATCAGGTCATCTAGTGTAATTTCCGGTCAAAGGGGCTTTTCAACTTCTTCAGCAGCACAAGCTCACAAGGAAGTAAAGTTCTCCAATGATGGTCGAGCCAATATCCTCAAGGGAGTCAACTTGCTCGCCAATGCAGTCAGCGTTACACTCGGACCAAAAGGTAGAAATGTTATTATTGAACAAGCTTTTGGTGGCCCTAAAATCACAAAGGATGGTGTGACTGTGGCAAAGTCCATTACTCTTCAAGACAAGTTTGAAAATTTGGGTGCACGATTAATTCAAGACGTCGCCAACAAAACTAATGAAATCGCAGGTGATGGTACAACTACTGCTACTGTCCTTGCTAGAGCCATTTACGCTGAAGGTGTTAAGAATGTTGCAGCAGGATGCAACCCAATGGATTTGAGGAGAGGAGCTCAAGCTGCTGTTGATGCAGTCATCAAATTTCTCGAAGCCAACAAGCGAGCCGTGACTACTAGCGAAGAAATTGCTCAAGTAGCGACAATCTCTGCCAATGGTGACAAGCATGTCGGTCAATTGATTGCTACTGCCATGGAAAAGGTTGGAAAGGAAGGTGTCATTACCGTCAAGGAAGGACGAACTTTGGAGGATGAGATTGAAATTACAGAGGGTATGCGATTTGACCGAGGTTACATTTCACCTTATTTCATTACCGATGTCAAGACACAAAAGGCAGAATTTGAAAAGCCATTGATTCTGCTAAGCGAAAAGAAGATTAGCCTTTTGCAAGATATCCTTCCCTCTTTGGAAGCAGCAGCTCAAGCCAGAAGACCTCTTTTGATCATTGCTGAGGACATTGATGGTGAAGCTCTTGCTGCTTGCATCCTGAACAAGCTTAGAGGTCAATTGCAGGTTTGTGCTGTCAAAGCTCCCGGCTTTGGAGACAATCGAAAGTCAATCTTGGGAGATTTGGGAATTCTCACTGGAGGAACTGTCTTCTCTGATGAACTCGAGACCAAATTGGATCGGGCTACTCCTGAATTATTGGGAAGTGCAGCAAGCGTAACAGTCACAAAAGAAGATACTATCTTCTTACACGAAGGAAGTGAAACACGGGCAGCTTTGGAAGCTCGATGTGATCAAATCCGATCAGTAATCAATGACCCATCTACCTCTGATTATGACAAGACCAAATTACAAGAGAGACTGGCAAAGCTCAGTGGAGGAGTTGCCGTCATTCGAGTTGGAGGATCATCAGAAGTGGAAGTAGGTGAAAAGAAAGATCGATACGATGATGCTCTCAATAGTACTCGAGCTGCTGTTACTGGAGGAGTATTGCCCGGTGGTGGTACAGGATTACTCAAAGCAACTAGTGCTCTAGATGCCGTCAAGGTCAAAAATTTTGATCAAGAATTGGGAGTTTCAATTATTAGACAAGCCATTACTAGACCTACCAAGCAAATTTGTGAAAATGCTGGTGTTGAAGGTGCTGTAGTTGTCGGAAGACTATTGGAGCAAACCACTCAGCCATTTGAATTTGGTTATGACGCTAGCGATAATACGTTCAAAAATCTCGTCGAGGAAGGTATTTTGGACCCCTTTTTGGTTGTCAAGGAAGCCCTTGAAAGAGCAAACGGTATCTCTACCCTACTCTTCACAAGTGAGGCTTGCATTGTAGATGCAGAGGACAAGAGTGCACCTGGTGGTGGAATGCCAGGAGGAGGAATGGGAGGAATGGGAGGAATGGGTGGCATGATGGGCATGTAAGAAAAGATATGGGTAGCAAAGTGAAAAGAGAAGACGCCAAAAGAAAAATTAAAAACCGTCAATCAAGCATGCCAATAATAAAATTTTACCCTTTCCTTCTCCCCACTGTAGTTGTTGTGTATATATTACCACACCTCTCTGTTTCTTTATTATCTGTTTCGCCGACATTCAATCAGCAAACCAATCACCACTCCAAATCATACATTTGGCTATCTAGACAAAAGTTTTTAGACAATGCCAATCATCTACAGAAACCAGCATATCATGAATGAGTGTGTATCATATGTGTGCGTATGAGAAAACCGCTACTGGCCCGTGCTGTTCCTCCGCGTTTTCGGATTTTATTGAATAGTCAGTCAGTGGTAAGTAAGCTTTTAAGTTCTTCTTGATTCCCTCCCACATCCTCATAGTATACAGCATGTCCTATCCAACAGAATCCATACAGCCAGTTCTACAGAATATTGCCAAATTATTGCTCGAATCATCATCTACTATTTCGATTGCAGAGAGCACTTCTGGTACGTTTTAGCCAGCATTTAAAAGACATCTATTCTACTTGCTGATTTTGTATCCTTGAAGGTGGTCTTATAAGCGCAGCTTTACTAAGTGTTGAAGGTGCTGCTTCCTGGTACAAGGGCGGAACAGTTCTCTATACACTAGAGGCCAGATCAGAGTTTTGTGGCTGGACAGAGAAGGATACAGAAGAATATCGGTAAGCAAGAAAAGATGAATCGATCTTTTCTAATTTGTCAATTAGTCTAAATAAATTTTACTTCCACATAGCGGCCCTACTGAAGATGTAGCTTCTAAACTAGCTTTGGGTGTCAAGGAACGTCTAAATTCAACCTATTGCATTGGAGAAGCAGGAGTAGCAGGTCCCATGTCTCGAGTTAGAAGTTTACCTCCGTAAGTTGAGAAGTTAGAATGCGCTACGACAAGTTACTAATCGTCTGTTCCACTTTTATCAATACCAATAGTGGCCTCACTTGCATTTCCATTGCAAGAGATGATGGACCACCCATTACTAAAACTATAATGACTGGAACAAGGGAGAGATTGATAAACATGCATGCATTTGCAGAAGAATCTTTGAAGCTCTTGGAAGAAGTTTTGATCAAGGCAAAACGAGACCCAAGATTATAGTAAAATATTTTCATGTCGCATCTTTATCGGCTGTTGGCGGTCATGCGTTCAAAGCTATCCCTCCCCTCTTGCGTCAACCCGGTAGGATCCAAACGAGATGTCACGATTATGTACTAGTATCTATAAAAATGCATCAAACGTAGCACTTGCCAAGTCCCGAACTTCTAGCGTCTTGTGCTGACCATATTCAGGGCCTAATAGGCTTCTTTGATTGTAGAGTACAATCATACATGAAAGGTTTCCTTTTTTTTTTGATTGAGAAGAAGCTCGACATGATTTACGGTGCAGTATTGAAATATTCACTACGAAGGGAGAATGTGATTCTAATTATAATCCTATCAGCGAATTAGTAGGTGGCAGTGCCTCCCTTTCCAATGACGCGCCAGTCACTGTGCGATGACGCATTTGGTATTGAATTGCAAAGGGGCAAACGTTCCGAGATTACAATCTAGTTCTTTTCTAGTCTTTATTTCTCTATTTTAGTAAGCTTTTCTCAAATCCTTCCATAGCCCGGTTTGAGACGAGACAAGTTCAGGCCAGACTCCACAGCTCACATCAAGTTCCTCCTCCTTTTACATCCCATCCACCTCATCTCTATCAAGATAGGATAGATAAGTAGTTCTTTCCTTTCTCTTCTCTTTTCATTTCTTTCTGTGCCACATACGATAATGTCACAATACGATGCTCATAGCATCTCTCGTGCTTCCAGCATGAGTCGTAAATCGACTGTAGCTAGCCGAAATGCCAGCTTGATCAAAAAGAACACGGGTCCACATGAGTTGAGACCCTCTGATCTATTGATCGAGCGATTTACTGGTAAGTCACAGACGAAATCATCCACAAAAGTAATGATACATTCTAATCAGATCCTTCTCTCTCTCCTCTAAAAAGGCTGGAAGCACATTACCAAGCAACTCGTTGCTTACTTTTCCGCCATCAGCGATATTGAATACAATACAGCCCGCGAGCTAACCAAGTTAGGAGGCGTCATTCAAGTTCCATTTAGGGAAGGAAATCAATTCTTGGGAGAAGATGGTATCCAAGATGTCTTTTATGGCATTCGAGAAAAGACTCGTGTCATTGCAGACCACCACGCCAACTTGGCCAAGACCGTCGAAGGTTCCATTGTTCAACACTTGCAAAAGTTGCGAGCTGAGATCAAGGCTCACGTTAAGAATGTTCAACAGGACACTGGAAAATTGGCCAACAGCGTTGCCAAGGAACGGGAATTGTCAACCAAGATGATTTCTGATTTGGCTAGATCTATTACCTTGCTTAAGAACACTCCTATGAGCGTCACTGCCAAGGAAGACCCTTACTCTGCTAACATGCAAGTATTCAGACAATTGCAACGTCAAGTCAATGAAGAGAATGCTCTCCAAAAGAGTATTATCATTATGCAACAAAACAGTGCCCACTTTGAAGAAGGCATCGTTCGAAGCATTCAAAGTGCTTGGCAAACATTCGATGAATGGAGTGGCCGAATGTCTGCTCAGGTTCAAGACACTTGGTTGGGTTTGGGAGTGCAAATGAGAAGCTTGCAGCCTAATGCCGAATGGATTGCCTTTGCCGCTCGAAGTGACCACCTTTTGGACCCTGACACACCTTTGCGTAATCCAGAAACTATCGATTACCCTGGTAAGGATGATCCCTCTGTCATTCCCGTTCATCAAGGAATCCTTGAGCGCAAGAAGCGTTTCACCAAGACTTACAAGGAAAGTTTCTACGTTCTCACACCTGCTGGTTACTTACACGAACACGGTAGCTCCGACACTACCAAGCACCCTTCACCTGAGTTGAGTCTCTTCTTGCCTGAGTGCACATTGGGAGCTCCTTCTACTCAGTCTTCCAAATCTCACAAGTTCCACGTTTCTGCCAAGACTTCAAACATCAAATCTCTACCTGGTTTGGGTAAGAGCGATCACGCTTACACCTTCCGAGCTCGATCTCACGAAGAATTAATGGAATGGTGGAATGACATCAAGCAACTCAGCCGAGTTTACTTGACTTCCAGTGAGCAAATGGACCGAAGTGGTCCTGTTCCTGCTGCTGTTCGAGCAGCTGGATACCGAAGTGAAGAAGAAGAGGAAGAAGATGAAGATGGTTCCAGTGTCGAAGAAGACGACGAAGAATACGAAGAAGCTGATCCCGCAGCAGCTGCTGGACACAACACCACCACCACTGGCCCAACCGCTGGCGCCGCTCCTGCCATCACTGCTTCTGGTACACCTGCAGGAGGTGAAGAAGAAGTGCCTGCCTACTCTGGTGCTGGCAAGTCTTCAGGTGTAGAAATTGGAACTAACGGTTACGCTGTTGAGAAGAAGGGTGCAGGAAGTGGAGCAGGCGCTGGTGAACCTTCTCAAGATGCAGCCCACAAGGCTGCAGGAAAAGAAAAGGCAAGCGAGGAAAGTGCTCCCACTGCTTAAATTAAAGAGCGTACATAAAAGCTGGAAGCCATCGATTGGTTAATGACATACCCACTACATTGATATTCACTTCATTTCCTTTTTCAATTTGACCCCTTCTTCTAAAAAGCCTTCTTTCGACACGATTTAATTTACACATTCTGATGGTTAGTGTACCGTGTTCTACTTGTCTTTGCCTTTCTTTTATTTTGCTCTATTTCTCAAATTTTTATAAGTGTCAATGTGAATAAATTGCTTGTTTGAAATCATCTTTTTTAAAGTACATGTGTGTGTGTGTGTTTGAATTGTTTATGTATATATATATTTCTGCTTGCTAGTCATCATCGTCGTCGTCGGTGATCAAAGCTCTTTTCTTTCTAGCCTGAGTGTTTACTTGTGGCTGCTCTTCTTGTTCCTCCTCATCAGCCAATCCTACTTCATTGTCGCTCAACAGTACTGCTGCACGCTTGACAAACAAGAAATCTCGTCGATCATCTTCATCTTCACCTTCACCTTCATCATCAGAGCCTAAGAAGAGGGCAGCATGTGGACGTTTCTTTCTTGTTTTAGGTGAATCACTTGAAGAAGAAGGAGGTGATGAATGACGAGTACTACTTTCTGACTGACTCTTGCCACGCTGACTTGAGCTGCTAGGACTAATAATAATTCCCTCTCGTCTAAACAATTTTCGATGTCTATTTTGATCCACGTCTTCCTCCCCATCTTGTCCTTCTCCTGCTCCTTGATTTCTCTGTTCAATCAACTTGGCAATCATCTCCAACTCTTCGTCACTGTCTTCAATGTAGTCATTTTCTACCCATTCAGGTTGCTTTTCTTTTCTTCTACCACGCCCCTTTTGAATGACAACTTCCTCTTCATCACCATGCTCATTGACAATTATTCTAATTGGTTTCTTTATTAATTTGCGTACTCGTTGCGTCATTGATTCATACGTTTCTCCAAATGTCTCCAATGGTCTACGCATAAAGTCTTCAATCAATTCAACCTCCTTTTGTAATTCATGAGGTAAAGCATCAGCAGCAACAGTCCAAATCCATCGATGAGTATCACTCTCATCACTCTTCAATCCTAATAATCTACAAAGTAATTTAATTTCTGGTGATGTTGAAATTTCCACTTTAAGTTCATCATCGTTGTCATCACATTCCAGTGCGAAATCTGCAAATCGACCAAGTGCACTAGCTGGTATATAATCTCCATCGAAATCTTCATCTTCTTCATCAATCATCTCTATTTCCTCTTGTACAATAGCTTTCTTTCTTCGAATAGCTTCTTCCAACCCACCTTTAATCCACATTAAACCTCTCATCTTATTTTTCTCGAGCAAAAGTCCTATTGCAATCCCTATATCATCCAAATGACCTCGACTTGGTTTAATTTCTATCTCGGCTGGCATCTTGAATGCTTTAACCGGTCTAGGTACACCCATTCCTTCACCCCATCTTAATTTTTCATCATCGTCCATCTTGTCGAATTTGCGTAAAACATACTCGATAAACTTACGAACATCCATTTCTACTTGTGGAGCTTCTGAATGTAAAAATGACCAAAATGAATGATTCAATTGTAGTGCTTTCAACATTGATCTACGCTTAAAAGGGAAAAATAAGCGAAGATCTCCTGCTTTGATAGCTAGACGATGAAGAACCTGTGTAACATTGTAAACCTGCTCACTTGGATGATCGACAAATTCTTTCCATCTTGATAAAAATTGAAGACATGCATCAGCTAGATGTTGTGTACACATTTTACTTTGAAATTTGTGAAATTCAAATTTACGTTCAATTTCTTCATGCTTTGCAATTTCTCTTGCTTCCATTTCATCTTCTGCTAGAGTATTATGATCTGTCTTTTTCTTTCTTACTTGCTGCTTTGCCTTGACATACATATGATCCTTGTCCTTGGAATAACGCTCTAACAATCTTGGCATCATGTGTGCAAAGGAGATGATGGCTCGTAGACAGGTGAAGCTTTGACTTGTGTACGAAGATAGTACAACTTTGGCAGAGTCAAGAGCTGCTTGATCATAAAAGTGTGTCACCTGAATGCCTTCAGCAGCATCCCTATCTTCTTGAATTGAACTCTTTGATAATGCATCAATTAGCTTGAATAGAGTAGTCCAGAGTTCGATGGCAGCAACATACTCGAGCCATCGCTTCTTTTCAAATGAAGAACTACATCGAACATAGGCCATTCTAAGTGCCCAAGGTTCAAGCCATTGTGCGACGAGACTAAATGGCCAATTATCCTCATCATCTTTGACCTTCTTTGCCGACTTTTCATTAGCGTCAGTAATTGAGTCCATATTTTCATCGTCATTGTTGACTTCACTCAAGGCCTTTCGTTGACCTTGACTTGCATTTACCTTTTGTTTCAAAAAATAGTCTAGAAAAAAACCTCCAAGCTGCATGATTCTAGTTCTTGCTTGATCTAAATCTCCTACTTTAGGCCTTTCTTTTCGTATATCCTCCAATACTGACTTTGTCAAATTTTCGAATCCTAATTTGACAAATCTTTCGGCCCATAGACGGAGAACCTTGATAGCTTTTGGAGTCCAAGGAGCTCTCGTAGAGGTAGCACCTTGCTCTTGAAGAGCCTTTCGTCTCCGAATTGATCTTTTACCCCTGGCATCAGCCTCCATGGTCAATTGCTCAATAGACTTTCGTAATGCTGCTTGACCTGACGCCATTCGTCGATTGCCATCCTTGTCGATAAAGTTAATCATTGTATTGAAACGAGAGTGTCTTGTTGAGCCTTCGTACTTTTGCATTTCTGAAAGCTCCCTCTCTTCAGCCTCAAGGAGTCGAGCTAATTCTGACTTTGGCGCTTTGCTTGCAGGCTGATTTCTATTTTTGCTAGTCTGAGATCTCCCTGCATTCTCTACATTGATCAGCTCTTCTGGTTTGGTTCCCGAAAAGAGGTGATAAACGCACTCTAAAGCAACAACGTTCCAAGGATTGAATTCTTTTGCTTCTGAATTGCTGGTCAACATCAAAATTGCATCCAGAATTCGAGAGGATTCCATTTCCACAACCAAGTCACTTTGCAGTTTCGAATTGGTAATATCTTCCAAACTACTCAGTGAAGTAGACATTGGATCCCGTATAGCGAGCATATTTCTAAATAGATGCAAGCACATACTTATCGTACCAATGTCTCGCTCATTTCTTTGATGTCGAGGTTTGCTTAGAGAAGGCAATAGAACGAGAAGCATTATTGAACTTAAAACGCTACGTTGAGAACCTCTCGTCTCTTTTGAGCGAGTACGCAAAATGGCTGATTTGTAAGATATAAATGCATCTTCCAATACTTTAAGAGTAGCAAGTGCACTTCCATCGTCATCTTCTCGTTGATAAGCAGCTTGATATTCTGCTGCTACATCAATCGGCCAAGTGATTGTCGTAATCAAGTCGGCTGAAAAGTGAGAAGGTGAAAAAAAAGAAGCTTTAGATGTATTCTTCATCTTTCTAGTCTTTTGCGAAGGATAAAAAAAAAGAAGGCAATCTTTACTCACTACATGCAAGTGCAATTTTTCGTCCCTTTTCTCCCATATCGGCTGTCTTTAGCAATAGTGGAAGTAATCCAGTCTGAAGAACACTGACCTCTGCATAGATTCTTGGAATAACGCGATTATGATCATCTTCATCTTGACGCCATAGCTTTCTAAGATCTCTTAAACATCTCAAGCAATCATCGCCTAGAACGTATTCCATCTCTACATCTCCGTCCTTTCCCATTACTTCCTCTAATCCACCCATAGCTGTTGCAATATTAACGACTGTAAATTTGAGCTGATTATACTGCTCTTCTGTTATTACCTCTCCCGCTTCCTCTTCTTCGCTATCAGCATCGGAGCCAGAATGAGATCCTTCCGAATTCCCAAACTCCAATTCACGCTCGTCCATTAGCTCCAACTCATCAAGATCATCGACTTCGTCCATGGTGTGGTGTTGGATGAAAGAAAAGCAATAAAGAGACGCGAATATCAGTCACGTCAATATTATTAACATCGCGTTCATTTATTTCCCTTTTAAATTGCCTTGTGCTTCTCACCGTAAAGAGCTGAGCGAGCGTGGTAGATCAAACATTGAGTCGCGAAGTGGCACGTGTATCCGACGCGCTCAGCTTTTTTTGTTACGGTGTTCAACACACAACAGGTAAAGGTGCCAATAATCTTTGACTTTTTCCCCCTCATCGATACCTGCTCCAGCGAATTAGCTATCAGGATGCGTATCGAGGAGCTCATCATCGATGGTTTCAAGAGGTACGTAAGGTTCATAATTCAATAGGAAAAAGGATGACTGAAAATAATTGTAATCTTATTGCAGTTACCCTGTGCGAACACACGTATCCAATTTTGATCCTAGCTTCAATGCTATTACTGGGTTGAACGGTAGTGGGAAATCCAACATTCTCGATTCAATCTGTTTTGTTTTGGGGATAACAAATTTATCAGCTGTTCGAGCTACAAACTTACAGGACTTGATCTACAAGCGTGGTCAAGCTGGTATTACTAAAGCATCAGTAACTATAGTTTTTGATAATTCTGACCGCTCAAAATCACCAGTCTCATTTGAAAATTATGCTCAAATTACAGTCACTCGTCAGATTGCAATGGGAGGTCTTTCCAAATATCTCATTAATGGTCACAAAGCAACACAACAGGCAGTACAGAATATGTTTCAGTCAGTTCAACTAAATATCAACAATCCAAACTTTCTCATTATGCAAGGAAAAATCACAAAAGTCCTTAACATGAAACCAGCAGAAATCCTAAGTATGATTGAGGAAGCAGCAGGTACAAGGATGTTTGAAGATCGAAAGGAGAAAGCCATCAAGACTATGGGTAAAAAGGATCAAAAGGTAAAAGAAATTACTTCGCTTTTGGAAGAGGAAATCACTCCAAAATTGGACAGGCTACGAGAGGAAAAGCGTTCTTTTTTAGAGTACCAGAGAGCGACTACGGAGTTAGAACGGCTCACTAGGTTGGCCAAGGCATTTGAATGGAAGCAATTGCACGCTCGCAACACAGAAAAGGCAGGAGTTGTTGAGGAGCAAGGCAATCAAATTAAAGCCAAAGAGGAAGAGGAGGCATCCCTCAGGCATCAGACAATTGAAATTGAGAAAGAGGTAGAGGAAATTGAAAAGAAAAAAGAAAGAGATACGACAAAGGGGGGAAAGTTGCAGGCGCTAGTTGAAGAGAGTAAGCGAATGGCTCATGATGTTGTCAAGGAAAAGACTTTAGTCGATCTAAAAGTAATTTCTATCGAGGAAGAGAAGGCAAAACTTCTTTCCGATGAGGAGGCTCAGCAAGCACTACTTCGACTAGGAAAAGAGAAAGCCGATGAGCTCAAAGTTCTAAGTGAATCATTTGGTCATCTAAAAAATGAGTTTGACCTAGCCAATGAAGCACTCGCAAAAGAAGACGAATTATTGCAAAATCTTCTGACTGGTATGGCCTCAAAGTCGAAAGATGATAAGACTGTACAAGGTGGATACATGGGACAATTGGCTGATGCAAAGGCTAGAGAAGCAGCCGCAGGTACACAAATTGAACAAGCAAAGCTAAAAATCATTCATTTGGAAAAGGAGCGAAAGACAAAGGAACCACAAGCAAAAAAAGCCGAAAAGGAGAGCTCAGGTCTCTTAACAGAATTAAAGGCAGCCAAGGCGATTGTTGAAAAGATAGAAAAGAGTATCCAAGTATCTGGATGGGATGATGAGAAGGAAAAGGATCTACTGAAAAGTCATGCAGAGGGGTCTAAGCGAGTGTCTGAATTGCTTGAGAAGCGTGATTTTCTCAAATCAAGACTTGCAGGTATGGACTTTAGCTACTCTGATCCCGAGCCAAATTTTGATCGATCCAAAGTTAAAGGTCTGGTGGCAAGTCTAGTCAATTTAGATCAAGATAAAGAAATGTATTCGACTGCTTTGGAAATTTGCGCTGGTGGACGATTATACAATGTTGTAGTCGAGGATGAAAAGACAGGTTCTAAATTGTTATCAAATGGACGACTAAAAAAGAGAGTTACTCTAATTCCTTTAAACAAGATTAGTACTATGGTAGCAGCAGCTCAGCGTATTGGTGCAGCACAAAAGATTGCACCTGGAAAGGTTAATTTAGCTCTTTCACTTGTTGGATACGATGATGAAGTATCAGCTGCCATGGAGTATGTGTTTGGTAATACTCTCATTTGTGCCGATGCTGAAACTGCAAAGAGAGTTACTTTTGATGCAAATGTTCGAATGAAAAGTGTTACATTGGAAGGTGATGTATATGACCCTGCAGGAACTTTGTCCGGAGGTAGTAAGCCGAATAGTGCAGGTATATTAGTAAAGATGCAAGAGCTAGGTAACATTGAAAAAGAATTAGTACAAGCAAGAAGGACATTGGAACAATGCGAAGAGGAGAGAAGAGCTGCCATGAAACAAATTTCTTTGTTTGCAAATTCAAAACGAGAATTAGATCTTAAACGACATCAAGTAATTCTATTGGAAAATCAGGTAGAGGGTAGTAATGCGACTCGAATTATTGGTGAGGTAGAATTATGCAAGAAGACTATTGAAGAAGTTAAGAGATTGATTGAAGAAGCAAAGATTAAACAAATTGAAGCTGTAGAAGAGGTAAAACGATTGATGAAAGAAATGGAAGAATTTAATGCCAACAAGGATGACAAATTAAATCAAATAAAGGCAGAAGTAAAAAAAAGAAAAGCAGATGTTCAAACAAAGAGTACTACAATCAAGACTAGACAAAATCAAGTTCGAACGCTTGAATTGGAATTGGAAGAAAATGCTAGAGAATTACAAGAATCTCAAAAAGGATTACAGGAGGGAAAAGCTGTGTTGGAAAAGAGTGAAGCAGAGTTAAAGGAAATGAAGGGGAAATTGGAGAAATTACAGAGAAAGGCAGAAGTAGTTGAAGAAGAATTGATAAAGGAAAAAAAAGTTTTAAGTACATATGATGATGATTTAAAAAACTTAGCAACAGTATTAAAACAAAAAAAGCAAGAAATTGCCGATGTTTTACTAAATGTCAAGCAATGTAAGCACGAAATGGAAAAGGCACAACAAGAATGTTTTGCATCAGAAAAGGCAGTGAAACAATTGGAAATTCAATTTGATTGGATTATAGATGAACAAGAATTCTTTGGTAGACCAGGAACGGCTTATGATTTTGAAAAACATAATATGAATGAAATTCGAAAAATTTGTAAAAAATTGGAAGAACAACAAAGTGGAATGAAACAAAAAATCAATCCAAAAGTATTAAATATGATTGATAGTGTAGAAAAAAAGGAAAATGAATTAAAGACGATGATGAATACAGTTTTGAAAGATAAAGGAAAGATTGAAGATACAATTCAAGAATTGGATCGATATAAAAAAGATGCTCTTCAAACTACATGGGAAAAGGTTAATGGTGATTTTGGTGAAATTTTTGCTGAATTATTACCAGGTAATTATAGTAAATTACAACCACCAGAAGGTCAAGATGTAACTCAAGGACTTGAAGTAAAAGTAAGATTGGGTAGTGTTTGGAAACAAAGTTTAACAGAACTTAGTGGAGGTCAAAGATCATTGATTGCTTTAAGCTTAATCATGTCATTACTTCAATTTAAACCAGCACCAATGTATATTCTCGATGAAATCGATGCTGCTCTCGATCTTTCACATACTCAACATATCGGTCAATTATTTCAATCTCGTTTTTCTGGTAGTCAATTTATAGTAGTTTCACTTAAGGAAGGTCTATTTACCAATGCAAATGTTTTATTTCGTGCTAGATTTCGAGATGGTACAAGGTGTGTACTTTTTTTTCGAAATTGGATTTCTGTTTTAATATACTCTGCTAATCATTTCCTTCCCTTCCCTTCCCTTCCCTTCCCTTCCCTTCCCTTCCCTTCCCTTCCCTTCCCTTCCCTTCCCTTCCCTTCCCTTCCCTTCCCTTCCCTTCCCTTCCCTTCCCTTCCCTTCCCTTCCCTTCCCTTCCCTTCCCTTCCCTTCCCTTCCCTTCCCTTCCCTTCCCTTCCCTTCCCTTCCCTTCCCTTCCCTTCCCTTCTGTTTTTTATTGTTTATTTCTTTCTGCAGTATCGTTGAACGAACGAGTCAAAGATCAGGTGCAGCAGCAGCGTCGGCAGCAGCAGCAGCAGCACTGGCGGAAAAGGAGACGAATCGACCATCACTTGCTAGCAAAGGAAAGAGTAGTAAAAGTAATCGCATCCGGACCGAGACTTCCACCATGGCTTAAAAGTGTTGTTACTCGTGTAATAGTAGTACCTGTCTTTGTTGTAATAATAATCATTGAAATTCAAAGCTAACTACTCGTCAGTTCAGAGGGCTACAGCCTCAATAATGTGGCGACTCTATCTTCTGATGCGTTCCTTTTTTTTTTTTTTTTTTTTTTGTTCTTTTGAGATATGGTTTGGCATACGTCAATGACGTGGCATGCAGTGTCATCAATTTACAAGCTATACCATAGGTTAGGCCACACATGGGTTACTTCATGGTACGTGCATCACTTGTCTTCCCTTCCTTCCCAAACAGGTCGTGTCAGCCGCTGCAACAATTGCTTTTCCCCCTTGCATTCTTTGGCCCCCCCCCCTCTCCCGAGACGCGTTTTACTCTACTACTGCTAGGGTCCAGCACTGACAATTTTACTCCTTGTCGTGAAGAGAGAGAGGCTTGAATAAATTAGAAAAATTATGTACAATTTCTTTCTCCGTCACGTCCTTACTTTTATTTATTGTATTTGTCCGAAGAAAAACTGTTGAAATTCTGGGGTCAACAAACGATTATCAAGGGTCTGGTAAAGTATGAGATCGAAAGAAAGTCAGAGAGAAAGAAGGGGGGGAGTGACAGTGAGAGAGAGTGAGTGAGTGAGTGTGTGTGTGTGTATACGTATGCGCGTTTTGTACACATTAGGCTGTGAAAATAAGCAAAGCATCGAGGTCGGAGCTTCGTTTTGTCTAGTTACACTCCTTTTTTTTTTTTCAAGAAGATAAAGATATGCAGGCGTATCTCGGGTGGACGGAAAAGTGTGAGGGACCATGAGAGGGGTGACATATTGATGATAGTACAAGGCTTTACTCACTTCTGTCTGTAGTGAAAACGTACGAGACAAGGGTCTGGTCCGGTTTAGCATCATAGTAGCGTAACTTTATAACGCATGAACATCATTTTAGTAGTAAATTAGTCCCATCACTGGTTTTAGAAGGTATGTTGAGAACTTAGTGATCAGTCTCCCTGCTCCGGAAGAGGGGGGAAAAGGGGAGTAGGGAGACATCAACTAGTAGCTTCGGTCGCTATATTGGATTAAGTAGGATTAATTTAAGACGCTTCCATTTTAGCTGATCAGTTTGTGCGTACTATTGAACTTCAAAGTTCCTCCTGCATGTCAGCCCGTGCGCGGTTTCTTGATTTTTTTTTTTTTATTTTTTCTCCTTATTTTGAAGAGAATACCGTACTATGGTAGTAAATTGAAATACAACCAATTTATTCAGTTATTCTTTCGCGCGTAAAAACAAATAAAGAGATAATGAGCCGGTGGGGGGAGGGGGGAGAGGATAAAGAAAAAGTAAAGTCGTAAAGTCCCCCCACTCACTCCTCTTTCTTCCTCACCTTTCAATGAATATAGATTGGCATGTTAACAGATCAGCACATCATCTGTCAACACGTAATTCGTGTTTAGATGTAGCAATCTAATTTCTAGATAAAAAGGGTGCATCGTGTGTGAACATTTTCAACTTGCGCATTCAATGAGATATGCTATTTGCCCGCATGCGAAGCAAAAGGACGGGGAGGCGGCTTCAAACTAACAACGAATAACAAAAAAAAAAGTAGCAAATAAAAAAGTGTGGCGCTTGGGTTTACAATGCCTGTACACCGGGCAACCCTGTTGACGGGTATATGCAAATTAATAATAAAAAGTAATTCAAAAATGTACAATTTTTAATAATTTCATATATTCAAATTTTAATTACAAAGGACCCCATATCTCTTGCAAGTTGTATTAGATTTGTCTCTAATGGAGCTCGTAGTACACACACTCCCTTTTTTTTTCTTCTTATACGCCGCCTTTTCATCCTCTGTGACGTCCTCATATCCTCATCAACTCGTCTACCTCAACTACATACCAACTTACATTAAATCAGATCTATCATCTTCATCGTCCGACCCTCCCACTTCATATAGAGCCTTCCTACTATATACAACGACAGCCCCTCATATTTCCTCTCATTGATGCATTAGCAGTCTAATCTTCGCTTACAAAAGGTGTTTCTCAAGTCACAGTCTCGTACATTCTCACAAAGCACATTTTTCATTTTCAATTTTGCTAGTATCTCACATTTCAAGCCGTTTGACTCAATACAGTTGTTTTGCCAGCACCTTTTCTAGGCTAGATCACATTAATCTTTGTTCAAGGACAGCAATTGCTATATCACCCCATCTAAACTAGGCCACTTCAATTATTTTAGCTAGCATTCCCAGCCATGTCCACTACTCCCACACGACCCCGTCTCGGAAGTAGAGCCACTTCCGACATGCACCCGCTTCTCACTCTGAGCCAACACCAAGTTCAAGGTGATCTTGGACGAGGCACCCAAGCCAGAGTCGGAGGTGTAAATGTCACCTCAGGAGGTCGAACCGTATTAGGTGGGATTGCACCCATGTCCCCGTTTCTATCTCTACCTGTTGCTCCTACAGCAGAAGAAGTCAAAAGACAATGCTCTCAAGATTCACAATTGTCTACTACGAAAGATGATGAGAATAATGATCAATCCCGACGAACTGCAAAAGTCGCCGTACCAGGTGAACCAAAGACAAAGAGGAGCAAAGTTCCTTCGGATGCCGCTCATATGATTCGAAGCTACTCTATGCCTGTTGCGACTCAAGTTGATTATGATGCGCAAAGACGTGATCTTTTGCAGCGATTTCAGCTCAAGCCAAGCTATGCCACCAACAATAGCTGGGTCAAAGGATGGCCTGAGCAAAATGCATCAAGTGGCCCAAATGTTATGACTACATCAGTTTCGAGTATGGGTAGCAACGCTATCAAACAACCCAGGAATTCAAAAGTAAGCCCTCGTCTGCAACCTAGATGTCCTCTTAGCATCGTCACCATCAACGAGATTCCAAACAAGGATGAGGTAGCTATGGAAGACCTTATACCTAATGATGTTGATCTAGGATCAGGATCTGATGAAGCTGATGTTCTCACACCTCGTGCATCACCAAGAGAGAGTTACTTTGGTGCTCAAGCTTTCAAGGAACAAGTTGTACCCATGTTTGACGACTTTGAAAACTTTGTGCATCCTGATCACCTTCGACCTCCTCCTGCCTTTACCTTTTAAATTGGTACCTCTGGTTTAATAATTATACCAGTATCCTCCTCCCCTTGCACTTGAAGCACTCTCACCTTCGACCCATCCATGACACTATTAATACGACTTTGCTAATCTCCAAAGAGTAGCCCATCATCCTATGACATTACTACGAACACAGACCAATGATAATCGCCGTGGATCCCAGTCTGTCTCAATATTTCCCCCTTCACGCATGCAAAAAGCAAACAAAACGCACTTCAATTTGCTCACGACCATTTCATTTTGCACCTTTGCACTTCACATGCTCTTTCATCCAAGTAACGATCATCTTTCATTCCCTTTTTTTCTCTCTCTCTCATTTGATCAACTAGACAACGTCCAAGGTCTCGCCAATTTTGGAAATTTTTTTCATTTCAAGTTTACCTTCTCTTGCACCTTTCATTTTAGACGCATTTTGCAACCTCATCTACTCCTTTTACCGCTCAAAAATTTTACTCTTTCTTCATTATCTTACCTAATACCTTTTTCATTTTGTTACCGACAGTAGTCGACTAACCTCTACTATCTTATTGAAGAAAGGGTGCACTTCTTGCTAAAAGAAAAATTTGTCTTCCTTTTTCCTCCAATATTGTATCCCTAGCTTTGAATTGCATATGATCTGACCCAATCTCGTTCCTAGCCCTCCTTTTTTGTTTTTGTTTTTGTTTTTGTACACGCCACAATATCTTGCTCCGCCATGCGGGAAAATAAATTTTCAAATTCCCGTTGAAATTTCAATTAACAAAAAATCCATAGGTTTTTGCCTCCGCTGCCTACATGAAGTGGAAAGACCAATGAGAGATCGAATAAATTCAGTTAGTATGATTTGATTAAGCGAAGAGAGAGAGATAGATAGAGAGAGATAGGCACAAAGCGGAACAACTTGGGGGAAGTCAAGAAAGGACGGAATCTGCACACATTCAGAGCAGAAATTGTACACTTTGTATATGGTATAAATGGTAGTAGTAGACTGAGAGCAACAGGTAAGAGAGTTTAAACTGTACATGGAATAGACGTAATATTTGAAGAGGAAAGATATACAGATGAACATAAGAGAATCTTTTTTTTTTTTAACCTCCACCAGCCAACTCTACAATGAGGCGTGTAGCGCACTCCAAGAAGAGAAATGGACTACAGATTTCTTTTCTACTTTCTCTAGATATTTCTGGAATCTGATTGTTGGCGGGTGAAGCACCAATTGCTGTCTTCTTTTGAGATTTTGGAGCTGTAGGTGATACTTGTTGTTGTTGTTGATCGCTACTCTTGTATGCCCTTTCAAGTGCTTCATGTATAGTTGCTTGATCTAAAGCGCTTCCTCCTCCTCCTCCTCCTCCTTCTGGTGATTCAGCATCTACTGGACTGACTACATTGCTATTCAATTGACCATTTTCATCCTTGTTCATTCGAACATAGCCAACATTTCTGAAGTCGACCAAGTAATTTGTTTCATCAACTCGATATAATTGTAAATTCATTCGAACAATTACTTCATCTACCCTCCATCGAGTTTCAATAAAGTAAAGTTCTTCACCTGGACCTTGATCATCAGATTGTTGATTCTTTACCTTTTCTTTTCCTTCTTCTCTATCTTCATATTCCTTCTGTTGCTGTTGATTATCCTTGCCATTTGATGATTTGGCCCGCCACTCCATACCAAGCACTTGTAAAGTTCGATATAATTCCAACATTATTTCCATAGGAGGACTTCGACTTCGTATACCGAAATGCCATCTATTACGAGCTCGACGAGAAGAAGTCGTCACTGAAATGGTAGAAACAACTGGGATTGCTTCACTATTAGGTGTTTCAATTGTTGATTGCATTCCTGGTAGACTAGGCTCCAAAATTGCAACATTTATCGGATAAGTATGCGTCGCTTCTTCCAAGTCATCATCTTCTGTGAAAAGACCAGTCTCATCGTCATCTGTTGCGCTAATCAAATCTTCATCTTCAGAAACAATTGATTCAGTGGCCATTTCATCAGTGAAATCTCCTCCATCTTGTTCACTCAACACACTATCTTCTCCTACTACTTCAGATGTACCAGCCACTCCATGCGGTCTTGATGCTGTTGCTGCTCCTCGACTAGATCTTTCCCTTCTTCCTCCCTTTCGACGTATACTTGTACTACGACCAACAACATCATCTAAACCAGCGTTCCAAGCAGGTGGACTTTGTGCCAAGAATCCTTCCATTTCCTTTCTTTGCTCCAAGTGAGAAGTTTCCAACATTCTCTTGTGATCTCGTACTAAATGATAGGCAACTTTGACTTGATTTTCTTCTGCTTCCAATAATCTTTCTCGCAATTCTTCTGGTGTAAATCCAACCATCTTTTCTGCTAATTCAGCAAGAATGTTCTCTTCAACTAGACCAATATCTGGCGCCATGTTCTCCTCATCAAAGTCTCCTCCATCTCCCTTCTTCTCTCCCTCTGATCCACTTACGGATGACATGCCAAAGTCAAAACCAGACGATTCCGCTGCAGGAGTTGGAGGAAGAGGTTGGAGGTATGTTGGGAGGCTCTTTTGAAACCAAGGCAATTGTCTGATTTCTGCTACAGTGATACGTTTGACTGGGTCGACAATGAGCATGCTGGAGAGTAGATGCTTTGCTTCAGCAGATAAATAAGAAGGCAAAGTGTAGATGCCTCCATTAATCTTCTTGAAGAGTGTCGGAATATATTCATCGTCAAACGGTAATCTTCCACAGAGCATGACGTATAAAATGACTCCACAGCTCCAAATGTCAATCTCTGGCCCAGCGTACAGTCTGTAAAAACGAGAGGATTTTTAATTATCGGACAATGATCAAAGACACAGCATATAGTAAAGCCTACGTACTTTCCTGAAATGACTTCTGGTGCTGCATAATTTGGTGAGCCGCAACTAGTCTTGAGGAAATCACCATCAGTCATGATATTTGAGAGACCAAAATCACCAATCTTGACATTAAGATATTCATCTAGTAGTAAGCTGTAAAGATGAATTGTCATTATAAGTCTTGATTGCCTCTTCACCTTGTCAGCACATCTCTCTATCCATCTTCCGACGCTCACTTTTCTGGTTTCAAGTCACGATGTACAATCTTGTGACGATGACAATACTCGATAGCGCAAATTATTTGCTGAAAGAAGCGTCTCGCCTCATCCTCTGACATTCTTCCTCGATCGACAATGTATTGAAACAATTCACCGCCAGCATACTGAGAGTAGACATGATCAGCATCTATGGCATAATACACTGCCTCACAACATCGTAGATACTCACCTCGATGACCATAATAATATCGGAGGGAGTTGTGATGACCTCATATAGCTTGATAATGTGAGGATGTCGAAGTAATTTGAGATATTGAATCTCTCTCTTGACTCTACCACCCATATCTAGTGAAGAGATCTTTCTACGATTAATAATCTTCATAGCTACTCGATGACCAGTCAGTGAATGTGTGGCCACTTTTAAGGATTGATTATTATTTTGTCATTGTCATTAGTAATCGAAATACAATCAAGTATCTATTCTCATCTCATTGCATTACTCACATTTGACCTTCCCAAAACTTCCTGTTCCCAGCGTCTGTAACAAAGTATACTGCCCAATTCGAACAGGTGGCTTTGAGCTTTGTCTTCTATTACTTCCCCCATGTCCTGAACTTGAAGGTCTCGAAGCGCTTCGACTAGAAGGGCCCGAGGATGTCTCTCCAGTCCCACTGCGATGATGTTGTCCATTAGAACTCATCATAAAGTACTCAAAGGTCGAAATAGAAGCTTAGGACTCGAGTTGCTTTAAATCGTATTAGGCAATAAACCCAATGTTGATGCTAAAGAACCTCGAGCAAAGGGAGGTTCGGGGACTATTCGTATCTCGTATCGCCGACTAACTTGAAAGTGTGATGAATGCGTGCGAACGGGCCTGTTTATAGATAAGCTGAATTCGAGATTTTGCGTTAGATGGACTGTCTACTTGTTCGAAGCAGGAAGTTATGTAAATTGAAGTTCTTGTCAGCCTTTTTGCGGTGCCTCTGATTACCTTTAAAAGATGTCGTAGAATCAATAAATGGATGTGCTCATGACAAGTAACAATCTTCCACTCAGAATCATACAGATATTTTGGAGAGAGACCTCACGCGCCCAAGATAATGAAGAAAATACTCTAATAATCGAAATGTTCTATCATTCAGCGATGGAGAGAAGTATAGTAATGTTCGTTTAGATTTCCTTGGCAAGAAAGGAGAAAAGTACAAGTAAGATCAAACAGGAAGATAATACTTTCCAAGTGACAAGGAAGATATGTAAAGGGATGATGATGATGACGGAGGGGAAAGGAAATAGAAAAGTACGGACGTATGTGCTACTAAACAGGTATGTAAATGAGTTGGGATCCAAGAGAGTGTGTGTGAATGTTAATGCATCTGAGAAAAGACTTTGTTGATGAAGAAGAAGATTAATTGGAGAAAAGGAGAGCAAGAGCACGTAGAATGTTGGCATTGCAATAGGAGCAAGATTGTTGGACACAAAAGAAGAGTACCCGCCTCGGTAATGTCCAACTTTTGCTAATCGTAGTATTGTTCAATACTGGAATTCCCTAATACCCTTGATGCATGCTCTGACCACCTACTCGATAAGGTTGCATTTGAGGACTGACAGATGATGCTTGAGCTCGAGCTGCACCATAAGGGTCCGATTGACTGTGATAATCATGATAATTGTCATAATGTTGATTTGAAGGAGTTCCACTACCTTCACGCATCTGGTCAGGATAAAACCCTTGACTCTGACCTGTTGGGTAACCCCCATAAGGATCGTAATAGCCTGAGATAGCTGGTTGAGTGTAGTGATTGCCAGCACTTGGAGCAACTTCATCGTGATAAGCTCCATCCATTCCCGAATTGTACGTATTAGCACCGTACGCGCCTGCACCTACTCCCACGCCAGCGTTTAGAGCAGTAGTGCTTCCCATCATTGAATCAGCGCCTTTATTGCCATACTCGGCCATGCTATGCGCATCACCTTCCTGTCCATCGTCAAACTCATTGCCCATATCAAAGCCAGCTCCACCGGTCCGCCGAGCGGGTAAAGGTTGTAGAGCTGCAGCGTCACCATCTGCTTTGAGTTCTGGCCATTTGATGTCGGCTGAAAATAATTGAGGGGAAAGATCAATTTCAACAATATTTTTATATACCCTTGGCTTTTTCTAACTCACCATCCTCATCATGATAGTCACTGAATCGCTTTCCACCAAACTTCATATACAAGAAGATAAGGGCACCAATCAAAGCAACACCTCCTACTACAGATACACCAATAATCAAACCAGTGTGACTTCCGCTACTAGAAGATTTAGAAGAGGAATCCAAAGTGGAAGAAGGAGCAGTATTTGCAGTGCTTGTAGAAGAAGAGGGAGCTAATGTTTGTGTGACAATAACTGTGGATCCAGCAGAATTGATTGAATTCGATACTACGGCTGTATTACTGGCAGTAAATGTGGATTGATAAGACGTTGTCCGACTTCGATCTGAGCTTGAGCTGGATGTCGAAGGGGCAGCGCTTGAAGTGGAAGCAGACGAAGAAGTGGAACTTGAAGTAGCCGTTTGCGTCGATGACGACGTGGTAGTACTTGATCCAACCGTTGGACTAGTAGGGGAGTCTTCTCCACTGGAATCACTGTTAATTGTACCAAACAACCGAGGCTGCCATTTTATAGATTTCTTCACGAGATAAGAAGTTGGTTCAGACAGAGATGCCTGACGAGCCGACACAGTTGCTACCAACAAGCAAAGCAGCAACAATTTGGGTTGCATACTGCCGATGGGTACTTGAACAGACAAAGATCTGTGGGCGAAGAGCTACGATATACGAGAATAAGTGATGAGAGTGAATAGGGGTCGCAAAGTGTATTCGCGACGGGCTGTATTATTCTAAAAAAAATGAAAAGAAAGATAATTCTTCAGAAGTTGAAAAGAATGTCAATAATGTAAGCCAATTGTCTGAATCAACCAGACAAAATTGGTAGACAGTTGTCAAGTAGAGCGATGGTGATTATTTCCGTGATAGAAGGGGAAGGACTTCGACCTCTCAGACGATGCAAAGATGAAAGTGATGCCGAGGGAAGAGAAAATTTGTAAGTGAGTAGAAGAGTGATAGAGGGTGTACATCTTGAAATATCAATTTCAGGAGGCTCGCTCATTCCTCGCAAATCGTATATTTAGTAGCAATGCATACAAAGGGAATCGATACTAAGCCGTGTTTTTTTTAGTATTCGTCGATTAGTAAAAAATAAAAAATATACGATTTTCCATTCTCGTGTTCTTTTACACTAAAATTTAAAGCCTATTCTCTCTTACTATTGACAGTTCAATTGACATATAGGGTTAGTCCCTCTTTTTATTTATTTTTTTACTTTTTTTTCTTCGGAGGGGTACTTTTTTTTCTGGTGATCGGAAGTCCGCGTGGCAACACTAGACACCGAAAGAATATTTCTATAGCAATGAATGATCTAGAAAGATCTTACATCAAAGATACCTCTCTTGCAATACGATTCCTTCCTTTTCCAGCTCTAAACGAATTGGGTCGCATACCTCGGTCGTGTAGGGTGCAACAATTTTACCCTTTTGCTTAAGAGCTGGATTACCTTCCAAGATAAGACGTGTGGCTACAGCGCATGGTACACCAACCAACTTTGCCATACTTGTGGTTCCATTAGGTTGACCATAATCGAGAAGAGTGCTAGTCAAGACTTGATCACTTCCATCCTTTGCTTTGATCTCAAATCTATGTTGTAGCATAACCATATCTCTTTCACCTGGTTCATAACGACACTTTTCTTCTAGAGTAGCACAAAGAGTGTCCAACGGGTTACCATAGCCTGCCTTGTTCTGAACAGGAGTTCCTCGAACAGTGACCTTTTGTTGAGCGTCTAACAAACCGAGCCATTTGAGACCATTGAGCACTTGTGACTTTTCATCATCACTGCCAAAGCTACACTTGGCTTCGATGGCTTTAATAAGGGCAGCATGATTATTGGCATCATCGACTGCCAATAATTTCGCGGTCACTTGCGGCCATGACAAATTTGCCTCTTGCTTAAGCCAAGTCTTTGCATCATCTCCATCATCCAAAAAGCCCATCTTGACAAGTGCCAAAACAAATTGTGGGAAGCTGGCATATCGAAGGGTACCTCGAATGACTGTTTCAGCTTCTGGTATATCGTACCACTCTCTGAAAGTTGATGAATCACGATTGGGGTAGGCCACAAATGCGAAAGCTGGGTTAATGTAGTAGGGCTTAGCACTCTTCATCAAATCGACACCGGAAACTACTTGAGCTTCCTTATGGGGAGCCTGATAGAATTTTCCATTGTTACGCAGAGCCAACAAGACACCTCGAGATGACCAACTGAACTTGTAACCAAGTGGATTGTCAGCTGCTTCTGGTGCAGGTAGGCCACCACAGTATGAGAGGAAAGATTTTACTTGACCACCTTGCTTGTGAATCTCGTCAATGGCTTTGACAGCGTAGAGGTGATCCAAACCGGGATCTAAACCAATCTCATTCATGACTGTTATTCCAGCAGCTTCAATCTCAGAGGCCAATTCTCTAATGGGATCTGAAACATAACTGGTAGTAACGACATCTACCTTGTGCTTGCAAGCAGCTTTGATGACAGCAGCATGGTAGGTGTAAGGAATGAGAGAAATGACAACGTCGTGCTTGGAGATAGCTGAAGAGAGCGCGTTCTCATCATTGACGTCTACTGAAACAGCAGTGGCTCGTGACAAGTTGGCAGCGAGTTTTTGTGCATTTTCGAGTCGAGATGAGGCTGATACAGAAGCGATCAGAGTCGATCAGTTCAAAATCCTTATATTCTATCGTTCTATACATCAGACTTACCAACAGTGATGTCGTACTCAGGGTATCGCAGCATATACTCAGCAAAAGGTTGAGCAACGTAACCACTTCCAAGGAGTAGAATCTTCTTGTGTTCCCTTTTGACACTGGCACTTCCGTCTCCAGTAGCGACAACCGGACCAGGGGCAGGTTCACCATTTTCAACAACCTTTCTGGCGAATTCAGGCAATACAAAAGAGGCAGCGTGTACCTTGTCATTGTAATAGCGGCAGTCGGGCACTTTGCGGAGGGGAGTTCGAATGTCCCGACCAGCTTCCAATGAGCAAACAACGAATCCAATCTGACCACAAGGATAAGTCGGAATGGTAGTGAAGGCGTATTCTGCTACCGGGAAAAGCTCCTTTGTGCTTTGACGCAATTCTCTAATCAAAGGCAAATGAAGCCATTGGCATTCACCTTGGGTAGAGATATGTCCACCAGGCTTGAGTGCCTCTTTCAATAATTTGAAGTAAGGTGGCTGGAAGAGCGCTTCTGCTGGTCCAACAGGGTCTGAGCTATCGGTAATGATAACATCAAAAGCGGCCTTGTTCTTAGGGTCTTGCAGAAAGGCGAAACCATCTCCAATAATAACTTTGCTCTTTGGATGATCCAATCCTGCAGCCATATTGGGCAAATATTTTCTCGAATTACGAGGAACAGCTTCATCAATATCACAGAGAACTGCTTCCTTGACACTAGCATGCTTGACTACTTCTCGTAGAACACCTCCGTCACCACCTCCAATAACTAAGACTCGCTCAGGGTTTGGGTGAGATGCAAGAGGAAGATGAGCAATCATTTCTTGATATGAAAATTCATCCCTTTCAGAACATTGAATAACACCATCGAGAACAAGGACATTACCGTAATCAGTCGACTCGAAGACCAAAACATCTTGGTACTTGGATTGTTCAGTGTGTAGGATTCTTCGGACTCGAAGGCTCATTGCTTGACCAGGCCACTGGCTGTTAGCTGGAGGGTAAGAGATACAGGAACGCGAGACGTGAGACAAATCCGAAATTCAATTGAATTTCCATAAACACACTAACCTTCGTGGAACCAGCCATCTATGATTTGAGGGTGAGAAAGAGGAGCCATGTTGATGTAGGAAGACGTAGTAACAATACTTTCTTGACCACTTTTCTTCTTCTACATCTTCCAATTTTTTTTTTATTTTTTTTATTTTTTCAATTCGAGTCGCAGGCCACGTGGCCTTTTCCTCCACTTAATCTGGATTGGCAAATGAACGCTAAGATGTTCTTGAAGCTCTCACTCTAAACACGCTGCTTGCTTTTACTTCATCTTCGAATTTCTCGGAATGCCTCCATTGGGTCATCACCTCCGTCCCAAAGCAATAGGACTTTATAAAACACTTCATCGGCTAGGAGTGAGTGTGGTCATTCTAGATTACAAACGGAGGAAAGCTGATGTTGCATGTCTTGTTGTAGCGAGAATATCCAGATCCAAAGTATGACTTTATTGGGAAGCTTAGAGCGATGTAAGTCATTCAAGTGCGGTGGAGAACATGTTTACACGTAAAAAGCTGGTATGAAATTGTGCTCTTCGTTTCAAATATCCTGCTAGGACTCGTCGAAATGCACACCTCACAGATGACAAAGAGATAGAGGCAAAGTTGGCTTTAGGAGAATTTATTCGTAAAGGTGAGTAAGATATCTATTGTTACACTTGGCACACTCTTTACCAACATCTTGCTTTTGATTCTTTTCAGAAACGGAAACTCTCTACTCATTGAAAAAGTATAGAACAATGCGCAGAAGGTAAATAAGGGCATGGTATTGGAGTTGTACAAGTTGCTGATCAAACTTTAACTCTTTCATGCTAGATATATTCAAGACGACTAACATTTTCAAAAGCAAATAAAGACCAGATGTCATCCATTGTAAAAGTACTCGGTTCTTGTCCATCGCAACAAGATTTTACCAATATTGTTGTATATATATATATATATATATATATATTATCATCGTAGTCATCATAGTCATTGCAATACTAGGATAATTTTTACGTCTGTATTGAGGGTCTCGATTACATTCCACGTGGCACCCGTTTTTCTTTTCTTTTGAAAGACAATTTGTAGTCTCCACATAAAAATGGCATTGGTTTTGAATCTGTCACAGCCTTTTCACCAATACTACTACCACCAGTAACACACGCACACAATTAATTTCTCTACGAGTGTACTGCTGGTCTTTAACTTCCAATATCTCCCCTTCCGAAAATAATTTTTCGATGGACGGTCCAGTACCCGATTACTACGCAACTTTAGGAGTCGCCTCAACTGCTTCTTCCGATGATATACGTCAAGCATACAAACGAGAATCACTAAGATCTCACCCCGATCGATTTCCAAACGCAACTGCTAGCGAAAGGCAGAGGCACACTGCTCGATTCCAATCATTGGCGGATGCGTACTATGTATTGTCGGATACGACTAGAAGGGCTGAATATGACTCATTGAGAAGATCACAAAATTTTGGAAGCTTTGCATCTTCCACTCCACCCGGGGGCTTCACAGCTGATCCTGAAAAGGAGCAGGAAAGCAGTTACCGTTTCTTTCAGAGCTTTTTCAGTGGAGCTACGGGTGGAGCAGCGGGAGGTGGTAGCTCGCATGACTCTGCAAGTGCAGGTACAAATGGCGCTCAACCACAAGCTAATGGTGTCTTCTCAGATGTCTTTGAAGAGTTGATGCGACCAGAAGTACATCGAGTCGCCCCGATCTGGAAATGGGTTGGAAGTGCGTCAGGAGCAGGTCTGGGCTTCATCGTTGCTTCAATTCCTGGTGCAGTTGGAGGAGCTCTTTTGGGTGGGACGTTGGGAAAGATTAGGGACAGCAAAGGTAAGCAATCTAAGATTAGCAAAATTTGATAGTGTTCAAAGTTGACATGTTTTTTTCCTTCTTGTTTCTTCATTCTGTCTCGCAGGTAAATCAGTCGGAGAAGTTTTTATGGGTCTACAAGCAAATCAAAGAGCAGAGGTGCTCAAAGCACTTGCGATGAAAGTATTGGGATCTCTAGGTTAATTAAATTTTTCACCTTGACCCTCTCATCGGATTTTCATTTTCTATACCACGTTTCTCATTATCACACATTCGACAATCATGTATCTTTACCCCCCCTTTGTACTTCACACAACATCACTGTACTACGCAGAGGACTGCAATTTGGATGCCATTTTTCAAGATCTGTGAATAGCGCTCTCTACAACATCCAATGCATAAAGTAAATCTTCTTCTTTGAATCGTTTACCAATCAGCTGTAACCCAATAGGAGCACCATTGAAGGTATCGCGGTGATTCTCATCTGAAGCAAAGATCATCAGCCCCCTCACGTTGAGTCTCTTTTATTATCAATGCATATACTCACACTCTTCTCTAGTCTCTTCATCTTCGGTGCTCAACACACTGCCTCTCTTTTCCCCTTTTTCATAGTCTTTGTCTACTTCACAATTAGCCGTAAAGGTGGGAATTGGAAAGACTGCGCCTGGTAAATCGACAAGGTTAAAGAAAGATGTATAATTCCAATATCGTATCTTTCCTATCCTCGGAGCACAAAGATGAGCAGCTGGACATAAGAGTACATCCAAATTATTTTTAATCCAAACATTATTCCAATATTCTCGTTTAAAACTCTCTCTATTGTATTGTAGCTCCCAACATTCTGATGCAGTATGATCTCGAACGGGAAAAGTCATTATGTACTTTGTCAAAGGTAGTAATGGCTCATTGGTAATTTTTGCCAGTGATTGAATTAATTGACCATTTTCCATAAAGCTGTTGAGAGAATAAAATCCAATTATTAGAGATAGTACACATATTCATGTTGGAATGACATGACAAATCTTTTACTCACTATAACTCTCGAGCCAGACTCCAACCCCGAGAATAGTAATCTCCTGGCTCCAGCGGTACAACTTCAACTGCATCTACTTTACTTAGCTTATCAAAGACACTTTCCATTGCTCGACGAATTGGTGTAATTGGTCGAACTTTACCATCGTGTCGGAGGAAACCTATCCGAAGCTTTCTTCCAATTGGTAGACTTGTCTTCCAAGGGATTGGAGGAGTGAGAAAAGGATCACTATCAGCAGTGCCGCGAATCAAAATTTCCGTGACCAAGTCTAAGTCTCTCTTTGATCGACATAAAGGACCAGCTGTCCCTATTATACCTTCATTACCCAGCATAGTAGATCGAGTACCAGTAATCCCAATTCTTCCTATTGTGCAACGAATACCATACAGACCAGTTACTGAAGCTGGCTGTCTGACACTGCCTCCAATATCTGTTCCAATGCCCAACAATGTTGCACCTGAAGAAACTGATGCCGACTCTCCACCGCTTGAACCGCCAGGGCTGAGATGCAAATTGAATGGATTAAGAGTCTGACCATGAAGATTACTACAAGTGCTGTTGTAATTGAAAAGTCGATTTTTAGAATATGTTATCCCTTCAGTGTATTCGTAGACTTCAATTTCAACTCACTCTAATTGCATGACACTTTGTGGCATGACTGTCTTTGCAATAATAATAGCACCTTCATCAAGTAATGCTTTGACGTGCACTGCGTCGATCTTTTGCATGTGATCCCCTTGCTTCCTTAGCAGCCGAAGTGTACTTTTGGATACACCTATCGTGTTAAATTTCTCCTCTTCATCAAGTAAACGTTGCGCTGAAGCAGGATCTAAGGTATCAAAAATGAAACCGCGATCACTACCTGTATCTTTGTATGCAATATGTGCTTTTATACTGATTGGTAAACCATATAGCCTTCCACAATCTTGACCCGATGCAATACGTTCATCAAGCACTTTTGCTCTAAGTCTTGCCTTCTCGAAAAATATCTCTGAATAGCAACCTAAGACCTGTTGGACCACAGCTGCCATTCGCAGGTGAGCTTCAGTGATTTCTTCGATACTCCACCTTCTATTTTTAACGTTTTCGATCATCTCGGTTGCATCTTTAACACTATTTAGTATCTTTTGTTGCTCCTTGCCAATTATGTCGTTGGAAATGGATGCTTTTTGGATAACTTGATTGAGTGTCGGACCACATGTGCCTGGTGGATTTTCAGATCTATTGATTTCATCTCGTATAGCTGATAGCGAAGGTACAATCAGCGAGGATGGTAATGCTGTACTCTCCTTGTATCGTAATCTGGCTTTTTGCCAATCATTGTCATCAAAGTGTGTGTGCATCTCTCCAAAGCAAGTGAGAAGAGAGAGAGAGAGAGAGAGAGAGAGAGAGAGAGAGAGAGAGCGATATTTTAAATGGCATCAACCTAAAAGCTCGAGCTTAATTGTTGATTTAGGCTAAGTTAGTAAATGCAAACACTGTCTGTAAATGCGGACTTCTCTCCGAGCGCGTCTACAAACGCTGCTGCTGTTGCTCATGATGATGGTATTGACAAGGTAGGCAAGCTCTCCCTCTACAAATAAAGGATGTGTCAGCCACTGAATTTTGATGATACACTATATTACATGATGATTTGAGCAGAATTTGTGAATGCTTAGTAGCCACGAATCAGCGCTTTACTCTTCCCCGAAAAGCCTGAAAACATATTATAAGCTTTCATTGCTTCTTGACTCCGCCTAGCATCTCTTGTCTTTGTTTTGGTTGTCTTATTCCCAGCTATACAAATGTCTTAAGTATCAGTCAATTCTGTAATTCGATCTACATGATTTCTGAAATTTACTCACTTGCTAGCCTTCTTTCTACTTTTACCTCTATATTAACTTTTTCTCCGGCAGCTTCTACAATACTATCTTGTAAAGAATCCAACTGATTACCATCCAAAGCCTTTGTGGTGATCAATGTAGCAGGATTGATACCTACAAGAGAAGCGACTTCCAAAAGACCTGCTCCTCGATCCTCATTTGGAGTTTCTAAATATAATTCTGCTAATTCCATTGTTGCTCTTCGAGTCATTGGAATTCTAAAAGTCTGTAGGAACATTGACTTGGCAACCTTCTCAGAAGCAAAGGTAAGATTGGTGAAATTTAGCAGTCTTTGCGTTTCTGGTGACTTTAAGAGTAAAGAAAGAAATAAAATTATCTGATACAAGCAATGGTTCGCTAATAAAGTACTCACTCTTGGCTGTCGAACGTTGACAAGGTTTCCTCCACTTTGACGTGCTAAGTGGGAGGCAATTGTGAGCGATTGAAGTAATGTGGTCAGTGCCAAATCATTTGACCGGACAAATACCGAACAGGGGGCCATCCTTGACCGTTCTTTTTCTTAGTAAAACGTAATTGATCTATTAAGTCAAAAATGAGTGACTACACTGACCAAGAAATTATGGCACAAAAAAACAAGAAATTAGCTGCACGTGAGTGATGCTAAAAGCCACAAGCGGACATTACCCAGTCCATTCTAACATGCTTTCTCGACCTCAATTGGACCTGCCATGTACGGCAGTTACCTCCTATCGCTTGGTCTGCTGGCATTACCGAGCTTAGTCTTGGCTGGTCGGTATACTCTTCACCACAAGGTCAGTTCTTCTTCATCTTGGTCAGTCAGAGGCATCATTACACTCAATGATGAAAGTGGTAGTCCAAGCTATGAAGATCTGACTGGAAAAGCTCGACCTTGGGATGCTTTGAGTAATTTCAAGGCAGAATCTCTTCATCTCTACCAGCTCGCACTGACGCCTGAAGGAATAAATTCTGTCAATGAAAATTCACCAATGACTTTTGCCAGGGTGGTGAGTACGGCAAGTCTAACTATCCTTTCCCATCTTAATTGAAAGATTTCTCTATTTTCAGTGTCTTTTAGATACCAATTCTGACGAAAGTCTTACAATACACAGGCGCACAGAAGAATCGCAAGTGGTGCCATTTGGTCTGAGCTATGATCTAGTGGGTTTGGATGCCTCTCAATTAACAAATGCAGGTTGTCCATCCCATGTAATCTCGAATCCGAAGGCTAAAGCACTTAATATTCAGATCTCATTGCCTGAAGCACCTCTCTCGTAAGTTTGATGAAGCTTCGTAAGGTGATTATGCATTTGAAAAAGAGACTCATGAACTTACTGCTGCTCTATAAATCAGACCTACCCCTCCAAATCCACCCCCCATTAAAGCAGACGGAACCCCAGTGGCAGAAGGTGAAGAGCCACCGAAAGAAAAGAGTTTCGTAGCCAAGTATTGGTATTGTGAGTGTCTCTCGTATCATTGAGAAGAGTCATCATGTTCTGACACACCAAAATCCGCCTAGATTTCGTTCCAATTCTACTTTTGATGGCTATTCCGACTGAGATGGCTGATAACAACAACGAAGAGAGCGAAGAAGGCGGACAACCGGACCCATTCCAGGCAGGCAATCAAAGAGGTGCTACTGGAAGTGCCGTCAAAGTAGGAGCTGGTGGAGTACGAAAGCGATAGATGGTCTCTGAAAATTGTGAAGTAATAATACAAATGTCATCACCGGGAAACATACACTGAAAGTATTCCTTGACTTTTATTAGGAGTCGCTCCTGTATTGCTGAAATAATTTGCCAATGGGTGCTTGATCTTCTTTGACCTTCTTGACTGCTTCAAGTGCTGCTTTGGAGCAGTCTGCCGCCACCTCATCTATACCTCTACCAGCGTCAATCACATGCCAGCCCTTTCCATTCATTTCCTGTCCAATCTTGGCAAATACTTCACGCACTTTTGTTTGCATCGTTAGAGTTTCATATCTTTCTTCCCCATAACCACCCCTTTTACCTGCCGCTTCTGGACTTAGGTGGAGAAAGATAGTCAGATCGGGCGAAGGCAAACCAATATCAGGGCTACGACACCATTCAAAATCGAGTCCCTTTGAGGAGATTGTCATGATCAGCTATACAAGGCGATTGAGATGAAACCTCTTTCTGCTCACCTTTGCACATGAATAGGCTATCCCTGAGAATGCATACCGATCACAGACCACATTTTTTCCTTCTGCAAGCTGTTTGACAATGGATTGACTGCAACAGTCAAGGAAGACAATGTATCAGCTCACCCTCACTTTACACCAATGCCTCATACATATTTCGCGTTCCTTCACTAGGCCAAATCGCTCAATTTTCTCACCTTGCTTCCCATCTATTGGCTGAAAAAAGTAAGTGGATAGCCTGGTCGTCAACTTGACTTTTCTGTGCAAGATACGAGTCAATCATGATACCAATCGCAGTAGTGCGATCTAGTCCAGAAATGGTATATAAATGATTTGAACGATTTGAACGAATTCGGGCCTTGAAATAGCGCAAGCTAATTTTTTGCTATTACTCACCTGGAAATTTGATGGCTTTGCAGTCTAGGGCTTTTGCCAGCTTAGCCACTTGCGTGCTCTTGCCAGCCCTATCCAGCCCTTCTACAACCACCAAAGCTCCTCTCATCGATGTTATTGGTAGTGTTGTAGATTTAGATTGAAAATTGTGTCAATCTTATTGCGACAATTCTTTTTTTTTAGCACTTTATTTAAACGACGCGAACCTTGCTTCTTCTACACTTTTATTTTTCCAATGGACTATCAGATCAGCAGCAGCAGCAGCAGCCGTCATGATTGCACAAAGGTACATTGTCAGCAATAAATTGAATGCAAAATATAATGTGATAGTACAAGCTGTTTCAGAGCAGATTCTTCTTCTTTTTGGATAAACTTTGATTTTTTCGAGGGGAAGGCAAGGGCAATCATATAGCATTCCTCAAGACGTTTCCTGACCGAGCAGGCAGATTTCATCACCTTCTACTATTCCTGATACTAGTCCTAAACCGACCCCCATAGCTTCTGGCTCAGACAGATGATCTTGACTGCTATACCAAGGTATTTCATCGGTTCCAGATTCAATTGCCACAATCTTTCCTTCATTTCCTTGACCAAGATACTTGTCAAAGGGTGAACCTATCCGACTCTTATCATCCATAGTGATACTGACGGGAGTATCTTCATTGGCAATGCTATGAAGGCTATTCCCCACACTCTCACCCTCCATCGTTTTATTAGATGAAGGTCCCGTTGATGGTGTAGTATTATTCCAATCATCAGTCATTGTACCAGTATGATTAGATCGAGTCGACCACGGTTCAATTGAATCATTAGATTCATCGTCATTAGTATATTGTAATGAAAATGAATCGACTTGATCATGACCATCAAGCACATGAGGAGTATTATTGCCACTATCTTGAACGCCTTTGATACCATCATGACCAACTAAAGTAACTTGATCTAAGTTGGTGTGTTGAGCAAAAAGAGCGTCCGTTGTTCTCTTTAATTCTTCTGCTGCTTCATTTGCTTGCTGACTTTGCTCGTCTGTCAAACTACTTCTTCCTGAACGCACTTCTTGGCCCATGAAATCTGAATTTGCGACTGGAGAAACATTTTGCAGAGCGGCATCCTCATTGTCTCTCGAAGATTTTTTCTCTGATTCCATTTTCATCGGCATAGACGTCCGAGCTTCGGTCAATTTGCTTTTCCGTTTCTTCCCTGCCTCTACTTCTACTTCTACTTCATTCTCAATTTCGTTCTTGCTCTTCCTTTTCCTCTTTGGTGCATTTTCTTCATAGTGACATTCCCTCTTTCCTATTCGACATTGCTTGCAAGGTTGACCATCTTGATCGCACTTGACTTTACGTTTTCGACATACCATGCAACCCGTTCGACTCCGTTGAAATTTGGCTCTTCTGGTGGATCCACCTGTGTTGCTTCTGTTATGCCCGCCTCCGCTTTTCTTCGATGCTGGTCCACCACTTAATATTCTCTTATTGCCATTGTCGATCTCCGTTAGTGAATGTGTTGGAAAGCTACTAGACGCAGAAGCATTAGGTTGAAAGTGGCCGACAGACGTCACGCTGCTCATTGGTAAAGTCGAAACACTACCCGGTGTCATGAGCCGCATTGTCTCTGCATTTGAATAATAGGGATTATTACCTTGAGAAGGCCCCGATTTCACTTGATCATTGGTATAATATACTGCCGGATTGGACGAAGTATCATTTGGCCCAATAAAGCTTCCACCAGCATAACGAAAGTCGTAGCTGGGATTGGCCTATATCGATGAAGACTTTCAGTTCCGAACATTTTTAGTATCAATTCACACTTCATTGCTTACCTGTGACATGGAAGAAGAAGCAGAATGCCATCCAGCAGTAGCGGCAGCAGCAGTAGGATCCTCGTATTCTGGCGACTGGACAAGGGCGGTGGGAAATGGAGCTTCTTGTAGTGATGTAAGAGATGTCTTTCGAGATTGTATGTCGACAATGCTTTCCTGCCTGGTGGTCATGAAATTGTTACTCAATGATGTTGAGTTAAGCGCTTCAGACAGTATTGAGGCAGGTATGCCAGAAGTACTGTTGCCGGTAGTATCGTATAATGGACGTCCAGATAATTCTGATGCATGTTGAGAGTCGTAAGAACCAGTAGTTGAATTTGCATGTGAGAATGTATCGTTGGAGTGTATGAAGCTGGGAGTTGATTCAGTTGCAGAATAAGAAGTGTCTACAAATGAAGAATGACTTAGTCTGATGAAAAGAAGAAGATAAAAGTTGAAAAGATTAGCATTACATCCTGTATCCCTTTTACTGTATCAATCTTTTAATTCCAGCTATAAATCCCACTTACGGGCTCGTTTCAAAAGTATTGGCAAACATTGCATGATCAGAATCTGTCGATAGCTGAATCTGATTCTCCGACCAGACACCTCCAGTCGTTTCGTCCATAATTACCAAGACGACAAATGATCGGGTGAGGGACTACAATCGCTAGATAGCGCTGCCAAGATCCCTTCTAAAATATCCTTGCTGATATAATAAGACCTGCTGAGAGCCGGAGTGTTGTTCTAGATTAATTGCTGAAGTCATGAATTATCAGTATGCTTTCTTCTGACCCATTTGTACCAGATCTTTATTCCAACTCCACCACTTGGGATGCAGTAAAAGAAAAAAATGGCCACTCACTTCAAAAAAGTCGGCACCGTAAAAGTGTATGGTGTTGGATTTATATCAATCTGACATATGTCGATCGGTTGATATTTGTCTTGACCAAAACAAAATCTGATATTATAGTGAATCTATGATCAATACTACCAATGTCAAGAGCATGAGTAGAGTAGTATCTTTCGCAACGAATTGATTGATTTCATCTGATCACACGTGAGGCAGACGCTAAAGAAAAAAAAATAAAGAAGTCATTAAGATCGGGAAAAGAATGGTAGATTGATGATTATTTTTTTTTTTAAAAAAAAAGGGGGTATAAAGGACACATTAGAGAAGATGATCTATATTCTGTGATGTGTTTACCATGCATTCTTGGCTTTGAGGTATCGATGTGCCTTCCCCAAAGCCCAAACAGAGAAGCTGAAAGGATACAGCGCGTAAGTGATGCTACAATTTCTGTTTTTTTTTGTGAGTAACAAGAAGAAGAAAGGATCGAGAAGATTATAAAAGGAGAATAAAGTGAAACAGAAGATTATTTTAAGGTGAAGTGACGCGGGTATTAAGCACTCATTCATCTCACAATGACAGTAGTCCCATCTTTACTCACCTATTGAAAACGCCTACAATATCTTCGTCTTTCCAATGCCCATCTGGTTGTTGTCTCTCCATAATGAGTTGAACTGCTTGTTTTATTGGTTCTGGTTTTGGATATTGAGCGTGTAGTAGAGCAATGACAGCCCAGGATGTTTGAACTACTCTTGATGTAACTGCTTGAACATAAGTACCGGTCACACAAGACTCAAAGCTCTCCCCCCAACCTCCATCTTCCATTTGCTTTTCAAGTAAAAAATGACAAGCTCTTTGAACAGGTTCACTATTTTCGTATGTTTGGCCATTTAAAGCAAGGCTTTCCAAGGCAAAAAAAGTGGCATATGTATGACATACTGCCCAACTACCAAACCAAGAACCATCAGGTTTTTGTTCTCTTAAAATGTAATTGACAGCTTTGGCGACACACTTGTCAATATCCTTTGTACGGTATCCATCAATCTTGCGGAATTTAAGTAATGCAGTGACAACAGAAGTAGTACATTCTGGATAGTCATACTCGCGCATAATATCACCAAACACTTCGGCTGCATTGAGAAGTTCAATAGGACTGAAAGCATTGATTTTCTCATAGCTTGCAAAACCACCACTTGAATTCTGCATCGATAATAATAGGTCAACTGATTCTCTCAGTCTTTCAATGGAGATTTTTTCTGGTAGTCCAGCATCATTTTGAAGCATGATGGTTGCTTTTAGTCCTTCACCAGTGCAGTCACTGACTGTATAACCTTGCTCCTTCGTACTGAATGGCCATGCACCCTTCGTACTAAATCGATAGCACTCTTTGTAGTGTTTAGGATCGGTACGAATTTGACAGTCATCAAGCCAATTGAGAACCTGAGAACAGGCGACCTTGTTTGCTTCTTCTTCGACCAAACCAGAGTCGACCATAGACTGAGCAATGAATGAAGTGTCCCATAGTTGACTGCCATTGGTACCACACATCATCATTCCTTCCCCACTCATCCAAACAAAATCTTTTAATTTTTCCCGATGTAATTTCATAGCCTCACTTTCATGACCTTCTTCGAGCCACCTGCAGATATAATTGAACATTTTATTGACTGGGCCTAAGCACTGATAACCAGTATTCTCATCTTCCATAACTAATAGGTCATACACTTTTTTCATTCCTGCTCTCCTTAACGGCGGTATTGATCCACATGACTCGTAGATAGATAAGATAGTGTTGAGACCATCCATGACCTTGGAATGAGGACAATAAATGTCAATTTGAGCGACATTATTGCGCTGACTTGGCCAATCAATTGAATCATAAGGCTCTATGTAGAGCTCCTGACGTAGTGATTCCAAGAGAGGGTCAAGATCAGCTTTAAATCTCTTACCCCAAAGGTAGCTCATGGGCAAATAAACCATACGAGTATGAATCCACCATCGCCAGGGATGAACTGGTACCCAGTCAGGTAGAAGCCAAAGTTCGGGTGGAATTGGATTCATACCTTCCCATTCATATACGTTCAATATGGCAAGCCACAATTTTCCCCAAGAGGGAATTGCTGTTGCGCCACCTAGACTATGAAGTTTTGCCCTTGCTCGAATCATAGCAGGATTCTCAGCATCCATACCCAATAATCGACAAACTACGTAATTACAAGCTGTTCCAAAGACGGTAGAGGGACCAGCAACATGAAGTCCCCAGCCTCCATCTTTGTTTAATCGGTTCATGAGATATCGTTTCATCTCAATTTTCCACTCTTCTGGTATTGATGTTCCAGTAACGTACATTCCAATTATCAAGCCAGGCATTAGAAATAGAGGTCCACCATACTCGCTGCTCCAATGACCGTCACTTGATTGAATCTTACGATAGAAAGTGAAACCGTTCTTTGCAGAATCTAGAGGTGTAATTGGTTTAGGTAAAGTAGGTGCATTAATGGGCAAACCAAGCCAGTACTTGTCTTCATCGGTCTGAGGCCATCTTGCAATTTCACTCTCTGATTTGAGATAGTGCCATACATGCCTGCCATGATCGACTTCTAGACGCCATCGAGATAAATCAGTCTTTTGCTGTTCATCTATGCCATTTGCCATTATACCATTGAGAGACTGTAAACGAGTGACTGGCGACATTTCTATGTGAAGTGTTAGATATCTTGAAACAAGATCTTCTGCATCTTTGAATTAGAAGTATTTCGTTTTCCCCTTTGTTTCTAATTATATTATTAGTAGTGGGGGAAATGCGGCCAAAGCTCACGCGTTACACTTTCGCCGCCTTCCTTCCAATTACCTCTCTACCCTATTGTCTCCAAAGAACCACACAGACAAAGAAACATCATCTTTCGTTCGATCCAACATTTAGTTCCTGTCATCTACAACCAGAAATTTTTGCTCTCTACATCAACCGTGTGAAGGAGTAGCTCTCCTCTCAAGCAGTTTAAGTGATCGTCAAAGGAGAGCATAACTCGCACAGACCTCACCTTGTTGGTCGATCTCCCAGTGGCTACACGACTACTGCTGAAGTGCAAAAGTTTAGAGTAAGAACTGTAGTCGGAAATGGCTGATACGGGAAAGGATGCCAAGTTGTTCCAGAGGGGCAAGGTGCAGGAATTGCGAGCTGAGCTTCTGCAGGACAAAAAGGACAAAGGATGGATTCGGAAAAAGACGACTCTTAAAAAGATCATTGCCAATGCTACCTTGGGCAATGATATGAGCCCTCTATTTAGCGATGTCGTAGCTTGTATGAATATTCAAGTATTGGAAATTAAAAAGATGGTCTGTAAGTTTTAATTAGCTTTTGAAAGCATCTCTTTCTCACCCCATCTTTCTCAGATCTGTACCTGATCAATTATGGACGCTCCAAACCTGATCAAGTTCCTGATGCAATACCCGGCTTTCTATCTGTAAGTTGCTATATGGTACGTGATTTGCAAGTTGTCTGATTGATTCTGATCCGCATCAATAACAGGACTGCAACGATAGGAATCCACTTATCCGTGCACTGGCTATTCGGACAATGTCATACATCTATGTTCCCTCCGTTCTCAAAGCTCTGGTGGACCCACTTCGACACTCTCTAAAAGATGCTGACCCTTACGTTCGAAAGACGGCAGCTATATGCGTTGCAAAATTGTACATGCACGATCGCAAGCTGGTGGATCGACAAGGTTTCATTGGAATGCTACGAGATTTGCTGGCGGATGGCAATCCTACTGTAGTAGCAAATGCCGTGGCTGCATTGACAGAAATTTCAGAGCGAAGTGATAACATTCAACTCAAGCTTAATTTGACAATAGCAAGTAAGTTAGTCAGTGCTCTTCCTGACTGCTCAGAGTGAGTGACAAAAGATGGAAATGCTTCCTTTGCAGTTTGATTGACGAAGATTGCTTTTTCAGATGGGGTCAGACATACATTTTAGAAGCATTGATGTTTTTTGTTCCAAATGATTACGCTGATGCTGAAATCTTAGCGGAGAGAATCGCCGTCAGACTTCAGCATTCGAACTCTGCCGTCGTCTTGACTTCAACAAAAGTTATTCTCTACTTGATGAATTATATTGCATCTGCAGAATTCAGGGAAAGCTTGTGCAAGAAACTTAGTCCTCCTCTAGTCACGCTACTGTCTTCGGGCCCAGAAGTTCAATATGTTGCTCTCAGAAACATTTTGCTCATTATTCAACGCAGACCTATTGTCCTTCAAAACGAAGTAAAGGTATTCTTTTGCAAGTACAACGATCCTGTCTACGTCAAGATGGCCAAATTGGAAATCATGTACCGACTTGCCAGCGAAAAAAATGTAGAACAGGTCTTGGCAGAATTGCGAGAATATGCGACAGAAGTAGACGTTGACTTTGTTCGCAAAGCTGTAAGATCCATTGGTCGCTTGGCAATCAAGATTGAATCTACGACTGATCGATGCATATCCACACTCATGTCGCTAATTCAAACAAAGGTTAATTATGTGGTACAAGAAGCGATTGTTGTCATCAAAGATGTGTTCCGCAAATATCCTAATCGATATGAGAGCATAATTGCAACGCTTTGCGAAAATCTGGACAGTCTAGATGAACCAGAGGCTAAGGCAGCAATGATTTGGATCATTGGACAATACGCCGATCGGATTGAGAACAGCGACGAACTGCTAGAAGATTTTCTTTATTCATTTCTGGAAGAGACAGTAGAGGTAAGATCGTTCTGCAAAGCTTATTTGAAGAATTTTGTTTTTGACTTTTATTGTTCTCTTTATTCTAGGTTCAACTTGCTCTTTTGACTGCTACCGTCAAATTATTCCTTAAAAGACCAACAGTAGGAGGTGAATTGGTTCCCAAAGTTTTAAAATGGGCAACCGAAGAAGTCGACAATCCAGATTGTCGCGATCGAGGGTTCATGTATTGGCGTCTTCTTTCGACGGATCCCGCTACTGCAAAGAAGATTGTATTAGCAGACAAACCACCCATTAGTACAGAGACTGATCGAATGGATCGACAATTACTGGACCAATTACTCCTCCATGGAGCTACTTTGTCTAGCATTTTTCATAGAAGACCACAAACTTTTATTCGAGGCGCTAAAGGAAGGTATATGCCTGATTCACCAGCTTTGGATGAGACAGCAAGAAGACATGCAAGCACACATATCTTTTCCCAACCAGTTTCAAAAGGACCGTATCTTACCGGAGGAGGCAACAGCAATGTAGTGCCAAGCAACCAAATAAGCACTCATAGCAACGGCGACAGCAATCCAAGTGATGCACAGAGTGCTAGCGTCCTTCCCTCCCTCCCTACTCGAGATATTAATTCTACAAAGGAGGAAGATCAAAAGCAGCGTGATGGTGAAGGGGAACTCGATCCATACTCGATGCTTGGAGATGACTTTGGAGGTGATACCAACGGTGGTTATGCTGCAGATGCACCTGCTCCCAAATCAAGTACTATTGATGATCTCCTCTCGTAAAACTCAAAAATGTATTTTTTCCACCAATCGTCCTTTCATTCACACGTGCTTTTGAATTTAGAGGCGTTTTTGGCGGCCGCGCCAAGATTCATCTAGCCGAAGGGGAAAACATCTGAAACGGCGGAGGAATAAGAGCTCGGCAGTCGAAGTCGAAGGGCGTCTCGGATCCTCCGCAGGTTTATTTTAAGCTATTTCATAACGGGAAACATAGATTCTTTTGCAGGTTGGACCACTTCATGAGATGGTCTGACTTGAATTTGTCAGAACGATAATTTTACCTGGACTGTCTGAATCTTTTGCCGATTTCCATCATGACGTTGGAAAGGAGAAACAGGCCAGCGCGGTGAAAAATAAATTGTAATTTTTAAATAAACTGATAATAAAAGCAAATAATCTGTGAGGGGATGGGGTTTATTTTCTTTACTTTTGTACAATTTTTTTTTTCTTTCCTTTTTTTTGGATTATATTCAATTCAAGTTCACATTCCCCCTGATTGAGCTAATAATAATAATAAAACACAACTCGATAGATATTTCTCATCTCACATCTTTCCTATACACCTTTCACCTCGTTTTCCTCCGTTCTTGCCCAGCACAGCACGGCTGTAAAGAGAGTCGTTGTAACCTATTTCTTTACAGGTCTGTCCTTTTGATAAAGACAAGTGCGTGAGACGACTTAAGCAATACAAAGAGCACCATGACTTCATACGCACCGATCGACGGAAGATCTCCTCGCGGAGGCCAAGCACCTTTGTATTCACCATCATATCCTCAAAGCACAAGCGGAAGCTCTCAGGGTGAGAATGCTAGTAATCCTTTCCAATCTATGCAAAATGACTTAAATGTACAAAGGCACATGCACGGTGGTGGATCAAGTGCTTCTCACGTTGGAGGAAGAGAATTTGGACCATACGCAGCACTAAATCGAAGAACTAATACATCGAACAACAGCTATGAAGACGACCATCGAAGCGTCAATTCTAGCGCAGAAAGATTAGTCAATCCAGAAGGAACTATCCAAAGTGCTTCTTTAACTGGAGGCGCAGCTGGAAATATGGTGGACATGCGAGGACCAGAAGCAGATGATTATTTGGTGAGTAAGGCTCTTAAAATATAATGAAATAGTATAGTATATACTCACAACATACTTTGCCTCATATTTAAGCACGATCCTAAAGGCGCTGATGGACATTCGAGTGCTATTTCAATGAGAGGACTTTTAAATATCTTGACTTTATTCTTTCTCGTTTTTGGCCTACTGATGTTGTTTGCTGGTTACCCAGTATTATACCACTACCTTAGTGAAGCCGAGAGTACCAAGGGAGGCTTCAATCTAGGTGGTACTAACGGAACAGGGCAAGTAGCTTCGCTTGATACTGTTCGACCTATGATTGATACCGACACACCATCTAGTGCCAAGACCTTCAGCTCAAAAGCCTCTGGTAAGACGTACAACCTTCAATTCTCAGACGAATTCGAAGTAGAAGGCCGAACATTTTGGCCTGGAGAAGATCAATTTGTGAGTGTGAACGACTCAAATAATAACCTCATTTACTGATATTGCTACTTGCTCTAACTCTGATAGTGGGAAGCTGTTGACATTTGGTATGGAGCTACAGGAGACTACGAATGGTACACACCTGAAGCTATCAATACTACTGGTGGTGCTTTGGTTATTACAATGACTGATATTCCTAGTCACAATCTCAACTTTCAATCTGGTATGCTTCAAAGCTGGAATAAGCTCTGCTTCCAAGGTGGCTATATAGAATTTTCAATTATCCAACCTGGATCTCACAGTACCTCAGGTTATTGGCCTGCAGCGTGGTTGATGGGTAATTTAGGAAGAGCAGGCTATTTGGGAACAACAGATGGAATGTGGCCTTACTCTTATCAAGGTTGTGATACAGGTATCTTACCAGGTCAAGTCAATGCCAAAGGTGGTCCAGTTCAAGCTGTTGATTCGACTGGAACTTATGCTGATAACGGTAAACTTTCGAAATTACCGGGTATGCGAACACCATCGTGTACCTGTTCTGGAGAAGATCACCCTGGTCCAAAAAATAGTGTAGGCAGGAGTGCACCTGAATTGGATATTTTAGAAGCACAAATTCAAACAAGACGTGGTGTATCAAACAGTTACGCAAGTCAATCGCTACAAACGGCACCCTTTGATGATGCCTACTATTTTGTCAATAAGACACCAGCTACGACGATTCTTGGTGCCAATACAGAAATCAATTCATATGTTGGAGGACCTTATCAAGAGGCTGTTTCTGGAGTTTCTCTAATTCCTCAACGTGGTTTCATGGATGCCGCTGGTGCGGATGCTGACAAATATGTGACTTTTGCACTTGAATATGAACCTGATTATAACAACGATGGAAGTGGATTTGTAACCTGGTATGTCGATGGTAAAGCTACCTGGACAATTACCGGTGCAACTCTTCCTCCCAGTTCAGTGATGCAAATTTCACGTAGAAACATTCCAACTGAGCCAATGTCTGTTGTAATGAATTTAGGAATGTCTAAAGGTTTCCAATATGTTGACTTCTCATCAGATGGAGTGGCATTCCCCGCTCAGATGAAGTTTGATTACGTTCGTATCTATCAAGAGAAAGGAAAAGAAAGGATGTCTTGCGACCCAGCTGATTTTCCTACTTCGGAATATATCAAAAATCATATTGATGTTTACAATAATCCAAATATCACCGAATGGAACTCAAGCTCCTACAGCTGGCCAAAGAATTCCCTTAGGTCGGGCTGTTAATGCAAATAAGCATTCAATAGATATGACTTTAAGTATTCAACCATATTTCTTACTTAGTCTTTCACATTTCATCGTAGTACATATACATAGCATCTATACAATATCGTTTTACACAGCAGGACAGTCTTCTACTTTTCCTTATTCTCATCATATATTATTCTTCCTCTTTCTTTCATCTTTCATCTTTCCTTCCAATCTCTTCTTCTTGCCTATCTAGATATCTCTATCAAATTGTAACAACGGTTGGACAATAATTACTTGAAAATTAAACTAAAGAAGACGTTACTCTCTTCCTTTTAGATATATATACCATATAAAAGACTCTCTCTCTACACGGATCGTGATCAAACACGAAGCGCGTGTGTCTCCTTCTAAAAGGGCCTTGAAGAAAGCTATTTTATTTTATTTTGTTCCATACTATTACACTCAATTCTTTACCAACACATCATCAGGACCGGAAGCATTTCCACCTTCCCCTTCTGACTTCATCCAAATACATGCATACTACTCCCATCTAAGGAGGACTTCAGCAATGTATACGGCATTCTCCCAAACAAAGCTTACTGCTCCTTTTCACCTACCTACAGTCCTCAAATCAAAAAGTGCTTCGACTGGTCGTGGTCTTGAAGGATTGGACGAGGCCGATAGCTTTGCAAGGAAAAGATTTAAATCGTCTCGACCAGGAAATGTTGATGACGAAGATGATGATTCTATTGCGAGTGAGGCTAGTTCTGACGAGGAAAATGACTACATTCCAATGAACGAGTCACAGCTTAACAAGCATACAAAGATTCCTAGTATTGCTGCGCTTCCTATAAAGGCACCAGATGCGAACAAGCTATTAGGAGCCAAAATTGAGAGAATACAGATGAAGAGTAGAAGTGCAGATTACAAGGAGATGAGAAATCAAGTACCGTCTGCTGCAGGTTCGTACTCGTCGAGCAAAAGTGGTAGCAGGCCTAGTAATATTTGCCGATACGTATTGTGTCTATGGCGCAATCCTCAAACCAGAAAGCACAAGACTTGGGATGGAGATGCCTGTCTAATCATAAGGCCTGATATGACTGGAAACAAATTGGTAGATACAAGTAACAAGCACTGGTGAGCTCTTGAAGAGATGTCTGGTGTGCAACAGAGGATGCCTGACATGTTTTCTTTCTCTCAATATCTAGTCTTGCTCGAGATTTCAAATTTGGGTATAGTTTTGTATCTGGTGACAATTATACAGTAGGGGGCAAAGAGGTTAGTTCTTGTGCTGTGGAAGGATATTTTGTTCCTGAAGCTGACTGAAAGTCTGAATGCTTCCAATATCGATAGATCGAGGTGAGTATGATGAGGTACATCGACATAGCAAACGCTTGCTCTTATACACTACTTGTCCTACAGATTGATCGTGAAATCAGCGAATTGGAGTACCGCACGGGCAAGTCTCCACCGCAGGAATCACTTCGTCAAAGTATTTCGACAAAGCCCTCTATAGCTCGTATCCCAAAAAAGGATACCACTCGTCAATTTAAAAGCCCTTCTAAGATGGCAGCATGGGGTCAGAAAGACAAGGCAGACCTCAGAGAACAGGATCCTCCGGCTGCCGAGACAATATCTAAATCAATCTCTGCTCAATCTTTTTATGGTAAGTTGCTACTGTGCTTCATGATTTAAAAGTGACAAGACTTAGCTTACTGATCTTTCCTCTGCTGAGCAGCCAAGCTGCCAAGCGATAAAGAGAGAGGAGTCAGATCAAAGGCAACAGGTCCCAATGCAAGACTTGGAGAGACACCGCAATCTAGGTACGACTCAAATGTACCTGGCTGCATCTTGATGAAGCGGCCAGACAAAAGTCATCAGAAAGTGTACAATACGAAGAAGTGAATGATGATTGCGTGGTTGCATGGTTAAATACGTCATTACTAATTGATTGCTTTACTCCTTACAGGCTACCAGTGGTGGATGTGATGATTTCCCCTGAGCTAACACATGCACTCCGTCCACATCAAGTGGAAGGTGTTCGGTTTCTGTATGATCGAGTAATGGGTCTGGCACCACGAGGGCATGATGATCATCTCGGCGCCATTTTGGCCGATGACATGGGATTGGGAAAGTAAGTTAGACAGATGACATAAAGAAAGTAAGTGCATTCCTGAAGATTTTTTTTTTTTTTTTTTTTTTTTTTAAAATTATCGAAACAGGACATTGCAAACAATCACACTCATTGATATGCTGCTCAGTGAGTACCGAGAATTTCGAGTCGAGAAGCAAGATTTAATAATCTTTTCACCATATGTTACTGATAGACCAAAATTGTTACTATGCACCTATTCTTCGAACTATTGAGAGGGCTCTGATCGTTTGTCCTCTCACTGTGGTTAAGAACTGGGCTCGAGAATTTAAGAAGTGGTTAGGCAACAAAATCAAGGTGCAATGTATCGACGACAAAACCAAGATTGAAAGCACTATTAATGGCAATTACCAAGTTTTGATAATTGGATATGAGAAGGTGAGCATGTCAATCAATTGCCTGATATGAAATGAATAGGGTTAGTCACTGACGACTTTGCACGTATCCACTGCAGCTCCTAACCTCTCATACTCAAGTTCGGGACGTACAACCAAAATTTGGCTTGATGGTGTGCGATGAAGCACATCGACTTAAGAATTTGGAAGCCAAGACATCCATCATGCTCAATGAGTTTCAAATCGAGCGTCGAATACTTTTGACTGGAACACCGATTCAGAATAATATGATGGAATTTCACGCAATGGTAGAACTAGTGGCACCAGGGGTGTTGGGAACGCAAGCCATCTTCAAAAAATGCTTTGAGGATCCAATTCTGAAGAGTCGCTTACCCCAATGCTCCAAGACAACGTATGAGAAAGGGAGAGCTGCCAATACAGCGCTGCAATCTATTGCTAGTGAGATTATGCTACGTCGAACAGCTGAAATTCTCAACAAGTTCCTCCCACCAAAGTTTGAGGAAGTAGTCTTTTGCAGTCCAAGTGCTCTTCAGATGAAGTTGTATCGCAAGTTGGTACAATCAGAGCGAGTAGATGATATCGTCTCTGGAGCTACGGCTCCTCTCGCATTATCAGCCATTGGTTTGTTACGAAAATTATGCAATTCGCCTGAACTACTCATTAAAAACCTCAAGAGTGAAAGTGGAGGAGATGAAACAACGACACAGTCATTACTTAAAGGTGTTGAAAAGTACCTCCCTACGCAGGTAATGAACGACGTTGAAATGAGTGGTGAGTGGTAGCAAAAAAACTATAAAAGAGGAGTCGAAATATAAATCCAACTGCTTGACGTTCTTCTATAGGAAAAATGATTTGCGTTACAAAGATGCTAAATCAGATAAAAAGAAAGACAAGCGACAAAGTCGTTGTAGTCTCAGTAAGTGTTTTGTTCTTGTCTTTCAGTCCATACTTTCTACAATATTGACACATTTCTACTTAATATCTTCAGAGCTTTACTTCCACATTGGATATTCTTGAGATTATTTGTCGTAAACAGGGTTTCAGATCTGTTCGGCTTGACGGAAAGACCAAGTCGGAAGATCGGACCCATAACATCAATGCATTGTGAGTTAAAAGTAAAGACAAATTTATCTGACAATTTTAAATTCTGAACTCTATATTTCAAATCTTCAACAGTAATATGGGAGATCAAGATTCTATCTGTGAGCTCTGATGCAATTCAAGATCTCTAGGCTTCTTTAGAACATCTAATTCTTTCTTTTTCTATTTTCACCAGTCATCTTTCTTTTAAGCACCAAGGCTGGAGGGACAGGTATCAATCTCATTGGTGCTAATCGATTGATTCTCTTTGATAGTGATTGGAATCCTTCCAATGATCGACAAGCAATGGCAAGAATCCATCGTGACGGACAGAAGAAACCATGTTACATCTATCGCATCCTTATTCCCGGTACAATGGACGAGAAAATTTATCAACGTCAAATTAGTAAGCTTAGTCTCAGCGACTCATTGATGGTAAGTTGATGTGGTCAGCCATGATAGACAGAAGTGGAACATGTTTATTTTCTCACTCGATGAGATAACTTGAAACACAGGATAGCGCTGGATCTTCGAGCAAGAGTACCGACTCATTCTCTCCAGAAGAAGTGAGTATTGAAAGGAGACTTAAACTCGGTGACATGAAGATCTTACTGACAAGATTACCGTGATGACGCCCACCCCTTTTAACAGCTACGAATTATCTTCAAATTGCACTTGGACACCCCCTGCTTGTCTCACGATCAGATGGGCTGTCCTTGTGGAGGCAATGGTATTGCAGGAGCTGGTATAGGCTCTATTGCAGAGATTTCAGCCGGAGAAGATGATAATAATGAAGATGAAGAGTATGCTAGCCCACCGCCGCCGACGTTTATCATGGCTTCTCAATTTGCAGCAAAGGATACAATTAATGTGAGTTTAGAAGACCTTGATTGTAGAAATGCTGTGCATTGCGTTTATTTTCTCTTTTCAATTAGAAGCAAAATGGCAATCGAGCTAAGATGGCTACCCTATTGAAGTGGGCTCATTACGATTGCATGTCGACTGACACTCAGCCCACCAAAGACCCGATACTAAATGAAATTGTTGCTAAGCAGCACAAAGACGGAATTTGTCTCACAGAAGAAGATGAGGTTGAAGAAGATTTCGAAGCAGAAAGTTTCAATATGAAAAAGATCAAGGCAGGCTCCATCCTATATGTCTTTGAAGAGGCACAAAAGAGACCAAAAGTTGATAAAGAGGTAGAAGAGATGCCGAGCAATAAATTCAACACCAAGTCATCGTAGCTAGCTTTACACAAAAAAGATGTCTTTTACTCATCATTGATCACTTAAAATCAACATCATCACTTGTATAGCAACGATAGCAATAATATCATTTGATCAATTCTTGTCTTGAAGTAAAACGCGAGATTCGGGGCCTCCCCAGATGGTAAAATTTTAAGTAAAGTGGATTAAATCTCCGCGGCTAATCGGGAAATTGTCATCGACACATTCTCCACTCTTCGACTCTTTTTATCCTTAACCTTTTCTTTTGTTTTTCATCAGTCACTGCAGTAGGACGTAGTAAAAAGAAGGGGCACCGCTTCAAAAGCTAGACTAAGCTGTGACTCTAGGGTTTTTTGCTATACACTTTGTAAAGATGGCGACAGCGGCTATTGCACCCAATGGTGAATATACAGCTCCATCAACAAAGAGAGTCAGTTATATTTTACCACCAGTTCAGCATGCACCTCGACTATTCCGATTGCCGTCCTTTGATGCCAATATAGGAAATATTCGAGGGCGTACCGGTCCACTATTGATATCTTCTGGATTCGATTCACTGCCAATCTCCAAAATGAATCAAATTAAAGACATGTCAGCAGGAAGTGGTAGCAGAAACAATCACACAAGACATACTTTACCTGTTTCCTCTTTGGCTCTAGATACAAGTACAGTGGTAGAAGGCAATCAAGATCAAACACCTTCAGGAATCTTATACACGGGTGGTAGAGATGGTATGATTGGTGCTTGGGAATTGGGTCTAAGAATGAAGAGGCGAAAGACATCCCGTCGATACTCCATAGCAGAAGAAGATGGCGAGGGTGATGAAGAATTAGAGTCAACATTTGGCATGCTAGATGAACAAATGCTGGATAGTGAAGGTGCTGCATCCACAGCTAATTATCAAAATAGCCAATGGGAGGTGGACATAGCAAGTGAAAGGAATCATCCTACTCCAGCAGCTCAGTTTCGTCAATGCATTGGCAGTCATACTGATTGGATTAATGACATTGTACTTTGTAATCAGAATCAAACTGGTGAGTTTCCGAGCAAATGTAAAGAGGAGAGATTTGTTGGCATGTGTATTTAAGACCAGCCTCTTCTCTTCTTATGTGTAGTAATCTCCGCTTCCTCTGATCGAAGTGTCAAGATATGGAATCCACATGACCCTGCTAGTTCGCTCACTCCTCAAACTTTAGGAACACATAACGACTATGTACGAGCATTGGCATATGCACCTAGAGCCAATTGGATTGCTAGTGGTTCATTTGATCAGACTATCAAGGTGTGGGACATCAAGGAGATGAGATCAACCCCCATCATGACCGTTTCAGAGTCTCAGTTGAAGAATTCAATCTATGGTTTAAGTGTTAATGCTTGGGGGAGCGTCATTGCAGCTGCTAGTCCAGAAAAGACAATTCAATTATTCGATTTACGAAGCGGTCAGCAAATCTCTCAATTGATTGGTCATACAGACAATGTTCGAGATGTCGTTTTGAGTAGAGATGGAAGTCATTTATTAAGTGCTTCTTCAGATTCAACTATTCGATTATGGTCATTGGCAGAACAGCGTTGCTTGCACACATTCACACATCATAATGATAGTGTTTGGAGTTTATTCAGTAATCACGATTCACTAGATGTATTCTATTCTGGTGATCGTAGTGGTGTTGTTTGCAAAGTAGACTGGGAAAGGTGTAATGAAATATCAGAAGGTGAATGCGTAGTGTTGGCAAAAGAAAGATGTAAAGGAGGTGACGCAAAGTTCAATAGAGGTTCTGTTTCAGACAGAAAGGCAGCAGCTGTATATAAAATTGTAGCAGCAGATAGTGCTTACTTTTGGACAGCAAATTCTAATTCAGAAGTTAGTCGATGGAAAGATGTACCACCTAGATCTCAAAGAGAAGCATTGTATCCCATTGGGGTCAACCAGTATACACCTACAGAGGCTTTAAGGCAGCAACAACAACAACAACCAAAAGCAACATCCCCTTTGACACGACCAAGCGCTCTTCGAGGTCACTTGAGTGGTAGCAGTAATGTTGTACCCACGAGTGTCTCCTTTGCAGAGCATACAGTGGCCACCTCACCACGATCTCATTCGAATGATCATTCGACACAAAAAAAGCTATCGATTGATTTGGAAGAACGAGGTCCTCTAGCAGCAACATTGTATGGTCTTCCATTTGATTCATTAGTCTGTCTTGCACCTCCAGATGACCCATATGGAGCAGCTATTGGATTAGGTAGTATCAGCATGAGAACTATTGATCGAAAGGATGATGCATTACATCAAGTTGATAACGTATTCTCTTCAGCAAGCCTTATTTCTATTCCTTCTGTATTAAGAGCAACTGCATCCTCATCATATCAACGTGATCAAATAGGTGGATACTCTCCAGCGGTTGATGGCGGACATTCTTCTTCCCCTTCAAACGTACCTCTAAATGCACATCTCTTCAATGCTCAGAATAGACATTTTGATGGCGCAAGACCTTCTAGTACGCGGAGTGCAAGTATACGATTTGCTCCTATTCAAGAGTCTTATTCTGGTAGTGGAAAGAGACCAGAGTCAAATTTTGGAAATGATGAAATTGATAATGAAGATGTCGATGATGCTGTGACGGATGGTCATACAAGTGAAAGTCATCGAGGTAACGAAATTATACTTGAAGCAAGAAGAGCATTCGAGGAAAGAGAATCTGCCATTGATGCAGTACCTTTACGCAATACACCAGAAGATGTTATCTATGGCTCACATGGATTAATTCGAAGTAGTATGTTGAACGATCGTAGGCATGTTCTCACTATTGATTCCTCAGGTCACATCTTTCTATGGGATATCGTGGCTGCTCAATGTTTAGGTGCTTTTGATTGGTATGAAGTTTTTGAAGCTTGGATTAAAGTAAATGGAATGAATGAAGTACAAGCAAAAGAAGCTCACTTATTACCCGGTGAAGCATTAGATCTCGTAAAGGAACGTATACAAGGTCAAGGTACTACACCAATGTGGTGTACAATTGATACAAAGATTGGCGCTCTATCAATTCACTTTGATTATCCGAGATGTTTTGATGCAGAATTTTACTTGGACGAGATGAAAGGAATTTTAGAAGATTTAGGAAATAAAGATAATTATAAAGAAGATCAACGAATGAATATTGCAAAATTGGTTTTAAGAAATTTATTCGATGGATTTGTACAACAAGAAGCCAAATTTAGGAGTGGAGGAGAGAGAGCAAAGTTGAAAAAACAAATTTTAGCATTGGAAAGACCAGAAATTCTATTAGAGAGACCAGAATTAAGATTGAAATTGGAAAGGCAAGAAGATTCAATGCAACAAAGAAGAGAAGCAGTTTATACTCCTGGAATGACAATTGCATTAGCTATTCCAGCCAAAACACCTGCTATACTACCAGTCTCTAGTCCCTTGACACCAAAGAGTGGAATAGCATTGAGAGGATTACAGCAATTACTTGAATCTGATATTGAAACTGGCAGTGCTGGTGGACGAGGAGGAGCAGGAGGAGGAGGAAAAGTACAAGATGGAAATATAGCCTCTTCAAGCATAGGCGATTACTTTTCACTGGAAAAGGATGAAACTGGTTCAAAACCTCAAACTCCTCAAACAAAGGCTTTAAGTTCGACTGGAGGATTAGCTTCACCAGGTAGTCCTGGAGGATCTGGATTGATGGGAAGATTACGAATGAGTATAAAACGTGGAGATCAAAAGAAAGAAGATAAAGGTCCTACAACACCTCGTCCTTTGGGTTTCGCCATACCTAATGGCGGTGAAGAAGAAGGAGATCAAATTGGTAAAGGTTCATCTACTGAAACAAAGCAACAATTAGAATCGATTCGTCGTATTATGATTAAAGCTGATCCTACAAAACTTTTAGAACAGATACCTAAAGTCAATTTCCCACCTCAAACTGCCATTATGATTCAAGATTCTATTCCAGCGACAGATAGTATTACTCCAATCGATTATCGAGGTCTAGTCAAGAGTACTGCAAATGATTTAGCAAGATTAGAATTGACTTTACCAACTTGGTTATTAGAATTTTTAGTAGGAGCTAGTGATAATTCAACAATCACAAAGGAAAAGGATAAATTGACTTTTCTTTTGGTACCTTGGGAATCTTCAGCTTCTACCAAGGTGGAAGATGGAGAAGAAGAGAAAAGTCAGAATGATACTAGATCTATGGCTCGATTGGAAAAGATGCCTATTATGCCGACAGGTAATTCACGTCTAACAGCAACAAAGATGTTGAGAATAAAGAAAGCTTGCTCCTATGTAGCAGAAAAGCTAAATATTCTAGATGAGGGAAATGTAGAAGCAAGATCAAGGGCAAACAGCATCATAGCCTCAAGACGTGGATCAGCTGCCACTACTACCGCTGGTTCACCTTCTGAAGCACAAATTAATGGAAGTCTGAATAATCCTTTTCTTTCAATGACAAGTAGTGTTCCCAATCATGCAATAGCAGGAGCTAAAGCTAGCTATATTGCTAATCCCGGTTATGATGAGGATGTTGCAGCTCACGATCTTATTGAAATTTTATGCAATGGTACAATTATTCCACCTCATTGCACTTTGTCTCAAGTTCAAAGATTTTACTGGAAGAGCTCCAATGTAATCAGATTGGATTATCGATGGAAGGAGCCATAGAGAAGCACTTGTTTTTTTATTAATGTACTTTTAGATGTTTCAACTGTGCTACTATGCTTTATTTTTCTTATTTAGACATTACCTTTATCCTTAGTCTCGTCATCCTTCTTGCGCTGCTCTACTAGTAATTTTTTCCAATCTTCATGACCTCCAAGCTCTTCAAAGCTCTTTAGACCAGCGTTGGCCAGACGTATGAGGTAATCCTGAAGTTCTAAAAGCTCTGTATCGGGTGTTGAGCTGATCCTGTATGGCTTGACTAAATAGAAGAGCAGTAGTGATATTGGCAAACTTTAAAAAAAAAAATAGGTAAAGGTGACACCACTTACTCTTAAGACCACAATTTGGATTCATTGCAAAGTTTCGTGAAAGATCGTCGATATGAATGGTATTATCTGTTTTTACCGAGAGGAAATTGAGGGGGGGGGGGGGGGGGAGGAGGACTGTAAATTTAGCTTTCGATAATCAAAGGTTTTACTTATAGAAAACGTACGAGGGCCAAAATGATTGGGAAACCTTTTCCAGATAATTTCTAATGCTTTTACTTGATGTTGCTTCTTTTTACTCAAATCCGATGTAACGGAGAACATGGGTGTCTGATCCAATACGAAGGAAATTTTATCTGTAGATGATCAGGAGAGAGAGCATATGAGTCACATCTTCAACTTACTCCGACATTCCCATTCCCCCCCCCCCCTCTCTTTGACTTACATCGTTCATCCTCGAGGCAGCCCAACTCAGTCAGCTTTGCTTCAAGCCACCAATAATTGGTTTGACTCCAAACAACAATGTCATAAAAAGGGTATACTGCTGCTAGAAACTTTCAGTAAGAAGGTAGCAAGGTAAGAAAGTTGAAAAGGAATTTTGTCGTTTGTTTCTAGAAAGTCTCACTTCGTGTAAACCTGGTCTTTCTGACTCCCTCGCTGATTGTCTATAATTGAGTAGTCGCTTTGTATCTGCTATGGTATAATCAAGATCCAAGACAAGTAAACCTCCTTTCAGCCCTTCTCTTGGTTCGTTCATGACATCAAAAGTTGATGAAAACCGCGAGACGGCTTTCTTTAGCTTTGCCAGAGACTGAATGATGGCATGAGAGGATAACCTGGTAAGTAAAAAAACGCTCATTTACTCTGTAGTATTTGAGGTAAGCTTGGCCTACCTTTGGATCCCTGCTCCTAGTTCGCCCAAAAAAAAAATATAATCTTTACCTTGTCAGTACAAAAATGATCACTACTTCGAAGAGATGCTCACGGATGTATTCGAAGATTTCCAATCTGGCTTGGATCATTGTAGTTTATGTCATTTGATCCCGAGATAGCAGAGTCGTCCTAAATAAAGTTCGGTTTTTTTTTTTTTTCAAATAAAAAAGCAAAAGTAAGCATGACTGTACAAGGGTACATTGGAATTAGTAGGAGTATCTCACCTCTACCTCTTTTGCGTCCGGATCTTTAAATGTTTGATCTATTGGAGTGCCAAGTAAACTAATCGTGATCCTCTTCTCGCCAGTGATAGGATTGGGACCAGCCTTAAGACTAGGAGGTGGAAATTGGATTTGTCCTAGTGCGATATCGTCATCAGCCAGCTTACCTCTCACTAGCCCAAAGATCTTCTGCCTCTCTACTGGTATATCAGTCATTGAGAACAGAATCTAAAAGACGTTTGAAGCTATTGTGTCAGTAAGAGAAAGCCTAGACCGAGGAAAGAGAAGGATATGGCCCTCTCATATCTAAAAAATAAAATTGTTGCTTGAAATAAACTTACTGCTTTGAGTTCAGCGACACTATCCTCAACACTGAGCCGAACTTCCATGCTTCTACTGCCATATTTGACCAAGAAATGGTAGTGTTCTATCGTACTCTCTTGAATTTGAAACGCCTCTTCTGCTGCAATGACTGCTGCATCTTGTGACCCTCCTTCATTGACGATGCTCGATTTAAGTTTTTCTTTCGAGAATGAGATATTGGCCGAAGTGGACGACTCTGTAGAGTCAGAGTCAGTCATCAATAATATTGAATCAAGCTCAAGGCACTATACAAATACTAATGAAGACTGGATAAAGAGGACTACCTGTCAACTTCAATTTTTAGTATTCAGATTGTGTTACTTTAAGCCCCCTTCCGAAATGCAGGACGCGATCGAGCCTTGCATAAATAGTATGTATCTACCTATGAACATATATATATATTTTATAGGTAGGACCGCCAAGTGAAAAGCCCTTCTTCTAATAATCCTCCAAGCCATACGAATGCCTCTACAATCTTCTACATCCTCAAAGTCGACGTCGGAGGGGGCTAAAGTTTCGACTGCAGATTCAATTGCAAGATCGCGACATTTTCTTGAAACAAAATTAATACCTGATTATGAACATGTTGGTGCTCTATTAAAGGGCCTTGAAGTGAAACGTGATAATTATCTACGACTACAAGAAGATATAGAGACAATAATATCAAAATCAGTAGAGAGTGACAAGAGAGAAATGACAACACTAGCGAATTTGGGTGAAGGTATTCATTTGCCAGTCAATGTACAATCAGATTCACTAATGATTGTATCAATGGGGTTAGGAGAGGGAACCGAAAGCTTGCGTGACTCTGGATTATACTTTCAATTGACACCAGCTGAGGCCAGTACCTTTTCCAGAAAGAAGGTTGAAGTCTTAGCGAGGTTAGTAATTTGCTTTTACAAAGAATACTTCTTTTGATTTCTGATGAGGATATCAATTTCTGTTGCACACGACAGGAGGATACAGATGACTCGAGAGAAGTTGGCCCTCATTCAAGGACATGCTGAAATGGTGAGTTCAGATTGTTTGCTGTTAAAAAGTTAAATAAATTAATCTTCCTACTACTTCACTCTAGACAACACAATCCATTGCCCAGCTTGAGCAGCTTCAAGCCGAACCTTCATCGAGCCTCATAGATTACCTTCAAACCTAGTTTTACTAGCACTTGTATACCCGATTCTTTGTAACATTGGCATCAAAATTTAAATCAAGGAATGGATCAATTAAACGTGGAAAAGCTTAGAATGAAAAAAGGTATATGCTTTCCATTTTAGAGTCTCTCTTTATACCCCCTACCTCACCACGAGTTTCAGAAAAAGCTGACTGGAAGAAGAAGAAGAAATAAAAGAAGGGTAGGGTTATAAAAAGGAGAAGAATAAGAAAAGGAATGATTTTCGTAATAACATCTTCTTCGACCATCGTCATAGCATGAGTAGAAGGAGTTAAATAGATATATAAAGAAGTGGAAGAGATGATTGAAGATCTTATTATTTGGGGCGCCCCGCTTCCTCTATTGAAGAGTTTTACCATGTTTTCGACGGCGTTTTATGATGTCTTGCTCCTTACATTTTCTCAACTGGCTCGCCCTCCTCTTCGTACACTCCCTCTTCGTCAACATCATCGGTGCTAGCAGCTTCGTACTGTTGATATTCAGAGATGAGATCTTGCAAGTTGGACTCTGCTTCGGTGAATTCCATCTGCAATGAATAGAAAATGACAGAAACACAAGAGTGTTATCATTTTGACTGGTCAATTTTCACAAAACCTTATCACTTACCTCGTCCATTCCTTCACCAGTGTACCAATGCAAGAAAGCCTTTCTTCGGAACATCATGCTGAATTGATCAGAGATTCTCTTGAAGATTTCTTGAATGGCAGTTGAGTTTCCAATGAAAGTGACACTCATCTTGACTCCTCTGGGAGGAATGTCACAGTGTGCTGTCTGAACGTTATTGGGGATCCATTCGACAAAGAAGCTTGAGTTTTTGGTCTGAATATTTTGCATTTGGTCCTCTACTTCCTTCATTGAAACCTTTCCTCGGAAGTATGCAGCTACGGTCAGGTATCGGCCGTGTCTGGGGTCGCAAGCAGCCATCATGTTCTTTGCATCAAACATCTGAGATGTCAATTCAGGAACTGATACAGCTCGGTACTGTTGACTACCACGAGCAGTCAAAGGAGCAAATCCGACCATGAAGAAATGGAGACGGGGGAAGGGAACCATGTTGACGGCCAACTTTCTCAAATCAGAGTTGAGTTGACCAGGGAATCGAAGACATGTGGTAACACCAGACATGACGAGGGAGACCAAATGATTCAAGTCACCGTACTTTGGAGTTGTTAATTTGAGAGTTCGGAAGCAAATGTCGTAAAGAGCTTCATTGTCAATACAGAATGTCTCGTCGGAGTTTTCAACCAATTGATGAATAGAGAGTGTAGCATTGTAAGGTTCGACGACAGTGTCGGAGGTCTATTGGAGAGAACATAAAACAGGCGTAAGTATGCACTATGTCTTACAATATTTACTAAGGGCAACTCACTTTGGGTGAAGGCATGACGGAAAAAGTAGCCATCATTCGATCAGGGTACTCTTCCCGAATCTTTGAGATGAGTAAAGTTCCCATTCCGGCACCGGTACCACCACCAAGGGAGTGAGTGATTTGGAAACCTTGCAACATGTCACAGTTTTCAGCTTCCTTACGGACAACATCGAGTACAGAGTCGACCAATTCAGCTCCTTCAGTGTAATGACCCTTAGCCCAATTATTACCAGCACCAGATTGACCAAAAACAAAATTATCAGGTCGGAAAATGTTACCCATAGGACCTGATCGAACAGAGTCCATTGTACCTGGTTCCAAGTCTACCAAGACAGCACGAGGAACATATTTTTGACCAGCAGCCTCGTTGCTAAAAGAAGAGGTATACCCTTTTAAGTAAATTACGAAGAGAACATTTCTCCAGAGCGTACAACTCACTAATAGACGTTGATCCTCTCCAATTGAATGTCGCTGGTTCCCTTGTAAGCACCAGAGGGATCAATTCCGTGCTCATCTGACAAGACCTCCCAGAACTTGGCTCCAACTTGGTTACCACATTGACCGGTTTGTAAGTGAACTGAGAGTAGCAGATGAGGAGAAAAGTGTCAATTGTGCGCATCTTTCTTTCTACTCAAGTACAATCTATACATACCAATCTCTCTCATCTTGACGAAGCTAATGGAAGTATAAATTTGTAGTCAGCATCTCTGGTACGATAGAAGAAGCAGCAATTGCAACCGTGTGCATGTGAGAATCACTTCTGAGCCCGCTTTCAGCCGCCTACCCTTTCTGCTCCTTTACTCTTCTATTCTCGCGGGTAAGTACACAAGCCAGCGAACATATTACTCACTGTTTCCTACTTTGTTGTTGTCTGTGACTTATTCTTTGTTGGGAGAGCGGCGGGGAGTATAAGGGAGAGAAGGAAGATCGGGCTGGACTTGGTGACTGATGGGATTGGAGTGAGCGGCGGCGAGATTTAGAGAGTTTCCTTTTTTTTTTATTTGAGAAAGACACAGACAGGAAAAGGATTAAGCCTTTGATGGGGGGGGGGCGGAATTAGCACTTTGACTGTTGGTTGGACCAACTGTTGGTTTACGATAATCAATTTGATTTGCTGGTAAAAATTATCAATTATAAAAAAACTTAAAATAATAAAAGTGTTACATTTTAGAGCCTCGCTTAACCTCCTCCAGCCAGTTATTTTTTATAGAAAAGGAGAAAAGAGAATTCTTTGTTGATTTTCAAAACGCGTCTCACTAACAAAGACGCGCTTATTCTTGAATCACTGCCTGCACTACTGCATAGCAATGAAAGCATAAATTCATATATTAAACAGCCTAATTGATTTTCACCCTCACTATTCAATGATTTTATTGCTTTCAAAGGATGAAATGATGATGAGGATGATTGGGCATATGATATTTGTGCTTATCTTGCGTAATGAACAGTAAAGGTACTACAGAAACAGTTGGTGGCTACATTAGAAGACCGAAATGCGAAGTAAAGAGAGAGAGAGAGAGAGAGAGAGAGAGAGATGATCAGGAAGGAAGGGTCGACAGTAGGAGAAATTGAGTCGAGAAAGGGAAGAGGAAGAATAAAAATGGTGAATATTTGAAGGTTTCTTGCTTTAAAAGTTGAGAATTTGCGATGGATTCATAGGAAGCTCTGCCATCTTACAGCCAAGGTGACACTCCAGCGTCCTCAACATTTCAATATCACCTCTTGGACCACCGCTTCCTGTGACTACATTGACGCATACGCTAGGTCGACCCATTCCACCAGTTGCAGCACATGAAATCTTTTCCTTGTACTCATCAACACTTCTAGGCAAGTCATAAAATACAATTAGGGGTACCTGATGAACATCCTTTGGGTTCACAACCACATCATAAACGACAAGCGCTTTTTTGCTATTTGATTTATTACTTGACGTACTTGCGCCACTGTTGTATTGATTCCCAACAATTTGACTTCCAGTGGCATGATAGTTGATGCCAGTCGAGGATGAAGAATTACTTCGATACTTTGCTAATACTTGTTGACGGGTAATATTGGCCATTTCTTTATGTAAACCAAGCGCTTCAATACCTTTGCTTGCTAATTTGTATGTTACAGCTTCATGGGTGGCTGATGATGAAGTGTAAATAACCGCTTGACCAAAGTCAATGTCTTCAAGTAAATCTGTAATGACTTCCAATTTCATCTCAATAGCATGCGAGATTTGTGATTGATTTGGATTAGGACTTTGTAAACCTCCAATATTATTTCCTCCTGTACTGACTGCCACATAGAGATAGTATTGACGTAAGCCTCGCAGAGATGATAAGATTGGATCCGACAATGGATTCTGATTATTATTGGCTGGACTAGCTCCTAAAGCATTAACAGGGGTAGCATGTCCTTGTGAAGGATACATTTGACCTGCACTAGCACCCAAGCTCAATGCAGAAGCGCTCAAATTTGAGTGAGATGTTCCCAGTGATCCTGTTCCGCCTCCTGCTTGTCCAACATTGCCACTCCCACCACCGCCAGAGACAGTAGGCAAGCCCTGACCGCCACCTTCCCTTCTAACCAATACACGAACGCTCTCGCGTAGGTGAATACTCTGAGCAAAATTGAGAACATCTTGCGGTACTGTATTGGAAAAGATGGCAGTTTGACGATCCGTAGGAATAATATTAACACCAGAAGATGAAGAGGTTTGACCAGCTGGCGCGCTATTTTCGAAAGGATTAAATGCACTTCCCGATGTAGGTGGTAAGCCAGGTGATAGTGAAGGACTTCTTACGTCAGGAATAGCTTGTACAATACGAGGTTGAGGCAGTATTTTAAGTAAAGTAGAAACGTAGTCTGCAAGATTTCGGGCAATTAATTGATCTACTTCATCTAAAACAATCATTCGAATATCTTCCAAGCTGATAGCTCCCTTTGTCTTGTTTGCCAAGTAATTGAATAGATCCATCATTTTTTGTGGAGTTCCTACAACTATCTGTGGTTGCGATTGTATTAATCCAGTAGCTTCTTGTGATACATCTAAGCTAGAAGCAGCAGCGATATGCACTCGAATACCTAGTGCAGCTCCCAGTCCAAGAGCCATCCTTTGAGCCTGTGTTGCTTGATCAACTGTAGTACTGATAATCAAGGCTATTGGTCCACGTACTCCTAGGTTTGATGGCATTTGTTCACCTCGAAGAACATTGAGAACCAATTGTAACACTGGGATGACATAACTAGCAATTCTCTCTTGAGTAGGAGGTGCCTGTGCAATAATGTCACTACCACGAAGTAAAAAAGGTAAGGCTCTCTGCTGAATCTTATTTGGAGGACCCAAACCATACTTGAGTATACATCGAAGTAGGTCTTGATGTAAATTTAGATGTTCCCACTTTGTCACCACTATGCTTGGATCAGGTGGATTCATTGCGCCAGAAGGTGCCATGGCAGATATTTCTGGTGTTCCAGGTACCATAGAGCTCCATCTTTTGCTGGATGGCCCAGGACTGGCACCGGGTCTTGGACTCAGTCTACTATTCCTATCCATGGGACCGAGATTGCTTTGTGGGTATGGACTTGGAAAATTTCCGCCGCCAGCTATCCTTGGACTATCATGATTTCCTCCAGTCAAATGCCCCAAACGAGAATTATTGCCACCATGGCTTGGTGTGCCTGGAAGAGTACCCAATTGAGGAGTAGTAATAAGATTAGAACTAGGAAATTGAGGAGTTGTAGTTCCCAACCCTAGACCTGCCAAAGGGGTGCTTTGCGATCCAGCTACATTCGATGAGTTATTACCTTGCGACATGAGTTGAGATACACTGGAACTTAACATTGCGATTTGTGCACTCAAGGAGCGGACATCTTCCGATGCTGCCTGAGTTGCTGATGCTGCACTTTGTGCTTGTTGGTGGTAATTGTTCTGATTTAAAGTTGCTGTACTTCTTTGTAGAGGGGTATTAATGTTTGATGTACTTGTCAGGTGTCTTGTTCGGTCGAGAAGGAGGCTTACATTTCTGCTAATACCGGAGATGTTGCGATGGACGTCTTTAATACTCGTCTCTACACGATTGAGACGGTCAAGAATGTCGAGGAGGAAAGGTGATGACTTCATCTGACCTTCCAATTCACTTCTTTGCGAGGCGGCGGCGACGCCAAGAGGCACTGCCCCTCCCGACATACTCCTCATCAGCGCAGTATTAGTATTACCGGTATTACTTGTAAAATAATCTGAAAGCGTGGCACGAGGAGGACTTGGAAATGGTGAAAAACTTGTGCTACTCGCACTTGGCGCAATACTTCCGGCAGTAGCTGCAACGGGAGAAAGGAGTCCACTTTGATGATTTCCATTTGTTGAATTCGATGTATTGGGCAAATTTAGGAATGGTGTCGGAGAAGAGATGACAGGTCGACCACTACCGTTCGAGTACGTTGATCCAGCTGTGTCGGATCGATCGGGTAGGACCCTTTGAATGGAAGCTTGTCGTGGTACCTCACCCGAGATTGGTAGTGGGAAGTGGTATCCACTTATTTGACCACTTATATCTTCTGTCTTGGCTGTAATATTTGCAAGTGCATCTGAAGCGCTACCTGTAGGACTCAATTCTCCATTATTTCCTCCTTCGTCTTGGGCTGCCAGAAATGCTTGGGAGCTAAATTCGCGCATCATACTGTCTGAACTGTCTGGCAAACCTGATGAATTAAATCCTTCAATGACCAATTTGGGAGTTCCTGCTGCCATTCTTTGCCGTGACAACGATGATGCAGAGTACAAATCATTCTGTGTATGAATGGGTGCACTGACAAAAGATGGAGAGCTTGAATTCTCAAATCGAAAGGGGTGAGTACCTAAACCCATCATACCAATCTGAGAACCTCCTGTTTCAGAACCCATCGTTTGAGCAAATCTTGCAGGCGAATTTGCTCTAGATCTAGCTGCAGCAGAAGATGCAGCTGCAAAGACACCGGCAGCAGCACTGGCGCTTGCCCTTTGACTACCAATAGGTCTCATATTCCCATCTTGAACTAATGCTTCCGTTCTTGAACTAGGTCTTGAACCAATTGGGTCGTTGTTGCTATTATTCTGACTAAAGCGCCTTTCAACTGTCTCTCCTCCAAGTTGCTGTGAGCCCCAAGTCCTACCTGACAAAGGAGTAGGAGAGGAGGCTGATGGGATTGAGAGATTATTGTTGCTGCTGTTTTGTTGGGAAAATGATCTCCAATCTGGTCCCATTCCCAGCCTGGGAGATGAGCTGGTCGTCATGCTCTTTCTATGTCAAATAAGACGGGCGTGAAAGGAGGAGGAAAGTCGATGATGAAAAAGATCAGGAATAAAAATTGACGAAAAGGACAGCAATAATCACTCAGACGTCCGTGTGAACAGAACCGAATAAATTAAGTATCGGAATATAAAAGCGTAGTGAAACAGAAAGAAAGATTTCAAAGAAAAATTCCAGTCCAGTAGCCGACAAAAGAAATCAACTTTGACGCCTCCTGCAACTTGAAAGAAATCCAGGCTTGAAATAGGATGTAACTGCTAAACTGACGTTAGGATATTTGAAAAGTAAATATTGAGTAGACTTGGCAATTCATATATCCCTTTTTAACAATCAACGAAAGAGAACGATAAATATGAAGTCAAAAGGATTGAAGGGAAAGCAGCTTACATAAGCAAATTTTTATTTCCTTTAGCGTTGAACCTATATACACTTTCTTCTCTTTGATTGCTTGCGTATCCTTTCCCTTTTATCAACATGGCTTCCTCTAATGCTTCCTCCATGGTACGGGGTCCTTCGAAGGGGGGCAACGAGGATGATGATGATGAAAAGGATGCGGCTTACTTTCAGTATTATTCTTTGCTGACTCATCAAGCTCAAATGTTGCAAGATACTGTCCGGACTTCTTCGTATCAAAAAGCAATTTTGGCCAATGCAGATCAATGTTTCAAAGGTGAGAAATAGGAGAATTATTAAGGGATCGAGACAGTACTAGAGTATTTCCTCTAAGTGTTTCCTCTATTTTCTCCCTCGGCATCTCCTTTGCAGACAAAATTGTGATAGGTAAGCGAAGGAAATGCCTCTATTTAGATAAAGAGCCGAAGATTTTTTTTTTTTTTTTTCCTTCTCAGATGTTGGGGCAGGTAATGGAATCCTGTCAATTTTCTCTGCTCAAGCTGGCGCTCGAAAGGTTTACGCTATCGAAGCCTCAAATATGGTACAGAACTTACAACATTTTGTCGATGCCTCTCTACCGGCAAAGAAACCAGCGAGAAGCGCGGTTAAGAATAGCTGGGTGGGCGAGCGAATAGTGCCAGTGCATTGTGAGTTTGTCGAACTTAACGTAGAAGTCTTCGAGACTCTATACTGATACATTCAAATTCGTATTTTTTCAGCAAAAATGGAGAATGTGACGGCAGAAATGTTGGGTGGAAACAAAATGTGTGATACAATCGTATCTGAATGCTTGGGCGTGGTGAGTTGATGAGATCATAAAGGTCAAAGTCATTGAAAGGAGGCTTATATGCAATTGCTGTGCTCAGCTTTTGGTACACGAGAGAATGTGTGAAAGTTTTCTAGATGCACGAGATCGATTCTTGAAACCAGGAGGGACTGTTCTACCCAGCGCCGGCACCATCTGTCTGGCACCGATAGAGGACAAGATTGTATGGGAAGAAGCAGCCAATAAAGCGCGATTTTGGGAGAACAAGGTAAGTCATTGAGATAGAAGCAAAACTCCTGAAAATTAAGACGCTGATGTGTAATAAAAAAACAGAACTTCTATGGCATTGATATTACCCCATTCTCAGATGCAGCTTGGGAGGAAGCCTTTTCATCACCAGTAGTTGGATGTTTTGGTCCTTTAATTCTTCTTTCACCTTCCACGAATTATAGTGTCGATTTTCTTACCATTACAAAGGAGGAATTAAAACGATTTACCATTCCTTTATCTTTCGACGTAACGCAGACTGCAGTTGTACATGGATTAGCTGGTTGGTTCGACTTGCATTTCCTTCCACCTACTTCAAGTATGTCAACAGATGACAATCTTACTATAGAGGAGATGATGAATTCAACGCAAGATTTCGAGATGAAGATGCCAAGTACATCAGCAACTAGTGGAAGTGATACTACAATTGATCTTGGATTAGGTTTCGATTCAAGTATTTCTGATCAAATTCAAAGCGCTACTGGCCCTTCTCAGTTAGATCCTACCATTTCATCATCCTATATGACTACTAGTCCATATGCTACGCCAACACATTGGCAACAGGTACGATTTTTATTCCAAGAGCCACTCGCTATTAATAGAGGGCAACGTATTGTTGGTGAGATGCTTTGTGAGGTTAATGATTATCGGTGAGTCTAAGAAGCAATATTAAAGTGAATGTAAGGTGGTACGATGAATGCTAATTCTTTCGATACTTGTCACATTCCTCCCAATTTCCTTTGCTCTATCTAGGTCGTACACTCTTACTGCTACTCTTCGAATCGATGGAACTAATGACGTGTTACTTACTCGACATTGTCACTGGCGGTTAGATCGGCAAGTATACTCTTGGACTTCGGCGTCGCCTTCATCTACGCAGTAATGATTGCACGTTTTTTTCCCCTCTTAAATGATACCACACAAACCTTAATTCTGTCTTCTTTTTATTATAGTACTTCAAACATAATGATGTATGCCTACGCTTTAATCCAATCGAATGTAGAGGAGTTACCAGTAGCCAAGGTCTAAAATTTATTTTTCTTTTTCGGCCTCTCAAGCTAGTAGTGTGAGGTATGTTGCTTGCTAGCGTGAGCAATATAGACGCAAACAGTTAGTGCGCAATACGATCTCTACCAGTCTAAATATTATAGAAAAAGGGAGAATCGAGTACTGTTCACAGTCATCAAATTCTTAGTGCGAATTATTTCCCTCAAGAGATTGCTTTCCTGACAGCTGCTAATCCGAGGAGGAGCCAAGTAATTCCTCGGACGAAGTGTCAGACCCACTATATTGCGACAGAAAAGATTACCGAATAGAGAAGGGGAGGAGGGGAGGGAAATTGATGTGGGGACCGAGGAGCTACCGTTTAAACAAACAACTGACACGCAGATTTTCTTTAAAAGTGGGAAAAAAGATCAAAAGGAAAATAAAAATAAAAATAAAGATCAAAATAGGAGAAACAAATGCGGTGCATATCACTCGAATCTCAATTGTTAATTACTCGATAAGATTGTTCAGGTATGCTATCCTTCAATTCCAAAAGACAGAAGACAAATCCAGCTTTTACCCCACAAAATTAAGCTTGGTATTCTACATTGCAAAGAACGGGATTGACGGTAAAGATGCCTTTTTTGATGTTTTTTTTTTTATTAAAGATATCTCTCCGAATGCTCTCCGAAGCGAGGCCGACAAAATTGATTCATTTGACCACGTTGATGCAAGCCACTGGATGACTCTATATTCCTGCACTGTCAACAGATAGTAGTAATCAAAAATTCAGCAGGCTTTAGAATAGATTTCTCTGGAAATGCACTCCAAAGGCCTATTGTGTGATTTACCTTTACTAAGTCGGGGTTTGAACATTGGGGATATCAAAACGAGGGGGTGGGAGGAACAGTACATTTCCCCAGGCGGGTAAAAGAAGAACGAAAGATAAAGACCGTTCGGAGTATACTTCTATTCAATTTTGATTTTTAGATAATAAGACGTTTACAATCAATAATACTTTTTCTCTTACCATATAAGGAATTTTTTTTTTCTTCGATTTCCAAATTCAAATTCTAGTCGGGTCATATCGTTTTCTTTTTTTTTTATACCTTTCAATTTTTAAAACCATTTTCTTTTATTTGTTTCTCTTTGTGTGAAAATCCTCCCGGTGCATCTGAGTTGGGCCGGTGAGTAACGCGTTTTTTTTTTTTTTTCCTTGAATGAAGCAGAGACACACAGCCAAGTAGACCGAGTCAAGGATATAGTGATCAGTCTCCTCCTTTACCCCTCTCAATCTCCATCGTCTTTTCATCATTGACTACGTTCATTCTCGATGCCCTGCTCTCTCTCTAACAGGTATCGCTAAGAGGGTAGCGTCTCGAGACTGAAAGGAAAGGATTCAATCATTTCGATTTGGTCAATCAACAAACTCCTAAGTTCTGCAACTCTATTTTTCTATCGTATTGGAGTGAAAAAAAATATCTCTCCAGGTCAGAGATACAGAATTACGCCCTCGTATTGTGGGGAGATTTTGGGGACGCCTGACGCATATAAAGTTCATTGAAGCTTAGATTGTTACGCCCATCCAAATTTTCATCAAAGGCGTATCTGTCACATAACACGATGCCAACAACGGCTCAACGACAGCGCGCTGCTGCTGCAGCAGCCGCAGCCGCGGCATCGGCATCGTCCAATGCTCAGCAACATTCTAAGCAACAAACACAAAAGTCACATCCTGAACGACATTACTCAACCGCATCTAATGCATCTTCATCCACCCAACAGAAACAGCAACAACCATCATTAGTTGCTCGCCAAGGTCACGCCACTGACTCCTCTGAAGATGCAGCTTTTTCTGACGAGGATAGTGATGAAAATGAGACGGAAGCAGCATTCGAAATGGATAGTCAGGAACTGTGGAATCAAACTTATTGTGCCACCTGTGATTGTCTTATTGTTCCAGGTTCAGGAGTAGGGCCAGGAGTAGGACCAGGACCAGGAAAGAAGATCGAAGAGCAACCTACAACTTTACCCACTTCCAGCATTTCTCGTAATTCTGCAGCTACAGCCGGTCTTAAGAGCAAGACTGGAACCATAAAAGGTAGACCTCCATCGACAGAGATTGTTGCTGGAAATGGTACTAATATGAAAAGAACTCATTCGGCTGGCAAACTACATGCTGTTGGAGGAGCTGGTGTATTGGGACCACATAAAAGAACAGGCAGCGCTGCAAGTAGATTGAACGCTCTTAGCGAATTACGACCTACTACAAAATTAAATGGTGAATTGAATCGTGGAAAGGCCAATAATGATGGCAAGAAAAGTCCCGCACTGTCTCGGCGTAATTCTGGTGTGAGCGAACATTCAGGGGCAAATAGCGCGAGTAGCAGCGGTCCTTCGTCTCCCATCAGTCCTAATGGTAGTCTGTCTCGTTCTAAAAAAGGTGGATTAATTTCTACAATTACTCGAAAAGAAGAAGAATCGGATGACGTTAGGATGAAAATAAATCCAGCATTGTACTGCTCCGAAAGATGTCGCAATATCGACGAGCAGCGTAGTTCTGGCCTTGGTGAATTGGTCTACTACCTTCAGCAACCTGCTTCGCCACCCGCGACCTGGAACAGTAATACCAACTATCAATCATGGACAAATCGAAATCTGAGATCCCAAGCTGGATACACTATTGGCACTCCAGAGAGTGAATGCACCTGCCCAGAATGCATGGATAAGAATAGCACAGGGGGCACGGTACCAAGTGGAGCGAGTGATACGACAGAGAGCTCAGTAAGCTATCAGTACGGTATTAATCGTCAAAAGCAAAGAACACAGAGCGGACGAATATTGACACCACAGAACTTGAACCCTCCTGGTGGACATGGAGCTGATTACTTTGGTCTAGCGGGAGTTAGTAGTAAAAGAAAGAGTCTTTCAAAGGCATCTCAAAGGACAATGCATGGTGCAGACGTTGTTAGTCAAGCAGGAACCGATAGCAGCGTTGTCAGTTCTGATGGTGCAGTTAGTGATCTTTGGGAACCTCAGCTCAAGCCAGTGCGACAATCGACAGCGACACATTCGGGAGTCAAAGGAAGTTACCGAAACTCTACTGCATCAGATGAAGTGCATTGTACAGCAACGACGGGAACAATTACACCTGCTGCTACAGTTAGTAGTCCTCAATGCTCAGAATCACCTTCTGCTGCAGCTTTTCAAAATTCAAATGAAGGCAACAGTATTACTGGCGTCAATCAATCATCTACTGCTAGTCCTTTAAGATTATTGCGTCGTGGAGACTTACACGGTCATGCTTCGGTCGATGTAACTCCTGATATCGCAAGAAGTCCTCATACCTACTCTTCCAGTCTATTGTCTCGTAGCTTGGCGAGCGAGCATACAGAGGTAGCTGCTTCGAGTGGTTTCACACTTGCTGGTGCACCCACCACTCAATCAACAGCAGCATTACAACAACCTACTTCCCTTCTCGAAAGGAGGGTAGGTTCTCGACTAGGCGAAAAGTCGGAAAGTGTAATTTCGAGTCCTTTTCGATTCAATGACAGTCCTAAACCGATGGACTCAAGTGCCGCACCATCTGCCATTGGAACACTCAAGAGTGCGCAAAGTCGAGCAATTACTGGCGATGCTGGTGCTGCCAATAGCGATCGACGGCCGTCTTCTGGTAGTTTAAGTAGTGTAGGTGGTAGCTGGTTACGCAATTCAATCTCAACAGCTTGGAATACCATTAGAGGTGTACCAACCTCTTCTTCCGATGAAGAAAGCAATGCAGATCATGACAGATTCTCCTCGAGAAGACAAAGTGGTCAATCTAGTCACTCCAGTAGTAGCATCCCATCTATTTCTCGACTTTCTTCCTTTGGTGGACTAGGAGCAATGACACCACTTGAAAAGGTTGGAACTGACAATTTCGATGATCCAACACCCACTCAAAATCGCATCACTAGACCAATTATTCGGAGAGGTGATGTACCAGCATTTGCGAATGAGATTGGTCGAGGGAATATACCCGGAGAGGCTGGTACGCGAGAAAGGCTTTCACCTCAATTTTCGACATTCCCAGAAGAGCAACAATTATCTAAATCGCTAGCTTCCACTCATGGATCTTTTGATGAAGAGAGAAGAAGGAGAAAGCTGGAAAAGGAAAGAGCGCATCGTCATCAGAGAAGTAAGGATGTTACTGTACTCCCACCTTTACTAGGCGTCAGTCGAACGGCAAGTAGCGCAAATCTATACTCTAATGGTAAGCCAGTGCGACCAGGTCACCCATCTACAACTTCCAGTAGTAGTAATTTAGCAAGTCAGGGTAATCGAAGTAGATCTGGTAGTTACGGACAGAGTCTACATTCAAGCTCCTTTGGTGCCCTTGGTAATATGCACCGGCCTACTACTCCTTCTTATCGCCAAAGTAGTACTACAGGTCTAAATGCACTTTCTACTGCTGAATTGGGGACTAGCCCAAATCGTTTATCAGTTGTAGGCAGTTTTGGCACTAGTCCTAGGCGAGCAGGTTTGGGTTGGGGTGCAATGACCTCTATTGCAAGTCCTGATGCTACTCAAATCACATTTACCAATGCTAGGCAATCCAGTCACCGATCTTCGCATCACTCTTACCACCACCATCATCATCATCAGCATGGCCATCAGCAACAGCAAGGCCATCAGCAGCAACAACATCATCATCACCATCTGAATCGCCCTCAAGAGAATACTGGCAAACGCCATCAACAGCATCGATCACCCGGAGGTTCTAGTACAAACAATTTGGTACCATTAGGTCATGTAGGTTTATTAGGTGCTCATCCTCATGGTTCTGGCCCAATTTATGGTCGACATGCAACTACTCCAGTTCGTAGTAGTACACCTCGTGTACCAGAAGATGGTGGTGAAATGAGTGGTGCTGCTTTAAAGGGAGAAGAAGGAGATTATATTCAAGGATTTGCTCTTCCACCTCGTCGATCCTTTATTGGTGGTGCTCCTCCTCCTTTACGACCTCGCAGTGGCATGTCAAATCGAGGAAATGGAGAACCACTTTCTCCAACCCAAGCCAAGAGACATTCTAGTAATCAAATTTCTCAACATCGACCTACGAGCTCAGAAGATGTTCGTTCAGCTACTAAAATGTATCCAGTCTTGGATATTCCTAATCGACAACCTACTCATGATCGTTATGATTCTAATTGGAATATGGAAGGAGGAATGTCTGATTTACAACTTTCAAAAGAAAGTCAAGATAGAGTACCTCTACCAGCACATGAAAGACAAACTGATCCAAGTGATGCACCACGACCTCATCGTAAGCGACTCTTCTACTTTGACACTACTTGAAAAGTACAATGGCGCACTGCAAAATGAAACCCATTTTTTCAATGTGAAAAAACCTCAATGCATGAATGAGTATGCCTCGTCACATCATTAATTCACATCCATTAATTGAAAAATTGCTCGAATTGCAACCAACTAACACCATGCCACACACACACACACATATATATATATATATATATATATACAATCCACTTTTTTTTCCCTTTTCTTTCCTCATGGATATTTACCTTATTCTTGTCACGGCATTACTCTTATACGAGCGTTACATTAACATTCCTGCTTTACCTATCTTCTTTTTTTTCACTTTTTCACATTTTCGTCTTCACATCAATCTTGGACATTTGTAGCACCTATTAACACCAAACACACATTGTGATCAATTCATCATCATTTCGGCTCTTTGTATTTCCTCTTATTTGTCTATTAGTCTGTGAAAGCTAGGCTGATGACGCTAATTTACATATCGAATCTTAAGAAAAGTGTTACATATTTTTAAATTTTATTACAATTCTGTATATAAAATAATAGATTATAAACAATATTATTATCTTTAGTTGAATAGGATTCACTCGGTATAGCGTATATTTTCCACGTTTTCTCAAATTGTCCAAATCGATCTTCTCATCTCGCTCTCCAGAACTATCGATATACTCCCCCACATTTTGTAAATTTGAGATTTTTCGGGTAGACTTTCATCCTACTGCATTTACACCATCAACCCTACCTAATCTTTACACCACGTCCTGCTTAGATCCTTGTGAATTTCCTTTTTCTTTTTTTTTTCTTTTTTTCTCGCCTCTGGCTTTGGCGGTTTGCACGACCTAATCACCTTCTCTCATCTCAGTGGACCTCTCTTTCCGTATTAATTATCGGCTCATCTTTATATATTCTAAAGTGGTTAAAAAAAAAAGCACGTTCTTTCATAAAACAAAAAGTGTCCGCACCTCATGTCGAACAAGATAGTGAGTACACCTAGATAAAATTTGACTACCTTGGAACATCAATGAGATGCAAAAGTACTGACAGACAAGCTAATTCTCTACATCTCCTTCTCACTCGGTCACTCCTCTTATCGGTACCTTTTTATTTGACATGTCTGAATCCACCATCATTCTTCGTCACCCGCTGTCATCGCGTTTGAATTTGACTCCACCTACATCTTTGGCACATCTTACACCTCCTGTCACTACTGCTGCTATTCGACGAAAACTTTCATCTCGATCCTTGGGTGGTATCTCTCTTTCACTACAGCCCAAGGAACAGAAAGGTAGTCACTACTCGAAAGAATTGGAGAGTGCACGATTGCGTGGTGATTGGGATAATGACGTTTCAATAGCTGGTGGAATGCGAATGTCATGGTCCGAGCTGATAAGAAAATATACAAAGCATAATGCAAATGAGCAGTGTGAGTTGCCTATATTGACTCGAGAAGGAAAAAGAGACCAAGGCTGATATCAATTCATAACTCTTCTCGGCATTTAGTGACGCCCAGCGTAGCCACTTCTGAACATCAGATTCGATCTGCCATTTCGGCTTTCAATAAACAGGAAGGTTTCCGAGATTCTTCACATCAAGAAGATTGTGCTTTTCTAGATGGCGCTGGTCAGACCAAATTTCCACCTGCACTTCCTCTAGATCAGTATGGAACTGGTTGGTCCGGTGAAGGTTTCAATGAAGCAGTAAAGCAATTAAGCAGTTTGCGAAGCTCAGCAAGCAATACTTTGACCAAGCAGGGTATTGCTGCATTACAAGCATACGCTCTCTTTTCAACAGGTCAAGATGAGAATGCTGTCGAATTGATACATGAAGTGCGCTTCTTGGAAGACGTGGACATGGCGAGTCTTAAGGGGGGAAATTACAATGAAGACTACAGCATTGCACTCATCCTGTTGGGATATACTGTATATGGTGAGTTGCATGTCCCTCAGGTGTCATAAATGACCTTTGGCTTACAACCTTACAATCTCTTCATTGAACTAGGTATGGCCAATGAGCGTCTATATGTCAAGAGAGGTGACAAGGGCTACATTCCCTTTGCATACGCTGGTTATGCATGCACAATTGACTTACACGAATCAATCAGAGGCGGAAAATCAGCAAATGCGTTGAGAGGTTTACCTGATGATGAAATTGAGCGATGGGGTGAGGTGGCTCTATACAGAAATGCTCTTTTGAGCGTGCGTCAGGGAAATCTAACAATGGGTATCAACGCACTCAGAGCATATCAAGCACACGCTAAAAGGTGGCCTTTGAACTTTCGAGAACCTCAACGAATTGTCATTTACCGAACATACCTTAGGCTACTAAATGAGTCAATAGAAAGTAGTACTTACAGCCCACCTCCTGTTAATATTGCTGCTTCCAAAGACGATTGTAGAAGTACAGCCTATCAAAAGTCAGTCGTAGCTGCTTCTGCTTCTCGAGTAGACATTCGAGACTTTGAAAGTGAAAGGAGTTCACGTCAACAGCTAAGCACTGGCAAGGCAACGGGAGCAGTCATCTCAAAAGGCCTTGGAGGAGCTACATCGAGAACGACTTCGACTCGTCGACCTACCATTTATAGAGGAATCTTACCACCTGGTCCATCTGCTTGGTCAAATGAATTCTTGACTGTACAAAAGGCAGCTGCTGATTCTTTTGCTCACTCTTCTCACTTTCCTCGTGCTGGTCACATTAATATTCCAGCATTGGAATTATCAGATGAAATTGTCAAGGGATGGCAATTGAATGGAGAGAGGGGAGACTACTGGGCAGATGAAGTAGTTGAAATTCTTTATCTACTCAGTCGTGTCACTTTCCATTCTCAACGAATCACTAGACATTTATTCAATGTTTTAGTTGCAACAGAAAATTATCAAGAAGCAAAGAGGGCACTAGAATTGTACATTCAAATCGTAGACAAGGCGAGAGAAGGAGATGCAGCTGAAGCTGGTGGATTGGTAGAAGAGAGCAAGAGGAGAGAAGAAGGACATGAAGGGCCAGCAAATGGAAATGGTGCGCTAAGCAAAGAATCAAAAGAAACAGCAGAGAAATTACATCTTGATAGCGACTCAGACAAAGTGTACATTGAGACGTTACTCTACGGAGTACACGTCTATGCTCGGTATATGCATGAAGCGAATGAAGCCAATAAATTGGCCAAAAAGGTGATAGCTTTCGTTGATAGTGACAAAGAGAAAAGATTAGCAAAGGATATCAGTCTATGGGCAAGAGTCAAGAGAATGGGTGGTATAGCACGATCCAATTTCTGTGCAGCGGAAAACAATGTTGCACATCGAACCATACTTCAAGATGAAGCATTGGCATTGCTGAAACAATCGGCTAATTTAGACGAACAAAGTTCAGAAACATACTTTGCTTTGGCATACTTGCAGAGTGAAATGCTAGATGTAACATCTGCCATACGATCGGCAAGAAAAGCGGTAGAATTAGAACCTGCCAATGTGGAGAGTTGGCATTTATTGACTCTATTGGTTTCATCGCAAAAGGATTTCAAGGGAGCTCTTAGAATTGCAGAAGAAGGTTTGGCAGAAGCAGAAGACGATGATGAAGCTGATGAAAAAGAATTTGTAAAAGGTCAATCGAATGGTGTCGTTACCAATGGAATCGAAAAGAATGGCTCACGTACTTTACTTTTGAGTGTCGATTATCCTTTACGAGGAACAGAAAGAGCAGAAAGTATTTTGCGTTTAATGATGACCCAGAATGCTCTTGAAGAGATAGTTGAGGGAGGTCAAGCAGCTATTGAAGGTCAAAGGGAAATTTTTGAATTTTTCCATCGTCGTATTGGTACACAAGTACAAGCTCATCAATCAAGGCATAAGATTGCTACAACGGGAGCAAATGGAAATATAGATGCTGATACCATTTCAAGAATAGGAGGTAATCGTATTCAAACTTCAACAGTCTTGGGAGGTACTAGTCATCCTCACAGTCGTTTCCATTCATTGTCTGGTTTGGGTCAAAGTGGAAGTCATCATGTTTTACCAACCTTTCATTCTCACAAAAAGAGCGACGACAATGTAAACTATTCACACCCTTCAAATGGAATTGGTGCTCCTGTTTTGCTGTCACCCGACAATGAAGAAGATGATTCAGGTAAAGCAGCTTCTAATGCATTCATCCGAGGAGCACTTCACATAAAGCAACAAACGTCTATCCTTGCATCCTTGTGGCTCATGTCTGCTGCTACATTCCGAAGAAGTGGTAAATTGACTGAATGTAGAGTGGCAATTCAAGAAGCAGAAAGAGTTGATCCAGCAGAAGCAGAGATTTGGTTGCAATTAGCATTATGGTTTGAGCAACAACCAGCACTTCCTCAAGATCCTCAATCTTCCACAACTTTAGCTATTCATTCTCTATATAAAGCACTTGCTTGTAAAGGTGATCACGTTGGAGCTACCATCCATCTAGCTAGATTATTCTTGGCCAATCCTACCAATACTAGTATTGGAAATGTTAAAGATGCCATTGTAAATGTCGCTGCTCCTGTACCACAAACCAGTGATAATGTTCAAGTCAGCACCTTGGCAAGTGACTTGTTATCTCATACACAAAGTCGTAAGATTTCTGCTTCTTCTGCTACCAATAATCCGGATGAAACAAAAGATAATGGTCTCAAAACAAATTCCAAAGATGGTCGAATTAGTCAAGTAAGTCAAGAAAAGAAGACATTGGCTACTATAAGTTTGGCAGAAGGTTTATTAGTCAGTGTAACGCAAAATAGTGGTTGGAATGTACCTGAAGCATGGTTATTCTTGGCACGAGTAATGAAAGAAACTCGTCGATGGGAAAAACAAAGAGAATGTCTAGAGTATGCCCTTCAATTGGAAAAAGCAAAGACAATTCGAGCTTTACCCCTGGCAATCAAGCGAGTCTGAATCAAAAGAAGAAATCGCTTTTTCTTCCTTTCCTTAAAAAATTACCTTTTTTCCTGTTTGAATTGTTGCTAATACCCTATAATTTTTATCATTGTTTGGTTCCACTTTAATCTTTTTCAAAGTTTTCATTCTGTCTTTTACTCTCTTTTTCCCTCTTTTTCCCTCTTTTTCCCTCTTTTTTTTTTATATGTTTTTCTTAATTTCCTTTTCTTATTTATTATTCTTTGCTCGCCTGGTATTGCTACCATGAGGATCTCTGTTGTTATCTTTCCCTTCTTCTTTCTTATAGATGCAAAAAAAGCAACATCCTCTATTTTTCAAGCTCGCTCTCCTAAATTATAGAGGGATTCATAGATGAATAGTGTCCTGCTTTAAACAAGAAAGTAGGTGGTATAATTGGTCCGTGCTAAGCGCTCTATCGCGATTCACTATTTAGCGTGATTTCGGAAAAGAATTGGAGGGTCAGAACAGCAAACAAAAGAAGGGAAAGTAAACACCTCGCTTAGGGAGCTTTGCCAGCCATAACTTCACAACACTATACAGTATCTCGATTCCTGTTTGGGTGCAATCAAGATGTTGAGATATTTGCTTTCAAGTAAGAAAAGCTCTCTAGACCTTTGAATATGGAATTGATTTGAGAAAGTAGCCTGCTTCTCCTCCTTCTTCTCCGCATCATCTTTTATTTTTTTTGCCAGCTAGGTACCAGCTAGATGAGACCCTCCGCGCGCCCATCTCCTCCCACGCGATTTAAAAGGTAAATTGATAAAAGAAAAAACGTTTGGTCTCTTTCCCTCTTATATAAATTAGCTCCATTTACTCGAAAAAAAAAAAAAAAAAAAAACGCGCTTTATTGTATATAGGAGGAGGAAGGGGAACGAGAGAGAGAGAGAGAGAGAGGGAGAGGGAGAGAAAAGCGGAAAAAGAAAGTAGAGACGAGCCCGTCACTTTCGGTTGATGTTATTACCAACTTCCATTTTTTTTTCTTTCATTGTAATCGAGGAATAGCGAGTTGTGAATCGTCTATCAGCACATTATCAAAGGTAGTTTTCAAATTCTTCCTTCCCCGACCTACTTCTTCGTCACTGGGAGTAAAGTGCACATATCTATATACCGCAAGAACACGAAAGAGTCATTAAAAAAAGTAAAAGAAGTTCCTCTGTGCGTCTTCACGATTACCGCAAAACGCTGTCTAGGAGAGAGGTGCGGAAACAATCAATTGGGAATACCATCGAGTATTCCACTCTGAAAGGCACCTCTCAATTGCCGATCAACACCATTAATAGCTCTGTCACATTCTTTATATCTTAAGCTGTGCGACAAATGACTTGACTCGTGTGGAAGAAGATCATAACCAACGACGAAGGATAGAACGCATTGAAAGGGGAGAGAGAGAGTGTGTGTGTGTGTGTGTGGAAATAGAAACATCGTAGCAAAAGAAATTTACATTGACGACAAGAGAATTGTTTACCCTCGTGTAGCTTTCAGTTGAACTGTGGTGGATCACATTGCACAATAGTATTACAGCATGAGTCAAAATATGCCTTCAAGAGGCCATGCAATGAGGGAATCTAGCGGACCAGGATCGGCTGAAGCAATGGATTTACTAGACAGTATTTATCCGACTGACGTTCAAAGGATTGGACTGACTAGTACGATAGGCAATCATTCACATGGCGCAGAGACTGCAATAGGTGATGGACCAGGAGGATTGGTGAGCGTACCTGAAAATCAGCAGCTCAGTCACGCTCAATTCCTGGCAGCAAATGGCAACCAAGACAACACCCGTAATACCACACCATCGCTTGACGATCACTTTACCAATACTAAAAGCTACAGCTCAACACCTGCCGCACTTTCTTTTTCAGGAGATAATTCATCAGCATCTACTCCCAAACATGTCGAAGCAGCACCAGAAGTGGACGTTTTTGGGCCTACTTTTACAACGCTTCCAGCAGCAAAGAGGACACCTTCTTCATCTAGTATGCCAAGAAGAAGTGGGAGTGATACGGCAAGCGGTGTAGCTTCTCCGAGAACGCCAGAATTGGGAAAACCTCTACCAATTATTCCATCGGGAACGACAGCCCCAAATGCTGAAAATATTTCATTGCCATTACAATCTCAACAGCAGGCAAGCCCATCCTTGAATGGTGCACTGAGTGCGCTACAGAATGGGCCATCAGGATTACCATCTCAGCACATTCCTCGACCCATCAACGTCTCCTCTCAAAGCTCCTCGACTGATGACTATGGAGCTAATACCTCACCTATCCAATCAAATATTCCAAGGAGCAACACTGCTGGTTCAACGATGCAAGGTCCAATATCACCATCAGATTCCAACCCCACTCGATCACTGGCGGAAAGTAATCGTTCTAGTATCGATGATATTAGGCGATTGCATGCGCAGAGAGCAGCAAGGAAAATGGAAATGGCAATGGGTGGTGGTGTAGATCAGACAGTCTTGCCTCATGCCAGAAGCGGAGCTCGACCACTAAGCGTTATTGAACCAAGAAGTAGAGATGCAACTTTGACAGCTGCAAGTGTAATAGGAAGTTATATTCGAGATTCGCCTTCTGCTAGACCAAAAAGTAGCGATGGAACAAAGAGTAGTCGTAGTGCCATTGTAGCAGCAAGCAACACCCCGTCTGTGGAGAGGGAAAGAGATATAGATCGTGATCGTGAGAGAGAATCCCGCGATCGTGATAGAGAGCGTGAAAAGGAAAGAGAGAGAAGAACGAGGCGGACGTTGGGTGATTATGCATTAGGAAAGACACTAGGAGCAGGAAGCATGGGAAAAGTCAAATTGGGTGTCAAGATGGGTAATGGAGAAAAGGTAGCAATCAAGATTATCCCTCGACATACATCACTTGTTGCTGCTCAGAATCCAAAGCAATCACAGACTGGAGAGAAATCTACTGCAGCTCCTACTGCCAGCTTCTTGGCAAAAGCTGCGGCAAAAGATCATTCTAAAGAGGTTCGTACGATTCGAGAGGGAAGTCTACAGTTGTTACTTCATCATCCCTACGTATGTGGAATGAGAGAGATGATTGTTCATCCCAACCATTATTACATGATCTTTGAATATGTCAATGGAGGTCAGATGCTAGATTATATCATCAGTCATGGAAGATTACGTGAAAGAGCGGCGAGAAAGTTTGCTAGACAAATTGGAAGTGCACTGGAATATTGTCATCGAAATAGTATCGTTCATCGAGATTTAAAGATTGAAAACATTCTCATTTCAAAGACGGGAAACATCAAAATTATTGATTTTGGTTTATCTAACCTCTTCTCGCCTCATTCTCAACTTTCCACCTTTTGTGGTTCGCTTTATTTTGCTGCTCCAGAACTCCTTAATGCGAAAGCATATGTGGGGCCCGAAGTCGACGTTTGGAGTTTTGGAATTGTTCTCTACGTTCTTGTTTGTGGAAAGGTACCTTTTGACGATCAAAGCATGCCTGCACTACATGCAAAGATTAAAAAAGGACAAGTAGAGTACCCTGCATGGCTGAGTGGTGAATGTAAGCACATCTTATCTCGTATGTTGGTCACCAATCCACAGCAAAGGGCGACTTTACCAGAAATTTTAGCACATCCTTGGATGGTCAAAGGATATGAAGGTGTTCCCAATGCTCATTTGGCCCCTCGTCAGCCACTGAGACCACAGACTCTGGATCCTGAAGTCATCAAGGGTATGACAGGATTTGAGTTTGGCTCTTCGGAAGACATCGAAGCTCGCTTACTAGAAGTCTTGACAGGTGATGCCTATTTGCAAACCCTTCATACATGGGAGTCTAAGACAAACACACCAAACAATCTTTCAAATTCATCTAATCTTGCAGGAAATGGTGGAGACGTTGCTGGATCCACACCATTGGGTAGAGCTGGTACTAGAGGAAGTGTTGAAACCAAGTCAAAAACTGGCTCGAAGCGCTTCTCTGGTATTGACTTTTACCGAAAGAAGATTAGTACGACTTCTTTGTTTGGATCAAAAGATGACGGGCATGGTTCCATTGGACAGAATGGTGCTCTCAATGGCAACGGAAATTTAAGTAGCACTTGGCCAGGAGCAAGCAATCAACCACTTGACCCTACTAGAGGCTTCCATCCTCTCATTTCCATCTACTATCTTGTTAGTGAAAAATTGGAAAGAGAAAAGCTATATGGTCATTCCTTCTTTGCCAGTTCGAATGTATCTTTGAATGGTACTAGTGCGACAGCAAATTCAATTGCTCCACCTAATCAAGTTCCACTTGTGCAAACTTCGGGAGGACATGGTGCTCAAGTTGATGGTTCTGGTGGATCTTCATCTATGCCAACGGCTGCTGACATACCACAGGAGGCCTTGCGAGTTCCAGAAGTGTCTCATGTTGCAACAGCCTCGAGGCGGGAAGGACCAGTGCCATCTTTACCTGCACAACCTGCCAGTGCTCGATCCACCGGCTCCTCTCAACCCATGTCACCAACTCCGGTATTTGACTCAAGAGAAAAGAGTCAGCCAATGCCAATCATGGCTGGACCTCCTAGAGCGCGAGCTCATGGGGATGAAGTAGAGACTGCTCTACGTGAAAAAGGATATGGAACGCCGGTTTCTACCTCGTGGAACCCCTCTGCAACAGGTACTGATCCAAGAATGGTATCGTCTACTCGAAATTCTGTAATGGTTCCTGGATCATTACCCAACAATCACAAGAGAAGTCTGAGCTTAAATTCTCGTAACAAGTCTAGTACTGGCCCTTCGCAAACACAGCATTTGGCTCCTCCAGCAACTTCTATGAAGAAGCAACAACTTCCTACTCCTCCACCGCTCGAAAAAGACGAATCAGCAGCAGCAATAATACCAGGAACTCGAAAAAGCTCCACTTCACCTGACAAAAGGAGAAGTTTTCATGGCTTATTGAGCCCTAGAGCAGAAGTCCCTTCTAGTATGACAGGTGCGGAAGGAGTTGAGGGTACATCGCCAGGATCTTCTTTAGTTCGAAGATTTGGTTCTCTAATTGGTCGATCACCATCAAGTCCAATCGACTTGGAAGGTAGAGAGAAGCGGCGACTAGCTAGAATGAGTACTGGTGCCACTATTTCTACACCTTCCGCTAGTCGAAGGGGTAGCATGCAAGTTGGAGCAGGTAATTTGGCTGGAGTAGAAGAAAGCAAGGTAGGAGAAGCAGCTGTTACAGGAGGGGAAAGGAACGTAGTAAATTACGACAATTTTAGCACTTTTAAAGCTCGAATACCGTCAACATCTTCTGAAGTAAGGAGATCTGGTACCATGCAAGAAATAAACAATCAACGACGAGATGGCAATCAGAGAGGCAATACAGTGGCTGCAAGTATGGGAAGAGCAAGTGGTCAACAATTGTCTCCATTTGGTCCAACAAGAAGACCTAGTAGTGGTATGGGATATACGACGAATGAAGCCTCTCTAGCAAATCAAACGCTCACTAATGAATTACAAGGAAGCAATCCAAATGAAACTCTCTATTCTGGACGTATATCTGGTACTAGTGGAGCTCAAAGGTCAGCAACAATACATATTGGAGCAGGAGATTCAAAGAGTTCTCATCGTGCATCTAATCATGCCGCTTCTAACGATCGAGATGTTTCATACTCCAAACCAGTCTTCCTCAAAGGCTTATTTAGCGTTCAAACGACAACAACTAAACCACGAGCGGTATTACACGCTGATCTAACTCGAGTCTTTGATCGAATTGGATTGCAATACCGAGAGCTTAAAGGAGGATATGAGTGCGTTCACTTGCCCAGTCTTGACTTTTCAAATAATGGTGCTTTGAGTGGTTTAGGTAGTGTTTCCGGTCAAGGCAATGCAAGAATAACTCACGAAGATGATATAGGAATTGAACATTTAATTAGCGGTGGTGGCATCAGTTCCAATGATTATAATCAAGGGACCGCTTCGACGATGAAACCGAGAAGAAAAGCAAGTCGAATGTCCTTTGTTGGTGGTACAAAAAAAGACAAGCAGAAGAGAGTAGAAGGATCAAGTCAAGCAGATAGTGGTAGTATTGGATCGTTTAATAATGCTAGCGCTAGTATTGGAGATGATTTGGCAAATAACAGCAATCTTAAAATTCAACCTCGTAGTCGTGCAAGTAGCATCACTGCAAATACTCGAGAAGAATTACAGCATCAGATGGAGTACTTGGATCAGCAAAGTAGAAGTATGACTCCTTCAAAATTGTCAACAACTTCCCCAAGAATACGTACTGATTCTCTTGGAGCGCCTAGCTTTATGCAAAGTCCTAGTCACAGTCCAGTTCAGGGACATCAAGCAAGCACTTTTACTAGCCCAGTAACAGTAACTTCTACTCCCATATCACCACCGACAAAGTCGACAGGAGTACATCTGAACGACAATTCGCAAATAAATAGCACCTTTGCATCTGAATTGGCGGTTCGATTTGAAATTTATGTCGTAAAGGTGCCTTTGCTACTTGGTGTAAACGGTTTGCAATTTCGTAGAATTAGTGGAAATCCCTGGCAATATCAGCAATTGGCTCGGCGTGTCCTGCAAGAGCTAAAGGTGAGTGGCAGATTATCGAGTGCTAGCAAAAAAAAAAAAAGTAAAAAAAAACTTAGTCTTTGTTTCATTCTTTATCTTTCCAGCTCTAAATGAAAATGTCAAATTTATAGTTAATCGCAATTTTCCCTTCTCACACTTTTCGTTGCCCTTTACAAGTTGTCATTTGCAAATTCTTTCTTTACACTAGTAATCGACCTATCATGTCTTCACCCTTTTCATTCGACTTCATTCACACTTCCTTATAACTTTATTACTTTTTTTTTCTTCTTCCCTACCTACATTCCCATCTTAGGCCAAATTACGCAAAACTCGTTTGTCTTTCATCTGTGAATCTTAACATTGTGAAACATTCAGATTTTAAAGGATAAAAAAACGGGCATATAATGATAACCTGCCTTGTTCCAATTGTTTAGCTTTTCAGTCTTTTCTCCAATGGTCAGTGTGTATGCCTGGCTGGGCTCAATGTTTATATGATCCTTTCTATTGCAACCCTCTTTTTAACAATTTTGATATTTCCCACCCGTCTGCACTTATCACCGAAAGGAAAGAGCGTACAAGAGAGTATGCACACAAAGTTAGAAATATAAGGGTAGAAGAAAATTTTAAAGGTTGTGATTTTCTAAATAGATAAAAATTGAGTGATAAAAAGGAGAGGGCAGGTTGGGACAATCTCTTCTTAAATTCAAGGTAATAGAATCGCAATTAGGCGGCCAAGATAGGTTCGGTCTCTGAAGCTTTTTGAGCAAAGAATCGAACGTCTGCATCTTGATCTTCTTTGAGTTTTTCCAGACCTGGCATGATTTTGGTCTTGATGACTTCTTTACCTTCACTTGTTTCGTTGAGGACTTTTGCTAAAACTTCAAATGACTTTGCTACGTTGAATCGAATGTTTGGGATAGGATCACTGACCATTGGTAGAACAGTCTCTAAAACACTGTCACAAATAGCTTCGGTGTTCAATGATGGAGCCATAGTCTAGGAGAGAAGGGCAAGACAGCGTCCAACGTTCAGCTTCTGTTGTCCTACATTCAATACGATTGCTATCAATCACTTACTGTAATAGCAAAGATTGTCGTCATACGATAAAGGTAATTTGGATGTACTCCCATCTGTAAAACCTTGGGAATGATTGTATTCCTCGCCCATTCTACTCCAAAGACATCAGTCAACTTCTTGAGATTTACTGTAGCTGCTTCTCGAATGCTAAAAACTGTGTCACCCAACCATGACATGCACAAGTTGCTCAGTTGTTCGTCAAAGAAGTCTACGCCCAATTGATTTGCAAGAAGAGGGATGTATTCGATAATTGCCTGTCGGACCCTCCACTGCTTGTCTTCAGCTAATTCTACGATCGCAGGTAGTAATGATTGAGAAAGCAAATCTATACCGATAACTGCGGGGACAGCATACTTTTATTTTCAGTTTGCTGGAAATCAAATGCATATTTTCGACACTTACCTTCATTGACTTGCTCTAGCTTACTGATAATATTGAGTCGAACATCGCTAAATTCGTCTTTTAAAAGCTTAAGGAAGAGTGGTAGTAGATGTTCGATAGTAGCACTCTTTCCTAATAAAGGTGCAAGGCCACTGATTTGGGTGCCAAGAGCAGCTCGGACATGCTGTGAAGAGTCGCTTGCAAGGTCACGAACGCAAGGCATGAGTCTTGCAAGTATAACATCTTGATCAATCAATTTGGCAAAACCTGCATTTAATTATGATGAGTGGAAGTCAAGGATGAATTAGTTTTGTTTTTGGCTCTCACCTGGAATCTGACCTGCTCCTGCTGTTCGTACTTCTGCTTCATTGTCCTTTAAGAGCTGCACGAAAGCCAATACAAGTTCATCGCGTACCACCTCATCACCAACAGCAGATGCAAGCTGAATAGTGTACGAGCTGACGTCAGCACTTTTATGTGAAATTTAATATCAACTTCATATGACATACCTCAACGAAGTGATCAGCAACCATATATCGAACCCGCCAACTCTTGTCAGATACTGCACTCCTAATTGAGGGTAACAAGTAACTCTTTGTCTCATCATGGTCCAGAATCTGAGCGATGGCGATCAAGTCTTGTACAGTGAGCAATCGTACTGAATCTTGATCATCTGACGAAAGCTTTCGATAAAGGGGAATAATATCTGAAATGACTAACTCTTTTGAAAGATTCTTGGCAAATGGCTGCCGTGGTTATCACATCAATGAGTACAAGTCCAGCTGAAAATCTACGGCTTCCATACACTCACACCCAAATCTCTAGCAGCAGCTCTTCGAACCATTGGTGTGTCGTCATTGCACAGTGCTGAGAAAAGTTTTCGGAGTTCATCTTGGACGTCTTGTCCCAGCTTTGCATATACAGCCGCAAAGAGTGAAGTCGAACTAGTCCTAGATGTAAACCAATCACCTCCAGACAGTCTCTTCAGAAGTGGAATATAATGTTCCTCTATTTGGGCCTTGGATAAAACTTCAGCGACTTTGGTAATTGACTCTGAAGCCTATTGGTTGATTTGTGAAAAATTAGCAAACTTTCCTTGATTTGATATTGTGCTACTATGTCCTGTCAAAGCTCACCTTTTCTCGTACAACTGTCTCTTCTACTGCTGCTAGGTTTTCCAATGGTCCTAACAACAAATGAGCGTAGGGTGGCCCGCCCAAATATTCGACAAATCCTTGACCTAATTCCTCTGCTAGTGCAAGTAAGACCTCATCTTCATCATCCAAAGAGTCTTGAAGGAATGGAATCAATTCATCTCTAGCTCTCTCTGGTCCCAATGCCAAAGCGATGGTTGAGATTCGATGTATGGCATTGAGTCGTAAAGTGACATCGTCTGATTTCAATTCATCGATGAGAATCGCAATTGGATACAGCTGTTCATCACTATCCATGATGGCAGTGCTGAGGTTCGTGAAGGGTGTTAGGTGCTGCTGCTACTGCTTGTGGAATTTGTCTTACAGTGTCGAATATTGTTGTGTTAAATTTTACTGAATGATATCTGCCTGTACGCAAGCGACAAAGGCAATCAAAGAGATGGTTGTCTAGGAAGATCAAAATAGAGATGAACAAACACTCTGTGCTGGACAGCCCAAACGCGACTTGACTTCTCCTAGACGGTCTGACCTTTTTGAGAGTAAATAAAAGGTATTATAATCTAGAATAACGCTAAGAATGTATTGAAATTAACAATTATACTAAGCATGGAGCATCACTACATTCATGTATGGTAATTGGTACTGGGGGAGAAGAACTGGCTATTGCTTTGCTCTTACACGCCGCTTTGAGCGACGTATAACTGACTTAGTATCTTCTTCTAAACTGTTGGTAACCTTCACGGCCTTGATTGTAGGCTTCTTTTTGCTTAATTTACTTTCTTTGTCAAGATCGGGTGTAGGTACTGACATTAAGGCCTTGGCAACCTTCTCTCGTGGCTTGCTGTTCCATTTACCAGGCCAATCCTCCCAACCTCCATTAGTTCCTAGTAGTGTCACTGCTTCATAAGCTTCTGGTTCAACTCGCTGAGGAAACCAGAGGAAAAGAATTGAGGTGTATTATTTTCCAATTGTCCCACAGTAGTACACACCTGAACACTTAGACGGCCCCTATTGAGGAGCTGCATCTTGGGAATGGCATTTAGATGCTTGGAAGTAAGGTAAGGTAGCGAATGAGAGCATTTGGATGAGCTGAGGTATTGAAGCAACGCCAGTGGTACAAAACAGGGCAATTTTTGCTGAAGCTGAACGTCAACCTTGGCAGACAGAATAATGTCAGTCCTAATCAAATTTACCTGAAAAGCGTCATGTCAAGAGCTTACCATGTACCATTTTGGTTTCTCCCTGTCAGTCTTTGGGTCATAGTATGGGTGCGACTGAGAAACTGAGAGTCAGATCACATTTGTTGCTATTCTCTTAATCTTAGATGCTCACTGAATCCCAGGCAGTATAATCCGGATAGCCTTCTTTGACGACCTTTGCCAGACCTGCTATTCCTTTTCGTAGAAAGATCATATAAAAGTGAGAGGAGCGGTATCAGAGATAGCCTTTATGACATTTTCGGGACTGATGCAAACAGAAGAGACGTCTCGTACCTGGAAGTTTGCAATTGCTGTGATAGAAGAGGACCTTGTCTGAAAGTCGCATTTCAACTCGCATTAGTTTGCTGGCTTCGGCGTTCCTAACACCGTCCCATGCTGATCTTTGATCTGCACAAGACTGAAGGTGGTCTACACTAAAAGCAACATCTTTACCCTTCTCAATCCTGGAATCTGGTTCTGCTTTCATCAGCCAAGAAGGATGAAATGCTGGCAATACAGCTTCCTGCTCTGCTTTCCTTTTCGGCGCCATTTCGACAATCGCAATGGACGAAAAGATTCGCCGACAATGATTAGCAATCCTGATTCTTTGAACTCTACTATGCTGCTGATAAAAAATTGTCAACGAAGAGAGGATCATATGATACACAATTTGTCATGACCTAAAACTAAAGGATTTTGGCGCCCCCCCTTGTCTAAGTCAAACCCCCGCGTGGTTTGTGTTGTCTTTAAGATGGGGTCAACTTACGAACGATTAGGCGCGCGCCATTTTTTAGCCTCATTGATACGGATTTGATAGCAAAGGTCGATAGGTACGGTTCAGATTCCGTCTTTGCTTACGCCCTTTCCAATTTTGACATCGACGTCTTCTCTGGTACCTCGAAAATTCTAGACCTAGTAGTCAAAGCCATCCAGCAGCCTACAAAGAAAGTATAGGCGGTGCCCTGGAGGTGTACGCTGCTACATCTGCTATCCGCAAAGGCTAGCTTTCCCCCCCCTCATCCCAATCCTGTTCTCTTGTCGATTTCACCATGTCTAAATTACCACATAATAGTCTTTGGGCGCGAGCGACGACTGCCTCGGCAACATCTCGAGCTTCATCTGTTCTCTCAAAGTCACATCATCACCATCATGCTTCTTCGACTCAAAGAAAGGTATCATTTTCTATTACCTCTGCTTCAGGAAGTGGAAGTCTAGGAGTGCAGTCTGAAGGCTCTTTGACTATATCAGGAGCGGTGAGTGCTCCTTACTATGGTCCTCAGCCAGCTGGAATGGTGGAAATGCTTGAGTCTTCTGCAGCACAGGATACTACTTCAGTTTATTTCACAAACAATGCTACAATGCCATCATCTATACAAAACAGTTTCCTTTTATCAGCGCCCATGCTTCGAAATGTTGGATCCGGCCACCCTTTTAGCCCACCTTCCGTACCTCGCCCGTATCGACCCTTACACTTATGGTCGCAAATTCCCAGTGTACTTGATGCTTCTATGTCTGCAAAGATGCCCAAAGGTCTCAAAGATAATGGTAGAAAGCTACTCTTTGACGCCGTTCAAAATTCTGAAGCGAATGAATTCCTTGAAAGCGAAGGAAGTAATCGATCCTCAGATGAACTGATTGTAGATCTTATGGCGGGAATGCCAGAAGCAGCAAAGGATGATTCAATGGCATGGTTAATGGAAGCTGTACTCTCTAATCAATCATCATCATCATCCCTGAATTCGGTTGGATTCTCAACAAGAACAGGTGGCTTTCAAGGCTTGGAGGAAGGTAATATCGTGATCACTTCATCTCTCTCGTCTCTATCCCCTCCACGTACCCCTTCGCCTAGCCAGTCGGCATCAACTTCTAGTCATGAAGTTGAGAATAAAGTAAGATTTGGAGATGTAAAGGATCCTCCAGCAAAGCTTGCAATCACTACGAGTGCAGAATTCAGCCTATCATCTATAACACCATCTGGTGCGAGCAATGGTAACATACCAGCCCAGCTATCCTCTTCATCATCTTCGTCTACTTCTTCATCATCATCTTCAGCTGCTTCGACCAACTCCTTTTCATCATCTCCTCCTCCTCCACCATCGCAACCTCATGCTGGCCTGAACAATCATTGGTCAAAAACATTCAATGTGCCGAGGTCAAGTAAACGACATGATTTCATGTTTGAGCATGGCGCATATGGAATTCCAAAGCGACATCCACTTTCATCAATTCGAAGTGGTGGTAGTAAAGTTGGGAAAGGAAAAGAAAAAGAGAGTAGCGAAAGGCAAAGTCCTGCTCATGACGCTGTACCTACTAGCAAGGTCAGAGCTGCTGCAGATATGCTAGCAGCAGCAGCCGATTTTCTTGCTGGTCCACAAACAGCGGCTGGTTCCTCTAGCAAGGAGCACCGACCAATGAGAGGAGAAGAAGCACTAAATATCGCCTTTAGCGGGGGTAGTACTGCTGATGGTCATGAAGTTCGTCATTATTCCGCATATGGATCTCGAAAAGCTTCAGAAAGTCGAAAAGGAACGAATTCGCAACAAGCCGGACCAAGTAGAATGGCCATTCGTGGAGAAGATGGACGTATAATTAAGGATCGATTGAGAAGTGTTCAAGTGGGAGAAGATGCTTATTTTTTAAGACCGGACTCACTTGGCGTAGCAGATGGAGTTGGAGGATGGGCTTCAAGACCTGGAGCTGATCCTGCTCTTTTTTCCAGACTATTAATGCATTTTTGCGCAGTTGAATTATCTCGTTATGACAATTTAAGTGCAACAGACTTGGCAGCAGACAATGGTAGTTTACTCAAGGCTTGGGCTGCAGTTGATCCAGTCGAAGTAATGCACCGAGCATGGGAAAGGTGTGTTCGAGCAGCTAGAAGGGAAGGTATACTCGGTTCTTCAACTGCTCTGTTGGCTTTATTACGAGGCGATGAATTGAGAATCGCAAATGTCGGTGATTGCGTACTCATGATTATTCGAAACGGAGAAATGTTATTCAGAAGTACAGAACAGCAACATAGTTTTAACTTTCCTGTTCAATTGGGAATGATGGGAGATACGAGTGAAACACTCAAGACAAGAACTGAAGCAGCCAATAGAGCAAGAGCAGCAGGGGAAGGAGAAGTAAAAAGTGAACATTTGGAAGATTATGATGATGTAGAAGATATGCCAAAACAATCTACCAGTACTTCAACCAGTTCTTTTGAAGAAGCAATTGATGGAATTACTAGTAGTGATACTAGTATGGCAAGTGAAGAGGAAGGTGGTCCTGAATGGGATGAACCGAGAAGAGATGCCGGTAGATGGTCAGTACGAGTAGAAGAAGGTGACATTATTGTAGTAGGATCAGATGGATTGATGGATAACCTTTTTGATGAGGATATTATTGAGGAAGTATTACGATTTATTCCAATGGCTAGTAGTGAAGCTAAAGTTCAAGTGGAAGAAGAGCAGCAACCACCAATCCTCAAAGTTGACACTTCTACATTTTCACCTCAATTAGTCTCGGAAGCTCTTTGTAGTCGAGCAAAAGCTGTATCGGAAGATAGTCGAGCAATCAGTAGTCCTTTTCAACAAAGAGCCATGGAAGAAGGTTTACATTACGTAGGAGGAAAGCATGATGATATCTCTGTTCTAGTCTGTTTGGTAGGAGAGAGGGAAGGCATCGATGCAAGTGGAAATGAAAAAAGTACGACAGCAACGACTACAAACGGCAAGTGTTTTATCAACTAAGACTCAAATAATAGAAATCTTTCTTACCCTTATTTCTTTATCATTCCATTATCTCATATCTTTCTTTTGGTTTTCATCAATTCGCTTAATTGTATGTGTATGAATAGAATTACAATGATTTGTTATCCAGTAATGTTGTATGTATGATGTCACAAGTGTTTTATCAAAGACTACCTAGGAAGTCTGCTAATCCTCCAGAGTTCGACTTAGCGGTGGTTGTTGCTTGTTGAGCCTGCTTTTTCTTCTTTTCGGCCAGCAATTGACGAAGTGCATCTTTAGTATGCAACGATGGGTCCTTCTTTCGATTTGTTGCAGTAGAAGAACCTTTTTCATCTTTAAGTCTCGCTTTACTCAAACTATCACCTTTGAGAAGTGAAAGACTTGAAGTTGACTTTGTTGGCAAGGCAGAATCATTTTTCGTTTCCTTCGTTAAAGAGATTGGTGTTGGTTTAACTTTTTCCTTTGATGTCGTTTTACTTACTTCACCCACTTCAACATCCTTCGTGTTCTTATCTACCTTTGTAATCTTTTTCTTTTTCTTGAGGAATGCGGCTTTTTCCTCTAGTGTCAGTACTTTGGGTTCCTCCAGGATTTGTTTTTCTACATTCACTGCTGCTTTAGCTGGTATAATTGTATTTGTTCTATCTATTTCCATACTCTCCTCTCGGTCCTTTTGGTTTTTTGACAGACGAAGCGATTCTCGAACTCGAAGAGACCGATATTTTCGTTTACTGCTGCTACTTGGCTCCTCTCTGGTCAGCTCAATACCACAAGTGTAACACTTGAAGCCTCGTTTCAAGACTTGACAATTGATACCCAAAAATAGAGGACTGTCGCATGACATGCATCTTGGATTATGAATCTGGTAATAGGTAGGGAGAACATCGTAGATGGATGCTACACTTGAAGTACTTGATGTAGCTGATGATGATGATGATGATGGTGTACGTTGTTTCTTGTAGGGACTAATGATACTAGGAGCATTTGCATGACTGCCAAGTGCTACCTTTAACAATTGAGCTTGATTTATGCTTAAATGTGATAGTCTAGACATGCCGAACATCCTAGAGACTGCATCATGGTGCAAAGCTAATTGCACTTCTTTTGAAGGCCCTTCCTCCTTATCCGCTGACCCTTTGACCATGACCTCGGAAATATCTTTCCCTCCTTCTAATTGTGATGACTAGGAAGATAGATAGTAAAAGGGCCAAAAAGATAAAACGACCTACCGGTACATAGATCAAACTAAAAAAAAAATCAAAAAAATGTCTCTTCCACGTGCGATGCTTCACTAATTCTACCAGACAATCGTAATGAGTAAACAAACAAGCTTTCTAATATGTCAATTATGAGATCTGAAGATGACGATAGTAGCTTCTAAGTCAAAAATAAAATTCTTCATTGGAAGGGAATTAAAATTTCTCGGCCTCTTTCTCTTTCTCCTCCTCCGCCTCCTCCACCACAACTTTGTTCTCAAGAGAAAAACGCAGAACCAATGCCGGAAGAGGCTGCCTCTTGAAAAAATAAGGGAGTCCACCTCCACATAGAATAGGTAGAAAGAGGTAGAAATTTTCTGTAAAAAGGGCCAGCCAGTGTCGTGCGCGTAAGTGAAATAGATAGATTGAAACAAAATTTCCATCCCTTGCCTATATATAAAATTGGAATATTTCTTCTTCTCGAATTCTTTTTTCCCTTTCGCATCATCTTCGTCATACATCTTCTCCTCATACATCTTCTCCTCTGAATCTCTTGATCAAAAGAAAGATATATCATGTCTGCTCCTAAACAACACAAGGCCGCTCAAATCAAGAGTAAGAACACTGATTACTCCATCGAGACCATCGATACACCACAACCAGGTCCCACTGAAGTGTTAATCAAGGTCACTGCTTCAGGTATGTTCATTTCTATTCTTGTGTGATGGTAAGATAAAGTATACTTAACAAAGAACTTGATTGGACCACTACAGGGATTTGCTCTTCTGACCACTTCGCAATTAGTGGTATGATGCCAGCTCCATACCCCATGTCACCAGGTCATGAAGTAGTAGGAAGCATCGTTGCACATGGTCAAACTGTGGATCAAAAGCTTTGGCCAAATGGAAAAAAAGTTGGAGCTGGTTGGAATGGAGGTTATTGTACTCATTGTGGTGCATGTCGAAAAGGTGATTTTATTCACTGTGAAAGTCATAAAGTTACTGGTATCACTCAACAAGGAGGTCATCAAGAATATTTAATTGTTGATCAAACTGCTTTGGTTGATTTACCTACTGATTCAGGCATGACTGATGCTGAAATGGCACCGCTTCTTTGCGCTGGTAATACTGTCTATGAAGCTTTAATCAATAGTAACGTCAAGGCAGGTGATGTAGTCGTTGTTCAAGGTCTTGGAGGATTAGGTCATTTAGCATTACAATATGCTAACAAGATGGGTTTAATCGTCGTTGGGTTTAGTGGTTCAGCTGAAAAAAAGGATCTTGCTCTAAAATTGGGTGCTCATCATTATATTTCTGCTGCTGATAATAATGTAGAGGAAGAAATGAAAAAGATTGGTTTAGCCAAGGCTGTGATTGCTACTGCACCAAGTGGAAAGGCACCAGCACAATTAATTCCTTTACTTGCCAATTATGGTACTCTTGTTATTGTTGGTGCACCTGCTGATGGTAGTTCTCTTGAAGTAAACACTATGCATTTGATTTCTAAATTTGCTAGAATTCAAGGAGTTACTTGTGGTGCAGCTGCAAGTAATGATGAAGTCACTAAATTCTCTGCTCAAGCTGGAATCAAGTCAATGGTGAAAGAATGGCCATTGGAAAAGGCGCAAGAAGCTGTGAGTTAAATTAAAGAATTTTTCCCCCATATGTTTAATGATTGCATCAATCGTACTAATATTTCCTTTTTTTTTCTCTTTGCTTTCGCAGTGGAATGACACTGCAAAGGGCAAGCCAAAATTCAGAAATGTCATTGTTTTCAAGTGATCATCAATTGAAATCTTGACTTACTATGTATTAAGATGTAAAAATTTAGGATTTGCTTCTACTTTACTTTGATAATATAATCATTCTTTATAGTTACACACACACACACACACACACACACACACACACCAGCTCAAGAATAAAAGTCGAAGTCAAAGAGGAGTGCACACTAGAATATACGAGGACGAGAAGGAGAGAGAAAGAGAGGGAGAGAGAGACGCGCATATACACAGATACAACAGTAGCTTAAATCCGTTCTCGGAATTGTTGTCTTGTTATCCCTTAGACGGGGTTTATTTAATACAATCTCCTTTCTATTAGTACTGTGCCAAGTTAGCGTTTTACGCGAAAAATTGTGTGGGTTTGTTTACGTGAGAAGAATACAAGAATGATCTCTCTCTCCTCTTCTCCATTTTCCCTGATAATTGTATTAATTGGCATTATAAAATTTACAATCAGGAAGATCAGGGACATGGGACAAGGGTTTTATATTTTCTTTTTCGAACGTGGGGACCAGTAAGTACATAAGTAAATACAACCTCCACAATCAAACTCCGGCAAGAACATCATAAAAAAGTCATTCCATTCTTTTGAGACTTAAATTTCATATAAGCTACCCCTTTTCTAAAGTCTGTGCTCAGCTTACATTTGTTTCTACCCTTGACACTATTCCGCCTTTCCTTGAGGACATTGCTCTTTCTTTATCCATCTATCAATTTCAGACTGAAACAATGACACCAACAGCAACTGCACCTATCGTCAATGAAGGTCAATCAGAAGTCACTTCTCGACTGAGCCATGCAAAATCTACTACAAAAGCAAGTGGAAATGGAAATGCTACAATTAATGCTACCTCTTCTCCTCCTCCTCTCCCTCCTCTCATAGACCTCTATTCTGGCTCACAAGCTTCTGTAGCCATTACTGATGAAGCTCTGCGAGGTCAAATCATTAGTGGTCTTCGTGGAACTCAAACTTATATTATTCCAGGTAGCGTTGACAGCAAAGAGGATCGTCGATTTGCATTTAAGAGGTGGGTAATCTGTAATAATATCCCTTGCTGGCGAATTATGATCATGATTTGATCAATTTTCTTTTTTTATTTTATCTTTTTATAATCAGAACACTACCTACAACAATTCTTTATAGCGAAAAAGGGTTACTAATTTATGATCGAGTAAGTCAAGGCTTTACTCTGCGCCTTTATTTCCTTTTTTTTGAAAAAGGAAAGGACAGCCATAATTGACACTTTTCAATTTATTTTTATCTTTAGCTGGTAGAAGAGCCAGAGTACTACCTTTGGAGTGCTGAAATCAATATTTTACAAAAGTACTCGAATGAAATTGCATTACGCATATTCGGCCATCCTACCAAAGATTCACTATGTCTTTCCAAAGATATGATACAAAGCAAGCAAAACGATGATGACCATAGAAAGGAAGAAGATCAAGAACGTGAACATAAATATGATACTCCTTATCCTAATACTGTCAATCTCGAAAAAGAAAAGTGGGGTGATCAGCGAGTAGGAAGACATAACGGAGGTGTAAATGCTGAAGAAGGTTTGGATGGAGATCGAGCAGTAGGTTGTGCCTCTCTTGTTGAATTAGGTGCTGGTTCACTGCGAAAGGTAGGATGAAAGCGTCTTGTTTGGAAATTCAGAGAAATGGAAAGGCTGATGAAGATTACTTTGATCTTGACAGACTGTCCATTTGATTCGCGCTCTTAAGGATGTACCTAATGAAGCAGTCATATCGGACTCCAATCAAACCAATGTTCAGTATTATGCTTTGGATCTAGATAAAGCAGAACTAATTCGAACACTGGAAGAATTACACAAACAAGAAGCTACTCCACGAGATTGTGATGGGCAATGGACTGTACTTGATGGAAAGGTTGGCATTAATGGCATGTGGGCAACTTATGATCAAGGTGAGTGAAAGTAAAAGAGACAACTTCATTGATTGTATGTTTATTTCTCCATTGCTATGCAGGCCTCGAATTCATTGGCAAGGGAGGTTTAAGCAAGACAAAAGGAGGGGATGGCAAAAGATGTTTAATGTGGCTTGGATCTAGTATTGGTAATTTTGATCGAAGAGGTGCGGCTGAATTTTTGGAAGTTGCTGCAAAATCATCACTTCGACCTGGAGATACAATGTTAATCTCAATTGATCGACGTAACAAAGCAGAAGCTGTTGCAAAGGCATACAATGATGCTCGTGGTGTGACGAGAGATTTCATCATGCAAGGTATTCGACATGCAGACAAGATTCTTGGTAGCCAAGGTATATTGGATCCTAGCAAATTTGAATATTTTGATCGTTATAATTCGGTGGAAGGTCGACATGAATCCTACTATCGCTCTCTTTCTCATCAAAAACTTGAAATTCCAGGTGAAATTGAACCAATAGAAATTGAAGAGGGAGAATTGATTCACGTCGAGAGTTCATACAAATACAATGAACGTGAAGTATTGGACATTTTTGACTATGCTGGATTGCGAGTCGTCAATCGTTGGACAGATGATAACGATCAATATGACATTTGGTTAGTAGAAAGGCCACCTTTTCACTTTTCATCTACAAGATTAATGACTGGATCTAGACAAGATATTGGAGCTGGTTTAAGTGTAGCAGAAGCGAATGAATTACGAGGAAGTTGGGAATATGATTCTGATGGTGGAGCTGGTAGTAATGCTATCAAAGAACCTACTGTTCGAGTAGGTTGGGGATTACCTTCTTTACAAGATTGGGATGAAGTATGGAAAGCTTGGAATAATGTTACCTTGACAATGATACCGAATTCAATGCTTCATGAAAAGCCAATTGATTTACGACACATTTGTCTTTTTTACATTGGACATATTCCTGCCTTTTTGGATATTATGCTATCTCGTAATCTTGATGAACCACATACCAATTTACACTTTTCAGAAATCTTTGAAAGAGGTATTGATCCTCACATGGATGATGAAACTCAGTGTAATCCTCATAGCGAAGTACCAACCAAGAAGGAGGATTGGCCTACTCTTAAAGAATTAATTGAATACCAAACCAAAGTAATAAATCGAGTTCGATTAATTTATGCTGATTTAGAGAGTGGAAAACGTACTTGCGACCGAAGATTGGCTCGATTACTTTGGATGACATTAGAACACAAGGCTCTTCATCTTGAAACCTTGCTTTATATGCTTGTTCAAAGTGGTAATACATTACCACCAAGTGGTTTTATTACTCCAGATTGGTCTTTATTATCTCGTCAATGGGATGCATTGGATGAAAAGACTGGAGGACAAGCAGCACGAGAGCAATTACTTTACTTTAAACCAGGTGTAATTGTTTTAGGACATGATGATGATGATTCTCAAGACTTTGATTTTGTAGCTGGTAAACCTTCCAAGAATGTAGCCGATTTAAACAATCAATTGGGTAAACCTGAATTTGGTTGGGATAATGAACATCCTCAACGTCGAATTAAAACGGAAGCATTTGCTATTACTGCTGCACCAATTTCCAATGAACAATATTTACAATTCTTAAATTCAACATCAAGTCAAGATTACCCTTCCTCTTGGACAATAAAAGGAAAGACTGCTTTAGTAAAGACTGTGTATGGACCAGTAGATATGAAAGTGGCTCATCTTTGGCCAGTACAAGCATCTGGTACTCAATTGGCAAAATATGCTACTTGGAAAGGTGGTAGATTACCAACTCATGCTGAATTGCGTCGTTTCCTTGATGCAAATAGTGGCCCAAATGTTACTGATCGACCTGGTTCCAATATTGGTTTCCGAAATTGGCATCCAGTACCTAGTCAAATCAGTCGACCTGATCATGATGGTACCCTTTTAGCTGGTCATAATGGAGGTGTTTGGGAATGGACAAGTAGTACGTTTGATAATTATGATGGATTTCAGAATAGTTCTCTCTATCCTGGTTATAGTTCTGATTTCTTTGATGGAAAACATTCAATTTTATTAGGAGGTAGTTGGGCAACTACACCTTCCATTGCTGGTCGTCGTACAGTCGTCAATTCTTATCAGACGTCTTATCCTTTTACTTTTGCTACTGCTCGTATTGTTTTTGACAAAAATACTGATGTAAAAGCACGAGGACCATCGCCTGCTCGTGCTTGAAATATAGTATGTTTTCCCCTTCTTCTCTCCTGTATCATAAATTTATAAACATAGCCGAAGAATCAAAATTAGGAACGTTTTATTGTAATCCCGGCGGCCCAATTCGTCGCATGGCATGAAGTCTACTCTACAGTAGCCTATTTTGGACAGATTTAAGAATAAAAAGTGCATAAAGTAGTAGTGTGTCAAATTGTAGAGCGCGCGCCAATTCAATTTTTAATAATTTCCTGCCCTAAGCCCAAGCAAGGAAGGCCCTAGACCCAAAATTAGAAAATCGACTTGTTTCTTTTTCTTTTTCAATTTTCGTTCAAAAAAAACTCAAAGGAGGCAAATATAGAAACGGAACAAAAACCCACGGTGAATGAATATGGCTGGTTGGCTGCTCTAATATTTGAGTAAAAGTAATCTGCCCTTTGCCCTTGGTTTCAAAGGGAATGTCACTCGACATGTAGGGCGAAGGGCAAACGGGAAACGGAGGTGGTGGTGGGTGGGGGGGGGGTACGTATGTATTTATTAATGATGGGAAATTTTACCGTCGATCAGGTAACGCTGATCCAGAAACAAAAGAGAAGCAATGTACCTAATTAAGAGTGAGACCATGCGAACATTGCATTTCAAGGATTTGAATAAGCACAGGTGGACCTTTGAGTAAAAAAATAAAAAAAAAGGGGAGGAACACTTTACAGAAAGGGCATACATATAAGAAGATCCACAGTTGCTTGCTCCCTCTTTCTCTCTCTCTCTCCCTCCTCACCATTTTATTTTGTCCCTCGTACTATCCCTTGTATAGTTTCGTTACATATACTCTCTACTTTCAAGATGGTTCTATTTCCTACTAGTAGTAGTAGAGCAGAGCAAGAGTCCAATGACTCTAAAGATGATGAAGAATCTATTGATGCTGACATTGAAAAAGGTGAAGAGAAAAATAACAAGGTAGTAGCAGCAAGTACATTTCCTCGTTCAGATACAATTCGATTTAATAGTCCAGAAGAAGAAGCAACTAATCGTAGAGTAATTGCAGGGGCAGGTATTGGTTTACACCGAACACTCACGTTAGAAAGACCTAGATTTGAACAAAAGAATAGAGTTATCGGAGATTTTCGAACACTTTCCGTTCAATTAAGTCAAGGAGGATTGGCTGACGGTAAAAAAGGAAAAAAGGCAAGCAAAAAGAGATTAAGAGGTAAGTTGTAAGGGGATTTTTTTTTCTTCTTTTTCTTTTTGTTCCTCCTTGAACATGTATGTGAGAGACTCATCCTCCTCAATTTTTCTTTTATTCTGTTTTTTTTTTTTTAATAATTAGACATTGCTGATCTTGATTGGCATAAATTATCTGCGGAAGATACTTTATCAAGATTAGGTACTAGTCCATCTGTAGGTCTTGATACTGATCAAGCTAAAAGGAGATTAGATCGAGATGGTCCAAATTCAATTTCAAAACCTCCAAATCAATGGATGAGAAAAGTATTCAAATATGTATTTGGAGGTTTTGGTTCTTTATTAATTGGTGCAAGTATAATTTGCTTTATTGCTTGGAGAATAGGTGATCCTCCTCAAGTTTCAAATCTTGCTCTCGCTATTCTTTTACTCGTCGTTGTTGCCATTACTTCTATTTTTAATGCTTGGCAAGATTTTACTACAACAAGAGTAATGGAAAGTGTTAGAGGAATGTTACCAAGTGATGTTTCAGTACTTCGAAATGGTACGATTGAAATTGTTGCAGTTGCTAATATTGTTCGAGGTGATATCATCAATTGTAAAATGGGTTCAAAAGTTGCAGCAGATTGTCGGATTATATCTATTGAATCAGAACTCAAATTTGATAGAAGTTCATTAACTGGTGAAAGTGATGCAATTACTGCTTCTATGGAAATGACTGAAGATAATTATCTTGAATCAAGAAATATTTTATTGGCAGGTACTAAATGTGTTGCAGGAGATGGTATGGCTATTGTTACTGCTACTGGAGATACAACAGTATTTGGTAGATTGGCAAAGTTATCTTCAACACCTAAAAAAGAAAGAACAACGTTAGAAAAAGAAATTTTCATGTTTGTTCTTACCATTGCTTCTTTGGCTACATCAATTGCAATCATTTGTTTAATCATTTGGCTTGCTTATTTACGACCAAAACATCCTGATTTTATGAATGTTTCTGCTCTTTTGGTTAATTTAATTTCAATTTTGGTTGCTTTTATTCCAGAAGGTCTTCCTATGGCAGTTTCTCTTTCTTTAACAGTAGTGGCAGCAAGAATGAGAAAAGCTAAAGTATTGGTCAAATCACTTTCTATTGTGGAAACTTTAGGAGCTGTCAATGTTGTTTGTTCAGACAAGACTGGTACTTTAACTCAAAATATTATGACTGTTCGAAATTGTGCAATTTATGGATTTCAAGAAGATGAAATTTCAGAAGTGGAAAAACATGCATACATGACAACTCCAATCGGTCAAGCATTTTCTCAACTTGCTTGGTTAGCAGCTGTGTGTAATGCAGCTAAATTTGATCAGGCAACTGAAAATTTACCATTGGAGCAACGTAAAATTTTTGGAGATGCTACTGATACTGCACTTTTAAAGTTTGCAGAACAAACGGTAGGAGTTGATGTTAGTAATAAAGGATGGAATACTATTCAACAACTTGCTTTTAATTCTAAAAATAAATTTGCAATTCGATTGATGGAGACTAATGATGTTAAATCAGCTACAAGAGCAATGTCATCGATTACAACTTTCAATCATGAAGAACAATTATTGGTCCTTGTAAAAGGTGCTCCAGATGTTTTGATGAGCAAATGTACAAGAACCTTGGATGCAAGCGGACAAGAATTACCATTAAATGAACAAAGACTTAATTACTTGAAAGATCTTCAATGTCATTGGGCAAATAAAGGACAGAGAGTTTTATTACTTGCTAGAAAGGTTATTGACAAGGCAGATTTGGGTAATGTAGTAACTCAATTAAATGAATTACAACTCATCAATCAAGTTGAAAACCTTACTGTAGTTGGTCTCGTTGGAATTGTAGATCCACCTAGACCAGAAATTCCTGCCACTGTCAAGACTGTTCGTGGAGCTGGTAATCGATTCTTTATGGTAACTGGTGATTTTCAAGCTACAGCTGTAGCAATTGCCAAACAATGTGGAATTATAACGGCAGAAAAGATTATGACTTTTGAAGATATTAATGAAACCGGCCTTCAATTACCTAAATTTTGGTTTTTAGATGAAAATAATGATTCAAGACCTCAACGAGCACTAAGTCTTACTGGTAGTGATATTCAAAAATTAAAATCAAAAGATTGGGATCAAGTTTGTAATTTTGATGAAATTGTCTTTAGTCGTACAACACCAGATCAAAAACTTCAAATTGTAATGGAATTTCAAAAAAGGGATGGAATTGTTGCCATGACTGGTGATGGTGTTAATGATGCACCTGCTCTTAAACAAGCAGATTGTGGTATTGCTATGGGTGGTCCTGGTTCAAGTGAAGTAGCTATTGAAGCAGCAGATATGGTTTTACTTGAAAACTTTTCTGCTTTTATTGATGCTTTACTTTACGGTAGATTATGTTTTGATAATCTTAAAAAAACAGTTGCTTATTTATTACCAGCAGGAACATTTAGTGAATTATGGGCAGTTTTACTTTCATTTTTTTTTGGATTACCTCAAGCATTATCAAATATTCAAATGATTTTAATTTGTGTTTTGACTGATTTATTTCCTTCATTATCTCTTATTCAAGAAAAACCTGAAAGTGATGTTTTACTTCGTAAACCAAGAAATACTAAAACGGATCGACTTGCTAATTTTCAATTATTATTTCAAGCTTACATTTTTTTTGGTATTCCAGTTACGATTGCATCTTGTGCCATGACGTTTTGGTATATGGAAAGAAGAGGAATACCATTTAATGATATGTGGTTAAAATATGGTGGTGGAAAAATTCAAACTAATCAACCAGATTATTTTAATTCAATTCTTTATGAAGCAAATTCAATTTATTTTTTTAATTTAATCATTATGCAATATTTTGATTTACATGCTCTTCGAACAAGAAAATTATCAATTTTTCAACAATGGCCATATTGGGGAAAACAAAAAAATATTTTTATTATTCCAGCAATTTTACTTTCATTCTTTTTTGCAATCTTTTTCACTTATATTCCACCAATTCAAAAAGTTTTCTTAACAAGTAATATACCAGTAGAACACTTTTTCTTACCAATGGCTTTTGGTCTCGTTTTATTAAGTTTGGACGAATTACGTAAATGGACCGTTCGAACATATCCAAAATCGATTATAGCAAAAATGGCATGGTAAGATGAATAATAATATTTTTGCATGTACATAATGATTGAATGATCCCCACTCATACGATGGAAAAGATTACAATAGATGATTTGCTTTTCCACCACCATAAAAATTCACAGTAAATATCTAAAGCGAGAATTTGTGCGGTCCGTCCAATCTACAATATCCTTTTCCATTTCTACTTCCTTTCCTGAGACTCCCCCTTGTTGAGATGTGATAGAAGATTGTCTTTCTCTTTGTGTATTCTCAACTTTCATAACAATAGCAAGTAAGATGGCTAGTGCAATCGTTGCACACATTACTCCAATGATGATTTTAAAAGTAGTTGGATAATGATGAGCTGCTTCCTTTGGTAAAAGAATATAACTTGAAGCAATATTTCCTAAATTATAACCAATGAATATGACTGCAGATGAGCATGCTTGTTTGGTATTACCAGCAATATTGGCCGTATTCATTCCTAGCAATAGAACAAAGGGTGTACCAAATGTTGGAATGAGATAATATCCAGCCAAAGGAATTGCCTTGTTTTTCCAATCACCTTTCCAACACATTGCTGCTCCAATAATGACGGGAAAACAACTGACAATTGTCAAAATCGTTCTTGAAAAAGGTACACGATGCATACCAATGACACGTACAGAAGCCAAAAGAGTAAAAATGTAAATTGAAATGACTGTTGCTGCACCACCTGGAGTAAGTAAAATCGTAGCTCGTAGTGATGTATAACCAATACTCTTGACAAGGATAGGACCAAAGACGGTAACACCACCATTTACAACATAAATTGCAGTGGCCATTAAGAAAAAGATCCAAATCTTAATATCCAAGGCTGCTTCTCTAGCTTGACTCCAATTCCATCTTTGACCTTGCCTCTCATTGCCTGTTAAATTCGAACAAACTTTTGCATCGAGCTCTTCCTTTTCTTCTTGTGAAAATCGATTGTAGTATGGAATGCTAACAATTGGTTTGCTAAGAGGAGTGGAAGGAAGTAAAAGCAAAAGGAGAACACCAAAGACAATCGTCATACTACCAGGTACAAGAAAGATGAGTTTCCATGTTGCCAAAGAAGTCTTCTTTGATCCCAAAGAATGATACATTAAACCACTAATGATACTAAATAATCCAGTAGCAGAATACCAAATACCTAATCGAATAGGTTGTTCTCTCTTTGTATACCATTGTCTGGTCAATGCTACGAAACCAGGTGAAACGGCACTTTCAACAAAACCAAGAAAAAATCTTTGAGCATATAGACCTCTCCAACTTTGTACAACGCAAGTAAGCATCAATACAGCGCCCCAAAGTATAATCATAGAACCCAAAAAGAGATTCAACTTGCCCTTCCAACGTTGAACAAGGATACTCATGGGAAAAGCAGCCAATAGATATCCATAGTAAAAACATGCACTGGCTTGACTATATCGCTGTGTACTTCCATTAACAGTCAATTCCAAATCTTTTAAAATTCCAAAAAGAGTTGCTGAACCCAAAGTTGCCTTGTCCAGATATTGAAGTCCTGAAAAGAGACAAAATCATTTCATAAGTTTTTTTTTGCCTTGATACCCTACTTACAGATTTTCAAACACCATTACTCACCAAATGCAATCGTTAGCAATGGCATGAGTAGCAAATCAGTACGCAAAAGCAGCTTTGTGGAAGCTGGTCGATCTATTGACGACCCTACATCGCTATGTTTGTCAATCTCCATCTCACAATGCTCGTAAAGGATGGTAGAAAGCAAAGGAGGGAAGAGGGAACAAAAGATGATTTAATTTGGGCCTAGAAGAAACTTCTATAACAGGACCCTTTTTGATTTCCTTCTCTCAATTTTCCGTTGAGATTTAGATCAAATTGCGCTACTGTGTAGTGTCCTCAATTTCAAAGTGGCTTGAAACGCGCGACATTATCAAAGGAATTGAATTTGTCAATATACGTGGAGACAAACTGATAGTAGAATTTGATAAGAAAGAGATGTTGTCATTGGTGAGTAGTGTACTGGCTGCGATGGGAGACAATGAAATATAGTCCTGCTTTCTATGTCTGCCAGCCTTGGTTTGCAGTATTGCATCATTTGCTTCTGTCATGTCTTGACGTACATAGCGCATACTCTATATGCAGAAGGATTCCATAAACAGTGGTCGAAGTAGTAGAATAGAACACTACACAACGTAACATAAGTGAGCGTTGGTAAGTTTGCTAGACGTTGGAACACGAACATGTATAAATTAAAAGAACAGACAGTCTCACCATCATCTTGGCTAAAGTCGTCCGTCATAGTGAACTCTTCTGCAAAATTACGGTATACTTGAGCTTTTCACGTGATCAGTTTTACCCCTTCCTCGGGCTTCCGAATCCAGTGGACAAATCATGAATTTATTTTTAGCGTATTATTGGCCTTATAATTTTTTTTCTAATTGGCATTTGAAGGACCAAGAACGGTACGTTACCCTCTCGGCGCTCTCTCCTGATGAGAAGTTGATATCTATTCCTCCTAAAAACTCAAACCAACACCACCTTACGAATTAGGTTTGTTAGGATTCCTTCTCCTCTTCTCCTTCATCCTCTCAAAGTAAGCTTCGAAAAAAGGACAGCCATCTCACTCCGACTCTCCAGAACCATAAAACTAGATTTAGCGGGCGCCTATCAATTGTCAAATTGTCTTGGGAGATTGCGGACTCATAGACGTACTGCGGATGTGATCTTCGACGATTCACCACTCCTCTATCTCTCACTTTTCCTTTACAAAAAGCGTGAATCGAGTCATGAGGTCTATCGGAAGAGACTTTGCAGGTTTTGCCTTGCTGTCTTTATGCTCATTATTGATGTTGGCTAGGTCGTCTGAGGCAAGCCTTCCTTTTACTACCAGTTATCCAAGGCAATGTACACCATTTAATGTCACCTGGACACCCACAGATGCAGGTTACCCCTATAGTGTTTACATCATGTCAGTAGGAGGCACGATTAGATCTTTTACGGTTACATCATCGTATCAACCAAATGCAGATAAGATTACTTTTCAATTCGTCCTTCCACCTCCCTCGTCTTTCTTTACCAGTTTTGTCGTTGGAATTTCGGATGCACAAGGAAATGGCAATAGTAGTCGAGTACTTCCTATACACACTGATGGAAACTCAAATAGCAGTTGCGAACCTTGGTCCGGTACAGCAGCTTTCACGTATGCAGGTGATAGTTTATCTGGCCAAACCACTGATCGAGTCCAATGTGGAAATGTTCGATTCTATCCAGTACTTCCACCTTTTAGAGGAACTAGACCATTCTCAATTACATGGGTACCTCTAGGTGGTCAACCAATTTCAGTTTCAGTACCTCAAAGTGCAACTCAAAATGACTCGTACTTTATTTACACTTCTCCAGTTCCATTTGCAAGTGGAACCCAAGTATATCAATTCTTATCCGATGCTACTGGAGGTGGTTCGGGAGGAGGTAGTGACGTCTACACAGTCTTGCCGTCAAGCAATACTTCTTGCTTAGATTCTAATTACAATCTCGCAAATAGGATTACTGATCGGACCATGCCCACAGGATCCTCGACAGCTACTTTCTTAAACCTGTCAGGAGCAGTAAATTCATCAACTGTTACTACTACTGGTGGAGGCAGCGGAGGTGGAAAGAACAGTGAGTTTTGACATGCGTGCCTGGTCAGTCTTGATTGTGACAATTTGTGTTTACTCTCTTCTACTGTTTCCAGCTGGAGGACTTGTAGGTGGTATTATTGGAGCAGTTATTGGTGTGGGTGCTATTCTTCTTTTAGTAGCTGTATTTCTCGTCTACCGTCGGAGGCAAAAGAGAAAGGTGGAAGCGGCTCGGAAAGAAGCACCACAATTTGTTGATTTGGATGGAGATGAAGAAGATGATCGATCTCATGGAAATGGCTTGGCGACTCGAGCAAACGGTAGAGGAGGAGTCTCTCAAACATATCATGTCTCTCCATTCACCTATCAATCCACTGCTCCCTATTCACCAAATGAAGCGACAAGTGAAGTTATGGAAATGCGTAATGACTCAACTCAGAATCTAATGCATCCAGGTCCTAGTAGTCCAAGACCAGGGAGCACTAATACAACTTTCAGCTATACTGATGCACCTGTCAGGTACCCTCCTACTGCATCATCAAATCACTATGCGCCATCGATGACTTCTGCACCTTATAGTCATAGGAATGATCCAGATCTTCTCAGTTCTCATTCGCATGGTTCTTTTCCAAGCAATAATACGAATAGAATGACTTCTAGTGGAGCATATGTGCTTCGAACTCGAAATAACTCTACAACTTCAAACAATTTCAACAGTAACAATGTACAGTCTTCAAGCACTGCACCACCATTACCAAATAAAGCTGCTCTATTCGGCGAAGGAGCAGAATCGGAACCAAGATTACCACGACCTTGGCTTCAACATGCAGACGCTGGACCAGTTGTTCCATCTTCAAATACAGACGTAGAAGAGCTCCCGCCAACATATGGGCAATGGACGATACCACAACAACAGCAATATAGAAATGAAGCACAGTCTCAAGTAGATCGGTATGATTCTAATGTAACCAACGAGGTTGTACGTGCCCCATCAAGAGAGACATAACACGACTGGACTTTCACTTTCTATTTTTTTGTACTTGATCTACATCTTTTCTACTATTATTGTCTTCATTAATGCCACTACTATTCATGAGGAGATAGTGAAAAAAAAGCAGTATGTATTGCGCAAGTTATTTAAGCAATTGTTATAGTAGTACAGTGAATGGCGATGACTAAAGCAAGCTATTGCGATCGAGGTAATAAATTTCTACCACGACATTGACAGTCATGATGACAGCATACGTTACGATGAGAGTCAAACCAATAGTTCTGTTGAGGTAAAAACCATTGAGAGGAACAGCTATCAAGGTACCTAGCAAGATGACCAGTAGACCCACTCCACTGACTGTCAAAGTTGGCGAAAAGTCAATGTGGTAAAGCCCTGTACCATCCTGATGAAGAAGTAAATTTTGTAAGCCAGGTTGATTGGGTATAGTATCAATACGATTTCCAGATAGTAACCAAGTTCCCGAGATTCCGATACCAAGTAATAAATTGAGAAGCGGTCCAGCAAAACAGGCAGAGATTGCCATGACAGGATGACCCATTCTTGCAATTGTCACATTGGCTACCAAATCTCCTAAACTGTTGCCCATAGCAAAGACAGTCAATCCAAGAATGGCGTCACTCAATCCTAGAATGATACCCAATGTTTGCAAAATACTAACTACTTCATCTACTATGGTCATGATATAAAGAATACTAACCAAAAATCCTACCGCTACTCTTGCCCATCCTACAGCAAGATATACTCCTTGAGCTGTTCTTGGATTGACAGAAGTACTGCGTCGAAAGCGAATAATTGCGAGCAGTGCCAGTAGTGCTAAACCCAATCCTGCCACAAGTGCAAATGCTGTTTTGATACCAATATGTGAGGAATCAGCAGAGCTGCTAATGGCCCAAATGATAAATGGTGGTGCAAAGATGCACTGAGCAAGAATGAGAAATAAATGAGAAGATTGAGTATCGTAAATGTGCGAATCATCACTGTCACAGCTATCGACTATTGAAATGATATCACTGCTCATAATATTTGGAGAATTTTTGTATCGACCTGGTGAAGATAAAATTTGTAAAGTGTTTGGCGAGTGAGCTGTCTTTGAATTATTGCTGTCGTTGACAAGAGGGGAGCCATCTTCAGGTAATCGACGTAATGCAGAAGCTACTTTTAAATGTTTGACTCGATTCTCTTCTTCTTCGGCATCAGAAGAAGCATTCCAAGGGTTTTGAGGTGGACTAGATGAAGAAAGGTTGATGACATGACCGCCGTCATCTTCATCATCTTCTGCTTCATTTTCACTTCTACGCATTGTAGTGGCATAAAGGTCGTTGTCTGATCCTTCTAATCTGATTCTACCATCTGCAGATCGACCAACATCGGCCAAGGTAGCAATCTTTTCACCACTCAAGGCTGCACTTTCTGCCTCATCATCAACTACAGGTAGAGTTAGGTTCAAAATCATGATAGCAGGGGCAGTAACGATTCCAATTCCTATACCAAGCCATGACTTTTCGTGCAAGTGACGTAAAGACGGAAATAGAATTTTGAGTGCAATTTTAATTGATTTTTTTGTCTTTTCATGCCAATTTCGCTTTATCTTCTGTTTCGCCCTAGTACCATCTTCTGTAGCTGGTACGTCCTCTTCATCGATATCAAGAGAGCCAGAACTGTCTCTTGTGCGCTTTGTGTTGATTTGTAAGTGAGGCCTCACCATAACATGCTCACCATCGTCTGTTAAAGGTCGAGCTGGTGGTGGTAATAAAGTCTGCTCACAACCGTCACTGGCACTATGTTCTTTCCACGGATCTCCTACAGCTGCCTCTACAGCATTAGCATCAAATGCAGAAGGTTGAGTTCGCCTTGTAATACTCCATTCTTGATCTTCCGACTCAAGAGTGACACCACTAGACCCAGCTCCAATCGTGGATCTACTTCGAAATAGATCAGGTTTTGACACACCTTTTCGATCTACGCTATGTGATCGAATTCTATTCATTGCATCTTCTCCTGACAACATCAAACTTCGTATTCTTGCATGACCCCGCTGACTTGATCTTCGTATAGGTGGTGCAATAGCAGAATCAGGGTGAAGGTGTTGATGATGGTGAGGTAAAAATCTCTCTGGATCTCTACTTTGATAAATCTCTACACTACGATCTGCGAGGGCTTCTTGCTGAAGACTTCGAACGACATCACGAAATTCGACTGCCCCGAGAAGAGAGTGTCTAGCTCCAGTCAATGGACGAAAGCGTGAAAAGGGAGGATTGCTATAATTTGAAGAAGAAGTGGGTAGGTCATAACCAGTCAAAAGTGGAGAGTGATTGGGACTTGCAGAACGAGATGATCGCTGAGTTGCTCCTCCTCCTCCCTGCTGTTGCCAAACACTGAATGGGTCAACATCAGGATCATATTCGGCTGGACTTATTTGACTGCCCCTTACGGTAGGACTGGGTGGAAGTAAACCCTGCCTCTCTGTATCCTGTGGCGTATTGGGTACTGCTGCAGTATTATTATACTCGTTTCGAATCGTTGACATGAGTAACTTTTTTCTTCGCCTCCTTTCTTGCCACCAAGACCCCACAATAATTGTTGTTGCGTAGGTAAGATATAGAGCAATCATACCTAAACATTCATTAAACCTCAGTTTTCCATCGACAAGAAAGGTCATCGTCATAGCTACTGCGACGGTGAAAAAGCCAACATCCCTGATAAATGGATAAGGTTTTACACGAAATGGAGCAATTAGCATCATTGATCCAGAAATGACACTGACAATGAAGGATGCTGCCCCAATCAATTCACCAATTGCCAGAGATCCTGATCCAGTCTTCATGGCTCCAAAAGTAGAAAAGACATCTGGACTTCCATTTCCGAATGCTAGAAAAGTAACTCCAGCTGTACTTTCACTAAGTCCAAGCCGAGCAGCAATAGTCCCTAGATTTGGACAGAAGAAGTCGCTAGCTACCACTCCTACCCAAGAAAAAAGGAAGAGCATCCATGAAATTATGCAGATCAAAGCTACAACTCGCAAAGCGGCAAGGTTAGCAGAGACTGGAGCGGTCTTTGCTGACTTTTTCTTGGCAGTGGTAATTTCGGACTTGGATGTAGTCTGTGATACTCTCACTTTCTCCATAGTACTATAACTATTTGATGAGCGCATAAAAGTTGGTGCGTTTGTTTCCCTAGGGCCTGATAGCCCAACGCAATAATAAAATTGCAGGTAATCCAGATGGCCAGAAGGAGGACAGTGCATGCGAATGTGGTCACAAAGATCTTGAGATGATTTAGCAAAAGGTAACGGCTGGCACTCTATTGATGGCGAAGATGTTGGTGAGGTTCCTGTTGAAGTAGATGATCTAGAAGTGATGGTGCTCGTATGAGAAGAGTGGGTGGATGTCGAAGTATGCTTGCTCTTATTGGCGCTAAACTCATCTTCCTTCCATGATCGCTTTACCAAAGGAGATGATCGCAGCTTTGATGTACCCCTCCAGCATGCTATCTGGAGGACCAGAAGCACTGCGACGATTAGGACAGTGCTTCCTCGACCCTGCATCGTCAAAAGTCAATAATGACCAAGGGTGTGATAATGAAGAAAGGCGGGCAGTGTTGGGTGACAACTTCTTATAGAGGCGGCGCGTGCATCAAATATAGATTTTGTGGTACAAGCTTTTTTACGACATAGTAAGGGTCCACAAGGGAAAAAGTCAAAGGAGGTTGACAGTAGTGAAATGAGACGATATTCAACATATTACCAAAGGAGTATTACACAACAATTTGGTACAATTAACATTGCACAGTGTATATATTGCCATGAGACCTTCCATGTATGCAACATATCTACAATTAATCTCTCCTCAAGCTATCTAACCTGGCTTGAAGTGCATCTTCGTCGCTTTTTCCCCCTCCATCTACACCAGCTGTACTGCTGGATCCTGCCCCACCCAAACCTTCACCGATGGCGACCCGTTCTGCTGGTGCAGCGGCTGGAGCACTAAGACTTCCCATGGGTGTTTCACCTAGCTGTATAGATCAAGTGACCAGGAGGATATGATGGCATCAGTATGAAGACGAAAGTATACCTTTAATAAGAACTTACCTGCTGACCCAAACCTACTCCAATTTCATCTAGTACTTCCTTTAATATAGCATCACCCTCTTCTTCTTCGCCAATACCCTCATCGTCTTCCATCGCTTCATCTACTGCATCTCCCATCATTTCATCTTTCATATCCATAGTAGCCGATTCCCTCTCGAATTCCCTCATAATCTTTTGCATCGCTGGCAAATTCATCGATCGATTCATAGTCCCCATAGCCTTTGAAGGAAAGAAGCGAATCAATATAATATTACTAATTGGCGGCTGCTGCAATTATCAGCGCAACATTAAATTTTTTGCTCACCCTTGTAGCTCCCTTCATTGCTTCCGCCATCTGCTGATTGCTTCTCAAGGTCTGTATACGTAGTGAAACGGCCTGCAGCTGAGTCCTCATCTGATAAAATTTTTGGATGTGTCTCCTCGTTCTGACTAGATCTCTTGCTTGAATTTTGCAAGCTGACTGTGTAGACGGAAATGAAGTCCAACTTCGGTATCAGTAATGCGACTTATCCTGATGACAGATCCCTTCCTATGTGCGTAATCCTTTATTCCGAGTCACTTTCTACTCACCATTTGACCATCTTTGGCACTCTTTTTTATGTCTACTATCAATTTCTTCTCTTGTTGTTCAAGCTTTGTCCTCTCCCGATCCAATTCTCGCTGCGCCTTTTGTAGACTTCGCTGATGTTGTCGAAGTCGCTCAGCGGGTGTCTTACTTCTCCCAAAGAGCGATTCAACAATGTTCATTTTGTGGTCTTTACCTATTCAGCAGCTGATGGTAATTTCTACACACGATAGAAGATAGGAACAGAGAACTTTACTAAAGTCAGGAGCGGGGAGACTTGAAATGCGCGCTCAGGCCACGCAATATACTTTCTCTATTAGATGTAGTTCAGGACGCGCGCGCTTCAAATATTTGTTTTTAAGTTCAGCATGAATCCGATTTGTGAGAAAGAGGTTAAAAGGGAAACAGAGGGAGAGGACCATTTGGTCTACATTGTAATTGTGATGACTATGAAAACTATAACGAAAAGACTGCGTTTGATGTGCGTCGACTAAGGGAAAGGGGTGAGTAAACGAAACCATATGTGATTGAATTATTTCAATTGGTAAAAATGCATTTCTTTTCTCCATCTAAGAGTTTACTTTGCCTTTGCGAAACCAACAGCGTTCTTTCCCAAGTCGTAAACGGTGTAGTACTTTCGTAGGAAGACATCACCAACGATCCAAATAGGTCCCATAGGAGGAGGAATGTCGAGACCGGTAAAGGCACTCAAGCAGCTACTTTCACTGGTTTGAAGAATGTAGTCCTTGGCAGTCAAAGTGTAATCTTTGTTGTCAATGGTAAAGGTCAAGTCTGGCATAGAAGGAATCTTTGAGCAATCGACAGTGTAAGATCCTTGCCATCCCTTGGTAGCACCAATTTCCTTATTGATGATTTCGCTAATGTCAGATGGAAGAGCGATCAATGATGTACCAGTATCAATGGCAGCACCAGTGTTGTCCAATTCCATCTCATCTTCACCCAACTTGATCTTGTTCAATTCAGTTTCCCAGTATCCCTTTCTTCGAAGAGGAGCATAGGTAATCTTTCCAGTGTAGTGATCAGGGTCGACTCCTCCAAAGATGGCCTCTCCACCTTCTTGATCACTGTTGCCTAAGTAAAAGGCAAAAACGGGCTCATCAAGAAGTCCTTGGTTGAGCATGTTGTAGAAAGGTGGAACGATTCCATTAACACTGATGGTATCGTAAGCCAATCCTAAAATACCGTCAAATTTGGCAAATGCAAAGGTGAGACCAGGTTCAGAAGTGGCTTCAGCAAAGTCTTGCTTCTTGATCACCAAGTCACCAATTGTCATGGTGTCTTGAGAAACATAACCTTCCATGGCACCACTTCCGTATTGGATCTTGAATTCTGATCCATTTGCCTTGTAAGTCGACGAAGCACTGTTGTCGTACTTTGTGTGAAGGAAGCAAGCAATTGAAGAACACTTTTGCGAAGGGACCCAAAGGTTGGATGATCCAGTGTCAAGAATGACCTTAAAATCTTGAGGGGGTGTTCCGATGGAAATATCAGCAAAGTACTGAGCATTAAGGAAATCAGTCAAGGGTACACCATGACCCTTGCTGGCTTGAGCATGCCATTCGCTATTCTTCTTGTTGATTGGAAGTGCGCTAAATTCCTTTTCCATCTCTGAAGCGACTTGGAAAATGCTTTGTTGCTTTCCACTTCCGTACTTGTGTTGAAGCATTTGAATTTGAGCCTGAACAGCAGCCTCAGTCAGTTGTGCAGATGGTGCAACCTTTTGCAATTTGGCTCTGTAGGTGCAAAGGGAAAATAGTGAGTGAAAGGATTCATATTATGATGACAAATAGGCTTGGCTTGATCGAGAGAAGAATGACTGCGCATAGCCATCTACACAATGCATCCAGTCTAAGACTGCGCCACTCACTTGTGCACACCTGCTTCAACACCGGCAGCAGCAGCGAGAGCTGCAACAAAGGCGAGAGAAAGCTTCATTGTCGATATAGGGAGATTTATGGAGAGTATTGATAGGAAAAAAGTTGAATGTGAAGAGTGAAAGTGTGAGTATGGGGTGAATGGTAGGCGAAAGTGGTGGGGGAAAAGTCTACTTACACCTTTGGTATCAGGGGTGGGTGCGCGTCTTCAAATCGAATTATTTATTTAAAATATGCTTGGCTATTTGATCGAGAGATATAAATACAAGTGACTGTGGAGGGGAATAGTACAAATTTGTAATAGACAATACAAATACCGAGAGCCTCTGTTGCGTAACTATTATCTCGTCTTTATCCGGATGAGAAAGACTCCGACTGACCATTTCATCAATTCCCTCACTCTCGGATCAAAGTGGGAAGAAATAACAATGTACAATGCAATATTGTCGCTCTAAGATATAAACACCTTGCGAAGGCTACTGAATGGAAAACTTTCCCCTGTTCTTGGGCATATGATTGTCTCTCCATCCTTGCTATTGATAGCGAGTTCCTCAAGAGCCTACAAGAGAATGACAGCATAAGAAGAGAAACGTAGACAATTATACTTTATCAAGGGTCTACTTACCGTTCTTGAATACACTCGTCCATTTGGCAATGCCATAGGAGGATCATTTTCATCCATGATTTTGCCAGTGATTGTACATACCAAGGTGGAATTAGCGTGATGTGACCATGGTACTTCTTTTGCAAGTATACCTAACCCATTACCATCACAAACTGGACAATTGTCACTTTTTGACTGATGTTTTAAATTGCCGTCACCTTTAGCTTTAAAGGTGGATGATGAATCAGCTCCAGATGGTGACAATAGCAGTGCGGGAGCAGGAGAGTCATGAGAGACCAAACCAATAGCAGGTGGAAAGGAGGGTGGAATCGTGACGCTTGTATTTGATATACCAGACGTACGCAAAAGGTTACTTCTATCGTCTCCAAACGCTTTACCTCCTAAATGAAGGGGTGCAGATAAGTTGGTATCAGCATCATCAGCATAGCAAGCAGGGAGCTTTAGGGAAGATAGCCCTGCGCTGAGTGCGACATGTAAAATTGGTTGTGGTGGAAGGCTGTGAATCTGAAGAGCGCATGCTCGAAAGTTTGCTCGAAGCGCTTGCCAACGGGAGACATTATAAAGATCTTCATAGGCCCAACCCTTTGGTCCGCAAGCCAATAATCCCATGGCCCTATTGATTTGATCTTGAATCGACTGTAATTGTTCTTTTGATTCTCGCTCCTCCAATTTATTCATTGGGAATGCTTCTGTGCTGACCTTTGGCTGGCTTGATAGAAGAGGCAAAAAATGCTTTCGACTGTATGCAATTGCTTCAAACAAAGATTCTTTAGTCCTTACTCGAGTAAGTTCAATGAACTCTTGCAGACGTAAATCGAACTCCAAAGTAGACTAGTAGACGCCAAGTCACATCAGTTGTCTCTTCTTTCGAGAATCACAAATTGTCAATAACTTACTTTGATCTTTCGAAGCGCTGCCTTGTTCTCCGAACACCATGCTAGAGTAGGTGCACAAGGTCGATTGTCGGTATCTCCATCTGATTTGGTTGACCCTATCAAAGATGCTTCAATTCTACCTATTTCTTCGAATAAGTGCAAGTCAACATAATTCTGAAAAGGTATACAGTCAGCTGTAATAGCGAGGAAGAATGGCTTACTATGTCTCTCACCTCTATTTTTCGGCTCACAGCTAATGTCTGAGCACTCTCCGAGTATCCTTTTCTAAGCATCCAATCAACCAACATCCTATCCAGCCGTGTGCGACACCATTCATCAAAGTCAGAAGATGAAGTACTTGTCACTTGGTGTAGCTGGTCTAAGTGACTTGTCCTAGAGTCAAGTTGAGTTAATGTAAATTGAGTTGAGTCATGTACAGATGTGAGCTTTAGAGGATAAAAGGAACAATTTAGGAGCTTATTGATCAACAAAGCGAATACTCGTACTAAGAACACTACTCACCTTACGCTTCAAACCTTTCAATCTTCCCAACATTACATCCAATGACTTTCCTAGATCGGAGCCTTTCGCTTTACTTGATGTTTCTTCTGCCTCTTCCTCATCGATGCCAGTCATCATACTTTCGTCTGCCCTGGCTCCCTCACTCATGAACGACGTATCTCCGGTGAAGCTGATATCACCCAAAGTGGCATTGGAGGGTATAGCTGCCGTCTTTACATTGCTGGTACCTTCTCCTCCGTTCTCTGATCGAGTAAGCGATGCTAAAGTTGATGAGCAAAAGGCCAAATCTCTTTCCACAAAACGTTGCTGAGAACGCAATTGTCGCCTCAATTCATCATGAGGTACTCTTGCAAAAGGGCCCTCCAATAGTAGCATCCCATCTATATTTGGAGCTAAAGCCTGTGCCATTATTGAAGTTGTCATGAGATGTTCTTTTTGCGATTGGGAGTGTGATTACTGGGAAAAATTGCTGGACAGACCACCAGATGATGTGCGCGAAAGAGAGTGAGCAGTTGAATTTACAGTTAGAGAGAGAGTCAGCCGATCTCAAATTTTTATGTTACTTTTGAGTAAAATATGTCGCGCTCGGACCTGTTTATTTATTTGGTCTTCTCTGCCACAGTAGTAGAAGAGACTACCTCCGCTTTGAGGGATCTCTGCACACTCGAATGAGAGAACATGGGGAGATTCAATGGGTCAAGTGGACAATGTGGTTCTTTATCATTGTCTTTATCAGTATCACTCTTCGAATTTTCCTACTAATCACTCGAGCTAGACCACACATCAAGAAGAGAAGATCAGATGAAAAGTGCAGAATCGCCGCTTTTCTAGGCTCTGGAGGTCACACTACTGAGATGATGCAGCTCATACAAACTTTACCTATTGATAGATATACCTCACGAACATATATGCTGACGACCAATGATCGTTTCAGCAAAGGAAAAGCATTGGAATATGAAAAGAGCATTGCGGCTGACATAGCTTCAAGTAAGACGGCAAATTCATTTGATTTCATACACCTACCTCGAGCACGCAATGTACATCAACGATGGTTGTCGACTCCAGTATCAGTTCTACTTGCTTTTGGTGCGAGCACGTACCATTTGGTACTACAGCCACTGCTCCTCAATCGAGAAAGGTCTGTCATGCCAGATATTATCATCATGAATGGACCTGGCACCTGCGTTCCCATTGTAGCGTCAGTTTATATATTGAGAGTGAGTTTGCTATGGGTCTATTTACCAATTTTGGAGATTTAGTAGAATGCTAAATGTATACGTCTCTAGTTTTTCGGTCTGGAATCACCTCGGCTCATATACATCGAGTCTTATGCAAGGGTAGTTTCACTTAGCTTGACGGCAAAGATTCTTCGATATTTTGTGGATCGATTCGTCGTTCAATGGCAACAGGCACTAGTTCGAGGAGCAGATTATCGAGGTTGTCTGATATAGTGTAAATGTATGCATATAATTACAATGTTGGTATCGATCAAAATATTTGCGACTAACAATCTGGCACACTGACAGGAATTTGTACACTCGTCGCCAGACCACTCATGCTAAAAAGAGTCTTTGATCAGCTTTAGAAAATCAATGTGGATGTAAAAGAAGGAAAAGGCTCACCTAGTCTCTTTGAACTCGTTTCTCATGCCTTCCGCAGTCACTTTCATTGCTTTAATGGGAGAAAATGCAGGTCAGTAACAATAATCCGTTGCACAAGTACTGTTTGCAATCCTCACCTTTGATGGCATCATCGAGTGAAATCTGTCGAGTAAAAATGACGTTAGTGAACCAATGCCAGAGTCACTAGTCAGAACTTAGGCTTTGCTCACCTTTCCTCCTGGACTAGACATGGCAAGATTGGCAGACACCACTGCTTTTACAGCGCCAATGCCATTTCTCTCAATGCATGGCGCCATCACATAGCCGCCTACCGGATCGCACTGTAAATAAGCAAAGTTCAGCCTAACATTCACCTTTCACAAGAAGTCGGGTAACAATACTCACCGTCAAACCTAAATTATGCTCAATGCCAATTTCTGCTGCTTGTTCAATAGTCTCTGGTGATGCTCCCATACAAGCTGCAAATGCTCCTGCTGCCATGGAACAGGCCACTCCTACTTCTGCCATGCATCCTCCTTCTGCTGCAGATATTGTAGCACCACGTTTGTATAACATCGCAAGGGCAGCAGACGTAAGTAAAAAGGTGAATACGTCTCGCTCTTCGTCATCGGAGACGAATTCGACAATATATTTCAACACAGCAGGTATAATGCCAGCCTGTAAAGTTGAATCAAGAGCAAAAATAAAAGTCAGATGAATGAACATTTTTGTCGTTTATCAATCAAGATACTTACTGCTCCATTCGTAGGTGCAGTGACAACTCGACCTCCTGCGGCATTGACTTCGTTGACTGCCATTGCATAAACTGTAAGATGATCCATGGTTGGAAACATGTTTCTTCTAGGTGGTGTGGGTAAGATTGGATGCTGAAAGGAGCCATGAACACGGGGAGGACCCTTGGTTGGAGTGATCGATAATCTACGTTCGCCCTTATCTTCCGTACTTATGTTAAGATCCGAAGAAGTACCACTCTCAATAGAATCTTTTGCTGCTCTCAAGGAAGAGGGCTTGTCGAGCGATGGGTAGAGACCTCTAGTTAGTCTCCGATAAAGACCAGGGGCCCTTCTCTTCATCTTGAGAGTACCAGGTAGAATCTCTTGATCTGAATGAACGCCTTCTCGGATACAATTGTCCATGACCAACCAAATGTTTGTCAATTTCCTTCTTATTTCTTCGTCTGTGTACCAATGTCGCTCATTCTCATATACTAATTGAGCTATGGTCAAGTTATGCTTCCTACATAGGGCTAATAAGCTTTTTGCATCTCGGAAGGGATATGGAGGTTGCGTACTAATAGTAGTCTTTGCTGGTAATGATTTTTCCTGATCGCCAATGGTAGCGAGATCTAGGTCGGAATTCACGTCATGCTCCAGTAATGGTGTGGTAATTTCTTGTTCACCAGCCAATCTAGATGGATTCACTCCTGCCCTTCGATCCGCTGGTGCATCTGACCGTTTGATCTCCTTGTAAAAAAGGTTCTCTGCTAAATCTACTGGGTGGGTTGAAGTTGCTTTACTCTTGGCTGTTGCTGCCGTTGAGAGAGCACCATTGATCACAAATCCTCCTCCCACACTAAACAAGTCGTTGGTGGCTAGCATGGTCCCTTCTGCATCAAAGACTGTCAATCGCATTCCATTACTATGTAGTGGAAGTGACCTTCCATATTCAAATATGAAGTCCTTCTCATAATGAAATTTGATTTGTTTGCCATTTCCACCTCCCAATTGTAAATGCTGACTCTCTCTTATGGATTGAAATCTAGTTGGTACACTAGCTGTATCTATAGTCTCACAATCTGCTCCTTCTAATCCTAGTAGAAGAGCAGAAGGTGTCATGTGACCTTCACCTGTAGCAGCTAGACTACCATATAGAGAGATTCGAATCTTTTCCACCTTTTGGGTGAGACCAGCTTCATTTAAATCATTGGCAAAGATGGCACCTGCACGCATAGGACCAACTGTATGCTAGGATAATTGGAAGTGTTTGGACTGGTCAGATAAAGTAGCAGAAAAGGTAGTTGCCTTTCTTACTCACCGAGCTTGATGGTCCTATCCCAATCGAAAAGAGGTCAAAGGTAGACAGAACAGCATGTTCACTAATTGATGAATCTTCTTGATGCCCTATCGATGAATCTTCTTGATGCCCTATCGATGAATCTTCTTGATGCCCTATAGATGACTCTTGCTCATTGGCAGTGTCATTGCCTTTCTTTTTCTCCCTAACAGAGTTCCATTCTACTTCGCCGCTCGCTCGGACAGCACTCGAGTAAAAAGTTCGAGTGATATTGGCTTTGTAAGTGTTTGAGATACGAGGTAATGCAGCGCTTATAGTTGATCGAGTACTGAGAGGGGCAAAACTTCTCAGCAAGCCTGTCCTGTACATTTCCCTCCTCTTTCTATTTGTCTAAAGCAACAGCAAAAAATTGTGAGGAGGGCTCAAGATGGTAGTGCAGCAGCAATAATTGAAGCTGATAGCCAAACCCAACACCAAAAAAATTAAAAAAAAAAACAAGCCAAATACGCTACTCTACATCGGAAGATAAGCCGCGGAGAGCAGCTGCGAACCAATCATTCAGCCAAAAATTACAAGGCAAAATGCATTTACTCCATCATTCCTTTTCAGGTCTGTCTAAATAAATAAAAATAAATCTTGTTAACGACATTTGATGTACATTTTCAGCCAAACTAAAAAAAATAAAAGGGTGACAGAATATAGAAAGGAGAATGACAGAAGGATATACGCTTGTGTGACAATGTCAAAAGAGGCGGAAGCTACAATGATGCGAAAAGCGCAAATTGTCTTTACTAGACAATATCAAGGCAAACAAGAGAAAGAAGGGATAAGAAAAGAAATCTAGATAGTGTAGGAAGTGTGTGATACGGTGGGAATGGCAAATACAAGACTTGAAGATTGCACTTAGGCAGACTCTTGAGCAACTCTAGAAATATCTGCTCCCTTTTCAGCAGGGTGTCCTTGAACGCTAGCAGATGGGCTGCTGCTGCTGTCCTTGTTACCAGTAATGTTGAGACCTTCATGTTCAACATCAACAAAGTGGTCTGGGTAAACGACACATTGTTCTCCGACTTGAGCCAAATCAATACCCAAAACTTCATCTTCATCAGAGCATCGGAAGTGGCATCCAGGAATTCGATCAATGAGGAAGAGGAGAATCATAGTAACGACGAAAGAGTAACTCATACCAGCAGCTGAATCAGCAAGTTGATAACCAAGTTGAATCCAGTGATGATTGATCCATCCTCCGCCAATAAGAGCACTTCCGTCAAAGCTTGCAACTCGATTATCAGCAAAGAAAGCAGTCAAGATGTTTCCAACCAAACCACCGATACCATGCGCAGCATAAATATCAAGAGTGTCATCAACTCCCAAAACGTTCTTGAGACCAGTAGCAAAGTTACAGGCGGTTGCTCCAACAACTCCGAAAGCGACTGAGGCAGGCCAAGCGACGTAACCTGAAGCAGGTGTAATGGCAACAAGACCAGAAATGGCACCAGAGCAGAATCCGACAAGACTCCACTTTCGCTCCAATCGCCAATCCCAGAACATCCAGGTAAGACCTCCAACAGCAGCAGCATTGTTAGTAACAGTCATGGCCATAACAGCTCGCAAGTTGGCACCAAGAGCTGAACCACCATTGAATCCAAACCATCCAAACCAGAGCATCATAGTTCCCATAAGGCAGTAAGAAACGTTATGAGGTCGGTAAGCTAGAATATCGGTACCATATCCCTTTCTGCGTCCCAAAAAGATTGAAATGGCCAAAGCAGCAGTTCCAGAACTAATGTGGACAGGTGTACCACCGGCAAAGTCAAGACCTCCCATGGCAGCAGACCAACCAGCGGGTTGACCGTTGGGTAAATCACCCAAATTCCATGTCCAACAAGCGATAGGGCTGTAGACAATAGTTACCCAGCAAAAAGTCCAGATCATGACAGGACCAAGACGAGCTCGATCGATGAAAGCACCAGCGGCAATGACAGGAGTAATGGCGCAGAACATCATTTGGTAGATGTAATAAAGTAGTTGAGGAACAGTACTTCCACCGGTAGAAGTTTGCAAATCGACACCCATAAGACCAAAGTTGCTCAAATCACGAATGTATGGGTTTCCGGTCTTTGAGAAAGCAAGAGAGAATCCCCAGAAAGACCATGTGAACATGGCTACAGACATGACGATACCTCCCATCCAGAGCATTGAAGTAGCTGACTTTGCACGTCCCAAACCAGCGTAGAAGAAAGCAAGACCTGAGACAAAAAAATAAGTTTTCATGTCAGTAAAAGAAAGAAATTTTGCATATTGTCAAGTAAAGGTACGCACCTGGAATCATGAAAAAGACAAGACCAGTGGCTCCAATGATCCATGCCATATCACCAAGGTTATAGATGGCAGTGGTACCATCTTCAAAGGTAGCCAAGAGATTATGCTCGGGAGTCAGGGTAGCATTCACCATGGTGTGCGCACTAAGAGGGGAGTGCGAGTGGGACTTCTAATTTAGAGAGGTGGGAGGTAGAGGAATAGGAGTGCCTTGACCAGGAGAATTGAGAGGTGGAAAAGGGGAAAAAGATGGGAGGGGCAACGTTGATTGTGATGGTGGTACAAGCAGAAAAGAAGGGGGAACGCGAAGCGAAAGGGTGAGTTTTGGGGGAGACGTTATCGAACTTATATGCGCTGATTCAACAAATTGGAGCTCGGCCCTTGTGTGGCTGACTGGTTGGTCTTCTTGGCTTTGGGATATCTTTTGTTAAGATAAAAAAAAATAAAAATAAAAATTGGCTGCTGATTCAAGAAAAGGAAGAGTCTCTATTTCCCCCCGAGGTGATCCGTTAGTTGAAAATAATAAAAGAAAAACAAAACAAAACAAAAAAGATACACCTCTAAGAAAAGGACAGTGGAAGTTTGGCTGCCCAAAACCTCCCCCCTCTCTTGAAAAATCCAATTACCTAAATTGAAATTCTCAAAGATAATAACAATATCAACAAATAGAAGACCGGGGGGAGGGGGCCAAAAGGAGGAGGAGGGAGATTGTCTTTTATCCACCTCAGGCAGGAACAATCCAATTGCAAATGTTTTTTTTTTTTTTTTTCATTAGTAGATGATACGTAAAACAATATTCTCTAACCTGTCAGAAAAAATAAGAAAGGAAGAGAGAGAGAGACAGATTACCTAGCAATTGTTTCGAATCTATTTAAAAAAAAAAAAAGAGAGGGCGGAGTTTTGTCTAGACCTTCCTTTCAGAGATAAGAAAAATTTGAAGGTGTGAAAAAATAAAGAGTTTTAAGTGGTTGGGTTCTTGACCACTCTCTGCATCGTACATATAAAATCCAAACAGATGCACGCTAAATAGCTTTAGAGTTTTAAAAAAAAAAAAAAAAAGAAACTGCGACACTGATTATATGCCGGAGAAGAGGGAGAATATATTCAGGAGAATAATAGTGAACAGAGATAAGGAGTGTAGACTGTCAAAGTGCCTGCGTTCCTTATCTTTGAGCCTTGGCTTGTTCTTTTTCTTGGTTCCTACGTCTCAGCTCTCCTCTTGTTCCACCCCCCTCCCTCCGTATCGGACCGAAAAGGAGACAGAGGTGGGGGAAAGGCTTTTTCGACCTTCACAGAAAAGTTCTAATTATTCTTGGAAAGCCCTGATCAGCAAGCGTCAGCAAGCAGTACGAGAGCAGGAAGAGTGACCACATCACTAGATTATAAAATATAATCGCCAATGCCAAGATTTAAACAAAGGTCTTACCCATCGTAAAAAAAAATAAAAAAAAAATAGAAAAATAGAAAAATAAAAGTTGAATATGCTGGCAAAGTGCCTTTTTGCAGTGTATGTATCGCGTTCTCAATGTATATGGTCGATTTCAGTTGCTTGATTCAATTTGGTTATTATCGTTGAAGTCAATTAAGTAAAATTTGCTTACGGTGTGTACGCATTCCAATAGGGCTACGTCGTCCAAGCGCATGATGTGGGCTGAAGAAGTGCTGGGAAATTCTTTGCATATATAGACAAATGAAAACCATGCTATCAATAAATAAAGTATGCTTTGGACTACAGGTAATAATGTAAAAGAGAGAGAGAGAGAGAGAGAGAGGTACACGCGACATCATCAGCATTGATCGGGGAATATAGCCTGCCAGAGTAGGAGACATATCCATGGGGACATTATTGGTATCTATTGTCCGCCCGTTGGAGTGGGAGAACGAGTTTCGATAATTGACGACTTATCAAAGGGACGCTGTTGCTGTAATTCCAGTGCTCGCACTTCATAAGGTGGTGCTGACATTGAACCAAAGGAAGAGATGGAATGATGCATTTGTGATTGTGATTCAGATGTCATACTCCATGAAATACTAGAGTGAGGTGGGTGCAATTGTTGATGCTGTTGAAAATGTTGAGGATCAGTCGACTCCATCCATTGAAGGGTATGAAATTCTTGAGCTGATTCACTTTGTTGTTGTTGATGCTGTTGTTGTTGATGATGATGATGTTGATATTGATCAAATTGAGAAAATTGAAGTCCCGCAGTCTCGATTCGTAAAGCAGCCAAATCTAATTCAGATCCATCAGCACCAACACTAGACATTGCATCTAGAGAATATGATTCATTCATTAGAGCAGAAGTTGGACCTTGAAGTGAGTGATAATCCGAAGACCAAGATGATGTATCACCAGAAGAGACTTGATTGTAAATACTAGATTGATTATCACTGACTAATGAAAAGTCAACTTGTGGATAGGATGATGAAAGAAAGTTGCTATTAGTGGAGGAATCAATTGGGTAGGGTTGAGACATATTTCCCCATTGATGTTTTTGTATATTTGATGTTTGATCAGAGTATCCATGATCTTGAAATTCTATCAGGTCAGACGTTGATCCACCAGATTCATAAAGTTGCATTACAGCATGTCTGATTAGGTTGTAAGGCCCACTAACTATATGCTGTAAAACAGAAGTGGCTTGCTTTGCTTCCGTAAAATCGGTGCATTGTCTCCAAGAAGCCTTTTGAGTGCCAACACTAAGATCAGAAGTCTTTCCACTACTTCTAAATACTTCCATGTAGAATTGAGGTGGTCTTTCCAACTCTAAAGTGATATGACCTAAGGGTCCAGTAACGCCCTCTCCTAATTCATGAACTGTTGGTTCCGTTGGTCCAGAAAAAATGACTTTTGTAACACATGATCGAGGGCATTCCAATTTGAAACCAACTGATTCTGATGACAAATACCAAATGAAGCATTGATTACGACGAGAGAATAGACAGATCAAAGGTTTAATTCTCCTCCATTCTCCAATGCATAGTGAAGAGCAAGGTAATTGAATGACAGATTCATGTCCTTGCTCTCCTCCTTCATTGTTTATTTTTCGTTTCTTTGTATGAATATCATTTGCACTGACAGTTCGACCCAACTTTGCTCTTGAAATCGTTGTACGCTGCTCTATTGGAATACCTTGCTTGATTTCATTATTCTTCGTTTTTGCTCGCTTATTCTGGAACCAGACTATCAAATTTGAATGGTAAAAGAGGTTCGGTCAGAATGCACACGTTCTTAAAACTCTATACTGCTATCACTCACCTTGTACACTTCTTTCTGGCATCTCTATTCTTTTACTGAGTTCTTCTCTAATCTTACCAGTCGGATTTCTATTTTGAGCGAAAAAGGCTTCAAGTTGTCGGTATTGCTCTGGACTACATTTATTTCTCTTTTTTCTTCCATGAAGATGGATGACGGCACCAGCAGTACTGGTTTTATTATTATTCGGAGGCATTGAAGGAGCTGCAAAATTTCCAGTGGCACTATAAGGTGTTCTCAGGTATGAATCGATAGATTCCGGGCTACTGACTGTTGAAAACTCCTGCTGATCATACTCATCTTCTTCACCAAAATCATATTGAGACAAAGCACTGGACAACCTTCTTGTTGTTTCGCTTCTCATTGAACCATTTGTGCTGCCACCAGTCATGAGATAATTTGGATTTTGAGGTTTAATTCTATTGGTACCGAATAGCATTAATTTATCTTCCATTGCTGGACTAATTTCGAAGTGATTGTAATTTGGACTACGAGATGGATCAGAATGAGGATAAGAAATGCTCCTTCTGTTGATTTGTGTAGATTGAGAAGCTTGAAGGTTAGAAGTGAAAGGTTGTTCAACGTGAGCATTTATGATTAATTGATTAGCAAGAGCATCACTATGTAGGCTAACATGAGGGCTGCTTCCACCTTGAAAGTATTGAGAAATAGAAGTGGTAAAAGCTTCAGCATCTTGTATGCTTGCCCGATACGACGGGGGTACTACGATTCCAAGAGTAGTATTGGGTATACTACTGAAAGTCCGCTGTTCATCAAATTGACAGTCCATTGTCCGCTTTACGATATAAACACAGAAAACGAGAGATGTCAATTAAAGTCTTTTGTACCACAAAAGTGATGTGAACTCACCAAAGTTGAAGATTCTGAGGTGAAAGGTAAAGGAAATTCTGGAGAGGCGATCGCAAGGTCTTCTTGGCAGAGGCTATGGATAGAGAGTCGATGATTGGTATTGGAAACGGTGCAAAGAGGTAATGCTGAATCAACTTCCTGTCGAAGGGTAAATTGATTAGTATTGTAGCTTGGATCTGGATAGTAGGGAATCCTACTGAATTCGCTACTTGAGTAATTCTTAAATTGCTGAACGAGTCTTCGTCTATCCTCCGCTGATAAAGTCGAAAGTTGTTCTTTGTCGTATGAAGATGGATCTTTTTCTGGACGGGTATCTTCTTCCTTGACCTTTACGATTGATGATCCTCTGCAAATGGCTGAATTGGTTGGAGTTTTCTCCTGCCGTCCTGCTGTTGTAGAGATGTTCATGGTGATGGCGTAATGCAAGTTGTTCAGATTAAAGATGTTGTCAAATTGAGAAAAAGTTGGATCATTGAACAGAAGAAAAGGTTATAATGAACGCCCAGATTTGGTTGAATTCGAAAGGAGAAGAAGGTTTGGTAGCAAGATGAGCGGCAAATGCAATTGTTTGATATTCGATAGAAAACAAGAAGTTGTGACGCATGAAAAGTTCGGAAGTCGTGGTAAACGTAGGCGGTGCGGTGAAGTATAAATTGAGGGTCGAATACATTGAAGAAAAGAGGTATAAAAAGCATACGGTGGAAGAGTAAAGGAGATCGGGGCGACAATTGAAGGCAAGCGGAGTGGCATGGCGGAGAATCAAAGTCGAGAAGAGAGAGAAAGAAATGTTAAGAAGTGGATCAGTCACAAGTCAAGATTACTATTCCAATCTGTGCAAAAGTCGGACCATCATAAGCCACGTCAACTCTATTTTGTTCTTTTCTTCCCTTTTAATGATAAAAAACAGCACTACATGCTCGCGCCTGCCTTTGATACGCAACGATCTGCTTGGAGAAACGATGACTCACAGTAGTAGATGTGAATTGTCAAACGAGTGTGAGCAATGAAATGATTGGACAAATCGAAATGAGTGTGAAAGATGCCGAACAATTTGGGAGATAAGATGAGTAATATAGTGGAATCAATAGATGAAGGAGAGGAACAAATTAGGGGAAGCTTTAGTCCCAAGCTAGCTTATGAAGGAAAATGTAGAGAGGTGAAATATTTTGAGAAGACTAATCTTGATGACAGATCTTCGCCTGCAGCTAGAGTGATCAGAGGCGGACTGAGCTGAGATCCAGTAGTTGTTTTGGCAGTAATATTGCTGAAGTCAGTATTTTGTTGACTCTTGTGATATGAAGGCAGCTATTTGTCAAGGTTTGGACCTCTCTTTTACTGTTATTGATACAAATTTTTCACTTGGCTTTTTGAGTAAATTAATTATTTACAGTGATCTGAAGGGGATAAAAAATGATTTTGGGAACGAACCTGTCTTTAATTCAGCCCCTGTCGGCTTTCGTTCAATCCACGGCGAATGCTACCTGACAGAAAGAATCAGTCGGGGTGAAAAATAAGAAAGACAAGGTCTAGGCGTTGATGATGAGGCATTGAAAGAAGGAAAAGGATGGCTGATAACTCGGAAGAAAAGTTCAATTGTATGTTTGGCGTCGAATTTTCCCCAAGGCTTATTGCGGCATCCTTTTGGAACTTGTCTCCTTGTAGAAGATAGATTCAAATTTCTAGTCTGCAACGCAGCTATACACCTGAGACATCCATTAAAACGAGAGAGGCTTCAAAGTCTGACAGCTATGGAAATTTTGGCCCATGAAAGCGGTCAGTAGAATCAAGCTTAGATTAGTACTGGTCCAAAATTCAAAGCGGGGTCAGAGCGGTCATTTGAGGGTAAATATCAGATAGTAAACAAGAAGAATAATAATAATAGTACACGACTCAACTCAACTATTCACGCCTTGGTCGCCTATTTTTTCTATTCTCTTAGAATAGATCAGGCCTGTGACAGCAAGAGTAACGCCGCTTTCAATCGTGCACAGGTTTCTTTTATGAGACTTTTTTTTTCTTTGATGCAAGAAGAAGGTATTATGATTAGTTGTAGTATTGTTTATCGTACACGATGATATATATATATATTTCAGTTGTAAGCGGTCAACGAGCTTCAATTCAATCCTCTCAAACGGCCTTGAATTTGAAGAGGCTCTTTTAATTTAATACAAGATACAGTGGACAAAAATTCATCCGCTTCACAAAGTACTCTTTTACCTTCAAAAGGTCGAATATCTTCTGCAAAGGTACCAACTGTGATGTGAGGTCTCCAGTCCTTTCCTTGAAGCTCTTTAAATTCGGCATACTGTGTCGAAATCACTTTACTAATGCCTAATGACATTGCTCGATCATTCCAAGCAAGACAGTCTATCTGCATATCAAAGTTGATGGCCGTAAGCGAGGATTGGTAAAGAGTACTGTAGAAGTTCCATCTCTTTTGAGCCAACTCTTGATTACTGCCGCTCTTCTTTTCCTCGTCATTATTGCTATTCACTTCTGAACTATGGACTAGAGTTACGTGAGGCCGATTAATAATCCTCTTGTTTTCTATCAGCCTAGAAACAGCCTCTTTTCCTTTTTGGTCTGAGGATACAATTGTCTGCACTACTTTGATCAGATCTATATCCAATGATAGACCATAATATCGAATAGCTTGGCCATGTACACCCTTGATCTCCTTTTTGACGGAAACCTTATACTGCTTTGCTTTTTCAATGGCAACTTGAATCTCTTTGGGACTAGGTTCACCTTCTTTTAGAAGTACTGCTAATTGCGTGGCTGTATTGGTGACTATTTTTTCGAAACTGGAATGAATATCGAGTGAAATGATGCAATCAAAAGCGGCATCACCCTGTCCCTCATTCTCTCCCTTTTCATCAAATGATTGCCGAGTCTGTAGGAATTGCCACAAGACTTGCTCATGCTCCTTTCCAGCTTCGACTCGCAAACTTTGATGATTAGCTCCCCTATCGACGAGGCGATCCGAGCAAAGATGATGAATTGCATTCAAAGGTAAGTGATCTAGTGGCCATACCAACGCTATCAAACAGACATGTCGATCAATAGCATCACCAGAGTTCTTCTTCTTGGACTGTTGCTGCTTTTGATTACCATTCTTTGCCTTTGCAGATGATGACTCCCAATCTACGATGGTCTTGACAATCTCGTCTCGATGTTTATATAGATGATTATTTCGATCAGCAAATACTAATTTGTGCTCCTCCAACTCCTTGACGATATTTTTCAAGAAAGTAGGTCCAGTCTTCTTAGTCTGCACATCATCCGACTGAGTGTGCCTCATCGCAGGAAACAATGCTTGCAGAGCAACAGCCAGTGTCGTCTTGCCACAACCTGGGATTGCAATTGGTACGATAAGATATTTGTTAAATGGAATATTCTTTCTACTATCGCTGGTTGGTTGTGAGGCGGGCAATAAATATACAGGGACGAGTTTGGCTCTTCCTGCAGGCGAGTCTAGATACTCGAGAAAGAGCTCTCGTAGACGTACAATGCCTTGATTTTGATGTAATCGTTCAAACAACTCAGGTCTAGGAGCTAACTTTCCATCTTTACTTCCATACAACTTCTCATAACACCATTCTATAAAGATTTTCGTTTCCAGCCGCTTCTTTCTTACCTGCACTGGCCCAGGTCGTTCAACAAATTGATTGCCTGATCGGGTGGCTTTGTCATATGCTTCCTTTTCTGTCAACATCTTTCGAGTCAACTCTCTCCAGTCTCGATACATGAGGTATGGCTCATCAAACTTGACCTTGTAGAACCAAGTCTGACCTTCAGAATATGGAGGAGCAACCACACCGGTCACCTTATCTACCTTTGCATCTTGACTTGTAGGCATTCTAGTTCTTACTACAAATCCTTCAATCGCAACACCTTCCCATTTTCCCGTTTCTGCCACCAAATTAGTGAACTTGTTGACCTCTTCAATGCTGTTCACAACCAAGAATCGGGTAGGTAGGAAGCCCCATTGCGCAGCAAACGTTTCAACTTCTTTCATTGATCGAGTTCGGAAGTCTGGTGTATTTGCATTGAGACCATGGAGATGTAATCCTGTTCGATCTTTCGGATAAGCCAAAACATGTTCTTCAAATGAGTCGTCGCACAGCTCTGCTACAGCAGTTTCATTACGATTCCAAAGCTGCTGAGCCAAATCACGCTTCGATTTACCAACAGACTTTAGGTGCCATTCAAGCCATTCTTCTCCCTTCTGAGCATGACTAACTTTTTGACTCTCATTGGCTCCTAGAGAATGTTTAGAAGTAACTATGAGTTGATGATCTGACAAGGCCGCAATGAAGATGATGCAACCGTTTTCTTTGAAGGATAATTCATATGGAGGTTTACTATATGCTGCAATAGAATCAGGCTAGGCGAGGAAAAGGAAAAAGAGTGAGTAATTGCTGCAGGCTATATACACATTGGGATAGTAAAACTCACTCTTGTCCAAGGCATCTCTCCCTCATTGAAGAACTTGTCATACCCTCTAACGACGATGCTATGTCTTTCCTTCGAATTGGAGCATGTAAAGAGACCTCTTGCTAATGTTGGGATTTCATCATCATCGTCACAGCCAATTTTGCTAACCTTTCGATAGGCAAATTCTTGCGTTTTCCATGATGTGAGCGTCATACTATCATTACTATTCAAAATAGCGTTCTTCTCAGTTACGTCATTTCCTTCTTCATCTTCAATTTCTTCCACCACTGCTGATCGTGACGCTGAACTACTGCTTCCACCTTCTTCTTGCAAGCTTATAGAATGATCTGTGCTTCTAATTAGCGACTTCTTACCAGTCTCCTTGACCCTCTGTAGAGCCTGTACCAATCGAGTGGATCCATCATCGTATGGTCTCTCCCCAAAGGTAGACATGATCTGTACTTATTTCACTCCATTAATATTGTCGAGAAGATTGCAGGCAAAATTTGCGAGTCATACAAAGTTATTATGATTCCAATTTTACGCTAAGGGAGAATGTGAGTACCGGTACTCAATAAAAAGAAGAATACCAGCCACGTGATTTTCTTCTGATCGGTCAGCAAGACAAAAGATGATTGGACCTGGGAATTATTACGCTGTAGTGAGTGAGCCACATTCTGTTATAATTCCTTACCATCTTCTCTCTAACCGGAAACTACTTCGACAAAAGATGGCCCCAATGGTGGCCGCTTCCCTTCGACGTGGTGGTGCTACAATGCGCTTGCCAGCATTTACTCTGGCTTCAACTTCTCGTCTACCAACAGTCTCGACTATCAAACCAACTCGACGATGTCTAGCTTCGGAAGCAGGACCTACAGTGCAAGATAATCGACCACAAGCAAAAAGTTTCCCAACCCGGCCAGTGATGGACGTCCATACTGTTGAAGAGCTAAACGATAGATCTGCGGAGGAGATTTTGAAGCAAGGTGGAACAAGAAAGGAGGCGAGCATGCGTCATTTCACAGTCAACTTTGGGTGAGTTTCGCGGGGTTTTGGTGAAAATTTGGTAATTTTGGCCACTTACATTACTTGATTTTCAGACCCCAACACCCTGCTGCTCATGGAGTGTTGCGTCTCATCTTGGAACTTAATGGGGAAGAGATTCTCCGAACAGATGTGAGTATACCATGGATGAAACAAGAGGGTATCATGTTGATCACTAAACGGTACCGTTGCTTTATTAATAGCCACACGTTGGATTGTTGCACCGAGGAACTGAGAAATTGATTGAATATAAGACATATACACAAGCATTACCTTACTTTGATCGATTAGACTACGTTTCAATGATGACAAATGAATTGTGCTACTCTCGAGCTGTCGAAAAGCTTCTCAATATTGAAGTACCAGAAAGAGCAAAATGGATTCGAACTCTGTTTGGAGAAATCACTCGTATTCTTAATCACTGCATGGCTGTTCTATCTCACGTCATGGATGTTGGTGGTCTTACACCATTCTTGTGGGCTTTCGAAGAACGCGAAAAGCTCATGGAATTTTATGAAAGAGTGTCTGGAGCACGTCTTCACGCAGCTTACGTTCGACCTGGAGGAGTTGCCTTCGATCTACCACACGGGCTTTTGGATGATATTCACAAGTGGGCTACACAATTCTCCTCCCGAGTAGATGAGATTGAAGAAGTTGTCACTGGTAATCGTATTTGGAAAGGAAGAACAATTGGAATTGGAACTGTCACTGCTCAGCAAGCATTGGACTTTGGCTTCAGTGGTGTTATGTTGCGAGGAAGTGGTGTTCCCTGGGATATCAGAAAGGTTGCACCATACGATGCCTATGATCAAGTCGAATTTGATGTTCCAGTAGGAAAGAATGGAGATTGTTACGATCGATACTTGTGTCGAATTGAAGAATTCCGTCAAAGTTTGCGAATCATTGAACAGTGCCTCAACAAGATGCCAGCCGGTCAATACAAGGTAGATGATCATAAGCTTACACCACCACCTAGAGCAAGCATGAAGGAGTCTATGGAGTCACTGATTCACCATTTTAAGCTTTTCAGTGAAGGGTATCATGTTCCTCCTGGTGAAACATACTCTGCTATCGAAGCACCAAAAGGAGAGATGGGTGTATATTTAGTATCAGATGGAAGCAATAGACCATATCGATGCAAGATTAGAGCACCTGGATTTGCTCATTTAGCTCAAGCCGATACCATGGCTCGTCACCACTACCTCCCTGATATGGTAGCCATTATCGGAAGTGAGTACAATTTTCACTTTGATTGAGAAAAAGCTTCATAATTCTGACTTCATTTCTTTTTTCCTTTACAGCCATGGATCTCGTATTCGGAGAAGTTGACCGATGATTTCACCACATTTGTGAAAGGGGAAGAGGGGATGTTTGTGTCTATCTGCTAGTCCTTTCATTATAATATCAATGTTTTTGTCCGGCTTATATGCAAATCCACGTTTTGATTGATTCACTTTTCTACAAAACTCCCCCTTTCAGACTGGCGCGCGCGCATATTAATTAAGGTCACTCCGGACTATAGCGCTCTTTATCGATGTGTTTCAATGAGTGGGAGAAAGGGAGACTGAAGCGGTGAGAGTAAGGAAATGAGGGCGTGCGGAAGGCTTGGATATAGCTGTAGGAGGATATGAACTGTCTTGTGTAGCATCACCATCATCATCATAGACTTACTCGTCATACTACGACGTAGCCAAAATCATGGGGTTGCGGTGGCTTGACTTGGCAATCACATTTCTATTCTTCTTGCATTTACTTTCGATAGTAAATGCTTCTCATCAACATGATGTGCTCCAAATACATCAGCCACCTCGTGTTCGAAAGAGAGAATCACGATCGCCCATCTTCAGCCCTCGTATAGCGCCACGAATGAAATCAACAACTTTCAAACGGATCTCGATGCCACCTATGACTACCACAAGCAAAGTAAGCTTTTATAAATCACATGTACAGTTTGCTGCCGATGCGTGAGTATAATTGACCAGCTTTGATGACGCCGAAACTGACAAAGCTTTGTTGCTTTGTCGTGTAGCTACTGTTCCGGTTTAGAGGCGGGGGACAAGGTAGGAACTGATGGGACAGTACTTTGGGAGACAGGAAATGGTGACAATGTTCAAATGGTATACATTGCATATAGTCCTACTTTAGGTATCGTTGTGAGCCATCAGGGTACAAATACTTCATCCTATGCTAGCATTGCCAATGATTTGGATTTTACATTGGTCAATCCTGCTTCAGAGCTGATTTGGCTAGGAAAAGGGGTACAAGTCTCGCGCGGGTTTCAGGAAGCATGGAATCACACAGCAAAACAAGTCCTTGCTCAAGTCAGATTGGCGAGCCTCAAATATCCAAAGGCAAACGTCGTTGTTACTGGTCATAGTCTGGGTGCTGCTACTGCCCTTTTGGGGGCCCTTCATCTTACGTACTCTTTAAAGACAAGCAGCATCAGCTACATTGTCTTTGGTCTTCCTAGAACCGGCAACATTGCAGTAGGTTTTGCTATACTACCTTTGCAAATAACCCAAGAGCTAATATTGTCTTCTTTTATCCTTTGCTCGATCAGTTTGCCAACGCAGTCGACCAATTCATTCCAAGTGGACGTCACATTACTCACTTTCAAGATCCTGTTCCACATGCTCCTAGTCAGAAATTTGGATTCAGACATTCATCTGGAGAGATTTGGATTGCCAATGAAAATGGAACAATTTCATTCGACTGCTTGGGTCAAGAAGATACCCGATGTGCCGATAGTGTTTCCATATTTCATTACAATGTAGACGATCACTCTGGACCTTATTATGGCATTACGATGGAGTGCAGAAGTCCATCGATACATTAAAGTGGCCTATCTTACTTTCTTGCTGTATTTATACCTCTCATCATATAGTGTTGCGACTATTGAAACTCTTTCATTGTTTGGAGTCGGTGTCTTCTTCTCCCTCAAGGAATACACCAGCATTACGTTTAGAAGAAGGAATAGGCGCCTGAAAGGATATGTAACAATTCTCAGCGAACCTTCTAAATTGACTGACCGTGCTCTGTTGTACTTGCATTTTTGTTAAACCAAGCCTTACAAAGAACTGCTGGCTGTAATACAATTACAACCCCCCATTTAGCGCGTCCGTTCTACTAAAATACATGAATCGGACTTTTTATTTTCTTTAAGTCAAGCCTCTGTGTCTCTCTCTCTCTCTAAAGGAGCTTCGTTGGTATAGATATATTTGGGCCTCCAAAGTCGCTTTTTTTTATTTTTAAATTTTTTATTTTTATTCTTCAACCTCTGTCAAAAGGTTGTAGACTATCAGCATATACCTAAACAAGCACAAGAGAGTGGGAAGAGGACATTAGCAGGAATAGAATAGTGCAGCGTCCGGCTTAGAATCTACAACGTTCTCTTCTCCTTTTCAACATCGGCTGTCAACTTTCTTTCGCTCACACAAAACTTTCATCGATCGGGCGCGTTTTCAGGTAGTAGTCACCTTACAGTCCTTTCTCTTCTCTCTCTCTCCTTCAATCTTCATATCTGTCATTTCAGCAACAGATTAAATCTGTGTAGTTCCAACAGAGTATCAAAATTGGCAAAGTATCTTGAAAGGCTAACACCAGTAGTCCGCATCGCCCCAAAGTGTTGTCTTTAATTTGCTCGAGGAGACTTCAACCGGCATAGCGTGTCTAACGATCTCACCTCTCATTCAGCAGTGAGTCTACGTTCGGTGCAAAGAGTGGATGAAGAAAGGAGATTTGTCAAGCATTCAATTGGCTGATTACAGTTTTTTCCCCTTGTAGCATTTGCTTTTTTACTTGTTGAATTGTTTGATTGAATAGTAGGCAGGTATGTCAAGAGGTCCGATGGCCAGCAATGGCTTCTTCTCTTCGATCACCTCATTGTTTAATGGTGTTGGAGGCGACAGTTCTTCTTCCTCCTCCAACGGTTATGTAGAGCGCAAAAGATCAGCTTTCGGAAGCGGCCTGCCAAATAACATGAGAAGAGGGCCGCTAAGCAATTTGGATGATGGTGGAGCTTGGAATTTACCCTACAGCCATTACTCTAAGCAAGCAAAATCTTCGACTGCTAACATTGCACAATATCCACCCTCTCACTCACCTACGACACCAGCTTTCTCTGCTTACGAGTCACCACTTGCAGCCAATATGTCCAATCAAGCTAGTCAATCTTCATCTACATTGGTGCCTGCGCAAGGAAGACCTTCAATGACACTTTCCTCCAACATTTCCATTCCCTCGACGGCCTATCCCCCCCTAAGGCATACTTGGAAACGAATGAGAACTTGGTGTGAAAATCACTACTCTGAATTGGCAGATACTTTAAATTGGCCAGCAACAGAAGCTCAATTGGATGATTTGGAATTGACAATTGGGTATTCCTTACCTCCTGCTGTTCGAGATAGCTTCCTATGCTACGATGGACAGGAGATTGAGTCAAACAATAGCTGCAGCGATGGACTTTTCTTTGGTTTACCACTATTGAGCTTGGATCAAATTGCTGAAGAATGGAGTTTCTGGAGAAGCGTAGATGAAGACCCTACTTCAGGAGCCAATTCAGAAGTCAAAGGCTGGATGGGTAGCTGTCCCTCTGGCTGGATAAGACCAGAATACTCTTGTCGTGGATGGATTCCACTCATCACTGACCATGGTGGAAATTATGTGGGAGTCGATTTGAGCCCTAGTCCAGGCGGAGGAGGCTCACCTGGTCAAGTGATACTCTTTGGAAGAGACTTTGACACAAAGATAGTACTTTGGAGAGGGGAAGGTGAAGGAGGCTGGGGAAGATTTTTGCAATATGTAGCAGAAGAACTTGAAGGTGGAGAAATGTGGACGTTAGAAGACAGTACTAGTTCGGATAGCAATGATGAAGAAGATCTAATTGGATACGAGTCATACTTTTCCAATGGTGGAGCAGGAGCAAGTAAAGGTGGAGGAGATCGAGGTGGAGATAGTAATGCAGGCTTCAGATTAAGAGGAGAATACAAAGGCTGGCCAGTACTCGAAGCTTGGGCAGATCGATCAATGAGATGCTGGGAAGAAGTGGGTATGTCTGCAAGTCAACCAACTTGGCAAGTCGATCCACCAAGTGTGCTAGTTGATCGAGGATCAGAGTCAATGGAAGCAGAAAGCAGTACAAGTCGTAAAGTACGACCCGTATCACCTCAAGGTCAAAGTCATCCATTGGAAGAATCAACAGACTCAACAATGTCCAATTCACTATCACCTCCTGTGGCACATAGCAAAGCAGGACTTAATAATAAGCAGAAGCGTAAAGAGGAGGTTAATGTGCATTCAGATGGCAATCTTAGTCCAAAGATGGCTCAAGGTCGTCAAACTCCACAACAACAAAGAAAACCACCACCTGCTCCTGCTGCTCCCTTGGATTTACCTACCATTGATGACGTAAGAGCAGCTCATGCGGCTGCCATAGCTTCTCAACGTAAAGATGGTTCCTATCATTACGATGCAGAAAGGGTTCGCCCACCTCCAGGTATGGGAGGGATGGGTATGGGCATGGGAGTAGCGAGTACAGCAAGTGCTTCCCAATACAACACAACTCGCTATGCTCATCGACAATCTTCGGCAGCTAAAGAAGTTCACATTTCAATGAATTTAAGAGAAGGAGATGGTCTAGAATTGGAGAATCGATCAAGTTCTGACGCCCTCGATCCTCGCCAGCGTAATAGCAGTATGTCAACTTTAGATGATACTCTGATTGACCGTAGCAAGTCACCATCCCTTGAAAGTCCACGAGCATCTTTAAGTGGAGGTACACGATCCAATGGTCGAACTCTATATTCACCTGGTATTGCAGAAGGAGGATCAAATGTAGAAAGTTTGATAGATGCCACTTCAGCAACTGATCTCAATGCTTCTTTAAATGAGTCTAAAGCTTCACCAACTTCAACACCTTCAAAAGCTACAGCAACATTTGTGTCGAGTCCTCTAGCCAGTCATAGTCCAGTATTCTCATCTATTCAAGAGGAGCGACTTCACTATGAACAATCGAGCACTCCTACCCCCGAACCTGCCATTGCTTCTTAATGAGCGAATTATCATACCTCTAATTCTACTTATTGAGACGAGCTCCTATCACAATAAACTCATTCAAGACCTCATGAAGAAGTCTGGTCTAAATATCTCAATTATTCTACCTGTATCCCGCATTCATCCTCGACGTCTTTTTCTCCATCTTTCTCTTAAAAGACACTTCCTGCTTATGTTTACTTCTTACTTTTTCATCTTTCCTATCTTCTTTGTTCTCATCTCCTCTCTTTCCCTCTTTTTTCCCTCTGTCTGCTAGTCATAAGTCAACCTCCTCACTTCCCTGTCAAACCTCCAATACAATCTAGTAACCATTACAAAGGATCGTTGCAGAAAGAAGGTCAAGTATAGTGTATAATGTGTGTGTTCATCCCCATCAAAAAAAAAAGCCACGCAAAGTGTGTGTGACCCACATTTTGGAAAAATGCATTACAAGAATTGCCAATCTTATGTTGACATTTCGTAGTAGTGAATTAAATACTCCACGTGGTTGTTGTATTTTGTTCGCCTATTGGTGCGCACTGTCCTTTTGCTTCAAGCAAGACGCGCGCTCTCTTTGTGGATTTGGTTTTGTTTTCCTTTTCCCCTCGTTATAATAACTCAAAGCAGAGAAGGTGATTTCAGTTGTTCGACACGCACTGTCTCTTGCTTCTTCGTCACACACACACACTTTTATTTTAATCCTTACAAGGTATATCTCTTTATTCCATCTTTTAGAGATCATAAAAGCTAAAAGGAAGTGGACGGAAATCAAAGTAGGATTGTACGCAAGTCATTGACGTAACCGCAGCTACTACCCCACTTCAGAGGTTAGTCAAACGAATCAAGCAGAGATATCTTGCTCTACTGCTCTCTCTCTTGAATTTTGGTTCAGAACTTGAAATTTTCGATCTGGCGGTATCTTCTCTGTACATCTTACACCGCTTTACAGCTCGTAACGATCTGGTTATTATACGTCAAACGCAATTTTTCACAGCAGAAAAAAAACCACATCCAGAGGAACCATCATCTCATCAATTTCTCTTCTATCAATAACGACAACTCACTGATTGTGACAAGTATTGATTGAATAAAAGCGAAAACTCAATATACTTCGCTCCTTTTCAAAATCGAGAAATCTCAAGGTACAACTTATTAGTCCTAAGGCTCACACCTCTGTATCATTCGTTCTTGTGTGGCAGTCTAATGTCTAAAAGCAACGGCTTTGTACGTGAGTATCCAACTATTTTCTGAGAGAAATTTCAATTTTGCTTCTAGTGCTAAATTGTCCTCTCTTTGTTGATCTGTTTCCCTCACAGCAATGGACGACCCGCTGAAAGTGATTAGAGTTACTGCCTCTGATGGTAAGAGTGGGGACCAGAGGGAGTTGAGCTACACTAATTGTAAAGTTATTGGAAATGGATCATTTGGTGTTGTGTTTCAAGCACGACTAGTTAGTGGGGGTAATGGAAATTTGGTAGAAGGAGCGGGATCAAGCCAAGACGCTGGAGCGGCCAGCGAAGCACCAAAGGAGAGTCAAGAAGATGTAGCCATTAAAAAGGTATTGCAAGACAAGCGGTTCAAGGTGAGTGAATGCAGCTGCAGAGGAAGTAGTATACAGTAATGTTCAATTACTCACCATGGGATGATCTGCAGAATCGGGAGCTACAAATAATGAGAATTGTGGCACACCCAAACGTCGTGGACTTAAGGGCATTCTTTTACTCAAATGGAGATCGAGTGAGTGTTTCACGATCATGCATCATAGTAACTTCTCCTGATGTCAATACTCTTGCTTGTGCTCCACAGAAAGACGAAGTGTTTTTGAATTTGGTGTTGGAATACGTACCAGAAACAGTCTACCGGGCATCGCGACACTATGCAAAACTCAAGCAAACAATGCCAATGCTACTCATCAAGCTGTACATGTATCAACTGCTGCGTAGTCTGGCTTATATTCACAGCATTGGTATTTGCCATCGAGATATCAAGCCACAGAATTTGCTATTAAATCCAACAACAGGTGTTCTTAAGCTTTGCGATTTTGGTTCGGCAAAAATTCTGATTCAAGGGGAGCCAAATGTCAGTTACATTTGCTCAAGGTACTACCGAGCGCCTGAGCTCATTTTTGGTGCTACCAATTACACTACATACATCGGTGAGTAGAGGGAGGGATAGCTGAAGTTCTGAATACCAGTAGATTAACGAGGATCACACCCCACAGACATTTGGTCTACTGGTTGTGTCATGGCTGAGCTGATGCAAGGTCAACCATTATTCCCTGGTGAGAGTGGTATTGATCAACTGGTGGAGATCATCAAGGTTCTGGGTACACCAACTCGAGAGCAGATTAAGACAATGAATCCAAATTATATGGAGCATAAGTTCCCTCAGATTCGACCTCATCCTTTTACAAAGGTCTTCAGACCAAGGACGCCCTCGGATGCAATTGATTTAATTGGAAGGCTACTCGAATATACGCCCACAGCAAGATTGACAGCAATCGAAGCATTATGCCACCCCTTCTTTGACGAATTGAGGACAGGAGATATGCACATGCCTAATGGAAGAGAAATGCCACTGTTGTTCAATTGGACAAAGGAAGGTGAGTAATTTACAAAAAAAAACACCCTTTGCTCAACAAACTGAACCACTTTGCTACATTTGACAGAACTCTCAATCCGACCTGATCTGATCCATCGATTGGTACCAAAGCACGCTGAAGCTGAGCTTCTCTCTAGGGGTATCGACGTCAACAATTTTACCCCAGTTCCATTGGAGTCATTACGGGTCACTCTGGACTAATGTTTTGATGGCAGCAAACAAAAAGGGTGATAATGGAAAGGGGTAAGAAAGGAAGCATAAATTGAGGAACAAAGGGGCTTGCTCGCAGAAGAAAAACAGAAGTGGCTTTGTGGACAGAGATTGCCGCCCTTTTCTGCTCCTGCTTATACAAGCATTCAACTTCAATCATCATTGCCGAGTAGGGCAAACAGTTCTCTTTCATATCCAGCCTCGCTTTATCATGCTCCACCTTGCCTTGTCCAACTGTTTTCAATTTGTTTCCTTGCGTTGTATTCAAGTGTAAATACGCAAAGGACTAGGGACCATTGTTCCATATCATGGCTCATGGGTTTCCTTATTCCTTTATTAGTTCACTATCACCTTTTATTCGTCTCTTTTTCCCCCCTACCACTTTTCCCAGCCTCTTCTCCCCCAATCCCCCCCCCCCCTTTTTTCTCCCACACCTTCAAAATTTCTCTATTCCAACTTCTAATTTCTTCCTAGCTCCTCTCATAACGGCAATCATCCGCTCGAGACATGTTCCACATCAATGAATGAAACCAATTAAGAAAGTAATACAAATCGTACTCTATTTTTGACTGTTTGAGCAGAGATAGCAGAAGCATTAATTATGTTCAATTTTTTATTGCTTTCCCAGGCCACTTGCATGCTCGGCCGCTGCTTGAATAGTTCGAGCTACTGTCGATCTAAGTCTACCATCTTCAAGATTCAGAAGTCCAGCGATCGTACATCCACCTGGTGCTGTGAGGAGGATGAAAGAGGAGACACATCAGGGAGGGTGTTTGCCTTCAGCCTTCTTCCATTGGTACTTACTAGTAACACTGTCTTTGATGGCTGCTGGATGCATGCCTGACTGAATGACCATCCTTGCCGCACCTTGCATGGCTGTTTTGAGGTGTAGTTAGCACCAATACGACTCTGGTACACTACTCTAAAACTCTCTCGACTCACTTTGAGCAGCCAACTCCAATGCTTCTTTCCTAGGCATTCCCATCATAACGGCGCCATCTACCATTGCTTCCAAAAAGACACAAGCAAAAGCTGGTCCACTACCTGCCAAGGCAGTAGCAACATCAAAGTGTTTCTCATCCAAAACTCTACATTTTCCAACTGCTGAAAAGATTGAGATTAATCTATTCCTAGACTGTTGAGAAGCTTCATCATTATGAGGAAGAGGAGTTAGAATTGTCATTCCTTCGCGAATCTGATAGTGAAAGTCAAAAAGTTTAACAATAAGTGGGAGTACTGAGAGGAAGGATTCAATCATCCTCTAGATTCGCACCTTTGCTGGAGTATTTGGCATGGCTCGAACCACTGTACTCTCTGGGTGTAACCATTGTTGAATACTTTTGATCTTTAATCCAGCACATATACTGCACACTAATTTGCCTTTTAAAGCATCCTTTATACCATCTTCTGCTAAAACATCCTTTACCATTTGTGGTTTACATGCCAAAATGATTACATCTGCCTTTTTGATAGCAGTCATATTATCACTTGCATATATTTCTACCTCATTTGAATAATGTTCAAATGTCTTTCGTAACCTCTTTGCCGATTCATTTCTTGATACGCAAGCAAGGAAATGAGAAGGCAATTGAATACTTTGTTGAGATGATGATGATGATGAATAATCACCTTCTCCAGAACCGTTTTGATTATCTTCAACTTCTAACAAGGATACAATGGAAGCAGACAGATCGTTGTTGATGCCATTGGCTGATGTTGAATTGCCTGAATTCAAAGCAGCAGAAGCCGCTCTCTTCACTTCGCTTGCTTTTTTGCTGTCCAATACACCCGATAGCACTGCTATACCCATTGTTCCACATCCGATAATAGCTAGTGTGTACCCTTTTTCCCCTTCTGACGTGGAGGATTGCTCCTTTGAAGAGCTGCTTTGCGAAGACATTGATTCGGTGGGAAGAAAGTGTGAGTCAATCAATCTCTCTTCTTTGACTTTTTGCTCAACTGAGAAATGATTTTTTTTTCTATCCCGACTCCCGCGTAACTTTTTTTTATAACGCATTTAAAGATCTTCTTCCCTAAGCAACTTTCTTTGGCCCTTGACTTCTTCATCCATAACTCTCCTCAACCAGCATAGAGAAGCACATAGATGGATGACACAATCGAGCTAGTAGCACGTCATTGTGCAAAACAGCTAGGTGAGTAGAAAATGATTGACACTTTTATCATCTCGGTCATCTAAAATACTTTCCCCATTTGAACTTTCTTTTTAGATACATTTCAGCGATGTATCTTGGCCAATCAGAGCAATCATGGCGCCTGTGAACAATATAGACAAGAGCTTAGTATTTGTGCAGCAGAATCGGTACCTCTTCTATCGACAGTGAAAAGGAGATGTCAAGTTCAATTGCAAGCATACGACTTGTGTTTAAAGCAAGGTCAAAATGACAATGATGAACAAATCACAGCAAGATGTACACCAGCTCTTCGAAATTTACATATGTGCACCGAAGCAGTAAAGAGAGAAGAGATGGGTAGTAGAAGTGGAACGAATTCGTTTGATATAGGTATAAAAAATGTTAAATAGTAGTAGTGGCAAGTATAGTACAGTTTGATAGAAGAGTAATTGTATTATAGTACAAAATTGCGTTTAAATTTCTTCTCATTTACGTTGCTACACGACCCTGAGGACGACTTTTGTAGAACCAATCGACCATTCTCCATTGAGAGTGGAGTACTTGGTATCTAAGCCAAGGATATAACAATTCTTCGCTCTTTTGCCAATCTTCAAGTTCGTTGAGACTTGGAGGCTTTCCAGAAGAAAAGAGATAATAGAACAGCGTGGCTGTCACCACTCCTATGACGATGACAAGACCTACTTGACTTTGATCCAAAATTGATTTGTATTTATTCACAAGCTTGCTTCCTTCCGATTTTGTATCATCAAACACACGAGAAGAGGATGTCGGGGAGGAAGGGACCCTAGCGAACAGCCTCTGGATTAAGGTGAAACATCGATTACTGGCTCTCACTATTATGCTTGACATTGTATCAAAATCACTAGCGAATTCTTCTACAGATGTTCCATGTATTTTCTCAAGCTCTTTCAGGCTCTCCTCCATAACTGTACATCGTTTTCCAGTCTGATTTATAAGTCTTAGATAGCCATGGTGCATAATCTGAATGTCAACAACTTTATCACAAGCAATAATGTTAAAATCTTCTTTACTTTCATTGTGTAGTCGAGGATGCAATCGGTCGGTCACTTGCTTTTCAAGAGCTGCTTCATTGTACGTTGGCGGAGCATGTAGAATGATTGTTCCAGAGGACTGATCTCCATCCTTTGATATTCTAGATTTGCGAATCCTTTTAATATATTCATAGACTGTATCGGTGCTGCGATCACCTTCATCATCGTCATTTGGATCATGGCTTTCTTCGTCATCCACCATTTCTTGCAAATTTTCAGTGCTTGTAACTTGCCTCGCCAATTCAGCTCCCAATCTCTTGGACAAGGTTCCACTGTCTACCTCACTTCCCTTTCCCCTTGCACCAAGCAAAGTACTACCTCTCCGCAATTCCTCAAGTTCAGCACCTAATCTTTCAAGTTGTTCCTTAAGCACTCGATTTTCTCTCTCTTCTTCTTGCATCTTGCTTGCCTCTGCTTCAATGTCATCGATTTTAGCACGTAACAGACGCACCGTTCCTCGATATTTTTCCCGATCTTGATCCCACAATCGGGAATTTTCAATGTAGATTCTTTCTTCTCCTTTGAATCTTTGTAAATCTTCCTGAACCTCGGCTATCTTAAATCGAAGTCTCTCAGTTTCAACTACTTGATCGTCAAAGTCACTCTTTGCCTTTGCCAAGTGTTCTTTAGTCACCTGAAGCATCATTTCAGTCTTTGTAAGGTCAGCTTCTAAACTGGCAATCGTATCAAGGTGACCATGTTCACGTATTTTACTCTCTTTCTCTTCCCGCTTCTTTGCACTAACAATGGCTCTACTTTCTTCCAAATCCTCTTGTAGTCTAGCAATAAAACTCTCATGCTCCTGTTGAACGCTATCATGTTGACGTTCCTTTTCCGCCAATTGTCTTTGTGCTACTTCCAATCGAGCACGGATAATGCTTGCTTCATCATGAGCCATCATGGTCTCGTCACCTGCTTCACCGTCTAAATGACCTTTTCGACCAGCTGCACTACTTCTGCGACTTGTATGGCCTGCTTCAAGACTCGGAGACGATGGAGATCCATAGTAGTCGGCACTGTAGGTAGGAGAAATTGCACTGAAGGTATGATAGCTTGTCTCATCCAGACCAGGACTTGCAGCTCTGCTTGACGAAATACGAGGTACTGTTGCGACGCTGGCACTCTTTGGAATTGGACTTGACAGAGCATCACTCGACAAGTGATCCCACTTTTCACTGTACGGTTCTTGTGGCTCTCCACTAAGTGAATCTCTAGCTCGAGGAAAAACGAATCCACTAGAAGCTGATGATGCACTTCTAGGAATTCGATTACTGTTTGACTCATTGCGAAGTTCTGGTTGGGATGACAATCTCTGCCTTGCACGTCGATGTGGTGACGCAGAAGAGGGAGTTCCTATTCCTAGTTGGCTCTGATGACTCGTAGAAGAAGGCATAGAATACACGTCTTCTTGATCGAAGTAGTCACTCTGAGTACTGCTAATGTCGCTCACCCTACGATTACGATCCCTTTTAAGTAGAGCAGGGGGACGTGGACGAGGATTTGCCCACGAGCTAGGGGGTCCCTTTGCCTTGCCTTTGCCTTTCAAAACGTCCTTATCAATACCTTCTCCACTTCCTTTTCTGTCCCGATTAGCTTTGAGAAGGGAAGTAGAAGCACGTCGAGTATGAGGAGGAGGAGCTGAGGGATCAGAAGTGGTTTTACTTCGAGAAATTGGGAGTGTAACATTGGTAGAGTTATGCGATCTGTTCGCATCCTTCTTATTAGCAATCCCAAGTGTACCCCTCTCGCTTTGGGAGCGAGGGAAATTAAAGTGCCGCAATGCTACTTCAGATTGACTGCTTGTAGTTTCTGTTTCCTCTAGGTGCCCTTCAGAATGAGTGGTAGAGTCCTTCGATGAAAAGCTGGTATCTGAATTTGACGTAGATACATTCGAATTTCGACGCTTTCCATCAATCATCTCTTCCTTCCAAATTTCATAATTCTCACTTGAGTTCTGTTCTATCTCTTCGGCGACCTGTTGCACTCCTTCTTTAGACTTATTGAGTGCAGAGATCATGTCCCTTACTTGATCCGGCTCCAAAAACATATCTGGATTCGATAGTGAATAGCCCTCTAAAACAGGCATCGCATCCTCATTGAGGAGTGTTTGACCTGTCTGAATCTCATACTCGCCGAGTAGCTTGGGCAGGTATTTGATAGGAATAGAATTGTGCAATGTCCCTTTCTCATCAATAGATGCATAGTGTTGTGATGATGATTCAGGAGACAATTTATGCCAAATATTGAGAAGAATGCTTGTATCTAATTCGCCTGCATTCTGTGATCCATCACTCCCAAGAGACTGAACACCACAAGTCAGCAGATATGTAAATTTTACTAAACTCCTTTTCTTTGACTTACTTGTCGATCCTCTTCATCTGTACTATTGGTGATGCTTTCGATGATGCTTAGGGGACGTCCAAAAGAGGTAGGTTCCTCCACCCCTTTCCCAGCCACTGACGGTGAGTCGCATCCCCGGAAAGGAGACGAACCCTCCATTCTTGTGGAGTGTGAGCAACCTTTTGCAGGAATTGCCAAGCCCCAATCAAGCTATATAAAAGATTCAGAAAGAGGGAGAAGTATCTATGAAGTTTCTCTGAAAAGCACTGAGCGCGTTTAGAGCTTTATACAACTGAGACGTGAATAATTTTAAAGTAGGAGAACAACAATCAAACATCGATCAAGTTTGATATTCCGGCGTCCTTGCTACTCCTATTACACGGACCTCCTGTCATTACCGCTGAAGTGAAATACGCCTACTTAGTGACCGAATAGGATAGGAGCTAATGTTCATCTCATACTTGGACACAATTTCGACAAAGGTGTCACATTGAGTCGGCTTAAAGTTGCAAATAGAAAGTATGCCATTCAGAACAACAGCTCCTTAAGGGCTTTAAGAGCAACCTTATCCCATAGAAACATCTCCTTACGGAGCTGTTTAATATGATCAGTCTAAGATTGCCTTAAGATGAGGATCATGGAGCTCTTTGAGAGTTCTCCTTCCTTCGTTTGAGTGGGCCGTGCCTTTAGATGCTTAATTCGATGTGTTAGTCTGCCACACCAAATTTGATTTCGCGCGTTGTCTCTTCGACTTTTGCCAAGCATCTTTCTTACTCTTTTAATCAATCTCTTCGTCGATTAGCGGAATGGATCCATGGGCAGATTCGTCTTCCAGCTGGGTTGCCACAGAAGAGAAAAGCCCGACTTCGTATCGTAGAACATCAAGTGGGCAAATCAATTACAAAGAAGGTCCAGTAGATCCTTGGGCGGAAAATTCAGCTTCCTCATCTATCCCTGTCGTCTCCTCCCATGACCGCAACGATACTGCTTCGGATAAAGAATCACCAAGACAAGAAAGATCAGCTTCTGTGGGAGATTTCGATCCTTGGGGAGGTAATACTGTCCCTATTGCTCCGTTGTCTTCCGCTTACGCTCGAAGAGATTCAGAGAAAGTATTACCTGAGACATCTGCCTCTGGGTGGATTGGCTCAACGATTGAAGCAGCAGCTCCTGAAAGTCCTTCCCTAAAAGTATCACATAAGATATCTTTTGAGCAGCCTGAAAAATATGGTGTGGAAGATACAGTGCTTCCAGATGAAGACGATCCATGGGGTTCAGGAGCAGCTGCCAGGAGAATAAAACTGCAAGAAGAAGCTGAAGCAGTGAGTTGAAATTTGCGGGTGATGCTTAAAACATATTATACTGACAAAGAATTTTTTTTATTTTTCAGGCTGCTCAGCGAATGGAGATATTACGGTTGCAGGAAGAGGCGAAAGGGAAAGACTTTGATGAGGAAGGTAAAGCTGTAGAGAAGAAAGAGGCGGAAGAAGATAAGAGTAAGAAGGTAGAATCAAGTGAACCGCAGGCTGAAGCAACATCAAATACTACTACCCCAGTTGCTTCTGGATGGAGGTCGATATTCAATAGAGGCGCTACGAAGGCTACAGGAGAAGAAGGAACCGAAAGTAAGGAAGTATCAAAAATTGATACAGATGTAGGGAGAAAAAGCACAGACTCTAAAGAATCACCTCGATCTTCTACCGCGACTGCTACACCAAGGTTATGGCAAGCACCGTCTTTACTCGGTGGTCACAATCGCACAACATCGTCGAACAGCCGAAGCAGTATCACAAAAGAGCCTTCAGGTACTTCTACACCGATAGCATCGACATCTCAAGGGCCAGGATGGGAAGTAACTACCAAGAAGCAGCAACCTGCTGGAGGGGGTTTGATCCAAAGTTTATTTGGTGCAGCGAATAAGAGCTCGGGAGAAGATATTTCAATAGGTAAAAAGGAGAAAAATTCAGTTCTCAATCGCCTTGGAAGAGGACTTCAGCCTCCTCCTGTAGTATCTGCTGACGACGAAGAAGACGAATCATATGAAGCAGAAGACACTGGTATAGAATGGGAATCCGGCAATATCTTCGATAGCAACGAATCTAAGAGCAAACCAAGAGATCTCTTATCTGATGATGCCGAGTCTACACAGACAGAGTCTACAGTAGGTAAATTGCTAGGAAAGTTGCGAGGTGCTGCTCCACAGGAGAAGATAAAGACAGGTGCTATGACGGCTGACGATTTATCATGGTTGGATGGTGTGAGCGGGAATGGAGAAGCCCAAAAGAAGGGAGAAAATGCAAAGCCAACCTCCACTGATGAAGATTGGCTGGCATTTATGAATCAACAGCCAATTGCAGTCGATTCCATCTCGATTACGCCCAGTCAGAATTCTACATTGACTAGGTCTGCAAGTGATAAATACAAGATTTCGAGTACTTCAAAAGGAAGCATAAATGGCAAGGTTCCGCCGCTTGTACCTCCTCCTGCTACTCAAGTTGGATCAGCTACAAGCAAAGTAGGCCCTTCACCTTTTTCATTCCGAGGACCAGGACAGAAATCATCAACATTGACTTCTTCTCCTTCTAATTTAACTTTTTCTAAAGCGTCAGGCACTTTTGACGCATTTAGTGATTTCGAAGATGGACCTTCAAGCAGTCTTAGTCCAAATCCTGAAGAAGAATATCGAGATGAAACGACAGAGAATAATACTTCTCTTTTAAAAAGCACAGCATCGAGACCAGGACAAGATCGCAAAGGGAGTAGCTTCTTGAGAGGCTTTCAGGGTAAACCTCGCAAGGGTCAGTACGATTATGATGAAGATGAAAGTGAGAGCCATGAAGATAGCTGGACAGCATTTCGTGATGAACCAAGTCGACAATCAAACGATAGAACATCAATTGCACCAGTGAAAGCTATTCCTTCCCCTCCCCCTCTCAATGCAGTACAGAATATCGGACTAGGTCGAACAAGCTCCACAACTTCACGTACTTCCACACCGACCAGTGCAACAATCTCACCACCACCACAATACATACCATCTCAATCACAGGCTTGGAATAGGCATGCTCCTCTTTTACCACCTCCTGGCAGTACCAATAGAAGCATCTCGAACGCAAATCCAGTAATGCAGCAGACTTCTCAAATTGCACTCTCCTCTAATTTACAACCAATTGCTAAGCCAAAGACACTCAGTCAAGGCAAGACACTGACAAGCGATGATTTGAGCTTTTTTGAAAACCTGTAATTCCAATATCATTGTGTATACCTTAGATCTGAGGCAATACAGCATCAGTATGATGAATTATCGAAAAGGGAAATCAGAATATTATAAGCGTAAACTGCACGGACCTGCATTTTATGCAAGGGTATAAATTTTTGACACTCTCTCTTTCTTCCTTTTATAACCTTTAGATTTCCTGCACACTGATACGACTTAAGTAAAACTTGATAATTGGTGGCTCCGATGATTACAGTGAGCTGGACGTTACCATGACACTTTACACTAGTTATTTCACTCCATCTTCTCCCTTTTTTCAATCGCATACACACTCTGATCGATTACACCACCTTCGAAATCGATCCTTTGTCAATCATTCTCCTTCGACTTCTTATCAACGATCTTCTCACTTTACCGATGAAATTCTAAGTAGACTTGATCAAATCGATGTATTGGGAGGAGTTGATTCTCATGGTAGTCAAATCGGTCATGATGGTTGCGTAAAGTGAGTGAATTACCGACACATGTAGTAGATTAGCTAATCTTTTAAACAATGTAATAGTGCTCTTGCCTGGTCTCAGAGTGGCCATTGTCTAGCTACTGGTAGTGATGATAGATCAGTGATATTGTGGAAGCTTGGTAGCAGTGATCTGCATGCTCGTTCAGTGCAGAATACTCCCGGAGAGGGACCCAGATCATTTCCTATACTAGATCTCGCTCAAGCCGAAGTCATTCAAACTGTGAGTGTAGGCTAGAAAGCGTAATAAAGCTGTCAAATACTAATAAATTATGTCCACTCCAATGTCTGAAATTCCTACTACTTTCAGGGTCATAGAGCAAACAGTGAGTCTACTACAAATTGAGTGTCTCAATTAAATTTCTTCTTGTTAATCTCAAATTACCTGTTTTTTCACTCAGTCTTCAACGTCAAGTGGGCACCTAATTGCTCAGATCGTCGACTTTTCACTTGTGCTGGTGATTGTCAGATCCGAGTATTTGACTTGAGTAGATCAGGCACATCTACAAATATGCAGCTTGCCAGCGGAAAGGAATTTGAGCTTTGGGATCAGAAGAGTGGAGCATGTATTCGAGTATTGAAGTGTCACTCTAGTAGAGCAAAGAAGATTAGCACAGAAAATAGTCCAGACGTATTTTTGACTGCAGCTGAAGATGGAGAGGTTAGACAGACTGACCTTAGAGTACCAGTGAGTATGTATTTGTCTTGTCATTGAATCAGCCAGCTTACCTATAATACTCGCAGCACGCCTGTTCTCGATCACGAGGCTATGGGCAAGGATGTCCTCGACCACTGATGCAATTTCAAATGGAACTATATTCTATGTCACTCTCAAAGCTAGAGCCGTGGTTGTTTGCTGTGGCAGGAACTAGCGACAAAGTATATCTACAAGATCGTAGAATGATACCTCGACTGCTTAAAAATGAATGGGGTTCTTTTATCGATGAAGAAACAGCCTCTCTGACTCACTGTGTTCGTCGATTTGCTCGTGAATCCAAGGAGGAGAAAAGTGATGGAGGTAGAACAAGGAGACGTTTCGAGAGAGCCCATGTTACTGCTGTCAAGATATCGGAAGCGAATGGTAGAGATGTAAGTGGCTTTTTTTCTTAGAGTACCAAATCTGACACAATCTCCCAATTCTTTCTTCCTCAAGCTGATTGCGAGTTACTCTGGCGATGGAGTTCATCGCTTTGATATTAAAGGTGAAACAGGCAGGGCCAAGAAAAATGAAGAAAGTGCGACAATGTTACCTAGTAATAAGAAGAGAAAGACGACTAGTGGTAGTGTGACACCTCAAAACAAGCCATCAGTGACTCAAAGAAAGAATTTAAATTATATTCGACAAAAAACGATTGAATGCCTATTTGAGTATGATTCTGATAGTCTAACCAAGAAGACTTTCTCATTAATCAAGTATGATCTAGATCACTTGGCTGAGGTAGTAGTTCAATCTTCACCACAGTCTACTGCTTGGTTATCATCTGAACATTCTGTCATTGCACTTTGTAATGTTTTAGTGTACATTAAAAGTATTACTTTGGGACACTCAGAATCAGTGGACTTGAGCTTAGAGTTGTACAAGGCAGAATTAGAAAATAAAATGTTGGGTGACGAAAAACAAGTATTCGTATCTCTAATAGAAGAATTGGATGAAGCAAACAAGTGGAAAGCATATAGTGAAGAATTGAAGATAAGAACTTTACTCTGGGATAGGGCGGAAGAGTACATCAAGAGTTGGTGGGCTAACTTGTCGGTTGAGAGAGGTGTAAGGGAAAGAGAAGCAGGAGAGAAGGATGTAGAGGATCAAGATGTGGTTCCAACAAGCCTTGGAGAGTCTAGTCATACATTGGTAGAAGAACAGTCAATGTCTAGTAGTGATGAAGACGACATGGAAATTGATGAGTCATTGATACAAAGACTCAGAGAGATGCAAGAGAATGAGGATGAAATGAATGAGGATCAAATGAATGAGGATTCAGACATGGAAAATGATGAGGAAGAAGAGGAAGATGATGATGATGAAGAAGGAGAAATGAGCCCCAACTTTCCTGAAAGTGATGACTCTGGCAATGAAGATACAGATCGACATGGTATCTCTGGTGGTACCTCTCCCATTGTCTATTCTACAGGCTATTACAGCGGTCATGCCAATAATGAAACTGTCAAGGATTGTGGTTATTTGGGATCAAATGACGAATATATTTGGAGTGGTTCCGATTGTGGTCACTTTTTTATTTGGACAAATGATGAAAAATGCGAATTAAAAGGAGTTTGGAAAGGTGATGGAAGTGTGGTTAATGTTTTAACACAACATCCTACTTTACCAATATGCGCAGTCAGTGGAATTGATGAAACTGTTAAAATCTTTGGTCCAGTCAGTCAAGGTTCAAGGCGCATAGCTGATGCTTTTAATCGTAGAGAAGAGATTATGCGACAAAATCAAAGACAAGAGATGTGAGTGTGACTTTTTATTTCCCCCCCCCTTCTCTCTTTTCTCTTCCATTTTTTTTTTCCATTAGAGCGGTGTCGCTGACAATGAAACCTTTTTCACAGTATTGGATTAAGCTCTCGAAGTATCATGCGTCTATTTGCACAACATATAGAGAATCCTAATGCTATCAATAGACGTATAAATGCTGAGGGAGAAGAGGAAGACTGTGTCATCATGTAGCCCCCCCAATAATTGGATCTATTTTTCATTTTATTCTTTCTTTTTCCATCTCTCAATTGTATACTAAATCTTATCTACAGATTCTAAATCTGATATTGTCAGGTTTTTTTCCATTCTGATCGATATCTCTAGACCAAGACGGAAGATTTTTACCATAAGCTTCTAAAAACGCCTAATTTATTCTTAAATATTTTATTTTTTTACTTTTTTGGAAGGGCTTGGCAAAGTTTTCCGTGATATTGAATATGTCTTGGCACTGTCAAAAGGGGGATTCAGCGTGACTGTGCATAGCGTAAATTTATTTTCTTTTTTTGTTTTTTAATTAGTTTTAAGGATTTTCGTCATTGATTAAAGAAAAGTTCAATTTTTCACTTTCCTCTCCCCATGTCACGGTGAATTTTGTTGCTTCTAAATTGTCTATGGTATTGCTATTATTATTATTATTATTATTGTTGTTGTTGATGAGATTTTGCATTAGAACACCGAAATCTCGCAAGTCCATCATACTCTTCTACTTTGTCTTTACCGCATCTTGTTAAATTGGATTTTCGTAACTATACATCATTTCCTGTTCCTGCAATCTCTCTTATCTTGAGTTTATTTTTATTAAAATTTTTTTCAACGGGCGGAAGGTCATGAATGCTCAATTTTCATCACTCTTCTAAAATCCAATGCCAAGACATATTGGAGAGAGAGAGAGAGATGAAAGAGCAAAAAAAAAAGGAATGCGTGGAAATGTGTACGCACTAAAATAACATCTTTGGAAGATGATGAAAGTAGAATTAAAATGATAAGAAGTTATATGAATGCTACTCTTATAACTCCTATAAAGAGGCAGAAACTCACAAAAAATTGTTGAGATTCTCCTTAATCCCCTTGTTTTACTCTTCAACATCTTTTTCCAACCCCCCCCCCCCCTTTACAATAATGAGTTCTTCTGAAACTCTAACATTAGCCAATAGTCAAAAATCTTCAAAATTTAAAGATGAAAGTCAAATAGAATCTGGTAAATCTACAATTGCAGATACAGCAAATATTTTATTTGAAAAGAATAATGCAAGATATATTGATTGGGAAGATAATGATCCTCATCATCCATTCAATTGGAGTTTGCGTGAGTGATATCTCCAAATGAAAGAAAAAAAAAAATAAGAATCTATTATTTTTTACTGACAGCTACCCAATCCAATCTCACCTTCCTTGTAGGCACTCGATGGTTTTGCGCTTTTGTTGCCTTTCTTTTTAATAGTTCAACTGCTATGAATGCCACTGGGTATGTAGCAGGTGAAGATGTTGGTTCAATGGAATTGAATACGTCTCCAACAATATGGATGACTGGTACAACAGCGGTGAGTTTGTCCCCCTTTTTTTCTTCTTCTCATTCTATTATGTTGAGTGACTCACGCTTTCTCCTTCTTTTTTTTTTTCTCAAATATTATAGTACATGGTTCCTGTAGCCATTACTCCCCTGATTCTCGCTCCTCTTAGTGAGAAATATGGCAGGAGGCCACTTTATTTGATTGCTATTTGCATTTATACGTAAGTGTGCAAAGAGCATTGAGAAATGTAATCCAAACACAGCTAAATTAGTAAACGTTTTATTTTTTATTTTTTTTAGCCTCATGTTTATACCTCAAGCACTTGCACCAAACATGGCTGCCATTATTTGCTCTCGTATTGTTCAAGGTTGTGCTGGTAGTGTTGGAAATACAATGGTAGCAGGTTCAGTAGCAGACATGTTTCCAAAGGAAAAGCGTAGTCTTCCTATGGCAGCTTTTGTCTTTGTAGTCTTGTGAGTAGTAGTCCCTTTGTTCATACTCCTGATAGTGTAGTCATTTTGCTGAACATGCCTCTTCTTTTTTTTTCCTTTCATTCAGTTTGAGTCAGGCTGTAAGCTCTACCGCTTCTGCTTGGACAGTAGCAAATACTTCTCTAGGATGGCGATGGATGTGAGTGCAAAATTAAAGTAGAGATGCTCTACATGAACCTTGTTGTCTTATATATATATATATATATATATATATATATATATACTGTTTCCTTGGAATGCAGCTTCTGGTGGCAAGGAGCTATCGCACTAGGTTCATTCTTCTTGATGTTGTTCTTTCTCAAGGAATCTCGTGCTTCGGTACTTCTTACAAAGCGTGCAAAAGTTCTCACCAAAGAAACTGGTGTATCCTATCGTACAGAAGATCAAGATTTAGCTCATAATATTGTGAAAATGGCTGCTCAAAATCTTACTAGACCGATTCTTTTCTTCGTTACGGAACCTATTATTGCCTTTTTAGCATTATGGATTGGGTGAGTTCATGTGGTATTTTTTTTTTCTTGGTTAATCTTTTGTGCTTTTTGCCCCTTTTGGCTTACTCGTATATCATTTGAATGCTTCATTCAGCTTCTTATGGGGCGTTGTATTTCTCTCCCTCAATGGTGTTTCTGATACATTCCAAGTTTACGGCTGGTCTCCACCTCAAAAGAGTACTGTTCTGTTGACAATCGGGGTAGGTGCAGCCATTGGATTCCTTTCCAATCTTCATCAGATGCGCATTTATGAAAAAGCAACACTGAAAAGTAAGACTGGAAAAGCACAACCTGAAGCGCGCTTATTCTGTAAGTTTAAATCAACTTTGCATCATTCTGACTGGCTTTCACTGACATTGTTAGCACTACTCCAGGGTCGATGCCTGCTTCTATCCTTACTGCTGTTGGTCTCTTTTGGTATGGTTGGGGAGCTCAAGCTCATGTTCATCCAGTCGTTCCTATTCTTGGTCTAATTTCCTTTTCTTGGGGTACATACATCATTTATCTTGCCACTCTCAACTACATAGCTGACAGTTATGAAACATATGCTTCAAGTGGTGTGGCATGTCAAGCCCTTTTGAGAAATATACTTGGTGGAACAGTGAGTCGTCGTCGTCGTCTTGGCAGGTCTACAATGTTGAAAAGGGCAAAGCCTGACTGTTTCCAAATCTCTCTTTCCGTATAGTTTCCTCTATTTGCACATGGAATGTATCGAAATGTTACTCCACCAATAGCTAGTAGTATACTAGGAGCTATTGCAGCTTTCCTTGGTATAGCACCTTTTATCCTCTACTTTTACGGACCAGTGATGAGAAAAAATAGTAGAGCAGCTTCTCGATTGGCTAGAGAAGAAGCAGAAAAGGAGAAAGGTCAATCTTGTGTCAAGTCATGATCAAAATACACCCCTCTCTCTCTCTCTCTCTCTCTCTCTCTCTCTCTCTCTCTCTCTCTCTCTCTCTCTCTTCTCTCTCCTCTCCTTTCTATCATTTTCCATTCTTTTATTTTCCCCCTTCAGCTCTGCATATATTAGCATAATCTCAGTACTGCATACACTTGCACGAATGGTAGACCTTTCAATCTAAAAGATATTGTCCCGTCGAATTTGTTTGTAACAAAGCGTACTGCATTGATATCAATATATGACCTTGGCTAGATGGTAGTCATGATTATGTATAGATAGTAGTCTTCACGCGCCCAACGAAGCTCCGAGCTGCAGCGCGTCAACAATTTAAACTTTCTAGATTAAACAATGAAGAAAAATAGGGGTTGCTCCAAAAATTGCTTCTTAAGGGGGCTTGTCAATGTTAAGACAGCTTACCTTTTTTCCCTTCACACAACTCCCTTTAACGACCATACTAACGACCCTTTCTCCTTACGACTATCGAACTTTTTATTTAACGATCTTAATACCCTCCCCACTAATCAGATACCCCATTATACCAATAAATCAGCCTATTCTCTTCACTTCACTTATCAAATCATCATGGGTATCGTCTTTTCTTGTCTTGCCAGCTCCTGTATGCTCATTGGTGAGCTCACATCAACTCTATTTTTAGCTATTGGTGAAGTTGGATCTCTATTAGCAAGGGGTCTATTCGGTCTTATTGTTGGAATATGCGATGTTTTGGCTGCCTGTATGTGCTGCTGTCAAGTACCATTTTCTGAAAGACCAGATCGTGATGGTTACACCTACACTACCTTGGCAAGCAAAAACGTATTAGTAAACAAAACCAAATTCTCCAATGCTTCCTTTGCTGCTCTTCCCAAGAGCACTAGCGGTGTTGACGTTGATGAAAGCAAAGTGTCATCAGAATCAACTGATGAGAAGCTTGCCGATCTGGCCACTCCAGCTACTGAGCAGCTTGTTACCGAAGTAAAGGAGGACAAATCTGCTCTCAAAGCCAAGAGGGCAGAAGAAAAGAAAGCTGAAAAGCTAGCTGCAAGTGAAAGTAAGAAACAGAAAAAGGCGGATGAGGTGAGTGAGATCCTAGAGAGGATATTGGCGTGGTGGTAGAATTACTGAGTCAAATAAACTTCAACATTCTAGGCTGCTGCTAAGATAGCAAGAAGGCAAGCCAAGAAGAACAAGGGAAAGATTGAAGAAGCCAAGGAAGAAGAAGCTGCTGCTCCTACAGAGCCAGAAGTTGAAGTATTTGCGCCAGCTTCTGTCAAAGCCGGACTTGCAACACCTTCCCCTACCTCAGCTGGTTGGTTTGCCGGCTGGTTCAGTGCGGCTCCAGCTGCTGCACCTGAAGAGGAGAAGAGAGTCTAATCTACTCCATATCTCCACATTGTCTTTCCTACCTCTTCCATTTCATTGCTTCCTGGATGATATAATCATTCTGCTACCCCCTTCTTTTGTGGATTGCCCCCGTTCTAACACCCCACGATTCACACCCTAGCTACTGTTCTATTCGCAGAAATAATATAGTATTGACATCACATCGTTAAGCAGATCTAATCTTTCTTGAGTTCTCGGCGAATTACAACGCATGCTCCATCTTGATATTCGTCTTCTCCTCCTAGAGCTTCTACAGCTCCCAAAGCAGCTAAATCGACTGATGATGCCGAGCCTTGTACAGCTGATTTTCCCTCTTCAACTGGTGTTCTAACTACAAACATCTCCAATCCATCACCAACTTCAATATGTCTCTCAGTTGCACCTGTAAAACCGTCCATGACGATTCGTAGTACTTGATCCAATTGCATTGTACCTGGTTCAGGAATTGGTCTTGCTGGTGTTGCTAGCTGATTCTTGAACATAACCTATGAGGCCATGGAAGGAGGTGGGTGTCAATATCATTACTTTTAGAAGGGATAACATACGCACCTGACTATCTAGAAAAGGCTGCAACAGACTTTGAGCAGCTCCTGCCGCACGACAGAATTCCCTCTCGTAGCTTCCAACTGGATCAAAACTGTACACTGCTCCCTTTCCGTCTTCATCTAAACCACCGAGTATATTATATACGTAAAATGGAAAGAATCTCTTGCCATATAAAATTGTAGAGATCATTCTTGCAATTCCTTGTAGTGGCATACTTGAACCATGAGCATGTCGATACAATTCTAACCTAGATTTAATCCTTGACACAAGTGCTTCAGCATCTGCTGCGAACCCATTAGTAGCTAGTGTTGCTCGATCCGTTCTATTAAAGAAAGAAAGAAAGAAAAAAAAAAAAGGGGGAAAAGCGGGATATTCAGGGGGAAAAGCGGGATATTAAGTAGATATTGACAATCAAGCTTGAACGTAGAGTAAGAAAACTTACAGTCGAAAGACTTTTGGTTTATATCTTGTCTGAATATTGTATCCCTCACTCTGTCTTGTATCACCAGCAATTACGCAAAAGTCTGATCCTGCAATTGCCATAATAGAACCTCCATTGTCGGTATATGGATTAAAGGAATGCGACTTGATACCATGACTAGTAGGTATAGAAGACATGCTTGGTGGCATAGGCTGAGTTAATGAGACCACCATATTCGTACGATATCAGATGAGTGAAAAGGTAATATTGTATCCTACACTTAGCTGCAGCAAAAGGAAGGCAATTACGCGGCATATGGAACGACGCACGGATGGTATATGCTCACGTGATAATATGCGCGTTTCGATCATTATGTGCATGAATAAGGTGGATAATGACTCTCTCCCTCCAGACCATTACAAACTCAACAATTAAGGTACATGCTTCAAATCTGACATGGGATTACTAAGGATATCATTTATGCGCTGTTTATACATTATTGTTTCTTGTCGTAGGCAAATTAGACGAAATGGTAAATGGTATAGCCAAAGGATAATGATAAGCGGTGACTAGTAAATGGGGAGACATTGTAGAGTGTAGGGGGTTTTATATATATATATATATGTAAGTGCAAGGAGGTATTACTTTGCATTTTGTGACATCATATTCTTGCGTTGTTCATTTCTCAATTGAGCTCTTGCCTCTGATAATTCTCCAGTAAGGGAAGTGAGTTCATCAAGTAAATCAATCCTCTGCCTTGATTCAACTCCTTTAACATATTCAAGTTCTTTTCGATTGTCTTCTAATTCCTTTAGTAAATCTTCTTGAGCTTCTAGTGAACGACTTAAAGAGGTTGGAGGAGTAGCTGATGATTCTCTATTCTTTGCTTGTATCAAAGCAATTTCCAATTCTCGAACTCTATTTCGAAGTTGAATAGGATCCATTCCCAAAGTCATTGTCCTAGGAGGGAAATTGGTCGTACTAGGTGAATTACTTTGTGATGTAGTCGTCGTCATGGTAGCAGCAGTCGTATTGGCAGTCGTCATTGCTCGAGTTGGAGTAGATTTGTGCGAAGTTAGAGAGGAGCTAGCAGTAAAAGATAGACTATTAGTAGCCGGTGAAATTGAAAGTGGTTGAGGTCGAATTCGATATCTAGGAACAGCAATACTGGCCAAACTTGAACTTTGTGATGGTCCACTAACATGAACAGCAGGTCCACCTAAGCTCCAAATACTATTGTTACTACTAGATGAATTACCACCGATATCAGCAATGCTCTTGACACTTAATGACCTACGTAATTCATTGACTGTGCTTTGCAATTTCCTTTCTCTAGCTACTTGCGTTGCCTTGCCTCTTCTCAAATCTTCAAGAGCATTTTTTAATTCTTCACATTTTACTTCCATATGAACCACTTCTTGTTCAAAATCTTCTCTTTTAGCTTCGCAAATTAGTGTTCGATCAACTAATCTTGAACTTACATGGACCAATGCATGACTTCTCTGAATTACTTCTTGACATAGATCCTCAACGTCATCAAATGTCTTGGTGGACTTTTGAGTATGATTAACGTAAAGGTCTTCCTGAATCTTGTGTAAATTAGTGCACTTTGGATCAAGGTTGGGCAGAATAGCAAATAAGGTTTGAATGGCGTTACTAAAAAGTTGTACAGATTGAGTATCAACTAAAGAATCGCCAAGACCTGCAACTTTGATCGGGGGTGAATTTGGATGTTCTTTCATACCAGCTTGTAGTCTAGCTTCAGCCAATTCTTCCTCCAATGCTGCACTCTTCTTTTCCATCAGCGCTAATCTAGCTTCTGCCTCCGAGCTTGTGTTGGCACCGAGGAAGCTTCCACTTCTTAGTCTTGGTGATCGATAGCTACTTAACCTTGCGCTTGCAACACTAATCGTGCTCTGTCTTTGCAAGGCAGCCAAACTCCTCTTTGCACTTTCAGCTTCATTTTTCCAGCTTTCCAATTGTTGCTCTGTTGATTCCAATTGTGCTTCCAAGGCTTGTAATGAAGGATTACCATCATATCCTCGTCCATTTCTACCCCTATGAAGTTCATCTTCCATGTCACCTATATGTGTTGCAATACTATCAATTAGTTCATCAATATCTTGACCAGCTGTCTTTTCCTTCTTTACGGCACCATATCCAGACTTGATTTGATCTAGCATTTTATCCATCTCTTCTCTTCCATCCACTTTACCCAAAAGTTGAGCACATCGATCATCTTGCTCTCTTAATCGAGTCTCTGCTCGATTCAATCTCTTTTCAAAAGCGCCAAATAATTGCTGCCTCTCTGTCATTATTTTGCGCTCTGCCGTCATTTCAAATTCAAGCTGACTTAGTTGATTTTGCAATTCCTTGGATTTTGATTGATTTGAACTTGACAACGTCGATTGTTCCTCTAGTCTTCGTTCCACACTTTCCCTCTTAAAACTCTCTTCTCTTAAAATTTCAGTGTGTTCTTCTTTGACTTTTGCAATAGAAGCTTCACTATGCCTCTCAGTCTCCTCCATCTTCTTTTGCCAAGCTCGCAAATCACCTTCATGTCTTTGCTTCCAAGTTGTTTTCTCATCTTCATGCTTCTTTCTCCATCGGCTCACTTCCTCTTCTCGATCACGTTTCTCATGCTCCCAACTCTGTTCTACTCTCTGTAATCGATCCCTAACCTTGTCCAATTCTTCCATTGCTGAATTTGCACCGACCTTACCTTTTTCTTCTTCTTCATCCAAAGCATGCCATCGATCTGCAATCTCACCTTCCAATTCACCAATTCGTAATGCCAACACTCTAGTTTGATGTTCAAGCAATCGCCTTTTTAACGTCATTGCCTTTTCTTTCAGATCGATCAATTCTTTGCAAGTATCATCAGTTTTCTTTGTTGCCTTTGAAACATCTGCTTCTGCTTGGACCGTATCGGCTGAGTTTGCAACACTAGCAATCGAAGTTGAGTGTGGAAGCAAGGATCCACCGTGACTACTAGCTATACTAGCATTTCGATTATGTTGATTTCGCCTACTACCTGCTTTGCGTAGCTTCTCCGCTGCATCTCGCACCCTCATTTCCACCTTAAGCTTGTGTTGAACGTCAACGGTTCGCTTCTCAAGTCGAATCAATTCCTTTTTAGTCGATTCTACCTCTTCAAGAGAAGCGAGTGACTTGTAAGTTTGAGAATCAATCAAAGCAAGTGAAGCTAGCAATTGATTGAGAAGATGATCCTTTTCACTCAGATTGGAAGAAGGATTGATATCCTTTTGAGAAGATTTCCCTGTGATTGAAGACGCGACAGAAGGACGATAACGATGTTGGGAAATAGATCCAGCTTCCTTGGCTGCCGTTAAACTTGCCAATGCGGAACGATGACTTATCATGGTAGATGAATCAGTTGAAACAATGGATGCTCCTCTTTGTCTGGAGGACAATGAAGGTTGATCAAAAGAATAAGACTGATCTGAAGCGTAATTGGCCTTTTCTGCAGCAACACTAGAGTTTTGTCCCCACGAATCGCTGTATGGATTTAGAAATTCAATGCTGCTTTGACTAGACATGATACTCGCGCGGTGCCCTACACCAAAGGAAGATGCAGTCGGCGAGAGAAATCGAGTGTTGTTCATTGGTGATCTTCCAGCTGATAGCATGGAATCAAAAGACGGTTCTGAAGAAGCTTCGGTCATCTTATTCGTCTTGGAAACATCCAAAGGTGGTAATGTAGTAGATTTAGGTGGTATTGAAGCAGATGCTAAGTTCCTTGTCGAAGTTGCAATAACTTTTTCTTGCCCTTGTTTCTTTGTCACGACTCCCTCCGCTCCTGTACTGATTCGTGGTATCCGGCTGGATGTGGTCGTAAGGGGTGTTTTCGCTGCCGTCTCAGAAGGCATCTTTAGCGAATTAGGGGTACTTTCATTGTCTGCTTGGTTTCTTGCTTCTTCTTCTCTCACGAAATTCTCATTATTGGTCTGTGTCGAAGAATATCTACTACTAGCTTTCGTTGTAGTACTTTCTTTGCTCTTTCTCCGTCTTGTCGTTACTCCGATTCCTTTTTCGACACTGGCACTTCTTGATGAAGATGATGGATTTACAAGAGTATTGCTACCTTCGCCCCTGGCTCGAGTATGTGCTGTCGCTCTCTGAATACTAAAGGCGTTGGCGGTGTGGACTACACCACTAAATCGACCTTCACCTCCTGTACTGGATGCTACACTGTACGTCGATTCTCGATCCTTTGACTGTGAAGAGGGTGCCTCGAGTCTCTCCCTGGTGGTGACGGCTCGAGATGATGACATTACGTTTGTAGCCGAAGGTCTGGGGATTCTAGAGGGGCCTTCATGTACGTCACTAGCAAATTTGAGTTGAAAGGGGGATGCTGGTTCCTCGTTTGCCAATTTCGGAGGATGAGGTTTGATTGGAACAAGGGGTGGATTTTCGAGATTGCTGCTATAACGTTCTACCTTTTTTCTCCTTGTTGCTGAAGTTGATGCAGGACTGTTCAATATTGACGAAGAAGTCGGGGTCAAAGCAGAGGGAGATTTATTACTATAATTGCTTGGAATAGGGGGAGTGATAGAATTATCAATTGCTGATGAAACAGGTGGTAAGTCGTAATTTGTCACCCGGGCCCGAACGCTCGAAAAGGGTGAAATGAGGCCAGGCCTATCCCTAAGTTGAGCAGTAAGAATGATGAAAATTTGATGATAGAGGAGAAAGAGAGGAGGACAACGAGCACCGAGGGACTCTCGAGCTCACACCAATTTCCAGAAGGAAAGCAAGATGAGTGGATTATTTAATTATCCACCTTTATTCCTCCCTCTATTTACCCTTAAATTAGAGATGACGTGGTTGTAGGTTATACTACTGATCGTCAAGACCAGAGCATTGATTAAGGAGGTGATGGAGAGAAACGCAATTCTCAGCCGTAATTACCGTCGTTTTAAAAATTTGCCTCGCGACTTTCCCGCGTCGTATCATGCGCCAAAATTCTCTTACTGAGAGGAGGGTCGAATTCCACACAGTCCAAAGACACGCTAAATCGAGAACAGGGTTGCTGCTTAAATTCAGAAGGCACGCCCAGCGGAGCGGCATCTGACGCCGCAAAGCAAGCTAAAGAAAAATGACTATCACAATACTGATCAACTCAAATATGTTTTGCTAGTAAGCAATCGTAGAGATAGATGCACGAGAGAGTAATTGGCGAAATTGAATTTCTTATTGTAAAGAGAACAGATATTAGAGACGACGAGATTAGATTGGCAATGACATGTGAGCGAGGGGCTGGCTGGAGAGAGAGAGAGAGAGAGAAAATTAAATGAGAGATGTGCGATTAAAGTTCTAGAGACGATTGAAATGGATGTAGAGAAAAAAGAAATGCGTGTATGAGTTTTAAGAAAAAAAGACTATTTTTCCCCGCCATTTCCGTTTATGTTGCAGGGCAAAAGTAGTGGCGTAGCAAAGCAATAGCGAAAATGAGTGAAGCGAAAGTGAAGAAATGACACAAATACAATTGAGGATTAGTAGGAGAAGGATAGAGAAAAAAAAAAACACGCAATAAAAATGCAAAGAAGAAAAGGGAAAAAGAAAAAAAAAGAAAAAAAAAGTTTTCCTTTTTTCACATGACAATACAATCCTGCTTGGACGATAACCTTCTTGATCTTTTTGCTGAAGTTAAATTGGTAGAACTTAAAATCATTTCTGGATTATTACTTTCCAATCCATTACCAACTTTTGATAAAGGTCGATTTGTAAAAATAAATTCATCTTGAACTCCATTGGTGATTCGTTGAGCAGAAGCAGATTGACGTCTCTTTGCCTTTCGCTCTGCTGCTTCCCTATCAATGTTTAGTAAATGAGGTGTACTGGCTGCAGCAGTAATGGCTACAGAATGTCGATTTTGTACATTTCTCTTGGGAGCATCAACAATAGATGGTGAAATGGAAATATGATGACGTGAAGTAAGTGGTGAATTAAGAAGATTAGATTTATTAATGGGTAAAGCTCCAGGTCCATTACTAGAAGCACTTGAAATACTACTACCATATCCTAAAGAATCATCATGTCTTTCTGTATTTCCAATACTTTTTGAACTACTCAATGATCTAGACATTGGTATAGCTGAAATTGGAATACTTGGTGAAGGTGATCGACGTCTACCAATATATGGCATTAATGAAATTCTTCTTTTTCGATTTTGACTACTACTATTTGGTGTACCAATTTCTGCAGTAATGGGACTAATTGGTGTAGTTGGAGTTTTTGGTAAAGCTGAATCTAAAGCAGGTGTAGCCGGTGTAATCACATGTGGAAATGGTACTTCTACTGTTCCTGCTACTAATGGTGTTACTGTAATCGAATTACGCTTACTTCGAATAAATGGTAATTTAAATAATAATTTTGGACTTGTTGGAGGTGTTTCTTGATTAGTAGAAGATAAAGATGGTGAAATTGCACCACCACCTCTTTGTTGTTGTTGATGATGATAAGGTGAAGGACTGATTCCACGAATTAAATCCATTGAACTTCTACCACCATTCAATTGACCACCTTGAGAGGAAGCAAACATTAATAATTGAGCTCGTAAATTACAAGGTGTATTTACTTTTTTCGTACAACTTGCATGACAAATTAAACCACATTCTTCACATAATACTGCATGTTTCTTGACTGCATCTCGACAAATTTTACAAAGGACAGCTTTACTAAATGTAATCTTGACAAATGCATGACTTTTACCTTCATCCAATCCAAAATTTTCAGGTGCATTTAAATCTAAATAAGATGGTTCTGGTGTTGTTGAAATAATATTACCACTACTGCTACGTTCCTTTTCAATTGCTATACTGCTAGGTGATCGTAAAATATCAAAAGATGCATTAGTAGAAGTGACATCACTACCCCTTCTAACAGCTAGATCAACCAAGCTCATAGTAGGAGGAGAAGAAGACATTGGTAAGACGGAAGGTGTAATGGGAGAAGCTTGTTCACTACCAAGAACACTCTCTTCCATTACTGGTATTGCTGCTGAAGAAGTAGAAATTTGAGACCAAGCATCCGGTGCAGAACAAGCTCTTAAGCTAATTAAATCAGGTCGACCACTAGAAGGTTGTAAAAAAGGCGTATGACTCTTTTCATCCAATGTCATTGTTCTTGCATCTTGATTCTTGATAGCCATATGAAGTGATCGAACATCTACTTTACGAGCATCTGCACTAATTCTTCTTAAAAATGGTACACTATCTTGAAGTCGAAGTTCCTTGTGACCATTCCAAAATTTTCTTAACCATTCATGTTCAAATAACATTTCTGCACTTGGACGTAAAAGTGGATCTTTTTTAAAGCAAAGTGTTAAAAAATTACGTAAAGAATCAGAAATCTTTTCTGGAAACGGTGGACAATCATCTTCCACAATTCTCCAAAGTGCAGACATGGCCAACATATCTCCATAGGGTGGTTTTCCTGTTAATAATTCGATAATTGTACATCCTAAAGACCAAATATCAGCAGATGTAGAAGCACCTTTTAATTCAATTACTTCAGGTGCCATCCAATTTGGTGTTCCAATGGCATCTTTTTTAATATTTTCTACCGCTTTTAAATTTAATGAAACACCAAAATCTGAAAGTTTAACATTTCCATTCTTTGTAGTAAGAATATTGGCAGCTTTTAAATCGCAATGAACTACCTTCATTTCATGAAGATAATTTAATCCTTCTAAAATTTTAACGACATAACTAGCCACCAATTTTTCAGGAAAATTACCAAAAGCTTTAAGAGTATGTGATAGTGAACCATTTTCTACAAATTCAAGTATAATGGAAACTACTTCTGGCCCTCGTACTAAACCTTCATATTTGACTACCGACGGATGTGATAAACTTTTCAATAGATCAACTTCTCCCATTAATTGTGTAACTTCATCTTCTGCCAAACCTTCAATCTTTATCCTTTTTACTGCCACCATTTGACCAGTATTTAAATTGAGAGCTCGATAAACTGATCCAAATTGACCTCTACCAATGCAATTACCCATTTGATAAGTCACATTTGATTTACCTTTTTCCATTACTACAAGTTTATGTTTGGATATGGGAGTAGATTGAGAAGTCTCTCTAGCAAGACGAAGAGCAGATATAGAAGACAAATCATCATTGGTATAGCTACCAAGAGTATTTGTGTATAAACTTCCCATTTCTGAATCTAGTCTAGATCTGGATTTATCTTCAATTGAAATATCAGATTGAGAGGCTGCCATCATTTGACTTCGACTGACGGGTAAATCAGAAGAATAGCGTAGATGTCTTGAAGTTGGTCGAATTGGTATAGGTATAGAAGCAGAAATATCCTTGGGAGAAGCAGGAATTAAATTAACAGATTCTACTGAAGTAGCCGCTGTTCCTGATAATGACATATGCCTTGCAAATCGTTTGACGCTAGGTGATTCCAAATGAGAATTGGATGTTGACATGGAAATGCTACTTGGAAAGGGAACTCGAAGTGATTCGGTAGAATTGACATGAGAGCTAAAATAATCTCTAGATGATGATGATAATAAAGAAGTTGCATTAGAGGTTGATGCTGTTGGTGTACTAATTATAGTTCCATTTGTATTTACTGCTGCTGCTGTTCGACTACTATGACGTCGAGTAGGTACTTGACGTACTGGAGTTGAAATACTATTAGGAAACTTGTAATCTTCTTCTAAAGGTGTAGGTATAGTCGAACCTGGTGTTCGTGTACCTCGAGGACTTGAAGATAGAGCATTACTACTTCCACCAGCTCCTAAACCCAATTCTAAACTAATTCTTCTTTGTGAAGAGGAACGAGCAACAGGTGATGATCTTTGTTGAAATGAAAATGATAAAGGACTAATGGGTGTAGTTGGAGGAGGTTGGAACAATTTATTGCTTTTATATCTTTGCCTGTCTTCCTCTTCAAATTGTGCTTCTACTTCAGGTAAGGAAGGTTGACTTGGTAGCATTGCTAGCGAAGATGAAGCTGCAGAAGATGCATACATGGGAGAAACTCTCATGGCCATCTTGTATGCATTATCCCCCTTTTTAGAAAAATTTTATTGTATCGCTTCTAAGTGATGGCGGTGAAAACACTAGAAGAGGTGTTTGATGGCAGGTAATGCAAAGGAAAAAGAAAGAAAGAATAGATCAGAGTTGAGCAGGTTGAGATTGAAGAAGAGTTAAACAATGGGGGAGGAGGGGAGGGGGGCCCAACCACGTCGGAGGAATGATTGTTAGGTCCGAGCTTGGATTTGAAGATGTATTTTAAAGAAATAAATCCAGCGAAATGAGATTAAGAATATAGGGGGGAGGGGGGGGACCGAGCTCAGCTATTTCAGCCTACAACTGGAATCCAACCCTATTGGCAATGTAGTGTAATGATAATGATGATGATGACCCAAGTAGCCCAGATAGAAAAGAGGAGTGGGTAAGGATGCAGACTGAAGCAACGACGGCAACAGCAGCAAATTGACCTTGAATGAGAAAAGGGTCAATTAATTGGTTGAATGAAATGACAGACTAAGGTTTACAACAGCGGAGGAGGAGGGGGTCAGACCTACTATGTAATAACAATATTAATATATTCCATCAATATCTTTCTACACAGCTTTCCTTGCCTTTGTACAAAAAAACCACACCACTACACATTGCTAAAAGTGCATGCTTTTTTTTCTTCGTCTAAGCAGAATAGCACCATTTAAATCCCCGAAGATTGCGATATGGTATCTTTCCACCAACCCACCCACCACCCTTTGGCCAAGGAAGAGTAAGGTTATCAAAAAGGGCAACATCAATTAAGAATAAAGAAAAATAATATATACTTTGAATTAAATCCGCTGCAAAGTGTAGTACTAGATTTCTCAACTATATTGAACCGTGCAGCCCACATTTGTCACTTTTTCTTATTTTTCTATTACGGGACAGGGGTCAAGGAAATACATTGTGTTTGCGCGTATGGAAGGGAAAAAGAAAAAGAAAGAAAAAAAAAAAAAAAGGGGCGACCTTTAACGCTAAAGAAGGGGCAGGCCCGGCTTTAAGTTGATTTTATAGCGTCTTAATATATCTTGTATTAAAACTTTAAGATGTAGTATGAATTCATCATCTAATTCATACACTAATCATACACCGAGACAGAATTGTTGATCTGTCATTTGAAGCTCCTCAAAAGCCAGGCAGGGTTACTTGCATACGGCAACCTTGGCGAAAAAAAAAAAAAAAAAAAAAAAAAAAAAAAAAAAAAAAAAAAAAAAAAAACAGAAAAAAAAAAGGTTTTAATTTTTTTTTTTTTATAATTTTCCCTTCAACATTTTTACTTTACTTTGAAGCGTGACCATGCAATCCTATTCATTACACTTACTTGCTCAACCTGAATCTGAATAATTTTTAAAACAAATGAGGGCCTCGTCTTCTGTGTGAGGGAGGGTCTTTGCTATCTAAGCCTGACTAGGCTTTGCTCTTCAGCTCTTGATCCTTTGTCATCTTTCCACAGATATCACTTTTGGCACTTATCTCTCACTCTCTCTCTCTCGAAAGGGACGGTGAGAACATTCAGCCACTCTTGAAGCGGAGTCTAAGCGACAGGGCCCAGCCGAAACAGAAACAGAAACAAAAAATAAAAAGAAATTAAAAAAAAATAAATAAAAATGAATAAACTTTAAAAATCGCGAATTTGTCTTACTATTGGATTTTTTTTTTTTTCCTTCCCCCTTTTCGACCCGCGATCTTACTTCCCCACAAAATTAACAAATGAAATAATTACAAATTTACAGTGGAAGATATTCATGGTAATTTAAGAGAATGCAACTTTTACCCTTCTCATGCTCTCTCCTTGTGTCCTCTCCCTAAAGAGGAATTGAGTGCAGCCTTAATGAAAACAATAATTAAAAAAGGGGGAATGTGAGGTGAGTACGGTACCAGCCTTTTCCAATCTGACAGGTCATGGTTCCCACGGAAAGTAAACCTCCCCCTTTTTCACCTCCCTCCGAAAGTCTAATTGAGGGAAAAGGGGGGCTGGGGAGAGAAAGGGGAGGGGGGGGGGAAGAAAGAATGGCGCCAATTTGCTTAACTCCGCAATTCCGAAACCTCACCTCACCTCATGGTACTGCATCTAAGTCAAATCCGCTGCAGGTATATTTGTTATATGCATTCCTCACTCATAGGACATAGGGCCATGTACATTGCACCATCCCCCCCATCACATATTGTTGTTGCTAGTGCAAGTGATGAGATCCAAGAACGCCAAGGGGGAAAAGCTAGGGTCCTGCTATAAAAAGATACGTCATACCAAAAATAAGAATGCAAGCCAATAAATATGCAGGAAAAGAGAAAAAAAAAAATTGGAGATTAATTGCAATGATAGGTAGGATCTGATGCACATTTATCTCTAGAATACAGTTTATTAAATTTCAACAATGTAATGTCAATTGTAGAGTCATGAAAGAATTGAGATATTGTCCATAAGCGAAAAGAAAAAGAAAAGGAAAAAGAAAAAAAAAGAAGACATTATATACTTTTTTCTAATAATTTTGATAGGATGGTACTTGCGATTGTGTGTAAGGATTTTGTAGTCTTTGTTGAGGGTAAACCTGTTGTTGCTGTCGTTGATATCCTCCTTGTTGTGACTGTAGTAGCTGCTGCGGATATCCTGACCTTGTTTGAGTATGGGCATTATTATAATTATTATACTGAGGTTGTGGTAGTGGACGTTGAGGATTGGTACTATAATTAGGTGTAGTATAAGTACCATGAGCCTGTCGAGATGATGCTGCATAATAACCTTGTTGTTGTTGTCCATAATTATTCATCACTGGTTGTTGACGTATAGCAGGAGTTTGACTGATGGCAGGAGTATAGGCATTCATTGCTGGTGTATATGGACCTCTTAATCCTGTAGCAGGATATGGATTTGTTGATCTTGCTCTGATCTCCCTAGTGTAAGAATCTTGAAATGGCACTCTTTCACCACTTTTGTTGTCATGAAGATTGGTAGTAGAATCAGAGTATCCTCTTTGATCAATCATACCAGGACTTGGTCCAATAGCTGGTCCATAACCTGCTCCTATCTTTTGTACTTGAAGAGCAACTACCTCTTCATCCTCCTCTTCCTCTTTTAATTTATTATACGATGAATGACGACTACCTACTATATTTGTTATAGTTGAAGGAGAGTTTAAATTTGATATTCCACTTCCTTTTGTTTCATAATCTTTTGCTCTTCTTCTTCTCTTGAGACAACAAGTTACAATTACCCAGATTGCGATAAGAACAACTGCAGCAGCCACAACAGGTACGGCAATACTAAGAGTCTTGTTATTATTTAGCCAACCTCCCGACGAATTACTACCATTACTACTACTGTTACTACCATTGCTTGATTTGGTAGTAGTAGTAGTAGTAGTAATTCCTGAAGTATCACCAGATCCATCCCAAGCATTTTTATTTGATTTCGTAAATGCTGATTGAATAGAATAACCAGGTAAACCAGGTAAACCATCTTGGGAAGGATTACCTAAAAATTTAATTGGATTTGTTGACAATTGAAAATTAGGTTCATTAAGAGTAGTCGATGTTTGTCCAGTATAAACCCATGAAGTTATAGTATTACCAGAACCAGTAGTTGTAACACCAGTAACATTTTGAGAACTACAAGTAATTGAAAGTGATTTAATTTCAGCAGAATAATATCCTTGATTTGTATAAGTGGAACTTGTCCAATCGATTAATCCTCCTGCCCAATTAATTACACCAGTTGGATTAGTACTATTACCACCTGCCCAAGTAGAAATTTGAATTCTACTTGGACTACGAGGATAATTGGTACCAGCAGTCGAAGCTTTGACAGTTTTTACTACTTTACCATCAATTAACCATTGAAGTTGATTTGGTTGCCAATTAATTCCATATGTATGCCAATCTGAAACATCAAAATCTTTTCCACCGGTAACGGTATCAGAAGTACCAGAAGCTACAATTCCTTGACTGAAATAATTGGTGAATGCTTCAGTACCGTCAGCAGTGGCTTGATGTACGAAAAAAAAAAAGTAAGATCATTATTCCCATTTTTTTCAATTTTCTACGAAAAAAAATAAAAGTTTCACTCACTAAATTCCCAATCGATCTCATCTTTAGTATCACTCATTGTAATCATGGTAAAGACTAAACCTTGAATAGCTTGATGTCTTGCTACTAATTCCATATTACCATAAAGAATATATTCAGTCGTTGAAAGTTTTGTTTGAGTAGGTGCAGTAAGCATTAATAAAACACCTTCTTCACCTGGACCTAAAAATCCATTATCAAGTGTAAATGGAGCTTTTGATGAATCACCATCATATAATAAAATTGGTCTAAACATTTTTGCATTTTTATAATCTGAAGGTGTAAAAGTAAGATTTTTATTTGTGCAAATTGGATTTGGTAGGCAGGAAGTAGGAGAAAATGATGACATTGGTTGACATCCACCTGCACAATATTCAGCTCCACTACCGCATGTATTTCCTACACCACAACAAGGACTACTTGATGGACAGTGTGAAGAAGTAGAACAACTTTGTCCAGCAGCTTGAATGAAAGTTAGACAAGATAGTGCAACAAAGAGAATGGAGCAATATAGCGAAAGACGCCTCATTCTTTTGTAATTTTAAATAAGAGTAGGTGAGAGTGATGAGAGAGATGGATAGAGAGAGGGAGATTGACAGTTGATATGTGATGGTGAAAATAAAAAGAAAAAAATTGCCGTCTAGAGTGTTGATGTTTAGAGTATCGATGAAGGATAAACGTTGAGAGAATGTCTGGTTTTTATTTTTTATTTCTTAATTTTTATTAATACAGGGCAGAAGCCACTGGTCGGGAAAACAGGGGGAGAGGGGGGATGCTTCTAAATTTAAAGAATTAAAGTCAATCCAAATTCAAGACGCGCCCTGATAAAAAAATAAAAAAGTTGGTAGGCCTTCTATGTTTCCAATTCCTTTTGAGATGATTTTAGACTCATATCAGTTTTTTTTATTTTTTTTAACAGAAAAGGTCTAAATTTACCATTTTTAGAAAAGTTACATTGACTGTAGTAAGGCAATTTACATCTGTAATAAGCGCTGTTCCTGACTTTTGAAGCGTGAAGAGCAGGTAAAGGAGAAACGAATAAAGAAACAAATAAAAAGAGGTACAGCTCAAAATAACGGCAGAATAGCGACAAGCCGAAGTGGTGGGTGGGCAGGCCAGCATTGGACGAAAACCCGTTCTTCTATATCAAACCGGTGATACCTTGATACTTTAATTCAGCAATGATGCTCACTCGGTAACAAGATTCTTACTAGCATTGCAATCACATGGTATGACGATGTAGATGTAGGTAGAACAGCCACAATGATTAACAAGCTTTTTCCCTCTAGTTAGACGGGGGCCCCACAACAGAAGTGAGTATGCCAAGAGCCATGTGATTTACACGATATATAAAGTCTTAGCGTCTATTAAGATAGAAGGCGGCATCTACTTGTTAATAGCTTAGCCTCTCTCCCTTTAGAATAGAAAAAAAGTAAAATTTATTTTAATGATTTTCGCGATAAATTTGAATTTTATTGATTACACAACTCCACTTTGAAGAGAGAGGGAGAGAGGGTCAAGAGTATAAATGTGCACCTCTTACTCCATTTTACACGCCACTTTTGTCCATCCTTTCTAAATCTCACATCTTTAATCTTTAACAATGAACAGCTCAAACGGAGATACACTTAAATCACCAACTGGTATGGGCGATACTGAATTCACAATGGATAGTGGTCAAGCTTCACCTGCTCGTGCTCATGTATCAGGTACACCAAAGCAAGGTGGTATCATTACTGTTCAGCCTTTAAGAAGGTCAGAGATGCAACCCAGTTATGCACAGGTGAGTTACTATTTTCCTCTCTCTTTTTCATTGGACGTGTCGAAATGCTGAGTATTCCTTACATTTCCCTCTATACAGAATCTTGGTTTAGAAGATGTTAATCATGGCTTTTATGGTACATTTATTAATTGTATTGGTGGATTTGCTGGATCTCTTGGTCAATTTCCATGTTGTCCATGTCCTAATCCTTTTAAACAAGTAAAACAAGGTTCAGTTGGATTAGTTAGTCGATTTGGTCAATTTTATCAATCTGTTGATCCTGGTTTAGTAAAGATTAATCCTTGTAGTGAAAGTTTACGAATTGTTGATGTCAAGATTCAATTAATTACTGTACCACAACAAAGAGTAACTACAAAGGATAATGTTAGTTTAGAATTGGATTCAGTCATTTACTGGCATGTTTCTAATCCTTATCGAGCTGCTTTTGGTATTCAAGATGTCAAGTGAGTTTCCATTTTCCCCTTTCTTTTTTTTCGGAGTCTTCACATTGTCCGCTCACCTCCTCTTTCAATTTTACCCCCCCTTTTCCTTTCCTCGCTTTAACACAGATCTTCACTAGTTGAAAGAGCTCAAACTACACTTCGTGATGTAGTAGGAAGTCGAACACTTCAATCAGTTATTTCTGACAGAACAGAAGTGGCTAGACAAGTAGAAGAAATAGTTGAAGGAGTTGCAGAGAAATGGGGTGTTTCAATTGAAAGTATTCTCATCAAAGATATTGTATTTTCTCGCGAATTGCAAGAATCTCTTTCTTCAGCCGCTACTCAACGTAGAATTGGTGAAAGTAAAGTTATTGCAGCTAGAGCAGAAGTGGATGCTGCAAGATTGATGCGACAAGCTGCTGATATTCTTGCAAGTCCTGCTGCAATGCAAATTAGACAATTGGAAAGCTTACAAGCTATGGCAAAAACAAGTGGTTCCAAGGTGAGCAATTGAGAGGCGCAAAAGAGGAAAAAAAGAATATGATCGTCGTTGTGATGTTCATGTACAAAATTTACTTACTAATTTTATAAACAGGTCATTTTTGTTCCCATGAATCTCAACGATCTTAATTCTGGTTCCGCTAAACAGCAATACAGTCAGTCGGGAGGTGATGTTGCTGGCTCTTCTGTTGCATCGGGTTCAGGAAGTGGTATGACAATGGCCGACATGAGTCAATTGCAGAATATGAGCCAGATGTAATGATGACTACGTCTTTTACGGTCGCGTATATATAATTTAAAGACTAAAAGGAACAACGGGAATAAAAAGTATCACCAACCTCACAAAAAAAAAAAAAACAAGAAAACAAACTAAAGAAAAAATAAACAAAAAAAATTTACGATACCCACGATTCTTTCCTACAAGTACTCTTACGTTTTTTTAATACCTTCTGTAACTCTCTACCTATTCTCTTTATTCGCCTTCTTTCTCTGACTCCAAGTTGCGAGTAGCTCTACCTCCTGTGGTCTGAAGTTTTGAAATGATTGTAATTAACCTTTGTTGGCCTGTGCACTACTGCATACTCTCTCACAAATTAAAACCCTGAAAGACTGCTCGGCTATAATTACGAATCCGATCAAGTACAAGCTATCGGTGAAACTGCTTGATTCCCAACAATCAGCGGAAATTTAAAAAAAAGAAATCACTTTTAGAATTAGAACGTGGAATAAATGACTGGACGGTGGGTGCATGCGCTTGCCAAGTGTTACTGGGATTTTGTACCGTCATGGGTACATACACTTTTGTCTTTTTGGAGACAGAGAGAAGAATTATAGCCCATCTGATGCAGAATGTATTCGAGTAAAACTTACAAGCCCGCATTTAACGGTACACCGAAGAGCAGGCGAAAAAGCAGCGACAAGCACAAGGCGTTTTCTGCTGTCGGAGTAAATAGATCGAAGGATTGATAGGAGCAATACGAACAAAAGGGAGCCAGGTAAAGTGCCAGCGGGCAGGCTAATATTTTTAATATCACCTCTTATAAGAGAGGGGTCATTTGAATAACCGAAACTAGCTATCCTCCCCTTTGCTCTTACACACGACAACCAACCCTCGTTTTTTTGTTTTTACTTTATCATCATGTCCACTGACAAAATCACCTTCCGTGAGTACATCTAATATTTTGTATCCTTCGCATTGGATCTTTTCGTTGACTGTTCCGCCTCCCCCTCCCTGTGCTATCTTTGTTCACAGTTTTCAACTGGCGTGCAACGTGAGTTAGGAAGAGGAGTAAATTCATCAAGACTCGTCATTGATTCCCAAGGACCCTCTTTTACAGTCCCTACCATGCTCCAGTCTTTCTTGCTCAATCTAAGGGCTACTTTGCTGAGCAAGGTATCAAGGTAGCTTTGATTACGCCTCAAGACCCGTCTGATGTCACTGAAATCATCGGTTCAGGAAAGGCGAGTAGGATGTAGAGGCGGCCAATTTCTTTGCACGTACTAATGTAGTCTATGTCATGGCAATAGGTTGATATGGGAGCAAAAGCCATGATTCACACAATTGCTGGAAAGGCTCGCGGCTTCCCTATCAAGAGTATTGGTACAATGATGGATGAACCATTTACTGGTCTCGTTTACCTCAAAGAGAGTGGAATCACTAAATTTGAGGACATCAAGGGTCGAAAGATTGGATACGTTGGAGAATTTGGAAAGGTGCAGGTATGTTGTAGAGAGAATTGGATAGGTTTAGCATACTTTCTTGTTCCTGAAATGGCGTATCTTTTCCCTTGCTATACTATCTTTAGCTGGATGAGTGAGTACTTTACTTCTTGCTAATAGCTAAAAAAATATAATACTGAAAATACCCTTTCCACTGACAGACTTACCCAGCACTTTGGCCTCACACCTAACGACTACACGGCTGTACGATGCGGCATGAACGTTTCAAAGGCCATTAAGAAGGGAGAGATTGACGCTGGTCAGTAATAGATTGGTTTTAATAGTCCTATCCGATTACGCTCATCTATCATCACTTGTAGGTATTGGATTAGAAAATGTTCAAATGGTCGAGTTGGAAGAGTGGCTAAAGGTGAGGAGTACTCCAAGTAAATGCTTTCAAAGAAAGAAATACTGACGTAGAGCCCATTCTTCAGGCACAAGGTCGTGATCCCGCTGATGTCAAAATGCTTCGTATTGATGAATTGGCCGAGTTGGGATGCTGCTGCTTCTGCTCCATCTTGTACATTGCCAATGAGCCATTCTTACAACGTGAACCTGAAAAAGTAAAAAAGTTCATGACTGCTGTCAAAAAGGCTGGTGATTACCTTTTGGCCAACCCTCGAGAAGCATGGGAAGAATGCAAGGATGCTGTGGAAGAGCTCAACAATCCTCTTCAAGACAAAATCTTTGAACGAAGCTTCGTCTACATGAGTCGAGATGCTGCCAACGTTCCTCGTGACTGGAACAAGGTAACAAAGTGAGCATTTGCTAAAGTACAAAAATTACTGTGTGGTTGCAACAGCTATGCTAATGCTTTTCTTTGTCTTCATTACCTGCGTCAGCTACTGCAAGCGTCTCGGAATTGTCTCGCAAGATTTTGAACCAAATTACACAAATAACTTCCTTTCTTGGCAACCTGACGCTGAAGTTGAAGACCCAGACGCCAAGCAACGCGAAGTGGCCGCCTACCAAAAGGATGTTGCAGCTGGTCGCAAGAGTGTTCTCAATCAAAAGGTCAATACAATTCCCATCTCTGCCGCTTCATAGACATATAAAAACGTTGTGTAGAAGAGAGACTAAGAAAGATTGTGGAATAAATATTCTTGAATGTATGAAATCCCAGCCAGTATCAATTTGACCGCTCCTTATAATGATCGATCGTTCAAGATGATGAAGGTAGTAATTGCACGTGGAGTGAATTGTCAATTTTTATTTCTTGGTTAAAAAAAAAAAATTCTTTGCGAAGCTTGTTGTAGAAAAAGTGTTGCTCTTCTTGACGTTTGGATGTTTAGTAGATGGGTAAAACTCACTTTGTTCACACCTACGAGTCATTTAAAAATTCTTTCCTGGAGTACACAAAGCTTGCATACTACTCGAATCATAATGGCACCTCAGGCGGTAACGCTACCTAGAGAAATTTGTGATGCTCTGGGCCTGACAGCTGAGGAGTCGGCGTTTCGAGAAGGTAGTGCTACCATCGTGCTTCCTTCTAAAGATACCGCTTTCTTGAATCCGGTACAGGAATTTAATCGGGACCTCAGTACACTGGCTATTCGCACTTGGGGTGATATTCGAAATGAAGAGAAAAAGACCAAGTACGTCATGGCAATGGAGAGGAAGCAAAGGTCAATGAAGCAGAAAAGGAATGGACAACATGCTACTAGGGATACTAAGAGACTGAAGGTCAGCGATGAAGAGATTGCAACTTATACTATTGATGAAGGGTCAAAGGCTGCAGAGAAGTCTAATGAGTCAGAGGGAGACGCAAATACAGCAACGAATGGTCAAGTAGATGTAGAGCAAGAAAAGGAAAGCTATCAGCAAGATCCCAATCAAACATACATCGATTACCGGTTCACTGTTCTAGAAGCACTGAGTGCTACAGGTTTGCGAAGCATTCGATACGCTAGAGAGATTCCTCTTCTCAAATCTGTGCTTGCAAACGATCTTTCATCAAGTGCAGTAGATGCTATGAAGCGTAACGTAGCACTCAATTTTCCAGCCGGTAAGCCAATAGAGGAATGGGTACCTGGCAAAGAGGAAATTCAAGCTACTATTACTGCAAACCCCAGCGGAGACTCTGTAGCTAATCTAGAAAATGGTGGACATGTATTAGGAGCAGAAATTTCAAATGAAAATGACATTCAATCTTCAACTCCTCAGCAAAGCAATGGACAAAGAAAGGTAGGGATTCATCCAAGATGCAAGGTGAAAATCAATGAGGGTGATGCAATGTCGCTCATGTATTCACATCGAGAGGAGAGGAAACGTTTTGATGTAGTAGATTTGGATCCCTATGGAAGTGCTTCAATCTTTCTTGATGGTGCAGTGCAGTCAGTGGCAGATGGAGGATTGCTTTGCGTCACCTGTACCGACTCTGCAGTCTTGGCTGGTACCTCTTACCCTGAAAAGTGCTTTAGTGCATATGGAGGAGTGACAACCAGAGTAGAGTATAGTCATGAGATTGGTCTTAGATTATTGCTAAATGCTATCAGTACATCAGCTTCTCGATACGGTCGTTTCATTGAACCAATGCTTAGTCTATCCATCGACTTTTATGTTCGAGTATTCGTTCGAGTGTACACCAGGCCAGTCGAAGTAAAAAAAGTAGCATCTCGTACTGGAGCAGTCTTGACTTGCAATGGATGTCAGCGTGCAAGTGAGCTACGATTTGGACGTCTTTCTACTCATACTTCAAAGGATGGCCGAATATTGGACAAATTTCATGGAGGTGCTGGACCAAGTGTAGGGAGCAACTGTGATGAATGCGGTGGTAGATATCTTTTGGCTGGACCAATGTGGTTGGGCAAGCTTCATGATCGAAACTTTTGTCAGCGGATGCTATCAACTGCTGAACAACAATCTGAGCGCTTCAAGACATTTGCTCGAATTCAAGGAATGGTGGGCGTGGCAAGTGAAGAGCTGGATAGCGCACCATTCTTTTTTACACCATCTCGAATCAGTAGTTTCTTCCACTGCAATAGTCCACCATTAAGTGTCGTAGTATCAGCACTCTTACATGCAGGATATGAAGTTTCCAGATCACATTGTGTTGCTGGATCCATCAAGACGAATGCTCCAAGAAATGAGTTGTATGACTTGTGGAGATGTTGGATCAAGACGAATCCAGTCAAAATAGATACAATAAGTGCCACTTCACCAGCTCGAATGTTGCTAAATAAACCAGTTGAGAAGGAATTTAATCTTCAAGATGAGCACGAGGATGCCAAGAAAGTCATCGAAGGAACAGGAAGGGGAACTCGCTACCAGGTAAATCCTCTGCCTTTCTGGGGTCCAGGTACAGCAGCAAGGTCTACTCAAAGAAAAGTTGAAACGACAAAAAAGGATCATTAAAAAAAAGGAAACACTGGGACCAAATACTCTACTCAGAGCTTTGTCCCATCATCCAATCATTGTAACAACATAGCAGCAGATAGCAAAAATTTCAATTCATTAGCCTACTTCTTTGATGACTCTAAGACGTTTTTTACTTCTTCACGATTCTGCTCTTCCTTCCAGAGTGGTCTTGGCAATTCAAAGCCACGAGTAGAGCGAAGATAAGTAATTCCTCCTCCTCGACTGACTGGTAGCAGAGCCCCTGGATCGATAGCACCATCTGGTTGTCGGACACCTGTTATATATATATATATATGTAAGTAGTGGTAAGTGGTGATTATAACATCAATAGCCCTCCTAAAATTCACCTTCATTAAGCACATAATTGCGGATCCTGCCAATAATAATTGTACCTGTTACTATTCCTTCATCATTTTTGAGGGGTAAGTGATCATGTAGGTCACATTCTAGAACAAATGCACTTTCTCCTACTCTTGGAGGTCCATCCTTTCCCCAATATTCAGAGGGTACAGGGGTAAGACCACTTAATTCCCATTCGTTAACATCATGTGGTGCATCTATACAAGTCCAATTGGCTGCTTCTATAAATGGTTCAGATATCAAATTGACTGTGAATCTGATAGTAGATTGGCAAAATGTCAGCTCAAAATTTTTCTCAGCGTAGTAGACAAGATACTTTATCTCACCTCTTAGTCTCTAAAATATTGGCTGAAGAATCTTTGGGACCCTCTCCTTTCGCATTCATTGAAATCATGACTGTAGGTGGATTATGTGAAGTTGCTCCAAAGTATGAGTAAGGGGCCAAATTTCGATTGCCTTGAGAATCTTGAGAAGATACAAAGGCTATAGGTCGTGGTATAACCCCGCTCCTGTTTACAATCATTTTAAATATGAGAAAGAGCATATATACATACATATATACATATATATATATATATAAACTTCTTTGAAGACAAAACTCACACTATCATCTTGTAATTTTCTCCTGCACTCAAATCTGCTGCACTGAATACTTCTTTCTTGCGCTCTGCAGTAAAATCATGACTTCTTGGGTGAGTAGATCTGTCATTGATACCATGCCCTACATCCCACTTTGGATTCGGTGTCTTTGTGACTTGAAACGTCGTAGGATCAAATGCTTGCCGACTCTCTTCGACTTCTTTAAATGGTGGTCTCTGCATTTTGCGAGTCACAAATGCTGAAGAAGTCAAATTGCGATAGAAATGGGAGTAAAAAGGGTTGTGTCTTCTACTTCCAAGTCGTAATGTCGGTAACAGCATTCCATTCGTACAAAGCGGCTAAAGAAGTGGTTAGTCCGGTGTCACAATTTAAATAAAGGGAAAAAAAAGGAAGAAAGTCCCAAGGGAAGTGGAGGTAACAAGGACACTGCCAATTTTTTCAGGCTGCGTGCGAGGCACGCTTATGTAAGGTATTATTAATACATGTTAGAGTGTTCAAATAGGTAGCCAGAATTAACGAGTGGAAGTGCAGTGTGCCTTGCGAGAGAGACGATCAACAAGGCTTCATTGAAAGGTGCTGCTTGAATGCGCACTCGGTCTCTACGGTAAGTCGCATCAACCATGCATACATTACAAAGCTGTAGTAGAAAAGGTACATTGTTAGCCAAGTGTTTGCCTCTTTATTAGGCTCAACCAACTCACAGGCTAAGTGAATACCTAGCGTCAAAATGGAATGGCGTAGATGAGAAAGTCGAAAAGGGTTGCAAAGAGGCTATTCACATTGATAGGTCTGAAGGTTGGGGTAGAGTGAGCATCCTCTCTTGCTCCAAAGACCTATTCGTCGTGACAAAGGTACGCCTGCGTACACTATGCTATCTTGCTTATTTATCCTTGTCTCTAGTCTCTTAAGAACACAATCAGGATTGAATAAGTGTCATCTATCACCCTGTACTCACCTATCTTTGCCGAGAGGGAAGGGTAAGAAGGACCAGCGTAAAGACGAAAGAAGGAAATCCGCAAATACGACAATTCTCATGATGTGTTGGGAATCTGCACGTGACGATACGTTTTCTTCTTTTTAGGGATAAAACGCATCTATTTCCAAGACTTTACTCCAAGACCTATCCCTCTGGGTTGTTGACAATGATGATAGTACAAATGGATGAATGCCTCAATGTTCTATTATGCTACTATTGCTACTCAAGGAGCCCATATAAGACGTCAAAGACTCGCTCTTGTTTCTTGAGATGTGATGGATCCTTTGTTTCGAAAAAACATGGTACTCCCAATGATTGTAGACGTCTTTGCTGCTCTGAATGCAGGTTATCCCATCTTCTTAGTGCCTCTCTATCCCATGAAGTTAGTGATGCTTGCGAAGAAGGTACACTGAAATAAATATAAATACAAGGCAGTGGGAAGGTTAGAGCAGGAAGTAATTTCCCCCTTCTTTCTTTAGGCTTTAAAAGTTTAGCACGCACCTTGCCTTTTTTTCGTTAAATTCAGCTCTCTCTCTCTGCAAACCTTCCTCGTAGCGATCTTGCTCTTTCTATGGGACAGTTATAATCTCAATTTAGTAGCTATTCTTTCTTAGAACAGTCAACATAAACTCATATTACCAACCTTGAGTCGAAGTAATGCTCCTAGGAAAGCATCATCTTTCGACAATCTTGTGAGGTGGGGTAAAGCTTGTGCGAATGAAATATACCTCACATCCTCTTTGTTTGATTCTCCCAGATACTTTCTTTCAAGCGTAGGTTGCTGAATTGGTAAACTGGAAGTAGTTGCTACAGTCTTATCCTGTTGCGTTCTAAGCAACGCCAACAACTTTTGAACGCCATGAGGATCATTGTCCTGATCGATGCCAAAAAATAAAAAAAAGAATCACGAAATGTCTCAGCATTCAATCATCATCATCATCATCATTGTGGTCGTCACCCAATGCAGACAACATCCAACTATCACATACCTGAGACCAATCCATATTGACGGATCCGACGGCAAATCCTAGTTTTCTCTTTCCCAAAAGGTGATTGATTTCTACAGTTGAAATTCTTTTTTTTGATCCGACTTTTAGATTTTTTTTCACACTAAATAATACAAAATAAGCGGGGAGTGATCGAAGAAATGACGGTCATCCAAATTGATATTAATATATTCGCCACCAGAGTCGCGTGGCACTTTACGGGTCTGGGACTAGAAAGTCGGTCCCCGTCCAGATCGAAAAGACTAAGACTAAAGAAAATTTCAAATGGCGCGCGAAAGTGTACGTTTTTGCAACCCACATCGTCAATTATCGGGGGGTGTGGTAGGGTCCAACATTTTCCATTTTCATGGACGTCTTTAAATCCTTCCTTTCCCTGAATTCCCCTCCCTTTCTTCCAATCTAGTCTTAGCTTCACATCCTTTCAAAGAAGTAAAACCCCTTTTTTTTCCATCTATCACTTTAACCTATCCCTAGCAAGGGAATGCCACCTGTGATTCGACCAGCTTCAACTAGGCAACCAACACACAACGATCATAATCAAGCAGAGTTTGACGGTACATTCAGCAGACTTTTAACCACTATGTCTACCAAGCGAAAAACCAATTTTCTACCTGAACCTTCCTTTGGTGATTTACAGGATGATTACGATTCTGATGGAGGTGCATCTGTCACTAGAAAGGGTACCTCGAAGCAAGGTGGAGAGTCGGTTGTGACCAAGAGAACATTACAAAATCGTAAGTTGATCTGTATTAAATCGATATAAGTCGGCAGACACTCATGTCGATATTTCTTCGTAGGTAAAGCACAAAGAGAGTTTCGAAAGAGACGAGAAGCTAGAGTAAGAGATTTGGAGGAGCGATGTAGGAGGTTTGATCAAATGGGCTTGGAAGCAAACGTAGAATTACAACGAGTTGCAAGAAATCTCAAAGAAGAAAATGAAGCGCTACGAGGATTTGTGATTCGAATTGGATACGGAAATATGATGCCAAGCATCTTGGAGGGTGTAGGACATAATAGTAATGCAAACGACAATAATTTTGCATCGTTTGGCGGTGGCTTTGCAGGCGCGGTAGACGGTAATAAAGGTTCAGAGGACGATGGTAATGATGGAGGCATGTTTCTTCAGCAACCTCCAGGAGGTCATCGAAGATCAAAGACGACAAATTCAGCTCCTGCTTTTCAAACTACTTTTCAAGATAACTTATCAAATAGTCATCCTCAATGGATGACTAATACCAACGACTTTGGTGCAGACGTGGACAAGAAGGGTAAAAGTGAGGAGAAGCATTCATCGAGCCCCTCTAGCGATGCATCGTCATCAAGCAGTGAGAATGGTCCTTTACTTTCTCTCAGTCTACACCGTCCTGGCAAGCAACAAGAGCAACAGAGGCAGCCTGATTTTACTACCACAAACAATGACGATATTTCTCGATCACGTATGTTGCCTTCCTCTATTTCTCCCAATACGGCCATGAATACATTGTTGGGACAAATGAATAGTCAAGCAAATGGTAATAATGATGGTTCCGGACTCACTGGATCTGCCATGCTCGGCGGTGGTGGAGGATTTGGTGCGCACAATAACAATTTTGCACCTTATACTGTTCCTCAACGGACCCATCAAAATGAAGCTTTGCTCAACCCAAATCCCATTCCATTTGCATTCAACCTTAGCAATGAACCACTTCAGTCCAATCCTAGCTGGTGGGAACAGATGGGCGGTGGCAGATTCACTCCTGGTCAAGAGACTGCTGAGCTTGATGAAAAGGCTCAAGCTGTTGCAGCTGCTCAAATTAATAATGGAGGACCACAATCACCTTTTGATTTGAGCGCATTTTTGCAAGGCGGCATTACTCCTGGTGGTGGCTTCAACCTTGGTGCATCAAGTCAAGATGGAAGTCTTAAAGACAAGGAAACAGCCAACGACTCAAATGATACAGATCATATGAGAATGTTTGTTCGATTACTAGAGAGAAAAGTAGCCGAACGTGAAGCACACACTGTCGCTTCTCTCGGTTTTCAACCTCCTTCTCAAGATCCTTCCAAGAGGCAACAGAGCAATAGTTTCTTCACCGAAGGGAGCGATCAAAAACCAAAAATTACCTTTTCTTCTTCACTTTCACCTACCGGTGTTTACTCTCGATTAGCAGAGCACCCTGCTTTCCTCTCGACTGATGCACGAGAATTGGAAGAGTTGGTAGATGCCATTGGAGCTGGAGCCGCTCGTTCACCAAGCGAATCAAGTGATTCTAGAAGTCGACGAGATACTACATCTGACAGAAATCAAATGCCTTCTCCAATCTATCTACACCGGCCTTCTACAACTGCTTCAACTATCAAACGATCACCTTCTCAAAGCACTGCTAGTGGATCAAGCAATGTGACAGCTCACCATGGTCGCAACTCAAATAGAAGCTCAAGTGGCTCTGTAGAAGTCGATGAGCGTGCCATTGACCGGTTATTAGGTCTACTCGATCAAAAGAAGATGAATCAAAGCTCAGATCAAGATTTCGGTCACAATCAAAAATTGTCCATGGCAATGACGTAAAGTATTGACTCTTTTTTTTTTCTTTTGCTCTGCGGCTTGTCCCTTTTTTTTCATTCTCTTTTTCACCTCTCCCTCATCTCAATATGTGTTCTAGGTTGTATGTATATTATCATATATAGGGAGCCATGTCATCCCATCTGCGTCTTGTGTTAGCATAATAGTAGCCACCTCATATAGGTATACCTTTCTCAGTTTTATTTATTTATTCATATGATAATATTCGTGGAACGTGCTCGTTGAAATATTATTTAATGACGCCAGAATCACTAGCAACTTTTGTATTGCATTTATACAAAACTTTTTAACCTTTTCAAACCGAGAAGGGAGAAGAAGGAAAAAGTTGCTTAGCGCGCGTGGACTTTCTTCCTCTGTCTTCGTCCGCTTCGCTTTTTCTTCTTCCTTCCCTTTTTTCTTCTAACCTATTACACTCACACATAGTAGTAGATTCTAGCACATCATGGCGTGAGTAATCTTCATATATCTGTGATAAACTTTAATCATTTGACAGCGTACTGACTATCCTTAGCATTCCCTTTTTACGAATGGCCAGTCAATCTGCTGTTCTCGGTTACCCCCGTATTGGTCCCAAGCGTGAAGTCAAGAAGGCCCTTGAATCTTTCTGGGCTGGAAAGATTGCTGTTGAAGAGTTGCAAAAAGTTGCAAAGGAGCAAAGACTACTCAGCTACGAGACTATTAAGTCACAAGGTGTTGACGTTGTCCCAACGTGAGTCACCCAATTTTGATTACATTGCTGTAATGATTACGACTGTCGTGTGCCAAATTTGCTAATCTATTTTTGCACCATTTTTTTCTTTTCTTTTCTTTTCTTAAAAAAAGTGGTACTTTCACACTTTACGATCATGTTCTCGACTTTTCGAACACTTTTGGAATCATTCCCGATAAGTATGCCAAGTCTGGTTTGAATCCACTTGACACTTACTTTGCCATGGCTCGTGGTCACCAAAAGGGAAACGTCGATCTACCTGCCACTGAAATGCAAAAATGGTTTGACTCAAATTACCATTTCCTCGTTCCAGAAGTAACAAAGAGTACCAACTTCCGACTCAATGACACCAAACCCGTTGATGACTTTGTTGAAGCAAAGAAGGCTGGTTACAATGCTCGACCTGTTCTCGTTGGTCCTATTACTCTTCTTGCTTTGGCCAAGGTCGAAGGCTCTACAGATGACTTTGATCCCGTCTCATTGGTAAGCAAGCTTGCTCCCGTTTACGGAGAATTGCTTCAAAAGCTCTCCGAAGCTGGTGCTGACTGGGTTCAGATTGATGAGCCCATCCTATGTATGGACCGTGCTTCCAAGTACGCCACTGAATTTAAGAGCACTTACGAAACACTTTCCAAGGCTTCACCCAATTTGAAGTTGCTCTTGACTACCTATTTTGGTAGACTAGAGTCTAACCTCGACTTTGTCAAGGATCTACCTGTTGCTGGTCTTCATCTCGATTTGGACAGAGCACCTGAGCAAATTGATACTGTTGTTCCTCACTTTGCCAACAAGACCACTGTTCTCTCACTTGGTCTCGTTTCTGGCCGAAACATCTGGAAGACTGATCTCAAATCTGCTCTTCAAATTGCTCAAAAGGCTGTCAAGCTACTCAACGGAGATGAGAAGCGAGTAATTATTGCCTCAAGCTCTTCTCTCCTCCACACACCTATCACCATCAAGAATGAGAACAAGCTCTCTCCAGAAGTCATTGACTGGTTCTCGTTTGCTACAGAAAAGTGTGCTGAAGTTGCTACTTTGACTGCCGCTCTCAAAGATCCAAACAGCGCTACAGAAATTCTCTCTACCAACGAAAAGAGTATTTCTGCTCGACGTGACTTTGAAAAGAACTCTGACCCAGCTGTTCGTCAACGATTGGCTGCTATTCAAGAATCAGACCTCAAGCGAAAGTCTCCTTTCAAAGCTCGACGTGAATTGCAAAACAAGCACCTCAATCTACCAACTTTCCCAACTACTACAATCGGATCCTTCCCTCAAACGAAAGAAATTAGAGCTTACCGAGCTCGATTCAACAAGGGTGAAATCAGCCAAGAAGAATACGAAAAGTTTTTGGAAGATGAAATTAAATTTGTTGTTCAAAAGCAAGAAGAGCTCGACTTGGACGTTCTCGTCCACGGTGAACCAGAGAGAAATGACATGGTACAATACTTTGGTGAACTTTTGGATGGCTTTGCATTCACACAAAACGCATGGGTTCAATCATTTGGTTCTCGATACGTCCGACCGCCGATTGTTGTCAGTGATGTCAGCCGACCTAAGGCCATGACTGTTAGATGGTCAAGTTACGCTCAAAGTTTGACAAAGAAGACCATGAAGGGTATGTTGACAGGTCCCGTTACTATTCTCAACTGGTCATTCCCAAGAGCGGATGTCTCAAAGGAGATTCAAGCCAAGCAAATTGCTCTTGCTCTCCGAGATGAGGTCAACGATTTGGAAAAGGCTGGTATTCGAAGTATTCAAGAAGATGAGCCTGCTCTTCGTGAAGGTCTCCCTCTTCGTGAAGCAGAGCACAAGGAATACCTTGATTGGGCTGTTGCCTCTTTCCGATTAAGTACTTCTGGTGTTTCTGATGAAACTCAAATTGTCAGTCACTTTTGTTACTCTGACTTTGCCAACAGACAAATTATGCAAAGCATTCTAGATTTGGATGCTGACATGATCAGTATCGAAAACAGCAAGTCTGATGCAAAGATTCTCAAGGTTTTCCAAAACTTTGACTATGCTAATGATATTGGACCTGGTGTATTTGACATTCACTCGCCACGAGTTCCATCAGCAGAAGAAATGTTTGAACGTCTCAAGGCTTTTAGCGCTTATTTGCCCATTGAACGATTGTGGTGCAACCCTGATTGTGGTCTCAAGACAAGAAGTTGGGATGAAGCTAGTGCACAATGCAAAAACATGGTTGTAGCAGCCAAGAAGGCACGAGCTGAGCTTGCTAGCAAGTAAAAAAATCTCACCCTTCTCTGATACTCTCTTTTCCGTATTTTGTCTTTTAAATTACTCTCCTACCCAATATCACCCCCTCAAAAAAAACTCGAAAAAAAGGAGCATCAACTGCTCTTGATTTGCGCTATTCTAGCGTAGCATCTCTTGTTTACTCTCCTTTACTCTTTTGTCTGTCTCTTTTAGTTTTCGTGTCGTGTTCAATCCCACTCTGTCATACTACTCAATACAATCGCATTCAACATGGTATCATAAGTGTGACCAAAAATTAAAGGGATGTTTAAAATGTGAAATTATTATTATATGGAATTTTTACAGCCAAGAAGTTAAAAGAACCACCCCCTTGAATTTTGCGCTCTGATCGTTAGCCTGCCAAGAAATGCACGTATCGATAAAGCATTGGGCATCTGATGTTTTTTAAATTTTTTGGCTCGTCCTAAGATTTTGGTATTGTTTTAAGGGGAAGCGTTTAGTTGCGGTAAAGGTATCAGATCAATCCTCGAAGGAATGTTTCCAATCACTGCACCACAATGTCCAATGTTGCTTTATTAAGATCAAGGTCATTACAAGCAATGCCAAGGCTTAATAATCTATATGAGCAAGTAGCGACTAAACACTCGTATGCCAAGGCTAATCATAAACTTATACTCACCACAAAGATTTGCAAGCAAGTGGCTCAAGTCAAATGGAAAATTATCTATCACTAGATTGATATGCACGTCTCTCTCCAAGGGGGGGTCAGAGAACAACGATGATAGAGGACTTGGCGGAGATTTCTATTGATAGTTGAAATGTCTTGTATCAATTTCAGTGATGATGCTCTATGAGTCTTGACCGAATTCTGCACACAAGGCATTCAAGTCTAAATCTATGAAGCATTTATAAAGATAGAGCAATCAGTGTTCTCTCCCTCTTGCTCGGTTGTTCTGTCTACCTTCTTTTTCCTCCAAATCAATCACACTATCATTCTCTTTCCAAGTAAGGAGACTCAAAAATCCTTACAGGCTAACGACTTCACCGGGATTATTTGTCGCACAAGGAACAATAGTAAAGCACACATTACTTTCTAGCCATTATCACTATCATCTCTTAAAACTCTTTCTTATTCCCACTTTCTCTTCTTAAGAAAAAGCTTTTATCTATATACGCCACCGCTGCACTTTCCCTCTTGGCTTTATTATCATCATCATCAATCATTCACCGACTCCGCCCAAATCTCCTCTTCCTTCTTCTTACGCCCGACCTTTGTAGCAAGTCAATCAAAATTTCAGGACAGCCACTACAAGCCGAAAATTCTGTTTTTATTCTGAGCCATCTCGTTCTGACGGATATCTGATAGCCAATTGCAACTATTACAATTCTAAATTCCATAGCTTTCCAGGCTGAATCACCGCCAAGAGAATAAGAAAACAGCCCTTTCATGTAAGTAGACAAGATAAGTAGAGTGCAGGAGAGGATGAAAAAAGAGAGCGAAATACGATTGCGCCCAAGGTAAATAATATTAGTAGTCGAGATAATCGCAAGTAAGGGTGGCGTAATTGTACTTGAAATGGAATAGTGAAACCCAAAGAACGCCAATGATGTGCTAGGGTTCTCCCTCTCCAACTTGCTTGTGTGCATAGATGATATAAGACGAGGCTGACCGAAACTTTCTCCTTTATCCTCCCTCATACAATCTTCAAACAATCAAACAATCACTTCTACACCCACTTTCAACTTCAAATACAATCACAATCTCTCTGCCTTTTTGTTTCTAATTCTCCCTCCTTTCCTCCTCTCTTTACATTTTCTCTCCTCTTGGCCACCACCAACTCTACTTCATCTCTCTGGTAGAGATCAAGAGAGCGAGGACGCTTTTTTTAGCATAAATATAGCGTCTCACTCTCACTGGCGCAAGTAAGAACCCAACCCAGCAACACTGGACAAAGTCGTCTATCATGTCTTCTTCCACTGTAGATGTGAATCAACCGATGCCGGCGTCGGAAGAGAAAAAGGCTACCAAGCATCGTGATGTAGATGACGAGCATGGAAACAAGGGACCAAAGCATGCCTTAGTCGACATGAGCACAATTGAGCTCAAAGCTGAAGATTTGTATGACAAGGAAAAGGTTGACTTGGAGTCCATCGAAATGGAAGATGTTTATCAACTTTTACAAGCTGATGAGGGAGGATTAGCTAGTGGAGAAGCTCAACGTCGTATCGAGCTATTTGGTCCCAACAAGCTGGAGAGTGAAGAGGTGAATCCAATTTTACAGTTTCTCTCCTTTATGTGGAATCCATTATCGTAAGTGCGATAAAATTATATAGAGTAAGTACGTTTGAATGACTTATACTAATTCTTACTTTTATTTTCATCAGCTGGGTTATGGAAGGAGCAGCGCTTGTTGCCATCGGTCTTTCCAATGGAGAAGGTAAACCCCCGGATTGGCCTGACTTTGTTGGAATCGTATTGCTCCTATTCATTAATTCTACCATTGGTTTCATTGAAGAAAGAAGCGCTGGAAACGCAGTCAAAGCTCTCATGGATTCATTAGCACCCAAAGCAAGAGTCAAGAGAGATGGAAATTGGTCTGAAATTGAATCTTCTGGTTTGGTTCCTGGTGATATCATCGCTTTTAAAATTGGTGACATTGTTCCAGCCGATTGTCGATTATTTGATGCCATCAATGTTTCAATTGATCAAGCTGCACTTACTGGTGAATCACTTCCAACGAACAAGAAAGTAGGTGACCAATGCTTTAGTGGTTCTACATGTAAGCAAGGTGAAGCAGAAGGTATTGTTATCTCTACCGGTACAAACACCTTCTTTGGTCGTGCTGCTGCTCTTGTCGGTCAAGATGATGATTCAACTGGTCACTTGCAAAAGGTTCTTGCTCGAATTGGTCTCTTTTGCATTGTATCAATTGCCATCTTTGTCGTGGCTGAGATCATCGTCCTTTATGCCGTATACCACTACTCGTACAGGAGAGGATTGGATAATATTCTTGTCTTGCTAATTGGTGGTATTCCCATTGCTATGCCTACAGTTCTCTCTGTCACATTGGCTGTTGGTGCTGGTCAACTGGCAAAACACAAGGCCATCGTTACTCGTATTACTGCTATTGAAGAATTGGCTGGTGTTACGATTCTTTGCTCGGACAAGACTGGAACTCTAACAACGAACAAATTAACCATTGACAAGGATTTGGTCAAACTTTATGCCAATTACAATTCACAAGAAGTTATGCTGCTTGCTGCCTATGCCTCTCGTACTGAGAATCAAGATGCCATTGACACTTGCGTAGTTGGTGCCATTGGAGACACTTCATTGGCTCGAAAAGGTATCCAACTACTTAATTTTGTTCCTTTCAACCCAGTTGATAAGCGTACTGAAATCACCTATCGAGAAGAAGCTACTGGAAAGGTCAAGCGAGTCGCCAAGGGAATGACTGGTATCATCATTGATCTATGTTCTCGTAATAAGACAGAAAAGCAAGAACTTGCATTGGAAAATGATGTAGAAGAATTTGCCAATCGAGGTTTGCGAGCTCTTGCAGTAGCTGTTGAGGACGTTCCTAGTGGCGAAGTTGATGGTGAAGGTAATGGATATGAATTGATTGGTTTACTTGCCATCTTTGATCCTCCTCGTGAAGATACAAAGCAAACGTTGGATGATGCTCAAGCACTTGGAGTTCAAGTCAAGATGGCTACTGGTGATCAACTTGCTATTGCAAAGGAAACTGGAAGACGATTAGGTTTAGGCGACAATATGTTTAATGCAAAAGCTCTTCAAACAGGTATTCCACCTGCAGGTTGTCCCTATGCTACTTTGGATGAAATGATCCTCAAGGCTGATGGTTTTGCTGGTGTCTTTCCTGAGCACAAATTTGAAATTGTTAAGCGTCTTCAAGCACTTGGACATCTTACTGCCATGACTGGTGATGGTGCCAATGATGCACCTGCACTTTCTAGAGCCAATGTCGGTGTTGCAGTTGAAGGTGCTACAGATGCAGCTAGAGGAGCCGCTGACATTGTTCTTGTCGAACCTGGTCTATCGACTATTGTTGAAGCTATTCGAGGATCGCGAATCATCTTTCAAAGAATGAGAAATTACAGTATTTATGCTTGTGCCGTTACTATCCGAGTCGTTCTATGTTTCGCAATTATGGCCTTTGCCTGGAAATTTGATTTCCCACCATTTATGATTCTTGTCGTCGCCCTTCTCAATGATGGAACAATTATGACACTTTCCTTGGATCGAGTCTTGCCAAGCGATGAACCTGATCATTGGGACTTGGTAGAAATCTTTTCATACGCTGTTGGTTATGGTATTTACCTTACCGTCTCTACCATTGCTCTCTTTGCCGTCATCTTCCACACCACCTTTTTCGAATCCAAGTTTGGGGTGCCTGGTTACCATGGAGATGCCAATACTCATGAACTTCATATGATCATCTACCTTTATACCAGTATCACAAGTCAGGCTCTTATCTTCATCACTCGTTCAAAGAGTTGGTTCTTTTTGGAAGCTCCTTCATTGGCTCTCTTTGGTGCCTTTTGCGTGGCTCAATTAATCTCTTCTCTTCTATCTGGCTTTGCCGATTGGGGTTTCACTGCAGTTAAACCTATCTCACCTGGTTGGATTGGAATCATTTGGGTTTGGTCAATAATTTGGTTGTTCCCATTGGATTTGGTCAAGTTTGGTATGCGAAAGATTGTCAAGACTATTCGAAAGGGTCAATTACGAAGACGTAATCGTCACGCTGAACATCAAGCTGAAGTCACTAGAACTTGCTCCAAGCATGAAAGCCTTTACAGTGGTCGTGTTAGCTTTATGACGAGAGCTTCCCGTAAGGTTGGACTGGGTGGAAAGAAAGTCCATATCAATAGTACTGAATTGAATCGACTAAGCAGCATTCAAACGCAGCAAGCCAGTCGACGTCTCTCGAGGATCAATTAGAGTACTTTTTCAAGGTCTTTCTTGTAATCTCTTGTCGCATTATTGAAATTTGGTATGATAGAAGCGATTTCAAACAATGACAATTACTGTAGCTTCCTTTTCTTGTCCCTTGAATTGTACTTGTTATATTATACTAGATGAACCTCTCTATTTCCCATTCCCTTTCTCTCTATTTCTTTTTTTTTTCTTTTTTAGCTACCTGACTCCTCCCGTTTTCATCTCTTCGTCTCTTTTTAACCCAATGTCTCTCAGCCTTCTTACTAGTAGATGAATATGATTAATTCTTCTATCACCCGTCTTGAGATTGACTTTATATCGCAGACTGTTCGCTTTGAATTACAAGATGAGAAAACCGGAGCGTTCTCGTAATTGGGACCCCTTCATTAACACCCCCCCCTTTTTTTTTTTTATCCCACTTACACGTATACATTCAATCCCAAGTCCACTAGTGGGAATTTATATAGAAAATGGAGGCTTGAGTTAAAAAAGAATAAAAAGAAAAAGGTAGTTTATGAGAAGTTTTGGATCCTTTGCCCATCCTTTTCTTTTCTTTTGTCGTCTTGCATACCATTCCTTCTTTTGTGTCTTATACGACCACTTCTTTGACTGGAATTGTCAAGGATGGGTCGCAATGGCTTGTTTGGCCAGTTGAGTGGTATTGATGCTTTTGGAAAGGTGAGTCTTTTCCAGTAAGCGGCGGGGTAAGGCTTGTACAATAAAGGCTGAAACAAAAAAAATTACACTTCTAAATCGTAATAGACTCTCGACGATGTTCGTATTCGTACCAATGTTGGAGCTCTGATCACTATGGTATCATTTACTCTAATAGTCTTTTTGACTTTGGGAGAATTCTTGACTTATCGCAAAGTCTATGAGAATACTACATTAGTGGTAGACAAAAGCCGAGGTGAAAAGTTGACAATTAGCATGAACATTACGTTTCCTAGAGTTCCTTGCTATCGTGAGTCGAGAAATGAAATAGTGCAGGTTTCATTTTGCAGAAACTTAGATATGATGTAATAAAAAATTCTATTTATGCAGTACTATCGGTAGATATTATGGACATTTCTGGTGAGAGTCAATTCAATATCATGCATGACATGGAACGTAATCGATTACATGCCGATGGACGATTAGTGGACCAGGGTGGAGCAAAAGGTGAGTCAGCCTACCATCCAGGCAAGTTTCATGCGTGTCCTGACTAGAATATTCTTCCTTTCTGCCTTGTAAAGGTCTAAAGGGAGAAGCAGATCGATTGGCAACTTTACATGGCAAAGATTATTGTGGCTCTTGCTATGGCGGAGAACCTCCCCAAAGTGGTTGTTGCAATACTTGTGATGAAGTTCGAGAAGCTTATATCGCCAGAGGATGGAGTTTTAGTGATCCAGATCATATAGATCAATGTGTTTCGGAAGGTTGGTCACAAAAGATCAAGGAGCAAAATACAGAGGGTTGCAACGTTGCCGGTAGAGTTCATGTCAACAAAGTTATTGGAAACTTTCACATTTCTCCAGGAAGAGCATTTCAACGAAATAGCGTTCATGTTCATGATCTCGTTCCTTACTTGGCAGGAAGTGGTTCAGAACATCATGACTTTGGTCATGTCATTCATGAACTATCATTTGGCACCGAGCAAGAATTTCATTCTGACAAAAATGGAGTTGCTGGCAAAGCAATAAAAAAGATTATGGGCGTCTCTGATCCTTTACAAGGAATAAGAGCTCATACTGAAAAGAGTCAATTTATGTTTCAATACTTTTTGAAAGTCGTACCTACTGAATTACACCTCTTGAGCGGCATTGTTCTCAAAACTCATCAATATAGTGTCACATCATATGAAAGAGATCTTACACCTCAAACACCTGGTAAACCTTCACAAGAATCACAAAATGTTCAACATGGCTTTAGCGGTATGCCTGGATTTTTTCTCAATTTTGACATTAGTGGTCTGAAAAATGTCAAGACTCAATCAAGGATATCTTTAACTCATTTCCTCACTTCAACGTGCGCAATTGTTGGTGGTGTCTTAACGGTAGCTGGGATTGTAGATGCTGTACTTCACGAAAGTAGAATTCGTATGAGCAAAGGGGGTACTTGGGAGGGTACAGGTCGATTGGGAGGCAAATTAGTGTAGTTGTAGCAGACGAGGGAGAATAGAAACAATTTAATTATTAAGTTGGATATCTTGACGCACTTTTTTTGGATCCTTTAAAGTACAATCTTGGGGCGAAAGTTGAGAAAAGTGGACGATGTATTGCTTTCAAGCCCAGGTATCGTAAAAGAGATCAGAAAAGAGATGGGAAATGAACTCTTTTGTCATGTTGAAACGTAACCATCTAGACCTCCCGGAGCGCTTGAAAAGATCGAGTCAAAGATGCCAGATCCTTCAATGTGCAAATCACCCAAATCCTGATTTTTTGAAAGTTGACTTGCTTCATCATGCGATGAACCTCTTTGTTTTGCTTCTTTGTAAGCTTTTTCGATCCGGACTCGCCTTTCCTCTTCCCAGATCTGTACAAAGGATGCAGATAGATGCTTGAGACCATACAAATAACCACTATCTGGACCATCAATGAGAGCAGGAAAGTATCTCGCAATTGGCATGACATCCTCTTCTTCATCATGGAGTGTCGCTTCATGACCAGGGACAGCAAAGTCATGTCCTGTCGTGCAATGTGCAAAATCAATGATACGAATATTGATTTCACCCTTCTTTCTCCTTCTCTTTGGTGGTGCTGAACTAGAGATTGTACTGGAGGTTGTAGGTTGTAAAAGTGGACTCAAACTGGCTCTACTAGATGAAATGCTAGAAGCGAGCACTCCTCCTGAACTTGGTAGTAGGCCTTCCTTTAAATTGATTCCACCTTCAATTAAATTATCATTGGCAGCTTCAAACATTTCCAAGAGACTAGGAGAATAGCCAGCTCTACCCTTTTTGCGCCGATGCTCGAATTCTCGTTGAAGCTTACTCTGAGTCTCATCATCTCCATCGTAGATAAACAAGAGACTGCTGGCATAGAAGCGGTAACCTTTTAGTGTAAAGATGATGCCTGCCAAACGATGCAGCTTTTCCAGGATAATAGGAATATGATGAATTAGTAAGTCATTGCCATCATGAAAAAATTTCGCTAGCGTACTAGGAAAATCTTGCGGTAAAACTTTGCGACCATAATACTTGTCTTGAAAAATGTATTTGTCTTCAATCACATCATAAACCTGCATACCACAAATTCGTACACCATGCGTTCGCGATGTAGTTTTATCACACTTTTTCGTTTGACTCTTCTTCTTCTCTGGTGTAGCATCTAATCCATACTGTCGAGTTCCCATTTTAAGATCTAAAACACAAGGACATTTGAGTCTACCAGTAAGATCTTCCATGAGTAGGAAATGTTCTTGTCGAACAGGTGAATTTTGTTGGTCCTCATTATTTATATCATCATTATCACTAATCAAGAATGGCCTTGGTGTTTGTTGCTGAACATCGTCCTGCTGCTTGCTCTCTGTGGCTATTTCAAAATCATCTTGGCCCGCCTCTTCCATGTGAGCGTTAATAGATTCCTCCACATTACCTTTAGCCTTGGCCACGGAGTCTAGTGAAGTTACACCAAATGAAAAAGTGTTTCTTAATGTAATAGCAGCATCGCTATGAACTCGTCTTGGTCTTCTGCTGGACTGAATATCATCTTCTTTTTCCTCCTTTAGGCTGGGAATGCTAGTTGTCGGCGGTAAAGATTGTTTTGTCTTCTGAGGTTTCATGACTGGGCTATTCAATGCTGAAGCAGTCATGGGCGGTGATTGAGGTGGTGTAGAAGCAAGGCGGTCATCTCTCCTTACCAATCTCTTTGCAACCGTTTCGGCTCCTCTACCTAAAACTTTAGCTCCTTGTGAATTGCTGGCTCGAGCTGCCCCTTCAGAACTCTCCTCCCATGCCTTCGTCAACCTTCTCTTCTCTTTCTTGGCTCTTCTCTTTGAAGAACTCCACCCATCATTTGAGTCTTGATCTTTCATGTAGGGAGAACTGAAAACTTCTCTCAAAACCTGCTCTTGTAGTCTACGATTTACTGAAGTACATCCTCGTCCTGCTATATGACTATAACCAGATTGAGGTGTTGTTGCTCGACTCGATTCTTCGCGCGTACTCGAATCTAAAGGGGCGAGCTGAGCAACATTGAACCTAGAGAGTGATCGCGAAGACTTTGGTGATGAAGCGGCAGGTGAGCCACCCAAGGGTGTTGGCGGGCTTGTAGAAAGGGGCGTTTCTGGCCCATGACTGCTGAGAGGAACTAAAGATGGGGAGAAAGTTCGATCATTTGAAGAGAAACTCTGACCTTCTGCGCTAGAGCTTAGATGTGACGTTGATCTTTCTGCCGAAGGATATTCTCTTCCACGATGAACTAGCTGTGATCTTCTACTCGAATTTCGACTTCGTACAGGTGTTCCACCTTGACTTGAACTGGCTGATGTTCTTATACCACTCTTTCGCAGCATCCACTCTGGGATAATGTGACGATTCATATCGAGTGACACCTCTGGTACCTCTTCTTCGTTTTCTTCTTGGCCTTGAAATATTTTGCGACGATTGGTCACGTTGATTTCAGAAGCTCGTCGACTTGCTGAGGGTCTACCTCGATTCACACCACTGCTGCTGACATTCCCTCTTCCCTCCTCACCTCCGATCACATCTTCTTCCTCTTCCTCTTCTAAATCCTTTTTCTTTTCGACATGTCGGTACGTCACATTAAGCACACCAAGATATTGTGGAATGAATGATAATAATGTGGGATGCTCCCTTTCCAATGCCTCGTAAAACTCATTTTCTCTGCTTACCAATGGTTTACATACTGCCCTTCTCGAGAATTGAAAGATCGCATTGTGACCTCCAACTTGATTGTTGAATGGTTGCAGTTGTACAACAGCAGGAGCATCAGCTGATGACATATCATCTTGATACCCGTCCAAATGCGAACGCGCATCCGTAGCATCATCGCCCCTTCCTAGGGTCCAGTCATCTTCCCCTTCAAAGACAGGCGAGTCCATGTCTCCTAATTCATTCTCATCGCCAGATTCCTCTGTTTGATCTGGATCATCGCTAGGGCTCTCGTCTTGCCCTTCTTCCTCTTCATCTTCCTCAAGGTATGATACTTTCGGATCTTCGCCCAGCCCCAACGATTCAAAGCGTGGTGAATCTCTTAGAGGGGCAATGTGATGCCATCCCTCGGAACTCTGACCATCATCAGCCGAATCTGAAACCAGAGAATGTGCAGCAAAAGATGGTTGTCTTGAGGAGCTAGATTGGTTTTGAGCTCGCTGAAGATACTTTTGATTAAGAATAGACGATGGTGTTGCCGGTCGGGAGTCGGAAAGATTAATTGGGAGGCGATTTATGCTTAGCTTTGGTGAAGAAGGTAGACTAAGCGAGGATGAAGTTGCGATTGCTGATGGTGACTCATCATGATCTGAGACGCCCTTTGCTCGCATTGTTCGCTTTCGAGAAGCGCTCCTTTGCAGGTCAACATCTTTGTCTGCAGCACTCAATCCTTGACCACTTTTGTTGGTTTCCTTGAACAATTGCAAGCTAACACTTGCTTTGCGACCAGAGCTCAACATTGCAGGAGGGAGCGTTAAGTCGACTCCACGTAGTCGACTAGACGATCGGTCCATTGGTAGCAATTCATCCTCTTCTTCATCTTCAATTGCGTTGGTGGATCGCCTACCTGGCGTACTCTTTGCAGAACGAGTACGAGGCGTCGCACTACTTGAATTGCCAGCCGGCGAAAGCGGTGGTCTAGCTCGCCACTCTACCGATCTAGGTACCTTGATAGGGGGATCCATCGAGCCAAGGTTCTGCAATGAAAGTGCTTCAATCGTGTCCGATGGTGAAGTTTTGATTTCGAATGGGTTATTAAAGACAGGGTTCGACTTAATCTCTGTCCAATTCGAAGTCGAAGCAATATTGCCCTTTGGAATCGCCAGATTTGGTTTTGAAGGTGAACCATTTGATTTTATTTGTGATTTGATCACTCGTTCAGCTGCATCACGATCAATCGTCGAGGCAGAAGAACCTGCGATCGTTGTCCCTCTGCTCATAGAGGTAGCTCCACTGGATCTTCTTCTAGGTTGATCTTCAAAAATATAGGATGAGTTTCTAGAAAGCTTCAAGTTGGAAGATGCAGGCGGTGAGAATATGCTCGTTTCTGGTCTAGGAACTCCTGGCGGGAGACTTATATGTAGGCCACCGCTTGAGTACTGACTAGGATTTGTCCCAGGAGCATATACAGCATTGGAAGTAGGTATATCTGTTGCCGTCGAATTCCTCTTACTTGATAAAAGAGAAGTAGTTGCATCTTGTTGCTGAGTTGATTGTGGCGAAATCAGGTCTGTCAATGCGGTCAATGTATTGGAAGGACTTGCCTCGTCCTGTGTTTCGACTTGACGTTTATCATTGGTCGACATCTATGCGAAAGACCTTCGCTATTGTAAAGTAAATTAACCCATAAGGAAATGATTCATTTGCATGCATCGCGCCAATTCCTTGCAAACTCACACAAATGAAAGGTTGTTGGTCAACTTCTACACTTCCATATATGAATGATTCCCGTCCTCACGTAAAGTTTTAATCAGAAGAGAGAAGGAGGATAGTAGAGCTGTAAGATGAAGGGTGGATTGAAGGACAAGTGGAGCCGGTCGGCAAGAACGAGGCGTTGTATCTGAGAGCACGTTCGATCAGAAGTTGAATGTTGTTTGCCAATAAAGAGATGTAAAAAGAAACATAAGATGGTACAGTCGAGAAAATTATCGTACAGTATGTTGCAAAAAGAAAACGATAGAAAAGGAAAAGTCCAGAACAGGACAGGAGGAAGGGGGAGAAAAGGTGGTCAAGTGATAAACGTTCGGATAATATTATAAGGATCATTCCAATTCTGTCCATCACAATCACAAAAGCTAAAAAGGGTTTACCTACCCAATGAATTAAAGCGCGCTTGGCGAGAGCACGTGTACTACGTTATGGTCATGTCTACGGATTTCATTATCAGATCAATCAGGATGTTACTTATGCTATTATTGGTACAAATGTATAATTTTGTATGCTGAAGCAAGACAAAGAAAGACCTTTCTTTTTCGAAGACTCAAGTCGGTCTTTTAGCCCTGTAAACTGCTTTCTAGCTGTCTTGCATAGTCGTCAAGATCTCCATCGTCATCTTCCTCCTCTTCTTCATCTTCTTCTTCCTCGTCATCCTCGTCATCATCGCTTTCATCGTCACCTTCCTCTTCATCCTCGTCATATGCTATGGCAACATTGCTCCGTTGAGCTGGAGGTTTCCATGTGCTACTTACGCTCAGTGTAGAGTCTAATCCAGCTGGTCTAGGTGAATTAGTCACGCTACCCGGAGAAACTACTGGCGTAGATCGAGCGGTATTGCTGCCATTGATCTGACTAGCCATGATACTATTTGTATGCGTATGACCAAGATTAGATTTGATACTACCCCAACTACCCTTCGGTCGATCAATGTACGGTGATCCTCTAGGTGTTAGTACATCTTCTCGTAGACCACTATTTTCTAAAAGTCCGAGTCCAGTTTTTGCTCTTTGTGGAGTTGTAGCATCATATTCTTCCAAACTTGAATGTTTTTCTTCATCTTCATTTGTAAAACCTTCTAGGCCGAGTTCAAGTTGTCTGGCAAATTCTTCTTCATCGTCATCGTTTTCAATTCCTTCACCTTGTCCTGGCTCTTTTTCATCACTATCGTGCTGATTTTCTTTTTGTACACCACGACCAAGTGTTGCCAAATTTAAGCCCAAAGCGCCACCCTCTGCTTCTACGTCTGAATTCTTCATATCGTCTTGCGAAGAATTTGATAAACCTTTCAGCGCCTTGTCACTTAATTTCGTATGAGCCCGATCGTACTTGAATGAAAACGTCGAAGAAACTACATCCAATACATAAGACTATACATGGTTTTAAGGCGTTCAGTGATGGATAAAAATCGCTCTGTACAGGTAGAAAACCTCCGCCATTTACTCACCTGTAGGTGATCATCCCATACAAGTACACAATCGACATCTTTTCCCGCACTTTGACTCCCTTGAAACCCTTGAGCGGATGATCTGGTACCTCTCCGATCTTCTTCCCTTTCTCTCATATCATACTCTAGCGACCATTGTGCATTCGAGTTGCTAGAACTATGAAGAAACCCAGTAGATGTCTGAGCAATTGATGGCGGTCTAAAATTGTCTAGAAATGACTCGAGATGGTGTGAAATTACAGTAGACTTAAGATCAAGCATATTTTCCATACTCACATTTCAAGGATATAAGAGAAGATCCAGAAGCTTGCTTTTCCCTAGAATTTGTCCTTTTTTCTAGTGTTTTTCCCAGCAAGATTGGGTAGCTGGATGGCGAAGCAGTGGACATAGTGTCACCCTTTCTTGAACATTTGGTGTTGCAGCAAGGAGGTGGACCCATCAAAGATACAGCAATTCATATCAATCGTAAAAGTGATGCACGGACCCAATGCCACGCGTAAAGTATGCTATAGTATTCTATAGCTATTCAGAATTGCCTTTGCTAAAGATTATATGCTGCTTGTCATTTGGCTACCAATACAACAAAAGCGGAAGACAAAGACTTTATTGCAATGCAGCTGGTCGATATTAGCTCTTCTACGTCAGCTACAGATAGGCCGGGGGCATACTTAGCGTACCTTAATAATCTCTTTTCTCAGCCAGCATCAACGCTCAATGCATCTAGACTTCGCGAAAAGATTTCAGAGTACTTAGATGAGGCCGTCTTCAGCGAAGGAAATTCACAGGGTGGAGGACTCATGGTGGGTAGGCAAACTTTATCTGACTTTAGTGAGGCAGTCGCCAATGTAGCAAAAGGGGTTAAAAATGGTACAGATGGAGACCAAGTCATGAAAATCGAGGACAATGAACCAGCAATTATGGATGAAGACGTTCGACGAGAAGTCTTGGAACTTGCATTGGAGAAAGTTCAGCCGCGAGTGCTCAGTTTTGAGGAGCAGGTGAGCTTTTCGTACAAGGTAAAAGTATATACTATAGCTTTATTGACATTCATACTATGTCTCTTCAGTCTTCTGCACTACGATTGCACTTATCCGATTTATTGGAGAACAGCGAAGATTGGCTGGAGGCAGCAAAGGTATTGCAAGGTATACCTTTAGGATCCGGTCATCGAAGTGTACCTAATATTTACAAACTAAGAATATATGTCCGCATCGTACGACTTCTTCTAGAAGGTGATGATGCAGTAGGAGCTGATACATTTTTGAAACGAGCAAGTATGGTCATTCATTCTGTTCCTGGGGCTGCTTCAAGAGTAGGACCAGGAAGTGCTGAAGAAGAGGATCGCTCAAATAGAATGAGTGATGACGAGAAAATAGAAGCGAGAACTCTAGGTCTCCAATACAAGCTTTGTCAGGCAAGAATTTATGATTCTCAAAGAAGATTTGCCGAGGCTGCCATCAGATTTCATGAGGTCAGCTACGTTACAGAAATTGAAGAGGGAGAAAGAAATATGATGCTGTGAGTATGAAAATGAAAGAAATTTAGAATGATATTGCGACCCTAACCCCTTTAAAGATAGTTCTTCTGCTGTTACCGCTTCAATTTTGGCACCTGCTGGGCCTCTGCGTTCTAGAATCTTGGCAACACTGATCCGAGATGAACGAACAGCGACGCTTCCTCAGCATACCATTCTGACAAAAGTCTTTTTGGATCAAATTATTCGACCAAATGAGATTGCTGCTTTTGAAAAATTATTGAGCCCTCATCAACGTGCTACGTTGCCAAAGACTACGAGCAAGGCCCTCACCATTACAAGAGATGAGGATCTGACAATGAAGAATGGTGAAGAAGATGAAGAGAGCGAGAGAAGTGAACCCACTACTGTTCTAGATCGAGCAATGATGGAACATAACATTCTCGCCACATCTCGACTATATTCAAATATTACATTTAGAGGACTGGGTGGTCTATTGGATTTAAGTAGTGCAGGTGCAGAGACGATGGTACGAAGAATGATTGTTCAAAATCGTCTAAAAGCAGAGATTGATCAAGTAGAAGGTTTGATCATTTTTGGTGAAGAAAAGGAGAGAGAAGGAGGAGTAGCAGGAACCGGAGCAAACAAGGAGGGAGAAGCAGCAATAAATGAAGAAAAAGACCAAATTGATGATGATCCTAGCGCCATTTTCACCAAGAGATGGGATGCAAGCATTGCTAGGACGGCATCAGGCGTTGAAGAAATTTGCGCAAAGTTAAGAAGTAAAGGCCTAGTAGCCAATTAGAATCATTTATCTTCTTCCACACATTAGAGTCATGTACGATTTTCCATTGTACCTTCATTCCTTGTACCATAACATTTTCAACAACAAAATTTTTGTAAAATTTGTCAAGATTCGAGGATTTAATGATACTGTTCCATCTCCTCCCTTTCTTCCTGCTCCTCTTTTTCATCTTCGTAGAGAAGTGCACCAGGATTCATAATGTGATGAGGGTCAATTGAATCCTTCAGTGTCCGAAGAAGATTGATGGAAGCACCTAATTCTCTTTTGAGGTACATACGTTTACCTCTTCCTACTCCATGTTCCGATGTGCATGTGCCGTCAAGGTCATGAGCATAACCTACAATCTGAAAATTCAAACTTGGTGAGCAAAGAAGAAAAAGCATTATTTTTTACCTTTTTTTTTAATTACTCACCCTGTGAACAAATGCCTTGACCTTTTTCAATTCTTCATCACTGTCATCTTTGAAAACGATGATGGAATGAGCTCCACCATCACCAATATGACCTACTATGGGAGCATTTAATCCACTTTTAATTGTATCCTTTCTAACACGATCAAATAATGTTGCCATTGAACCTAATGGAACACTAACATCTGTTGTCCAAACTTTCCAACCGCCACCTTCTGGTCTTTCTGGTGCACCTTCTTGACAACTCCAAAGTGCAATCTTTCTTGCTCTCCAAAGTGATTCATTTGCCTTTTCATCATGACTTGATTCAATTTCTTTATTTTTTACTCCTAATCCTTTTGCAATTTCTCTAATAGCTTTTTCATCTTCTTTACGATGCATTTCACCACCTTGTAATTTTATAAATAAACTTGTTTTTTCAATATATTTATTTTTAAAATTTTCACCTTCTTTACCATTTGTTTTCTCATTTGCTTTATTGATAACTTTAATCATTTCATCATCTAATAATTCAATACATTGAATCGCAATACCTGATCCGACTATTTGTTGAGCTGCTGAACATGCTTGACTAATACTTGGAAATGGTACTACCAAGATAGATATTGGTAAAATGTGAGCAAGTCTCAGTGTTACCTTGCATACAATTCCAAGTGTACCTTCTGCTCCTAAGAAAATCTTTGTTAAATCTGGTCCAACAGATGATTTTCTAACTCTATTTTTCGTTACAATTACTTCTCCTGATGGTAAAACAACGGTAGCATTTAAAATATATTCTCCTTTCATTGTACCATAACGAACTGCATTTGTACCAGAACCACCTGTTCCCATCATTCCACCAAGAGCTGCGCCAGGTCCTGGATCAACTGGAAAGAAAAGAGGTAATCCTTGCTCTTTCAAGTGTTCATTTAGATCTTCATATTTCACACCTGCTTCTACTTCAATATCTCCATCTTCCACATTACACTTTCCAATCTTGTCCATCATACCAACATCAACAGATACTGCTATCCTTTTCACTCCAGGTCGATCTGATGGAGCTGACCAATGTGCTTCTAGACTTGTACCACCAGCAAAAGGTAATAGTACAATTCCATTCTCGTAAGCATTCTTGACAATAGCTTGTACTTGTTCCACATTTGTAGGATATACAACTGCGTTTGGTTTTCTGGAAGGGTGATATGACCAAGGAGAATGACCATGCGTTTCTAAGTCACTATCATCAATTGATATTTGATCTTCTTCAAATCCAGCTTGGCGAAGGATTGACAAGTATTTCTCAAGATTGGGTATTGGCCTTACTTTTTTTAAATTACTGTTTTCTTGGGTGAAATGGTGATCATATGCATATACTATTAAACCTCCCATCAAGAGAGCTCCTGAAAGACCAAATCTATTGAAACTACTTTTACTGCCGCCACCATTTGAGGACGGAGGAGTGGTTAAAAGTGCCTTGGACGAGTTGCTGTCTCTTGTTGTAGTAGCTATTCGGCAGCAATGAATGCAAGTAGTATTGTTCAGGTTTGGAAGAAGAAAGCCTGTATTTGTCCTCCTACTTGATTGGATGAATGCGACCCGAACAGGCCGAAAGAAATTCATCCTTTTCAATGAATGTTATAAAGGTATAAGAGGAAAAGAAGAAGGTGGGGGTGGAGGGCATTTAAAAAAAAAAAGGTTTTTAGCTCTAATTCTCCCTCCCTTCCTCCCTTTCTTTCTCTCTCTCTTTTGTGGGAGCCGCGTGACACTTTCCACACCTTCTATCGCAATCTGTAGTAGCCATAGAACTGGCTGCTTTGTACCAATGATTCGGGATCACAATTCAAATTAGTGGTGGCTGTTAAAAGATTATACACGATATGGAAGAGAACTCTATGATGGTGAAGAATAAAGACAATGATGACTTACAAAGGAAATTAGAGGAAGGAAGAAGAAAAAGAGAAAGAAGAAGAAGAGGAGGGAGAGAAATTGTCCTAATGAGCTTCAGCTGCCATCTCTGTATCCTTGATATCATTTGACGTCGGATTTGTCAAAGCTGCAAGTGACATGGGGGGTGGCAAATTCAAGCTAGTTGCTGGTGAAGTGTCCCTACTAAATCCAATTGCTTTTCCAATAGGAGGTAGTACAGTACTACTATTGTATTTCTGAGGCGAATTCATCGTTGGTGACAATTGATGAATCGGGGTCATGCTGAAACCAACCTTTCCGGCAGAGTTTTGTCGAGATATATTATTGCTATTTGAATGATCTGGAGTAGCAACATTAGAATGAATGCTAGAGGGGCTTGAATCATCACTGGCAGCACCTTGACCAGGGTACTGATAAATATTACCATATGAGCTTGTTCGAGAATGAGAAGTAGTACTACTAATTGGTCCACTTCCGTGACGTAGCGATTGATTTTCCAATCTAGGTGAAGTGACTGGACTATTGAGTGCACTCGCAGGTGCAGACCGACTATTGCTTCGCTTAGTAGAGGTGTTGTAATGGTGTGTACCATTCAATGTAGGAAATGGCGAGGGTAATACTCTGTCCGAAGAAGAGGCAAGAGCCGGCAAAGATACGCGCGAATTACCAGCAGAAATAGAACCACCCAAATCCATTCTACCTCGACCTCGAGCACTTGAGTCGGGTACAGTATTGTTTTCAGTGGTCAAATGATAAGCACTCAAGCTTAAACCAGCTGTTCGACCTTTCGAACCAAAGCTATTGCTGCGCTTCATAGAAGATGATACAGTAAATCCAGGTCCAGTTGGCGACGTCGAATTGGAAATATTTCCAAGCCTTGAATCGGCATCAATTGCCGTACTACGCTCTCCCAATGTACTCGGAGGAATAGTCGTTGAAGAAGAAATTGATCCAAGAGATGAGAGATGATGATGAGATCGGGAATGTGGGTGTTCTGCTCCATAAGGATGACTTCTATGACGATGAGAACCATGATGACCAGCTCCAGGAACGTGTGATGGACCAGCATGATACGATTGAGGCGGGGAATTGTTCTTGCTCAAAGTACCTGATGCTGGTCCTCTCTCATTTGTAGGAGAGTGATGATGATGATGGTGATGATGATGGTGATGATATTGGGGAACTTGACCATGATAGTGATTTGAGCTCATTCCGCGAATAGGAGAAGCAGGTCGACTAGTGTAAGGACTGTTTGGCATGGTTCGATGACCAAACAAATTCATATTTCTCAATGGTCCCAATACTGGACTAGTTGATGGAGTCCAATCAGGTACACTGGCATTACCGCGACGATGAGCTGCTGCCAGTTTTCGTTCATGTTCTCCATCTGAGGGGTAGTCATCACTCATCATCATACTATCATTTGGCGAGAAACGGGGTGAATGTTCTCTACTGCTTGGAATGCTACTTGGATTAGATGGGTAATTGCCGTTGGGTGCCATGAACTGAGGAGCATGATATGATGTTGGTCCATGAGATTGACGTGCCGAAAGAGCTGGATTTGAAGCGTGATGATGTAGAGGTTGAAGTGTGGCGGCTACTCGCTGATTATAGTTACGATGACAATCTACATGCTCGCAACCTGGAGGCTGTTCTACCGAAACTCCTGTTGCTGGAACGACGGAAGAATAAGAACCATAAGTTGGGTAAGCAGATCGAGTAGGTTGAAAACCAGTCGTTGTAGGTGTTGAATGACCATGATGATAATTATGAATGTTTGGTCCATGTGGCATTCTCTTTCCTTCTCTTTCTGCCTTTTCAATAGAGTGTAACTCATCGCTTGCCAGAGTAGCTAGAGCAGACATTTCTTCACTTCGAGCTGGAGGTGCATGTAGCATACTATCTTCATCTTCTGAATCACTATCTTCATCATCATCATCTTCCCCTCCTAACTGCCATTTAGATTCATTCTTGATTGCGCTCTTTGCTTGACCCTTTTTTCTCGATGAAGAGTTAGCATTAGTGTCAACATGTCCCTTTTTGTTTGGATTTGAGTGAATTCGAACATGTCGAGTTAATTCATCTGATCTACTAAACTTCTTTTCACAACCAGGATGAGTGCAAGCATGAGGTTTTTCACCAGTATGAGTTCGGATGTGCCTAGTCTGATGTTCTAATCGATAAAAGGCCCTCGAACAAAGAGGACACTTGTAGGGTCTTGGTATTTGGGATTTATCGACAGAAATGGCGGATGTCGACATGTCTTCTTCTAAAGATGTACTAGAATGTAATTTTTGAGCAGTAGTCATCCCTATTTAAGGTACCCTTTATACACGACTATTCTAGTCGGCGAAAAAAGAGTCTTCTACTTTTGGAATCTATTTGTTTCTTTGGATTTGGTTGTATTGAAGAAAGAAGAGAAAGGAGGCGAGAAATTGAGAAATTATCGTCGATTTCACACTGCGTAAAAGCAAATAGAGGTGCGTGGTAGGAAGGAAAAGAGGAGAAAGAAAAAAAAACGTGTCAGTAAAAATTTTAATGAGCGGTGCCGTTCGCGGAGCAAGTTTCAAGAGAGTGAAACAACCCCCCCCTGCTCCAGTGAATTGCTTTCATTCTAGATGGGTGTGGCACAAAGGGGCCCCAGATTGATGGGAAGAATAACACGGGGTACAGCGTACTCCCTCGGATGTAATATTCTCTTCCCTCTGTGGGGATGACCCGGCCTTTATAGTGTCGCTGCCAATCTAGTGCACAAAATTTATTCCAAGCCACCGTTACTCTGCTTTGATGATGCAATACTGCGGAGGCTCATGTAGCATGCTCTCTCTCTCTCTCTTCCCTCCCCTTCCCCCCCTCTCCATCAATTATAACCCTATTGAAAGCGCGTGATTAGAACCAAGCCAATACTTGCATCTTGGAATGATGTATTATTGCAACTCTATCTTGTCCCACTCTAGCAAAGAAAGTAGAGCACATATCTGTAATCTAACAAACTCACCTTTCAATGTAAATTAAATTTGCTTTGCAAATATCTAGGTTTGAATAGTACCGAGGTAGAGTGTAGGTCGGGTAAGGTTGTTGTAAGTAGTAGTAGCCTCTCTGTATGCTATAGATTGGATCGAGATGAAAGTGCGGCAGCCGAAACAACGAGAGGAATAAGATCCGGTGTAACGGTGGCACTGGTGATTGTAACGATGATGGTGATGACTGGAAAGGAATGGGTAAGTTTTGCAATCGACCGAAATAAGCAATCAAAAAGGCAGTTTGAAATTTTCTTTCGTTACCCTATTTTTTTTTTTTTTTTTTCTATACCCTACTGATGTTTTCCGACCCGGTCCCTTCTGTGAAATTGATAGACCGGTCAATTTGAGGGGGAAAAGAAAGGGAAACACTCGAGCGGGTCAAGCAGGTACTACTTGTGGGGTGGCACCTCAATTTGGTATAATTGAAAAAAATATATAAAATGGAGAGGGGGGGGGTAAGAGAAATTCAAAAATTTAATATAAATTCTCTACTTTCTCTTTTGCTTCTGTAATCAGCAGCATCTTCAAACAAAGTTTTTCTTTTATCTTTGATTTCTAATTTTTTTTTTTAAAGAGATTTCACAAGCATAAACACCTTTATGTAGGCCTAGAGATAAAGAATTAAAAATCAATTTTACGCAGGTTATAATATGTATTCTCCGGAGAAAATTTCGACGGGTCAAACTTTCTAAAAATGTACATCTTTAGTAGAGATACAAAATCAGATATTGTGTGTGCAAAGAGAGGAGATCAAGATCTGACTCGGTACTTTTACAGTGTCGGAATGAAAGTGGGATTTTTTTTTTTTTTTTTTTTTTTTTTGAAACGTGTGTGTCACTAATTTTAAAATACAGAAACTATCTTCCGTAAAGACTTTGACCGACTCACCCCCGAAATGTTTTTTTTTTCTTCCGCGGCCCATTTAGCATACCAATCACAAAGTTGTGGGGTGGGGGTGGTATGCAGTTTATTTCGCGACATGAGACTTTCTTTCATCATTCAATTGCTAGAATGCGACATCGATCTTTTGTGCTGCTTAAGTGTGCGCAAATAGTCTAGAATAATGTAGTCCAGATGGGTCATATTGACTCTATTCTCCGCTGTCTTTCGGGGTAAGACGGGATAGTACTCCTCTTAGGGTGCCACATTTATCTTACTTTTACCTTTTTCACTAGTACTAATTTTCACATGAACGTTTTTTGTTTCCATTTTTTTTTCTTTTTTGAATCGCAATCTTTTAACTTAACTTTTAAATTGATCATATAAAATTTAGTCATATTTTTTACCCGTCCAATCTGTCGTGGAGATAGCAAGCAATAAGAAAAAGAAGTATAGGCTAGACAGGTAACAGTAAACCTTGTGGACGTATGTATCGTACCTCCTTTAGATCGCCGAGATACAAATCGTGAAAAACCAGAAAAAAAAGGGGCTTCACCCCGCATTTACTTTACTAAATTAAACCCCCCCCCCCCACCCCACACACACATACACACAAACTCAAGATCGAGCCTGAAGAGTTGGCTTTTCTTTTCTTTTTCTTTTTCTCAATCTCTAAACCTGCACAAGTCAAAGATACGTACGCATTCATACGCCGCGCGCGCCCCACATGAAATAAAAGGGGGCCTGGCTCGGTCGTTCGGTCGATAGTCTTCTATCTTACCCCGCCTTTTGCATCTAATTTTCTGTTTTTTCTCTACTATTATCTCAGTGTTTAATATTTAGGTGTAAGCTTTTTTCGTATATCTACTTGTTTGCGGTCTACACTAAGTAACCTTATGAGATGAAAATACCTAACCATCGACATTTCTTATATTGTCCTTAGGAAAAAAAAGCATCGTCACGTGCAGGTTCCCAACACATCATGAGAATTGTCTTATTCCTTTCCTTCTTTCGTCTTTACGCTGATCCTTCTCTCCCTTCCCTCTCGGCAAAGATAGGTGAGTACTGGGTGATAGATGACACTTATTCAATACTGATTGTGTTCTTAAGAGACTAGAGACAAGGACAAATAAGCAAGATAGCATAGTGTACGCAGACGTACCTTTGTCACCACGAATAGGTCTTTGGAGCAAGGGAGGATGCTCACTCTACCCCAACCTTCAGACCTATCCATGTGAATAGTCTCTTTGCAACCCTTTTCGACTTTCTCATCTACGCCATTCCATTTTGACGCTAGGTATTCACTTAGCCTGTGAGTTGGTTGAGCTTAAGAAAGAGGCAAACACTTGGCTAACAATGTACCTTTTCTTTTACAGCTTTGTAATGTATGCATGGTTGATGCGACTTACCGTAGAGACCGAGTGCACATTCAAGCAGCACCTTACAATGAAGCGTTGTTGATCGTCTCTCTCGCAAGGCACACTGCACTTCCACTCGTTAATTCTGGCTACCTATTTGAACACTCTAAACATGTATTGATAATACCTTACATAAGCGTGCCTCGCACGCAGCCTGAAAAATTGGCTACACTACTTGTATCATTACAAGAATACTCTTCATCTTTCATCGTCCATTACTTCATCTTTTCCTTCGGTTTCAGTTACTGACTTACCACCATTAGCTTCGACTGCGTTTAAAGTGATGCCTTCACTAAATTGATTGAGACTCTTTTGAGAATTCGGTGAGCCTGCAGGACTGATTGACTTTGATCCTGTAGCATTAATAGCAGCAGTAATAGTAGTCACTTCAGTATTATCATCTGCTCCTTCCCTTGATGAACCCAATACTTGTTTCTCTAATCGGATACATCTCTCTTCCAAATTTCGAACTTTTGCTTCCCATAAATTTCTCTCTTCTCTCATACGTCGATCTACAGTTAATTCCAATACTCGACTACTCTTTTGAAGTGTTTGAAGTAATGTATTTGATCGCCTCACTTGATCTTCCAATGTAGCTTTCAAAGTTCGACTATCAATAAGACTATCATAAAAGTTGGAAAAGAGAGATAAAAATTGCGTTTTGCTGGAAGGTGGTGATCTTAGATGTTCAGGTAATCGAGCGGTTTGAGGAGGATTTAAACCAGCAGTTCTTGGTCCTCCACCTACATTGGAAGGAACACCAGTAGAAGGTACTCTGGGATCTGGACCCATTCCACTTGTATTACTATTCCCACCAACCATTGGATTCGATCGCATAAAATGTGTTGTATGATAAGCAGGAGATGGTAGTGTTGCCGTCTGAGGAACAAAAGCATTGCTACGAACAGCAGTCAATGGTGTATTGACGCCTAAACCACCAGGTCCATGACGATGTGAAGGGAGAGCGCCATGAGAAGGGTGATGTTGATGAGGTGGAGCTGGACCTCCGGCATATTGACTAGGTACGTGCTCTTGTCTTCTTGAATGTGGTGGACTAGCATCGTTGAAGCTTGCAGTCTCATGTATCGGCCCTTCTTTACGGTTGATCGAATAGCCAGCTGGGTAATATGGTTGATTTGATGGTGGAGGACCATTACCATAATTTCGAGAATGACTTGTTAGTTCTCCTCGTGGATCAAACATTGGTTGTTGTCCCTCTCGCTCAGTAAATGTCATCTTGTGAGGTGGTGCACTCTTTGCAATTCCATGCGAAGAAGAAGATAATTTTCGCTGAGCAGCGGCAGCAGCAGCAGCTTCAAATCCACCGCTAGTCTCACTAGAACCAGTGTCGATATGTAATCGACTAGCTTTAGCCTGAGCTGCGTCACCCCTTCGACGAGCTAGAGGAACATTTGAATCATAAGCTTCATCTGCACCCATAGTACTTTGCCTTCTCTCTTGTTGTGCTTGAGGGTGAGGTAGCGGTGGTGGTGCTCCCATGGAAGAATCATAATGGTCATCCCCCCTCGAAGGTGAATAATCATGGCCATTTCGATCTCTTCGACTAGCTTGTTGTCTTGCTGCCATTTCACGACGATATTGTCTCTCTTCTTCTTCTTCGTATTCTTGTTGAGGTGAAGAGTACCCTCGAGGAGGTTCCTTTATTGCTACTCTTGAACCTTCTCCGCTCTCTAGTCTTCTCCTTTTGGCTAGCATGGCTGCCTCCTCTTCTTCTGGTGCTACTCCTGAGGTTAGATTTGTAAATGAGGGTAATTGAGTACCATTACCAGCAGCAGCTCGAGATCCTCGCTCGTCTCGATTAGGGGGAGGCGAGCGCCTTTTTGTATCAGTGAAGAGGGAATTTCAGTCAGTATCAAGGGTATAGTATCGATATTTTTGCTCATGCAACTCACGACGTAAACCGATCAGATTTGACCTGTTCCATCTCCAACCTCCTTTTGCGGTCTTCCAATCCTTTACTTTGAGACTGAGGTGAATTTCTTGGACTTTCGTCTTGATGTTGTAAGTGAGCTCGAGTAGCAGCCCTGCCCGAATATGGACTGGAGGTGATCGAGTGTGTTGTAGGAGCTGGAATAGGCCTACTAGATGTAGGGTGAGCTTGCGTAGTGGTCATGGACAGGTTGGTCAGTATACTACCTGTAGGGTGAGATAATAGGGGCATAGAGAATGACATTCGAGTAAGTTGATCAAAAAAAAAAAACGAAAGTAAAGAGTAGTGGTGTAGAGAATGTAGAGAGAGGAGAAGAAAGATGAGAATTAGTGAGAATTTATAAAAGCAAAGATACCTCATTTGCTAACTTTCAACGCAGGCCTCTTCACATGCAGTAGAGGGGCTCGAGCGATAAAGGAATGCAATTAGTTCAGACACACTTACCCAAGAGAGGCACTGCCACCTCGATTCTGCTACTTGGCAGGATTCAGAGCTAGCCACTAAATTTGATAGACTTGAAAAGAGAACAAAAAGAGCAACAAAGTGGGCGCAAGGATATGCTGACGTTTACTGTTGCGCCTATTTTACTCCTACTAAAATCTTGATTTTTACGCCCCCTCCTCGTAACACTTGGCCTTCTCCGTAATTTGGAATGATAGACGACGCCAAAGGCAGAAAGAGCTATCAGACGGTCCGAGTGACTATACGGAAGAGATCTGATCCAAGATTTTTATATAATCTTGAAATTGAAAGAGGTGCTACCAAGTCGCAATAGATGGATCACCGAATTGAAGGGAAAGTAATGTTTCGATTTCTGCTATATGAAAACAAAATTTTCTCCCTTGAAAATGAATAATGGGATGCAGGCGTGTGATACGAGCGAGAAGAGATGGAGGGTATCAAGAAAAGGAAAGTAAAAGTGTTAGTATGTGCGAGGCAAAAGCAAGGCAAGTCGGTCGTCGATGTTGGCGTTGAAAGCTAAAAGTGAATGTCGACGCGCGCTTGCTGGGCTGAATTTGGCAAAAAAGCAGAAGAAGCAAGAAATGAAACCCCCTCCTCCCCTTTCTTCAATGATGAAAGGATAAGTCTAGGGTTGTATTGGTGGCTAATGATGAAGGTCTCCTCCCTCTTCTATTCAGACTTTGTTGCCTCTATTGATTATTTAACCCTTGCGGCGATATAATGATGGGAAACGGCGATTCACTTTTGTTTTTTCCGTCTTCTTCTTCTCTCTCGTGATCAAGTGGCTTGGGGGTGGAGGGGAAAAGGCGTAAGGTAGGTTGCGATTGAGTGGGCTGATTTAAGAATTGTTAAATGCTAGATATCGTACGAGAAGACACCTGTGAAATAAGTAAAACCGTAAAAAAGGAAAACAAAAAAACAAAAAAACAAGGAATTACAAGGCAAATAGAGGTAACAAAAAGCCCTTGAACGGGGATCCTTCTTAGATCAGGTGAAAATGTAAAAATGAGAGGGGACTTCTTGATCAAGAAAGAAAGGAAAAAAAAAAATCCCAAAAAAAAAAAAAAACAATGGGAGAAAGGTCATTTATTTGCCATCATGTCATTGCCAACGGCAGCGGAACAATTCCACTCTGTCTCTCTTGGGCTGAATCTGCATGCCGGATTCCATTTTGTTATTATTACACGACGCTAATTTCTATTTTACAACTTCTTGTATTGAAATTTTAGACTTTCGAGACTAACGAGGCCGAGAGTCCGGCAAAGTATAACTTGGCAGGTTTGATGATAGGCGGCGGGCGGGCTTTTTTTTTTTTTCTTCTTTAGAGTTAACCAAACGACTTTAGTTCAATTTTCTTAATTTCTTGTCTTGCTGGTGCTTCTTGCTCTTTATGCGAACGAGTATTTCCTAGAGCAGCTCGAACACTACTTTCTACCAATCGACGATCTTCTGCATCCAAAAGAGCAACCACCTGTTTAAAGGCGGCTGAATGTTGAGTTGCAATGGTCAAGATTTGTTGAATTACGATTTTATAAAGTTTCTCCTCCTGATTCTGATCTAAGAATAAGACAAAGCAGGGTAAAACGATACCAATCAAACGACCTCGGTGTAAATCATCACTAGCCACATTACAAATTGTTCCAATAGTGTCAATAACCTCTTCTAATACTCGGGGTAAACTTGAGTTCCTCTTTTCTTTTTGAGTATTTGTACTACTATTGCTTGCCTCGTTGTTGAGGAAAGTAACAATAGATGGTAGCATTTGACCAATACAAAACGCCAAACTTGGGTTTAATGATCTTGAAGCGGTCAAGAAGAGTGTCTTGAGGCAATTGATTGATGTCATTGCAATTTCAATTGCTGAAGTCTCTTCTTCTAATTCTTTCTCTTGACCTTTTTCCTCAATAGTCAAGTGCTGGACGACTTGAAAGCAAAATTGTTCCAAGACTGATTGACTAATGGATATAGTAGCAGGTAGTGAAGTAATAATGATCACGATTGCTAACATATTGTTTTTGATCTTGTTTGTCACTATTGGACCTGATCTAGCTCTCATATCGTCGATTGTGGAAAGGCTGGCAGAGAGAAAGCCATGAATGCATCGATTCATCGAATCACCAACTACTTGTATCGATCGAAGACACAATTCTCGTAATGAAACCAGCGTAGGTCCCACCAAATCCACCTCACTACTCTCATCTCGTAGTAATTCTGAATAGCTAAAGAAGCCAGCGATAAACATTTGCTCTTGTTGGATTTTACCCAGGGGTGTTAATGAGTTTAGTAGAGCAGAATAACATGTTCGCAGCAAGAGCGCTCTTTCTACGCCATTGGAAGAATTGGTGCCAATCCTTACACTTTGCAAGGTAAACATGATCATTTGCAAGCATTTCGTCATCTTTGCTTCTGGTGAAAGTAGATGACCAGGTTCAGTCTCTTTATCTAGAAGCTGAGATCCGTAACTGTTTATAATTTCTGAAATTACTTCAATCGTCTTGATCCGCACCAGTATTGATGCATCTACCAAGACAACCCTATAGAGAAGATTAATAAGTTCATTAAAGAGATCATCTTGCTCCAATGCAGTTCCAGCATAACGCGAAGTGGAAAGGTATCGCAATGCGAGTAATGTAATGATAGATACATGATCTTCTCGCAAAGATCCAGCACTTCTTGCTAATGCTTCAAACGTCAAACCATAAATTGCAAAGAAAAAGAGGCATGGTTCGCTCGCAGACTTGGAAGCCAGATCAGTGCCATTGGAAAAAGGTTCTCCATCCATTGCCTTGAGAACATTTTCATCACCTTTACTCATGAGAACGGCAATTGCATGCAAGATAGTATGCCAAGACTGTTCATAATGAGGCATTAAGACGTCTCGAACGAGGCCAGCATAGGGTGTCTCTAAGCTAGGATTCAACATGGGACCAGAGCCATTAGGTAGTGCATTACTAGAACCATCAGGATCCGTACGTAAACGTGCAAATTCCGTCAGACTTGCGATCCATAGAGGTGTCAAGGTAGCTAGATGAGGTTTCAAAACATTTACTAGATAAGGCTGTTGTGAACTAGCTACTTGCAATTCTCCCCAAGCCGTAAAGACGGCAATCTTAAGCATAGCAGTCGCATTAGTTGAAAGATTTTCCACATCTCCTAGACTAGTCATTGAAATCTGCATGCAACTATCCAGTGCTCTGGTAAGAAGTTTGAGAATTCTTCCCAACTTTTCTACTTCTTTTACCACACCTGATCCTACAAAGACGGCACAAACTTGTACTGCTTTTGCCAATACTTCTGGTGTACTGTCACTGGTAAAAGAGGGTGTGAGTGCTGCCGCAATTGGAGCTTGATGTTGTTCCAATAGCAAAGCTTCTGCAAAATCTGGGTCTCTTGCCATTCGAAAGTACTCAATTACATCTTCAAGTACTGTTAAACCTTCTAATCGAATTTCAACATTAATGGCAGTACTGGCGGTAAAAGCCATTCGAATTAGATCACCAACTCGAGTACTCATTTGTGTAGCACCTTGCCTACTTCCTTGGTCTTTCGGTGTATCAAAGTGTTCCAACTTACCCGATTTGTAAACACTGATAAAGACTTCATGAAGACATTCAAGAGCAAACAATTGTGTCCTCCACCTACTTTGTTGAGCTTCTGATCCTTTTTCTCGATTTTCATCTCCTAGATCAATCGTAGCCGCTTCTTCATCCTGCAAGGCAATCGTCCCTCTCATTTTTTCTGGCTTTGCAATTGTATTTACAGGAGAGATAGTAGACACTCTACTGATAATTCCTTGACAAAGGTCAATCCATCCACACGGGCTCAAATCTGCCGTCTGTCGCAACCAATTCTTTAAAACTTGTCGAACCCCTTCTGTTGCAGCATCACCATCTAATTGAGCAAAGAAATCTTCCACCAAAGCATTGCCACCAAGTTTGCTAATCATTAGCGCATGTCTTTGTATGAGCTGATAAAATCCATTAATGGCTGCAATTTTAAGAGGTCTCTTGTTACTCTTGAGATGGGATCGTAACGTATTGATATATGCCACTAAATCTAAGTGTTGTGATGCGAATAAAGCAAAGTGTTGCAATGCTTTAGTTGCTTCCACTGTTACACCATCATCAGGTTCCTGTGACAACTCCAATAGCAATACCAAAATTAGCGTTCGTACCTTTGTCGAATCTTGTAGATCAGGTCCCAATACTCCAACCAACGCATTTATGACTCGACAAATTGCCTGATTAGCAGGTAAATCAGCTCGTAGATTGACTGAACCTGCACTTCCACCTTCTGGTTCATGTGTACTGAGCATATACAGCTTTACCAACATTCCCAATGTACTTGCTACGTAAGGACTATAACTGAGACTGGCAGCTTCGACCACCATACGAAGAGCTTCTAATGCAGAAAAATGAACGGTAGGGTGCGGATCATTTGAAAGTGACATTAGAATATCAACAACCGTCTTTGTCAAGGGTCCAGCCGCTAATCCTCCCACTTCACTGTACACTGCACCAAATGCTAAAGCGCAGCCAGCTCGAGCATCAGGATCTCGATTTGTTACCACTTGATCAACAAGAAATTGAACCTGATTAGACATTGCCTGCGATCCAGAAATAGCTGCAAGTCGACCAAAAGCTTCACTGGCACTCCTACGTAAAGCTAAATCACCCTGTAATAAAGCGTCTTTCAAAATTTCGCGTAAAGCAGTCGTTACTCGATCATTATTGAATCCGGACGCTCTTTGATGGCTTCCACTTTGCATGGCAGTTCTTAGCGTTCCAAGCACAGCAGTACAAGCATTTGCTTGTATAGCCATTCTTCGGCCAGGATTCTTTTCCAATTTTACGCTTCGGCTTGAATTCAATAAGGTTTCGAAGGCAGAAATTTGTATTTCTCTCTTTTGGAAAGGAAGAAGAGCAGCAAAGACCTCTAGTGAAGCATCTACAGCAGCTGTAGCCGGTGGTGGTGGTAATGATGTACCACCTTCTGGTATCATCGTATATAGTATTAGAGGATCGTGTTCAGCTGCCAACATGATCGGCCTCCTTTGAAGAGCATCAAATTCTTCTTCGATGCTGTCTCGATTCAACCAATCTAATTGCGATGATTGAGTGGCTCGACGACCATTCAAAGTAATGAAGCATTCTGTATCCCTTTGCAAACTCGTTACACCAAATGCGTACCCGTCTGACATGTTCCAAATGCTAGTAAAGTTACCAGAACTTGCTGCAATTGCTGCTTGGGCAGCACTACCGACGTATCGATCCGGTTCTGCAAAATTTTGTATCGAGGCAGCTACTAAACTTTCTTGTAAAGGTTCTAGCGCTGGATTTGCTGTCAATTTGGAAAAGCATTGAAATACTCGTCTGCGGACCATATGCTCTCGATCTAACAATGTCAATGAAGTTCTTTCTGCTCCTGGTACTTGCTCTTGAGCAATATGTGGGTGTTGCGTACTGAAAGTATTGACAAAGCTCAAGCTATTACTAAGTAGAGCGATAAGTTTTCGTGCTGTATCCAAAGTAATGAGGGCGTTGCCATTGTGAATCAAGAAAGAATAAATCGAGCCCAAAGTGCATTCTCGAACATGCAAAAGGAAGCCCCACTCCATCTCCGATCGATTGCTTGAAGTCCCATTTGCTTCCGCTGGTTTTGGAAGTGCACTTCGCCACATGTTGAGTAACTGAATCAGCCTATTTTTTGCAAAATTGGGCCCTAATGACATAAGTGAGCCAATCAAAGTCCAAGCCACTTGAATCTCAACGGCAGAGATGGAGAGACTATGTTCGGCACTATTCTTGAGCAGTTCAAAAGCCATATCAAGTACCTTTGTATTGATATCAAACGAGGTATAGAGCGGTCGCTGAGGAATTACACTGATAAGAGCTGCAAGACCTCGAGCATGACCATTGGTTCTTCGTGGCAAATCTGCTCCCCCACGTTCACCAGCACCATTGAGCGAAGCGATATCTCTAATTAATTTGGAGTAAACGGATTCAATCGTCGATGAAAGGTAGAGAGGATTGATCAAACATAAGGATCGTAAACACCATGCAGCACTCATTTGAACTGAATGACTAGGATGAGCCAAGCATCGAAGCAATGGCTCTTGCAGAGCTTCGAGAACTTGAGGAGGAGCACTGCCAAGTTGAGTGAGTAGTCCAGCTGTCTCATTGAAAGCCAAAACAAGTGAATGTTTGCTGGGAGGGTGTTGACCAGGCATGAGGACAGGCCATCGCTTTAAAAAGGATGAAGAAATTTCTTGAATTGCACCCACTTGAGCTGTCTCGCCCAACATGCGCTCTCCTACCACTTTTCTTAGGATCAACCCTACTCCAATGCGGACTCCCAACACTTCAGCTCGGGTTGACATACCTCGTGCATGATTAGGTATATCGTCAATGAGATGTTTGAGAACGGTCTCATAGTGGCCTTGTACCCAATCTGAGCCAAGCTTTTCCAATAGAGTCGCATATACATCCAAGATTGCTCCTCTACCTCGCTTTGTAGTAGCAGCTCGAAGGAAAGGAAAAGACAGTTGATCAAACATTACGTTGGGCTTCATAATAGTGCGATGATAGCCTTCAGGTGCACTGGCAGATGGATTAGAAGGACCTGCTTCATCATCGGAGCTTTGTTCCTGTTCATCTCTCCTTTTCTTCTTTTTGGCTGCTGATGTTGGTGCTACGACGCCCCTTACTTGTGTATGTGCTAGCAAAGAGGCAATCAAATGCGAGAGAGACCTCATAGTAACAAAGTCAGAAGTGTCCAATGCCTTAATTGCAATAGAAATGACTTGCTCAATTTCTGAACGATTGGATAGATATGTTGTAGTTTCCAAGAGAGCTAGTAGACATTCTGCGCTTCCTCGAGCTACTGCTCCCGCCCAATCTCCAAGACTTTGTCTCAACAGTTTGATCATTTCTTTGGCGGGTGGCTCATTCAAGCTTTTACCACCAGATCGAAGTACTTTTGAAAGGCATAGTAATGCATGATACCTGACCAAGACTGCTTGCGAAGAGTTCTTAAAGATCTTTTGGCATAATAGGGTTAAGTCGACGAATTGCGACATGACATTATGGCCATGCTCGAGAAATATTTCACCAGCAATGAATAGTGATCCTGCCTTTGCTTCCTTTTCGGGAACCTTTCCTTTGCTCTCTTCCCCCGCTGTACGCATGAGAAATTGAACCACATCGTATAGTGTCTTCGATTCTCCTCTTTGAAAGAGTAAAACAAAGCAACGAGCGATAAGGTGTCGAGAAGGTCTACCGAGTCTAGGAAAACCTATTTGTTGAATTGCTTCAGTCGGCTGAGTAGATGTCGTCACAAGCTCATCGTGTCGAAGAGGATAGACCAATTTCAATAAAGCTCCCTCTACTTTTGGTTGAATCTGCAACAACTTGGAGGGATCGATCACTTTGAGAATATTCTCTGCCTTTGATAGCCATTGCAGTATATACACTTCTCCCTGCTCTGATGTTACAGCTGATGCTAATTTTGTCTGTTGATGAAGATGAAAACTTTAATTAGAGATTCTAGAAGAACTGACCTGACACCAAAGGGTAAGAGTATTCCTCACCAGCACGCACCTCGTCTAATTCCAAATCTCGTTCGTTCACAGTGGTTGCTCCTACTGGGATCTCCACGCCCACCATTCTGCCGGTTTTTGAGATTGTGGTATAGTAGGAGAGTGGACGATTGGAGGTGGTGGAGCTGGAAGACTTGATCTCTCCCCTGCTATTGCTGATATCGGTTGACTATTTACAAGACTATGAGAATACTTTAGCTCTTATACACTACGTCTGAATTGCAAAAATGTGCGAAAATCACAAAATAGGCCAAAGAAGAAGAAAGATTGGTAAAGTTTGCGAATTGGCGACTTTCACTTTGATAAAAGTAGCAGTATTCCTCTCAATCGTTGATTCAATAATTTTATGGAACTGTACACTTAAAGTCTAAAGTCCTCTGGCGGTGGTAATCAAGCTCTTCGCGATTTCAGTGTGTAACTCACGTGAAGCATCGGTACGATTGCACAAATTGTATTGCCCTAACCCATCATCTACGCATTCACCATCTTACACATACACTACAATTTCTTGAGCGGTGTTAGTCAAGTTAGAGGGACTGAAGTAGAAATGAGACTGTGATGACGATTCAAGAACTCAATGAAGAAGATCAGAGTCAGAAAGGTTTAAAAAGTGGTGATGACTTGACAGCATCAGAAAAACCACCTCCATACGAAGAAGACGTGGGAGTAGCAACAACAACAACAACTCACTACAGCCTAGCAGAGCCTTTCAAACATATCTCAATTCCACCTCCAATACCATTACCAGACGAAAATGCGGTTGACATACGAATTGACGATGAAGGAGAGAGCAACGGAGCACGACCAGTACAGTTACCACATCTAGGTACCCAGCTTCGCAATGCTGTACTTACGCCTTTTAGAGCAAGCAAAGACGCCGTACCTTCTCCATTACAAGCGAGATGCCAGATAACTGGTTTTGCAGATATGGATACGAAGGATGTCAAGAGATCGGCAGCAAGGTCAAGTAGTGTTAGTGGATCCTCAAGCTATGACTGTGCTCCAGATACTATGACTTCACCTACTATCAGTGCAACACCAGCCTTCCCCTCCTTGACAAAGCAAGATATGTGGGAAGCTCTTCCCACTCGAGAGGCAATATTTCTAGCTGATTGTATGGAGTGGGTCGTCTTTCTACCAGAGGAACAATTTAGAATAGATGGAAGGATTGATCGTCCAACTTTGACAATGTCTGAGTCCCCTTTTGCACTTTGGACAGTTCAAGACGACGTTTACATTGAACAAAAACATCAGAAGACACCCGTTGCAACAATCTCGCATAATACAACTGGAATCTTGGAGTATTTTCGCCGTTGGAAAAGTACTAAAGGAGGGTCTATCATTGTAAATAATGTTGGTACTTTGTCGTCGGTTGTACCAATGCAGTACATGGAGAAATTACGAGCAGAGAGGATTGCAAATCCCAGACCTGGACTGACCGGTGAGATGCAATTTCGCGACGCAGTGATTACGCTTATTAAAGTCATTGGTAATGCTGCAAATGGTGAAGTGCGAGCATTAACAGTAAAGGGAAAGACAATCACAACAAAGCTTGGCATTGATGAGATCAGTCAACAAATTCTTGCAGTTTTGGGCTTCACTGGTGATGGCAAACCAGATTCAAGTGGAATGCTGCCACAGATCAAGCCTCCGGATATGAATCAAAAAGAATGGCAAATCAAATTAAGGAGAGCTTGGCTAGAGATCGCACTATGGTACCAATTCAAGCGGAATGGAACAATGGAATCCGATACCATATTACCTGACTTGTTGCCAAGTTTACCTATGATTCCAGAGTACACAAGTGCGACGGATTTCTTGCAAATCACCTTTGGGTATGACATGGCTAGCCAGACTGACAATTCAAGAGTTCACCTACCCCCATGCGCAGAAGATGCTTTCGAATTTCTTGGCGCTGATGGCAATGCAGTTGAACCTCTCATTGAGGATTGCTATATTGCCAATACTTCAGATCTTACTTTACCTGAAAGGGTTCCTTACTTTGCTGCTCTGCAAATTGTGGCTCAATACCTGGCTAATAGTGAGACGGAACAGATTCAAACCAGACTAGGTATTGAAAGAAGTCAGGGTTTGTTTTCCGAAACAGATCTCAAAGAAGCGTACAGACAAATTGGATTGGAAATCACTTCATTGGAGCAAGCTCGTGAGATCGATGACGACTTTTTACTAAGTGTTTATGCTAGCTCCGTCTCTCAGCATGCCGCCAAAAAGAAAACAGTACAGACGTTCAAGGATGCCTTAGAAATCATTTCTGCAAGTAGAGGACATCCAATTAGTATAGAAGAGACAAGAGCAGCTCCAGTTGAATTGACTGCTACCAAAGCGTACGAGATATTAGGTTTGACTGCAGAAATTGATGATGATTTTGTCAGTTCAATTTTCTCTGTGACTCTGGCAGAAAGTTCTAAATCATCTGAAGAGTGTACGGAAGCATTACGAATTATTGCAGAGACAAGAAACAGTACTTTGCTCAAGAAGCTGTACCGTAATGCGATTGGAGAAACAGAAGACTGGGAAGCGCCAGATCTTGAAAAGCCAATAGGTTTAAACAACATTGGTAATACATGCTATCTTAATTCAGTCTTGCAATACTTTTTTGCCATTCGACAGCTTCGAGATCATGTCATTGAAGCAAGTCAAGGAGATCAAGCCTCGAAGTTGTCGTGTACGCCATCAACATCAATTAGAGTAGGTGGTCGTCACATATCAGAACGAGAAATTGAGCGTTCTTACCGCTTCGTGAAGCAATTGGCGCAACTTTTCACCAATATGATTTCATCTCCAGCTTCAGCTGTCACACCAGAAAGAGAATTGGCCTATCTAGCTCTGGTTTCATCACGAGTAGAAGAAATTAACGAGGTGGCAGAGGATGACTTAATGCAGAAGCCTACCAGTAATGAAGACTCGACGAAAACTTCTATAAGTACTTCCATCCCAGAAACAGAGGTCACTTTGGTAGACGAACCAGGAAATATTTCAGCAAGTGGCATAGATAGCGGTGGTTTGAAATCAATAAAATTATCCTCATCATCAACTGAACAAAGAGTTGAAGAAGGAAAGAAGTCAAGTGCACTGACAGCAGATGAAGATGGATTTAAAACACCTCCTCTTCCTGTAAGCACACAACTGCCTCCCTTACCACCAAGACCAAAGATTGTAGCTGGTGGTGTATTCGATACAAATGAAGTGGGTCAACGTCGAAATTCCCTCATGCAACTGGGAGCTCAGCAAGACGTTAGCGAGTGCTTGGATAATGTCATGTTTCAAGTAGAAGTTGCGTTGACGGCAAAAGAGCAAGGTTCTCAAGGTACAATAGAAGTAGATTCGAATGTTTTAGGTGCAATGGAAAATGATGATGGATGGATTGAAGATGAAAAGATGCTTCGAAGATTATTCTTAGGTAGAACACTGCAACGATTAGAGTTGGCAGCGGATGAAGATGAACCAAAAGGTAGAGGGTCAAGTATTCATACAAAAAGAGAAGTATTTACAATTCTACCAATTGATGTTTTAGAAGAAGGAAGAGATATTTACGATGGATTGGATGGCTTTTTTGACGAAGAAATCTTGCTTGGTTCAAAAGGTGAGCCAATTCGAAGAACAGTCACATTGATGGATGCACCTGCTATCATGCAAATTCAACTACAAAGAGTGCAATATGATCGAATTAAAGGAGCGTATAAATCTCAAGCACACCTCGAAATTGGTCAAACAATGTTCATAGACCGCTATCTCGACTTTAATCCCATGATAGAAGAAGACGTGAAAAGATTAGAAAAGAGGAAACGGGGAAGGGAAGCAAGGAAAAGAATCGAAGAGTTGAGATCGAGAAGTCGTGCATTGGAACCGGAAAAGGTAGCAATGTCAAAGACGTTGAAGCAAGCGAGTGAATTTTTGACAACGATAAATTCAATCAACAACGTCAAAATCGGAGAGGATGTAGATGAGTTGAAGACTTTGTGCGATGTTGCATTCAATCAATTTCTCAATCAAGAAGCCAATAGAGTAGAGCAAGAGGTCAAAGCAGCAGAGAGTGAAATTATAGAATTGAAAAGGGGGGTAGAAGAATTATGGAAAGATGAAACCAGATTTGAATATATATTGGCCAGTGTTTTTATGCATCGAGGAGAAGCCTCACATGGTCATTACTTTTTAAATCAGCGTAAATTGACGGAAAATGATATAGAACCTTCTTCGATATGGTACAAATATAATGATCAAAGCATAACGGAAGTTCAATGGAGTGAAGTTCATCGAGATCAAAGTGGTGCAACACCGTATTTACTTTGTTGGGTTCGTAAGGATAAACTTCACCAATTCGATTCGCTTTGTAGAAATTATGACGCATCGGTAGAGGTTACATTTACACAAGCATCTAGCAGTGGTCTAGCACAAGAAGAAAAGACTGGATTTACTAATTACAACACAATCATTCACACTAAAGAGCAACAGCAAGACGACATTATAATGACAGATGTGACTTCACCATTGTAATCAATTGACAATAGCCAAAGATGAAATCAAGATTGATTAATTTTTCCTTTGTCTGATACAAAAAAAAAAAAAACATTTTACTACTTAATACTTTTACATTGATAAAGGGGAAATGAATTTAACTCATGTTTGGTGGTCCTCCTTCTTCTTCCTTTAATTTAGATAATTCTTCATCAGCCTCTAACATCATTCTATTGAGTTGCCTAGCATCCCTCTTTTCTGATTTAAGTTTGTTGGCACTCGTCAATGTGGCAGTGTATAGAGTAAATTTAGTAAGATCACTGAGTAAATAATTAGCTTTCTTTTCAAAGTTTGCAATTGCTTTTGTGACTGTTGCATTGGATTGACCACCAACTAATTCCAAGTAATCAATCATGGGTTGTCGTAAAGCATTATGTTGAGTCAATTCTGATTCTACCCTTGACTTATATTTCTTGCATGCTTCCAATTGATCTTCTTCATTTAACGTACTGCTTACAATTGGTGGAGCTGGAGCTCTCCATTCATTGACGAAAATTGGTCGATCAGAAGACAATAAATTAGAAGAACCCCTAAAAGAAGAAGGAACTGGACTACTTAGACCACCTGTTCTATTCCGATCCGATTGCCAATTTTGAAATAAATTATTATTCGTAGCCTTTATTCGTAATGATTTTCCACTCTTACCACTTCGTATACTTCTAGAATCACTGGCATGATTAGTAGAGCCTCCTATGATTGGTGATTTTGAAAAGTGACCAGTATTACTGAATGATTCGACGTGAAGAGATAAACTAGTGTCATTATCATCATCTTCTTCTTCTTCATTACGACCTTCAAATGGCATGACTCGATTCCAGCCATATTCCATGTTGCTCACTCCTCCTGCTAATGGCTCTCTACTCTGTCTTGCAGCCCAATAATTGCATGTTGATACCCATTCTTGTACCAATTCTTCATGACCTGTTTGAAAAAAGTATACACTACCACTAGAAAGGGTAAGAGCAAAGACATGAGGTCTAGAACGATTATAACCAGGTGGTGGAAGAGAATTGGCCAATGTATGAGCCAGAGAAATTTCTCCAATACATGTAGCATTGGCTAACCAATTGCCACCGCCGATTCCAGCACCATTTGAAGAAGTTGAATTACTTGACTTTCCTGTTGTATTATCACCAAATCGAAACATTGATAGCATACCCTTTTGAACAACGACGAAACAATCTGTCCAAGTTTTATCCTTTGCTCGCTTCATTGTAGATTCCCAATAATGTTTTCTTGTCAACATACCTTCCTTTGCCCATGGTGGTCCCATTAGAGCCAATTCATCATCAGTAAAGTCATCATTTGTGCTATCGATACTTGCATTATCATCTTCATCATGAGCTTCCTTGATAATACTCTGCGATAATGTATTGGCAAATCCAAGGGTAGGTGCTAAAGTAGAAGGTGTAAATCCATAAGATGAAGCACTTGCCATAGAAGTGGAAGGTGTTGAAATTAAATGGTAATCTGGATTACTCTTTTGAGTAGAATTGAGTGAAGTTTTAGAAATATTTAAATTTTCATCACTTCGTAAATTATTACCATTTGCTCCTAGTAAACCTTGAATTCCTCGAATACTTCCACGTTTAATTGCACCTACTCGATCAGAACCTAGTCTTTGCATCTTGTTTCGATGAGGAAGAATTAAATTATTTGAATCAATTATTGGCAATCGAATTTGATCATTTTTGACGGCGACATAAATTTCTTTTAGCAAGCCTTCTATTTCGACTTCCCATAATCTTGTATAAGGTCCTACTCTACCAAGATCGGATCCTACAATAGAGTTACCATCGTTACTTACTCTACCAGATTGAGTTGAGCGAGAAGGAATCATACTTGTAGCATGAAAAGAAGAAGTATCAAGCCCTGAAGCATCAATACTTGCATTGAGACTGGTTGTACTAACTTCACCACCTCGAAGAGAGATGCTACTATTCCAATTATGTGCTGAAGTGACTTCATTACTTTCTTGAATAGCCGATAAAGTGTTGCGTACAAATTGATTTCGTGTCATTCGATCTTGAATGTCGGCCACATGAAGATCAGTATTGAGTAAGAGAATGGAAAAGACAAGAGCGTGTATCACGTCTGCATTGAGTAAGACTGCCTTGTTTTGAGGATTACAAGCAATGAACCTTTGACTAAAAGCAGACAAGATTCGATCAATTTGCTGCGTCTCTGCTCGAAGAAACAACTTATCGCATACTTTTCTGAATGCAACATCCACACGCAAACCAGCGAAATCAAAGTACTCCATGTAGTATTTTCTTGCTAATCGATTTGACAAACCAGTTCCTCCGAGCCATTCTGCAATCTTCTCTCTCTTTTTAAATGATTCGTCTTCATTCCAACATTTTAAAGCCTCTTCCTTTGCCATTGCTTCAGTATCTTCCGAAATCACTTCATCTGTCGGTGCAGGACTCTTGGTATCTCTTGCCGGTGGCATGCTTGGTGAAGGTATATCAGCGAGTGTTACAGTTTTGTCTTTGCTATGTTTGTAAATGTCTTGTGCCGATGGCGATAGAATAGAGATTCTTTGTTCCTCTGGCTCTGCTTCTTCACCTGAATTCCTAGTGATGAGCCTAATTGTTTTTTCTGGATCCATTTTCTCAACATCATTGTCCGATTCTTGGTTGCTATCAGTTCTCTGCGCTTCCGAGTTCATAAGCGCGCTTGTACTATGTATCTTTGAATCCTGTCTTGCATCAGCTTTGTTTGCAGTTTCCCGATTTGTATGTCGCACAAAATAGCTGGCTCGATCAATGGCTGTCTCGAATGATTTGGTGCTTGTATAACTAACATTGTCATCTCGAGCTCTGTGATATTGAAATGTGTCATCATTCGAATCATGTCGAGGGCTAGATGGGAAAGTTGCAGTAGGACTGATGGGATCGGAATGAATTATATGACTTTTTGATACTATTTCACTTGGAAGTCCCAATCCAAGGCTAACACTTCTCTGTGGTTGTTGTACAGTTGCTTGCGGGTATAAGAATTGAGAATCATATGACACAGCCTTTTCTTTTGGTTTCTCCATCTTCTCTCGAGGTAAAGTGGAGGACAGTCTACTATTGACTGAATCATTCATCATCTCGGTCGTTTCATCACCTTCATTATCATCGTCCATAAAACTTGTCTTTCGATTCAATCTGTATTCTGGCAGTTGAGGAGTGGGTGTCCAATGTGGTTGTGGTTTCGCAATTTTGATTGTACTTTCAAGGTCTTGAGCAGATTGTTTCAAAGTAGCATCCATCTCACTTTCCCATGCCTTGAGAGCATGTCTCATATCAGTTGAAGCCGAACCAACTGAACCGCCGGCCGATGAAGAACTTCTTCGATTGTGTTTAATAGTTCGAGCAGGCGAAGCTGCATACTCTGTGTCTTGACCATCCAGAGTTAAGATGCTATTTGATTCTTGGATTTTTGAATTACTATCGCCTTTGCCACGCCGACCTCGAACTGATGACTTGGAAATACCTTTGTATTTATTTGGTATACTCGGAACTGGTACTACCTTTCCATTATCCCATTTAGAATGATATTCACCAGGTGCACTTTTCGTACTATTGGCTATACTCATTCCTCCCTCAGAAGCAAAACTGCTTTGACTTGTTTTTCTCACAAGCTTGGGTGTGCGTGGTAGTGGGTTTAGCTGATTCTTGTCTGTACTATTACTCCCTCCCAATCTCTTTAGGAACCCACTGGTTTTTTTTAGCCTTTGTTTCAATGTATATCCAGCATTTCCTGTAGGTGTGCCATCTCCATCGCCTTCAGCATGTGGAAGCTCTTGAGCCAGTGAAGTACTTGCTCGGGGAAATATAGTAAAGGTGGTCTGAGATGAGTTCGAATTAGAACTAGGTGAGGCAACATCGGAAAATCTGCTTCGACTGCTGCCTCCTGTACTAGGGGGTAATGTAGGCGACACTGATGAAAGTGAAGGCAAATTTTGCCCTGCAGGAAGATTGGACATTGGTTTCCTCATCGAGATTGCGGTCGTGGTCAGCCTTTGCTCTTGTTTGTAATGCTGGAAGCTGTCGTCATTAGGCGATCTCTTTTCACCTTCCAGACATTCAACACGATGATGAGGGTGCACGGGGATTTCCAAAGGTAAAGCTGTCGTAGGTCTCTCTGGGCTAGCCCCTCCATCCGGTGGTGTGGCATACTGCGACGACTTTTGCGTACTTGTAGAAGGACTTCGCTCCACTGATTTGGGTGGTCTAATTGGCACAAGTACGAGCGGTGAATGTGCTGAAGAGTTATGATTGGAGATTTGATGCGTTCCGTTGATTTCATTCCTTTTCTCTTGCATTTCGTGCTCATCTTCTTCTTCAACTTCTTGCACAGCAGTCTCCTTTCCTCTCTCGCTCTTTCTGGACGCTCTTGGTGTAGCCGAAAGAGGTTTTTTATCTTCTTGCTGTATATCCTTCAATGCACTTAATGATGATGACCTTGAATCGCTCCTTGCTACCGCTGCTGTTTCTGATTTTCTCCACGTCTCTCCACTAGCGAGCATTTCATCAAATTTCTTGTCTTTTGTCATTGGATCACTAAAAATTCTATTTGTTGAACTAGAAGAATTTCTTGGACTCGACAATGACATCTTCTTTTGTAATGGAGACATTTCATCTGAAGAATATGGCACAGCAGAAGAGTATGACTCAATAGTACTTACTGATCCTGGTCGAACTTTATTTTCCCTACCTCCTCTTGATATAGCATACGTAGGTTTCGAACCAGCATAGATATTGTTGCTATTGATGTTCTTCGCAATACTACTGTTACTACCAGTATTACCACCAATGGAGGCTGGCCAACGACGTCCTACTGAGCTAACACGTTCAGAGGAATTTGGTTCCGGCGCTGTGTTGTTCTTTACGCTCGTACTTGTTGAACCCTTTTGGGAGGACAGAGAAAGGGAGTAAGATGGAGCAGTCGACATCTTGCCAGAAGATGAGGATGACGGGATTGTGTAATCTTGACGCATAACAAGGAGAAATCTAAGGAAAGGAAATGATCCCAAGCTATTCCAACCTTACTGCAACAACTAGAAAGAGGTGAAGACTTATTGAGGAGGGGACAATTAAAGTCTTGTAATAGGAGAGTAAGAAGGAGGTTGAAAGGAAAGGTGGGAGGTCTTGAATTTTTAAATGAGAGAGCGACACCAAGAGAAACGAAACGCGCTTAGAGTGCTTCATTTTTGATCTTAAACTTTCCTCAACATCACTAATTTGTACTTTGCATGAACGTTGTATGACTGTCTTTGGCTTGCTAGCAGATTTGCTGGGTAGTGTTTTACCATATTCTCTCAAGCCATGGGAATGGCAGAATGAAGTGTGGACAAGCGGGGATATTCCAAATTTAAATTCGAAAATTGCACTTGTTACTGGTGCTAACGGAGGTGAGAAGTGTAGAATTGTTATGGGTGCTATGTAAGGCCTTACCTCTTCTATTATCTTCTCCTCCTCCTCCTCCTCCTCCTCCTCCTTCTTCTTCTCCTCCTCCTCCTCATCAACCATGATATATGCAGGAGTTGGGCTAGAGACATGCTTGGAACTATATAGAAATGGTGCACACGTAGTCATGGGCTGTCGATCAAAAGAAAAGTTTATAGTAGCGAAAGCTAACATACTTTCTCGACTACTACCTACAGAGCATCGAGGTGTCTTGAGCTATACATATGTTGATACCAGTACAATCAAAACCTCGCAAAGAGCTGCAAAGAATATTTTAGATGATATCTCAATCAAAAAGCTGGACATTTTTGTTGCTTGTGCTGGTCGAGGTTCTAAAGTGGGACCGAAAAATGAAGATGGAGTAGAGCCTTTCATGGCAACCAATTGCCTAGGTCACCTCGCCCTACTTCTACCTCTTCTTCCTTTAATGAAGGAAACAAGCAAGTTCAGTCTAGAATCTGGAAGAATAATATTTGTCTCGTCCGTAGCGGAACAGTGGAGTACGTTGCCATGGCCTTTTGCAATACGACCGACGTTCTCATCGTGGGATGAAATAAACGATGAAAGAAGGGGAGAGCGAGGCTTGTATTCTGCTTCCAAGGTACGCAATAGTAAATGTATACAGTCTGAAATCAAATGTGGTAACAAATTTGAAAGAAAAATCTCTTTCTCTAGCTGGCACAGATACTACTATCAAAGCAATTAGATGTGATCTTGCGAACTGAGAACATCAGCTGTATTGCTATCCATCCTGGCGAGCTCAACAATAACTTTGTACGAGAGATGATGCCACCTCTTCTTTATCCCTACATGCGATGGATATTGAAGACTTTCCTTCTCGATCAACATGAAGGAGCAAGGACTTGTCTTTATGCTGCGACTTCCAAAGAGGTCGACGAACGCTGTCTTCGGTGAGAGATGAGCATTACGATATGGTGGGAATTTTGCTTTACTCGTCAAAAGTCTACCTTTTTAGAGGCTCGTACATCACTTACCCGACCAGAGTCAAAGTGCCGAGCCATCTAGCTACTGATATGGTATTGGCAGAAAGAATGTGGTCATTACAGGTAAATTTAATCGATGAGCGAACCCGAAAGGATAGCTAAATGGAGAAAGACCTATAGAATTTGATCTCTTGCAAGAAATCATTAAATTACAGAAGACATATAAAGCATAGTCAACACCCTTTTTTTTTTTTCTTATAGTGCCATGACTTCATCTCCTAGCCCTTGTTTCTCGCTTGCACCTTCTGCTAAGCTCAATTGAGTCAACATATTACCCAATTGTTCTACATCCTCTACCGATGTTACAGACCAAACCTCAAATTGACCAGCTTCTTTACCTTGAGAAATAGCCTGTCGATCCCGATAAGCTAATTCTTTACTCAGAAGATGGGCACATGCACGACCTGGTCCAAGACAAATGAATCTTTGTACCCCACTTTCCAATAATCTTTCAATAGTCTCTAACCACATGACTGGTTTAGCCAAAGCACCACTAAGATCTTCTCGAATGGCATCAACATTATCGATAGGTCGAGCTCCTTCCAAACTGGAAATGAGTTGTAAAGGTCCACTATGCCCTTTACCTTGTCCTTCTGGATCCGGTGTCTTGAGCGGTAGATGTTGAATAGCAGGCTTGAGAAAATCAGCTGCATCACTCATCAAAGAGGAGTGATATGGTCCAGAAACGGGTAAATTAACTGCTCTAGCTCCCAAATTAAGATCCCGAAGCATATCACTAGCGAGACTGACTCCGACTCTTGTTCCACTAAGAACTATTTGTAAGCTCGAATTGATATTGGCTACTTCTACAACTTCGTCGGGTGCTACACCTGTCACTTTACCTTCTTTAATGTCCGTTGAAAGTTTAATGATAGCTGCTAATGTTTCTTTTAATTTGCCCGGTCGAATCATGCATCCTGACATCTGACTTCGTTTCCAACCTCGCTGTGGAGTACTCTCCAACTCTGTTCGGACTACATCAGCATCGGTTGCTGAATTTGTAGGTGGCACTCCTCCACTGTCGATGCCCAATGAAGTAGACAACAAATCAGCTCCCTTTCCACTTCCTGCATTTGCAAATGCCCACGTCTCATAGATACTATCTGGTCTCGTACATCCAACAGGGAAAAGAGTCTTGTTATCCCACACATAATGAGAGCTTGTTAAACCTCGATGTCGAAGGATACGAACACCATCTCGAATGTCCAAAGCACCCGATGCGCACAACGCTGCATAAACTCCAGAACCATGACCAGCAACATAGTCGATGTGATTGGAAATTAAATCGATGGGAAACTCTTGACGCAAGACAGATAATATGGAGAGTGATGAAACGAGAATAGAAGTTTGCGCATTCTCGGCTCTAGTCAAGTTGAGTTGGTCACCTGAAAAAACAAGATCTCTAAGCCATCCTCGCCTGCCTCTAGCAATTGCTGTACCAGTCGTTGTCATTCCCTTTGAACTGTCCCAATCTTCGCTCTTGGCTAATTCGTCCTCAAATTGGGATCTTTGCTTATCATCAATTGCCCTGTCTTCTTCAGCTGGATACATGCTCCTTCGATTTGCTCCTTTCCATAAAAGAGCTTCTTCTGCGATATTCCACGTATGCCTCGCTGATCGGTACTTTCTATAAATATCTAAGGACATGGCAACATACTGAGAGCCCTGACCTGGTAAAATTAACGCCGTCTTCTTTCTTGTGATTGTCTTTTTCACCTTCCCTCCCTGTCCAATCTCATGCATTCCTGCTCCCATTCCCAGACCTGACCTTGGACCACCAACACCTACTGGACCAGTACCCGAAGCAGTAGCAGCAGCATCGTCATTGAAACTACTTGAAGGATTTGAAAAGTAAGTGTGATGTGGGAGAGGGCGTTTTGTCCTCGAAGTAGGTGCATAGTCATGTCGATATTTGCCTGCAATCACATCATCTCGACTGACAGCCTTGTACTCTTCAGCATTATATCTAATATCTGCTCTTCTCCTTCCATAATTTGCTACTGCGCCCTTACCAGCATTTCCTTTAACTACAAAAGGCGCATTAGGTGTATTTTCAATTCCATTTTGAGAGGTGGCATCGATGGTATCTTGAGAGTCATAAGTAGCATTTCTTGGTCCTACTGCATGCCCTGCTTGGCTATTCGTTCCACCTCCAAATGCCCAATCATCATCTTCGTCCTTTACTTCTGCGTTTGTGTGAGTCTTAGAAGAAGATGGTCGAATCGTATTAGCATTCTTTGTAGTTGAAGTGGTAGTAGATCGAAAGTTAGTAGTTGGTGGAGGACTAATGAGAATTGCTCTCGAGCTTGAACTTGAGAAGCCCCTTTTTAAATCGAAATTACAAACGGGAAATGATGGCGTTGAGCTGGCAATTCGACTCGCACTCGGAATGTTTGATGTAAGGGTACTGATTAAGGCAGTGCTTCCACGTCGCATTCTGAATGGTACCTATTTGTGGAGTCGAGAAAGAAAGAGGAAAAAATCGTTTCCTTTAGGCCGTCCCTCCTTTATTCGCAGGGCCTCCCCTCTGCGTCTTGCGCTAAGGTCATATTATATTTATGTGCGCGCCATCACGCACCACACCAATTTTAGGCAATCAGCACTCATTGTAGAGAGGAGCAAGACCATGATTTGGGCTGATTTGTTTTGCGGTTTTGGTACAAGCAACACGTCAAAGACTCTGGAAGATGGTAAACATGATTCAGATTGCATCTTTTGCAACACATCACCCGACAAATTTGATATCATTTTACAAGACGATCGCTTTGTTGTCTTTCGAGATCGAAGTCCTGCTTCCGTACATCATCTTTTGGCCATACCTCGACAACATATACCCAACATTCAGTCTCTAAAAGGGTTCAAAGGAGCTGATTTGGGTAAGTGATCTTTTTTCACATAAGTGCTAGAGATACTACAAGATCTGACAAGTAAAGCTCTTCCGGATACAGTGCGAGATCTTCAACAAATTGGTCAGAAGGCATTGTCATTAATAATCAAGGACGACGAAAGAAAGAATGAGCATCGATATGGCTTCCATGTAAGTAGAAGTGTAAGCATCATTCGACAGATCACCAAAGCTGAATAGTAATAAACCCGCAGATCCCACCGCTTCGAAGGTGTGTATGCCTCGGTAGTGTTACCTCTGCTAATTTAATGACCTTTAAAGACTCGCTATGTGCAGCGTTGATCATATTCATCTGCACTGTCAAATTTTACCTTATCGATCTTTTCTCAAAGCATTTGACTACAGATTTGCAGCTGGTAATTCTGAATCTACTCCTCGAACTAGTAAAGGATTCGCCTGGTTTATAACTAGCACGCAAGCGATACAAATACTTGAAGGTGGTGGTACAATCAAAGTGAAAGCATGTTGATAAAATTTGTCTTTCCAGCCGACCAATTCTTTTTGTTTGCATATTGTATACTATTCATCATTTCAATACCCTCCTCCTCCAGAAGTAGCCAAATGCTCGAGTGAATTAGAAGTGTTCCATTCAGCCACTATTGCCTTTGTTCCACTTGCTCCAACTCGACTCGCGCCATTCAAGATCATTTCTTTAACTTTTGCAGCTGATCGAATGCCTCTGATGGGAGACAATATTTCATTTAACAAGACTTCTTCATAAAGAATGAAATGTAAACTTACCCGCTTGCCTTTACTTTGACATTGTATGCGTTGGCAATCTCATACATTAGCCTAATATCGTCTGCTTTTGCACCACCGCTACCGTAACCTGTCGAAGTCTTCACAAATGCTGCACCTGCTTTACATGCAATCAAGGTAGATATAGCTATTTCTTCCCTGGTTAAATAGCAAGTTTCAATGATAACCTTGAGAGCTGCAGGAGCTGCAGCCCGAGCAATAGATGCCACCTCTTCCAAAACTTCATTGTACTTTCCAGCACGCACTAGACCAAAATTTTGGACCTGTCATGCGTAGATGCGTAAAGATCAGTACAAAATTTTGAGCACTTCACCTTGCAGCCAATATCACATCTCACCATATCGATCTCTTGTGCTCCATTTGCTTTGGCTACAAGCGTTTCTTGTATCTTTCCTTCGACATTACCAGCACCAAAGGGGAAACCAATCGTGCAGATAGGTTTCACAGACGTTCCTTTGAGAGCGATTTCAGCTATTCCTACCATGCTAGAATTAACACATACAGTGGCTGCTCTCAATTCGATTGCCTCCTTGCAACATTGCTGAATATCTGTAGGTGTTGAAGCTGGTGCTAGGAGGGTGTGATCGATGATGGAAGCTGCATTACTAGGTATCAATGGCGTTGGACTGATTGGATCTAGCGTTGAAGGCAAATCACTGAGCAAAATTTGGATTTGCTCATCAATGGGAGGGTATAAGTCGGTCATTACCATGGATTTTGACGGAGAGGGAAGACGAAGACGATTACTTTCGGTACCGAAGTGTTGGTGTCCATTTTTTAATTTGATTTATGTCACGTGACTCTACAGCTTACTCTCCCCCTTTTCAGACGTGGTCCTGTCCCTGACTGGATTTGAAAGGTACGAACTGATTGACACAGAAGCTGTAAATTGTCCAACATCCACCCACCCACATCTCTCCTCTCGATCCATATGCTGACCTGAAGGAACATCTCAGAGAGATAGAGAATCGGTAGCAGCAGCCACTTTCTCAGGTCTCCCAATCGGCTACCTTCCCTCTTCTGTTTGTCAAAAAAGGAAGAGGAATCGTCATAGGATGAATGAGAATGCTGACCTAGACGAGACCACATTGTCTTTGCATTCGCCTGCAAAGATTACGGCAACAGAATCAGTAAGGATCTTGAGTGATGAAGTAGAAGGCTCGTCTGGCAAATTCGTTCAAGCAAGTCAAACACACCACAATGATTCTGGTATCTTTATTGAAGGGGGAAGCCACGGCTCTACGCCATCATACGCTGCCCAGGAAAGTCGAGGACTTTCTTCTTCATCAGTAGCAACTACAAATCAGTCTGATGCATTGCCTTCAACCTCAACAGCTAATTCATCTACGCCACCACAACCACCATCGATTCATAAGAGGAAGCTAAAAGGAAAACCTAAAGGGATTTTGAAACCAGCACCGCCTCCTACGAAAGCTTTCTCCTTTCGAAGGGACATCTTACAGCAACTCAATACACGATTGGCTCAACAAGGTGTCAATGTTCAGGTACCCGTACCACAAGGACCAAGCACGCTAGGAAGTCTTAGTGAAACGGCTCAAGGAACTGCTCAAGTTGCAGGTAGTATACTTGGTGGCATGTTTAAGCGAATGAGTGGATTCTCAGCTACTTCTGGAGAAGAGAATTATACACATGGGAATGCTAGTCTTCGTTCTGTCTCCGTTTCTGATACAACGTCGTACCAAGGCAGCAACGAGAATGGATCGGACCCAGGACAAAGGTCTACTTCGCTTACAATGAGTGGTAAAGAAAATAGCACGAATAGCTCCAGCTCTGCGCCTACTAATAATCTTCCAGCTCCTTCTTCATCTATTCGACCTTTACGAAAAGTTCGCTTTACAGTTTCAAGTATGACTGTGACGTACCCAATATCAAATACGATTGCGCCTGGTGATGAAGATGCAACCAGGTTAAGGATAGAAAAGGAACATCGTGAAAAGCTAAAGAATAAAAGTTCTAAAGACTGGACAGTAGTTGAATTAGAAAGACTATATCGAGAGTGTTGCCGAACCCGAGAAGAACATCCCCTCAAGAAAATGCGTAGTGTCTTTCTTGAAGCTAGTCAACAGACTCCGCCTGGTCTGAGATCAATAGATCTGTCTTTTATTTCACTTGATAGGCAAGCAATTGAGCCAGTAGCCGACTTGCTCAGTGTTGATTTTGGACTAAACAAGCTCGTTCTGGAGAATTGTGGCCTCACAGACGACGGCCTCAAATCAATCTTGCATTCATTGCTAGTATCTGGAACACTTCCAAGCTTATCTTTAGCAGCCAATAAAAAAATTAAATATAATGGTTGGAGGTATGTTGGTATTTTTATGAGAAGAGCGAAAGCTCTGAAGTACCTAGATCTATCTGAAAATAGTATCAACAAGGCAAGCTTGGAACATATCGCCGGAGCAATTGCTAAACCAGCTTCTGATTTGAAAAAGATTCGACAATATCAACCAAATCTCAGCTCAGAAGAAGAAGAAGAACAGCCTCTGACGATTCAAGCAAAATTACTCAATGAAGATACTGAGGATCTATCTTCGCTGACATCATTACGTTTAGAGAACTGCGGTATACGTACAAATTCGCTGGAATTGTTGGCACAGAGTGTTCGATTCTCCGAATTAAATCATCTCAGCCTTCGAAGGAATAGAATAGGTCAGATTGGAGCAGTTGCTTTAGCAGTCATGTTGAAGGATTATCCAGATGTCACTCATCAGAGAGGCACTGCTATGGGCGAATTAGAGCAACAATTAATTCAAAGCTCATCTCCACAATCAAGTACACAATCACAGCAATACACGATTCGCTCTGCAAACTCTTCTCGGAGGAGTCTTTCACCAGCTCTACCTCAAGTTCCATTGGTTATTTCTAGTCCTGGTGGTGGCGTGACAAGGCGGAGCATGCCAGTAATGACTGGAGGGGATTTACCAGAAAGTGAATCAAGATCATCTTATATTACTGCCTCTGATACTTCACTGACGTCCCAAGAGTCACCTGTACTGGAAAGAGATCGAGTACTTACCGCAGAAGAGAGGCAACAGGTAAAACAACTCAAAGAGGATGAAAGGCGTACTGAAGAGGAAGCTTTGGCTCTCTTTCAAGCAAGAAGAGCTAAAAGAATACTATCAGTCCTTCCGAGAGTAGGTCATTTACTCACCTTGGATCTGAAAGGCAATGATATTCGAGGTGGTGTGGCATACCTCGCTCATGCTTTAAAGAAGAATAGAACACTGAAGGTGCTCAATTTGAGTGACAATAATATTGAAATGTCAGGACTTGTTACTATTGCAGAGGCTCTGAGTTACAATGCAATTTTGGAAACACTAGACCTAAGCCATAATCCTTGTTGTGGACCTGGATTGGAAGGTATCACAACACTTCGCAATGCATTTACTCTCAATTCGAATTTAAAGAGACTTTTCATTAGCGATACCGATTTATCATCAGAAGGAGCTATTGCTCTAGCTGAATTTCTACCAGAGGCAAAATCCTTGATTCATCTCGACCTAACTGAAAATCTACAGATTGATATAGCTGGTGTCATGGCTTTAGCAGTCAGTGTAAGGATGAACAAGAGTTTGAGATGCTTGGATCTAAATATCCCACCCAATGCACCTGATTTTGCTCGATTATCTCAAGAAATTCTTAATTCTTGCATTCGGAATACTGAATTTGCTCAACGAAAAGCACAGCAGAGAGGAGTGAAAGCCCCTATTGCAGCACCCATTTACAAATCTACCCTTGCTAGAGCTGCAAAACAAAAAGAAGAGAGCAATCGATTGATAGAAGCCAATTCTCGTTTGGATCAAGCAACCAGATCAGAATCAGCAACAGCAGAGGCGGAAAAGAATAAAGAAAAGATTGTTGAAGCAGCTCACGAATGTTGTCTAGTATTACAGGAACTCTTAGAACGAGAAGAAGAGAAGAAAATGGAAATGATGAAAGAGAGAGGAAGTAGGAAGGAAACGATAATTCAAAGTGAATTAGCAAATGATCTTCTTACTCAAGGTAGAATTTTACGGGAAAAACTTCAAAGAGCAGTCAGCGTCATTGGTGAAGGTGAAAAGCTTAGTCGAGCTCTTGAGATCAATGACCAGCTGGAGGCAGTCATTTCTAAATTGGAGTCTCTGTACTCTGGCCCTATCAGTATTTTTGAGACTGAAGACAGAAATGGAGGTGAAGGAATTCAATCAGGTATCGAAATTGATAAGAATCGATTACAAGCACCTTCTGTCATTGAATCTGGTCTTTCATCTCCCACATTTTCCATTGGATCCGATGATGAAGACGAGGAAGAAGACCGACCCAAAGATCTATCATCAACAGTCAAAAGTCTTGCTCTCGGAGAAAGGGAGAGTGGTAGCTTAGAACAACAAGCTGCTCGAGAAGTACCAAGTGAAAAAGATGTGCAAGAAGAGAATGTTGAAATTGGAGAAGTGAATTACAAAGCAAGAGGACAATTAAGCGAAGAAGGAGAAATTTTCCGAAGAGCTAGAAGTCTCAATATTGACGACGAAGATGAAGAAGAGGAATCTGAGGAAGGGGCAGAAAGCAGATTGTCAAATGCAAAGTCGATTGAGAGCGGAGACAAAGTTAAAGAATTGAAAACAACGTCGCAACGTCAGCGGGAACGCTCAGAGCCTTTGACTAAAGGGGGCGACAAGGAAGTCTCTGGAGAAGAACTGCGAAGGGAATTATTGGAGAACGACGTACCTAGGAATACTCCGGCGAGAGCTGTAGCAGAAGATGAGGCAGAAGAGCCAATAAAGTCATAGTGGTTTCTGGCACAATCAAATTTCAATGAATCTAATGGCAATATTTCCCAATCACACCAAATATATTCTTACACAAACACACTAAATTCATTGTATCCATCCAAGATTACTTCACACACACGCACACACACACACACACACATCACAAACGCTTCTCTTACCTTTCAGTCTTGTGTTTTCAAATGCATCACCTAGATTTATTTTCTATCATGCAATCATGTTCATTTACGAATTGTCATTTTTATCGAAAAGGCAGAAAATAGATACCATATCGATCAATCATTGCAGGCCTGTAATCGGTGCAGCACAGTACACGCAGAACGATACCAACAAACTAATTAGCCTGTGTTCTCCTTCATGGCGAGGACGAGAAGTAAAGTTGAGTGTTGGGAGAGAGGGGGGATGGATAGAGAGAAGGGATGAGAAAACAAGAAAGAAGTGGTGGTGTCGGTAGCGTTCCTTGATCTTGGTGGATTATCTGTTGGTGGTGTTGTTGAATCAAAAGTAGTCATCTGACCGATTTGGAAGTTTCTTTGATCAAGCAGTCATGCCTCCTGCCAATGATTGCAGCATCCTACCTTCTTCAGGGAAGTCTTCAATGAATTTGAGTTGAGCTCGTGAAGCATTTTCGCTGAGTAGGAGACGAAAAAAAAAGGATATAGCGTTTAGTGATGCTAGCAAACTAGGATGAGAAACCTGATCAGACTCACTAGGTAATTGCATTGATAAGTTCTGGCTCCGTTCTCGCAATTTGAGCGCTTCTTTCGAAGAAGTCGATAGCTTCCTTGATTTTACCCTGTTGTAGACTGAGTTGTGCCAATGTAGCAACTGCTACGTCACAGTCTGGATCAATTTCCAAAGCTCTGCGACAAAGATCCTCAGAAGCACCCATTTCTTGCTTCCATTGAAATAGAGCAAGTGCTTTATTAATCATAGGTAAGACATTACTACTTTTTTCCTTTTTGCTTTCGATCTCGATAGCTCTGTCAAACTTCTCAAGAGCGTCCTCGAATTTCTGCTGATCGAGCAACAATTCTCCAAAGTAATTGTATGCTTCACTGGCACCATCAAAGTTACGCAGCAACTTTCTGAAAGAAGCAGTCGAGTGTCCAATGTTGCCCATCTTGTATTGTGCAACAGCATATTGAACTTGGCTGAAAATGAATCGATTGTCCAATTCTGTCGACTTTTCGTAATCTTTAATGGCAAGATTGAAGTCTCCCAAAATAAAATGAACTTGACCTCGGTGATAGTAAATGTCAGGATCATTTGGATTGGCCTTGATAGCTGTATCAAAATCCCTAAATGCTTCATCCTTGTCACTTAATTCCATGTGAACACTAGCCTTCTTCACCCAGCTCTGAACGAGATTTGGTCGTAAAGTAGTACTTCGTTCCAAGTCGTCTAATGCACTCTTTGCATTGCCAATGACAAATCTGTGCAAAATAAATAAAAAAATTCAAGTAAAATGACAATTAGATTGCAAAATTAAACGTAACGCATCAACACTCACTTGAAAGTTCCCCTCATGTTCAGAGCCGCTGCTTCCAAGTCCTCGTTACTAAGTCCTTGTTCCAACGATTCATTGAATAAGGTGAAAGCATGAGGGTAGCTTTTAGCTTCCACAGCTTCATAAGCCAACTTTAATGTTTGATCACCCTGTGAAGCGTTCTCTGATAATTCAGGTATAGGCTTTGGTCGGAAAGCGTCGAGGTAGGCGGTGACGAAGGTCGGTGATGGTAGCTTGGGTTCTCGTGTTCTGAGGATCTCCTTAGCCTTTGAATTAGCAATCTTTTTAAGGACTCTTTCGACACTTTCTGTGGCAGTCTGATCCTTGAATTGTCCGAGAATAGCAACCGCAGTGAAATCTACAAGCGATAAAAGTTTTAAATATAGAAAATTGGTCTTTATATTACTCGAAAGACTCACCAGCGAGTGCTTCAAATAGAAGATTTCGTTTCTCATCCCCAGACTCTCCCTCTCCTTCACCGTCTCCCCCAAGCTGCTCCCTTGCCACAGCCCTCCTGTTTAATGCCTTAACATAAGTGCGGTCCATTGATAATGCTTGGTTACAGTCAGGAATAACATCTTGAGGTCGGTTGAGATTCGAGTAGCAAGCCGCTCGATTGCTAAAGAAGACAGCTAATGGATGAGCAGCAATGGCTTTGGTGTAGTATCCGATAGCACTCTCAAACTCTCTTGATTGGTATGCTTTGTTTCCTGCTGTTTTGAGTGTCTGTGCTAATGTCTTCCTTTTCTGAAAGAGAGAACAAATTGATCGTATAAGCAATTCGTATTGGTGACCGACTTCATCACTATAGACTTACTTCTTCTGGTAGCCTTTTAATCGCATCTTCAGAAAGAGCCATAAGATCTTGATCACTAGCTTCGTCGAGTAATGGACCCTCTCCTTCCTTCATTGGCTGACTATCTGTGGAGCTACCTTCTCTAGCTTTTTTGCCCTTTTTACTTTTTTTCTTTTTTGAAGCTGAGCTAGCACCACCACCAGTCGCCTTTTCTGCCAAATCAGTGCTATCATCTCCTCCCTTTCCTTTCTGATCGAACTTTGCTGGTGATCCGTTGAGGTAATAATATACTCCAGCACCTCCTACTGCGATTGTACCTAAACCCAAAGCAATAGCCAGATTGCGATTAGCGTCTACCCATCTTGAAAGAGAATTAGCACCCCTTTCAGCACTTTGTGATGCCCTTTCTGTTACTGGAGCCATTTTCAAAAGTGCTCTATACAAAAATCACTGCAAGACTTCAAAACGTCAGCGGTACTAGCCAGATGAAGTTGCAAAGATGAAAAAGATTCAGACTACTCTATCAGTATTCGCCAATCAAGTGGAGTTTCTTTCTTTTTTCCTCGAGCGTCTGACGGCTTAACTTCTCTCTCTCTCATCGACCCGCAGAAAGAAAAACTTGACAATGACGCGAAACACGTGGCTTTCCTTTCTTCACCGACACTCCCTCAAAAATTGTTTGTGAGTTCATTGATATATACACAATCTCTCTGGAATAAGCAGTAGACTCTGCCTTACTTAAAAAAAAAAGTGAGAAACATTCATTTTGTACATATGACTTTGAGCACTTCAAGTAATTCTCAATCGATGACCAAACTCGTCACGTGAGTATCCTTCTGAACCTTTTTTTTTTTTTTTTGGAGAGCGGGCTATCAATAAGCTAAATTTGTTTGTTACTTGAATGTTGAAATAATCTTAAATCTCGCTCTTTTGCTCAATATACTGGCTACTTCATCGGACTTCGACTGGGTATGTCTTCAGAGGGATCCTCCAAGAGGAAGAGAGGGGGGGAAGAGGATGAAGATGGTAACGGAGATGACGAGCCTATTAGAGCCGATGTTACTTCTTCCAAGTCTTCGCGTACAGCTGCACTAAATGCTTTTTCTGGTACTGGAGCAGATCTAGCAAATTTGCTTCAAACGAATTCATTTGAAGCGCTGAAAAACAATCTTTCTGAGATCAGGAACTTCACTAATCTCAACAGCTACAAGGAAAGACCACCTGCATCAGACAAGAGAATACAGCTTGCCAAAGAGTTCTGTCAAGCAGGAGGAATTGGCCAGATTGGTCCAATTCGAGAGAACAGAAAGGGCGTCTTGAATGCATGGGATCTTATTGATACACAAGAGCAGACAGGTGTACTACCTCTCCCTCTATTCGTACTCTCTAACATTATCGCTCTGCTTGGCGCCCATCAACCTACTCATGATCTTGTCGATGACTTGATCGAAAAGCTTCTCCCTGCGGCCAAACCACAGGAAGATGTTTCCTTTGCAACTGCGAAAAGCAGTACAAACATCTACTGGAGTCGGCTACAAATCTATCTCGCAAGTTCGAGTGGAAAAGGTGATGTTGCAACAAAAGGGAGGGTACATAATATTCGGGGAGCTTCAGAAATTGTCACATTAGCTACTTTAAGGTTACTATTGGAAATATCGTCGTACGCAGGTGGAAAATATTCAAAGATTGTCTTCGAGAACATGAATTGGACATCGAAGGTGAGTTGGCATAGTGTTCTTTCGTTTAAGCTCGTTCTTGTTCTTATTTTCATCGTTTCAGTCACTTCCAAAGCTATTGACTATGCGCAGGCGAACAAATTTTCAAAGGAAAGGATCCAAGGCCATCGCAAAGCAAAAGATCCCTGTCTCTCTAGATCGACCAGATATTCGAACTCTATGGATTTTATTTCTTCTCTCCTTTCTACGATCAACATCAGGAGGTGCACAACCCGTCTCATTGCAAATTGCAGCTCTTTCTCTAGGTCGAGATTTTCTTCCTGCTATGCTCAAAGGGCTTACTGGTGACCCTGCACAAATCGTTGTTCACGTACTTATGGCACTGCATGACGTCTTATTGAGTCACGAAGCATCTTCGAGACTCCCCCGATCCAAAGTCTCTGGATTCTTCAGTGAATGGGCTTGCAAAGAATTGGTGGCACTTTATGAACGAGAAGGTGACTTGATTGGCATTGCGAATACTGAAGAAAGACATAGTATCGCCGATGTTGTACATCATTTTATGCTTGCTCTCTGCACACACCCTGGACGAGGCGTTTGTTATGTAGATCAAGGTTGGTATGGTCGTATACAAACAAGGGAAGAAGGAGAAAGAGAAGAGGAGGGAGATGAGGAAGATGGGACCACTCATGTCAGCGGAATTTACAACAAAATTCTTCTTGGTTTACTCAAGTCTCTCTCTCCTACTCGCTCTCCAAAGCAAGCAGAACTGACTTTGCGTATTCTAAGGGCATCTCAAGAATTACTAGGACCATATCTCAGCGCTACAACTGGATCACTTTCTTCTTCTAGCCTAGAGCCTCGAGGAATGTCAATTGCATGGCTCAGTACTGCTACTTTCATGGGCCGAGTTTTGGGTATTCCGCTGCCAGAAATAACCAAGTGGAGAGATCATCCTCCTGCTATGGAAAGGTGCCTAGAATCTATCCTTCCAGTAACATTGACAAAAGCAATCATTACTAGGGGAATAGCACAAAAGGACAAATTGACTAGACACAGTGCTCTACTACTACTATCAAGAATCCTAAGTAGATTGTCCAACTTTGAGCAACTATGTCTAAACATGTCCAAGTTGAACGAAGGACGATTCGCAGAGCCAAGTAATTCAAGCAAATCGAAGAAGGACAGCAATGCGATACTTAGGGGAGAATACGAAGTTGGCAAAGAAAGTCAAGGACCGTGGCTGAGATTGCTGTCACAGATTAAAAATGAAGCCAAATTACGCTTCCCAGATGTGAATTCGATCCTTTCCTCTATTGAGATCAGTCCCGTTCCAAACGATGGCAAAAAGTCTAATCAAGACGAAGAAAAGAAGTCTCAACAGTCTTTACTTATCACCGAAGCAGCCCTTCGAGCAGCGAGATTGCATCATTCTATATTCTTTGAGGTGTCTTCAGCTGACTTAGGCAAACTACTATCGAGTACTTCAACTTTGACAAACAGACAAGGCGACAAGAGGGAGAATGCTAACGATGATGGCGTTGGACGACTGTCTTTGGTGTGCCAATTACATGCTATTAAGATGCTGACTTTGTATGCTGAAAGCCACTCAAGCATGGTGGATTTGTTCGCAAAGCAGAATAACAAAGATGCATCACATTTTTATTATTTGATGCATTTGGCAACATCTCCTAGCTTGGATCAGGTGCGTCAAGCAAGTCGAGAGTTAGTCAAAGTCAGCATCACTGCTACAATTCTATTCGAGCACAATAGAAAAGAGTGGGATCTGTGGCAGTATGCTCTCGACAACAGCTCTGAGAGTTTGTTGGTATTTTTGGATGAATGCATTCAAAGATGTCTTAAGACACCTTATCGATATATTGAAATCGGTCGGTCACAATACTCTCAAGAAGACGAATCATTTTGTGTTAGCCCGCTCCTGCTTACCCTGATAGAACAATACAACATACGAATACAAAATGATCTCTTCGGTAGCAACCAAGTAAAGTTGGAATTTCTCAATTTTCTGGGAAAGCTCCTGCCAGCTATGCTTACGCTCTTTCCAGACTCTGCTTTCATCGACTCCACGTTTGCACTTACGGCTGCTCAAATACGTGAAGCAACAGAGAAAGGAAAAGAGCCATCAAAAGATGCTTTTTTTGCCATGATCGATCGAGCTGAGTATAAGCTTCAACTTGTTCAGTCAGGTTGTAAAGCAGTGAAACGAGGTCTGGTTGAATACCTTAGCCTTTCTCCTTTGTTTCAAATTTTTTCGGCATCGAATATAGAGGAGCTTGAAGAGGCAGAAATTGACTGGTCCAGACTCTTTGAATCAAGATTGGAAGTAAATATATTATTTACATTCTGTCGAAATGCGCTACTTACCGGTTTCATCGAGGTAGAAATGGTGCGCATCCTATTACTGAAGGCGATTTGCTTTTCCAGCTGGGAAAGCGACTTGAGTGGTGATACTGGAGCAGATGACTTAGCTCTAGCTCTACTTGCCAATTCTCAAATACTAGACTTGTGTCGTCAGAAAGAGGACGTTCTTTCGATGCTTCTTGAGGTCTTCAATGAAGCTCCATTAGATTCCAGTAGACCTAAGCATAGAGCTTGCTTGGAACCAATTTTAAAAGTAGCAGTAGATGTGGGCTATCGAATCAAGGAAGGTAATCGACACCTACAACTGTCACTGAGGGGTCACGAAGAAGTTGTCAAAATGTATCCATTCCTGGGAGCAAAAGAGAGTGAATTCATACTGGAGAATGAAACAGATCCGAGCCTTCTCATCGAGATCCTACTAGCGTCAATCATGTGGACCGAAACCTCTGCCAAAAAGCTCACAGATCTACTCGTTGATGTTTCAACTCGAGAGGATGTATCAAAGATGAATAAAGTCCTTCTTCTCTTGCAGTATGGTCTGGTCACTCCTCCATTCCGGAGCTTTCGGGCAGACGAAGAATTACAAAAGAAGGTAGCGCTTAGCATTCTCGAAAATCCCAACTTAGCAAAGCTGGACACCTCGCTATATGCTTTGCTTGAGAAGCCGGCTCGATTTACTCTGACCTTTTGTAAAACTCTTCTATCCCACACAAAGGTGGTAAGCCTTATCGATACTTTGCCCAATTCGATGGTAGCTATAACCAAGGTCTTCTCGATGAGTAATTGGCACGAACTTTCTCTGTCAGAAGATATTTTTAAAAATCAAATCAACGGCCACTTGAAGGACTTGATTAAAATTAGAGGAGAGTTCAAAATCGTAGCCAAGGCCTGTATTCGGAGTGTGTTTGATCAAGATCAGAGGAAAGCTATCGCATTATCTCAAGTATGTTCGAATCTGCAAGTCTATCTCGTGGAAGAAGTGTCAAGTGTTCCGGAAATGCTAACAAGCGTCATACCTCAGAAGCCAGTAGATGCTTTCAAAACGAGCGCTGTCTTACTTACAGTAGAAATATTTGAAAAATGTCAACGTGGAGGTCAGCAAAAGCTAATAAAAACCCTTTTGTCGCCTCTACTCGAAAAGATCCTGCTATGGCAAGTTCGTCGTTTTGCAGAAGATAAAGAAGAAAGTGAGGAGACTATTGAAGTCGTAGGAGCTGTTGTTCGATTATTACAACGTTGTGATACTTTCAAATCGGAACAATTTTTGAAAGCTCATCTAGCAGAACCGGTTTTATTGGCAGCAATTGCGAATCGAATGAATAGTCCATTACACATCCAATTGATTCAACTCTTGTTGAACTTGACATCGCTTAAGCGAAATATGTACGAGAAGTTTTTGGCCGATATCCTAGGGAATCGTGAAGCAGTTAGAAACGACAAGAGCTCTTACTATATTGCCAAGATTATTTATCAAGCCGTGGAGAGAGATGACAAATTGTGCAAGACCGATATAATATCTTCTTCCATGAAGCTGTACGGTGGTAGCCTGTCCAAGAAAGACAGAATGCTGACCAAAGTTTTCAACATTTTTGAAAGGGTCAACGAAACATCTGTACTGGGATTAATGCAAAGAGACTGGAATTTACGTACCAATGTCGCAGACAATGAAATCGATTTGGGAGTACTTTCGAGAATGGATCCCAGTCGTCTTCATGATACCAGTTTGAACTTTCCTAGATTTAGAAGTCAAGAAGGACTTGAAAGTAGTGGTTATGAAGATCAAACCGTAGATGATGCCATACTATCTTCAGTCTACGATCCCCTTTTTGTCTTGAATATTGTGGGAGCACTTCTAGCAGCAGGAGAAAAGCCATTGTCTGGTTTTCAATGGTTGGAATTGGTGAGAACGAATGCGTTGGGCGTTGTAATTTGTTGTTTGAGCTCGAGGCAATGTCGTACTAGAAGTATTAGTTTCCTGATCCTTGCCAAGATATATAGTAGCGTAAGTTTGGCCAACTTTCAAGAAAAGGAACACTTTATTCTCATTTTAGACTCTGTACGCAACAGTTACTCAGTAGATGATGTTAGTCGATCTGGTTCACCAACTCCGCTACCACTTACTACGACACTATTTGCCGCTCATGCATTTCGATCTCTCGGCATACCATCTCTCTACTTGTATCCTTTGGTTTCTCGATTCTTACTTCAACGACCTATCCCGGACCCAACTGATGTACCACTTCTCTACAACTTTCTCTATTCCTCTTCGGCACAATCTTCAACATACAAGGCAGAAAGAATATTTATACTGAGATTCTTATCAGCTTGCATTAGATATGGAGGTAATGTCGAATGGAATATACTTAGACGCCGACATGTTTGGGATTCGATCTGCAGTCTTTATACTGTTCGGGGAATTGATAATGCTTTCAGAAGAGCCATTGAAGACATCTTCATAGCGGTGACGATGAACAAAACTTTAGCTTACAAAATTGTTGTGCGTCATTCATGGCTCAATTTTGGTTTGCAGATGTTGCTTATTCAATCAGAAGAAGAAAGGAAGCAAACTGCTCGTTTTTGGATACAATGTATAAGTAATATCCTTAGCAGAGTAAATCTCGGACGTTTGGAAGAGGTTCAAGGTCCATCATTTTACATTTCTTTTGTCGATATTCTCGTATTCGGTCCAGAAGTGTCAAATTTGGAAACTGTTCAAGATATCAATTACTTTGCTGCTTTAATCAAAATATTGCAAACTTGTCATTCTTCAACCAGTGAAGGTGCAAAATTAATTTCATCAAAAGTAATGTCTTTACTGGATGTTGACCTAAGAATATCTGTTCAATCAGATCCAAGTGAAGTCACGCAAGGAGTGCTTTTTAATGATGCAAAGCATATTAAAACAATTCGAACTTGTAAAGAGACTTTGGACCATATTTTCCTATCAGCTTGACCTTAACAAGTACCACTGTATACCTTTCCCCTACTATTCTTTCTACCCACTCATACTTGTATCAATGTATTTGTATTCAGTCACAATACCACAATAGCACTAGATTCTTTACAACTGTAAATGTATGGAGCCTCTTCCCTTTCGTTAATTTTAATTTACGTACAGACAATATGGTAATGAAAACGCGTAGTGGCATGTGCCCTTCCAGAACGTTGCCATTTTGATTGCAATCCTTCTTCACCATGCGAACAAAGTGGGGTCACATTCAGTCAAATAGTCGATTAATTCTAATGGCGTACGATATGTCTTGCTCTATTCTTTGTGATGCCAAGGCTTATCAATCCAGTCGAATGGTCTCTGATTTCGCCACCCTACCAGATAAAAAAATCGAGTGAACCTCTGCTCAGCCTGCAGAATTCAAAGGGTAATCAATTTCACATTCATCCAATTGAGAATGGTCTAATTCGAATAGTCCACTCTCTTCCTCTTTCAATAGGAGGACAGCCACAATTACGAAATCATGACCGAGGAAAAGATGCTGGTATCGATGGATTTATATGGGAAGAAAGAGAAGGGAACTGGCGGGTGAATATTGATGAAACAAGCAAACAAGCAATAATTGAAGGGACTACCTCTCGGCTGCAAATCAAAGTAGACTATTCACATTCAATCACTTTGACATGGTTCTGGAATCAGAAAGAGACTTTAGGTGAACCATTTCTTGTAGATTTCAAATCGGCATACACTTACGATATGCGAACGCAACGAGTATTTCATCAAGTGTATCGAGAACAGTCCTATATGCCCCTTTCTGAACATGCTCCTTCCGCCAATGACAATCATACACCTCAAAAGGAACGATTCGAATTCATTTACGGCCTTGGTGAATCGAAAGGACCCATGATGAAGGATGGAAAGAGATACGTTATAGATGCAAGAGATAGTCTGGCAGCTGATCCTACCGAGACTGATCCTTTGTACAAACTTTGCCCCTTTTATTTACACTATAATAGCAAATCTAAAATGTGGTATGGACTCTACTACAATACCTTATCACCTTCTATTTTTGACTTTTCAGGAGAGCATGACTTTGCGACTGGTGAATTTCGCTCATTTTCTGCAGATTCCGGACCATTGGACTACTATGTCTTACTAGGCACACAGCACGAAGGACAGAAATTGCCTTTTTTGCCCTTCATCATCTCACAGCTAGCAAAGCTAGTCACACCCGATAGCACCGGTCCTGCTGCATGCAAAGAAACTGGCTGGCAGGCCAGTCCTACCTTACCACCTTTAATTCAATTTGGTTACCTCGCTTCAAGTCTGACCCTGTCGGAAAGGACTGACGCTCAACATGCAGTAGTAGAGTATGTAGAAGAAGCAAGAAAACACGGTTTTCCACTAGATGCCATGCATCTTTCATCTGGATATGCTGTTGATTCAGTCACAGGCGAGCGTAATTATTTTACGTGGGATCAAGTAAAATTTCCTGACCCCCTCGCACTTGGCCAAACTCTGGAGCATGAGCTACAGTGTAAAATTATTATCAATGTCAAACCCTGGCTTTTGGAGACACATCCTTCCTATGCTACTACCGCTAGAAGATCAGCTTTTGTTCGAGCCGCACCAGATACTCGTCCACTTATATTGGAAGATCAACCTGTTGACAAAGATCGTTGTGGATCATTTCTCAGTCAACCAGCAAGAACTATGCACTGGAGCAAAGGTATGGGTGTGACTGGAAAAGGCTCTTACTTTGATTATTCCAGTCATGACGGTTGTAGAGAGTGGCAACGATTGATGCAAGAAGGCGTACTAGACAAAGCCATTACTGGCTTCTGGATTGATAATAATGAATTTTCTTCGCTAATTGATGACGAAGAGGAAATCAAGGGTGAAATTGACATGTGGTCTCTGCCAGACATTCCAACCTCGATGACGACGTTTGTCAGCCGTCAAGGTAGGGAAGTGGCTGATCGTATGGGTTGGGGTAGAAGACCAATTTCTGTCGGAAGTGTGGGCCGAAGTGTGTTAACAATGGGAATGGCTAGAGCAACATATCAATATCTGTACAAAGTACTACCTACTCAGAGGCCTACTATTATAACCCGCTCTGCTGTACCAGGAATGCAAGCTTTTGCACATGCTACCTGGAGTGGTGACAATAGTACATCTTGGTTGAGTCTGAAGTGGAGTAACAAGCTCATGCTGAGTGTAGGATTGAGCTTCGGCCTGGGCTTGTATGGACATGACATCGGCGGTTTTGCTGGAATGCATAGCCCTAGTCCTGAACTACTCATTAGATGGTGTCAACAATCCATGTGGCACACTCGTTTTACTATTCACTCTTGGAAAAAGATTTCAACTACTCCTTGGATGTATGGGGAAAAGGAAACCAACATCATACGCAAAGTGATTGCCAAGAGATACCAACTAATTCCTCTGCTCTACTCCTTATTTGTGACCCACTATCATCAACAAGGGTGGCCGGTCATTAAACCACTACTTTGGTATCATTCGAAAGACTTTGAATGCCTCACGCAAGATGAGCAATTTCTCGTAGGTTCACATATCCTTGTAGCACCCATTTGTGATTACGGTGCGCAGTCTACAACCTTTCATATTCCTAGTATAGTCGACAGTGACGAAGTAAACGATGCTTGTTGGTTTGAACTAGAGTCATGCAAGTGGCATCAGCCTAGTTCAGAAGGTCATACAATTACACTTGATGCACCAATAGATCGTTGCCCTACTTTGGTACGAGATGGTGGCATTATCGCACTAGGTCCTCAAGTCTCAAACCATCTTCCTAATCCTCCACCATTGAATCAAACGAGGACTATTGAGATTTATCCCCTCCCCTCCTACATTTTAGGACGTCGTCAACCGGGTAATGATACCTCCAGAGGGTCATTCACTTTAATAGAAGATGATGGTTTCTCCAATGAAGCTACTGAAAAGGGTCACTTTACTGAAATCATCGTTTACTTTGAAGCAAACAAGGATCAAGTCAAGATCGGTGCAAAGACTGGCAGATGTGGGTATCCTGGTACTTGGACATTGCACTTTATCTTGCCAAAAGGCGATCAGAGAAAGATGGTCAAGGAAGAAGAATATACAGTCACTCAAAGGATCACAAGTACAAACGGTCATAATGTACACAATATAATCATTCATGTTGTCATTGATCCACAGTAAATTTTGAAATTTCTTTAGCTGAATTCACGCTAGAGAATAATACTCACATGTAACATATGATTGATTATTGTGCAGTTGAGAGTCTAATTTTAAAATTTACATTCGTTCGTACGGATAATGTTGCCCGGACCCACCACTTTATGCTCAAGAGTTGCTCATAGATTGATTCACCTCGACTCACACACTATTCTCTTCTCTCAACTGATTTCTACTTGAGCATGTCTAGATTCCTGAGGAGGGCAGCTCCGCCTTCTGAGCAGGTCAGTCCACACTTAGAGTCAAAAATGGCCGACGTAGAGGGACCATCCACACCCCTCACACCAACACAAGATACAATCTTATATCCTTCTCCCACTTCATGTAAAATTCCAGTCCCACCTCAGCATACACCTGATCAGATCGAAATTATGTCTGAAATTAAAAATCACCTTTTAAAGGTACATGATACATTAGCTTCAGTAGATGCATCATATGTTCCCTGGGAAAGGAGGTGGATAGAAGACCCTTGCACAAGTCGTAGGTACGCATATGCAGTCAAGTGGGATCTTGCTCAAGGCAAAAAAAGGGCAGAAGATACGTTGAGATGGAGGAGGGAATTTAAACCAGATGTGATCATACCAGATGATATTAAGAAGGAAGCCGAAAGTGGAAAGCATATCATAAGTGGGTTTGATAAAGTTGGTCGGCCTGTTTTATACCTCAGGCCAGGTCGTGAGAATACAACTCCAGGCCCTCGACAAGTTCGTTATCTAGTCTGGAGCCTAGAAAGAGCGTTGGGTGAGTGTGTGACAATAGACAAGAGCATTAAAATTTCGTTCTCATCATTTGTCATATTACTTCGCTTAGACTTTTGTCCAGAAGGACAAGATAAGATTTGTATCTTGGTAGACTACTCTACAGCAACTACACAAACTCAACCCAGCTTTGCCACGCAAAAAGGTGTCTTGAATATTTTGCAAAATCACTATCCTGAAAGACTAGGAAAAGCCATTGTTTGCAACGTTCCAGTAAGTTGAAGCCTCTATTAATAAAATTGAATCGCTGACTCTCTCTCTTCCTCTCCTCTTGGCAGTGGATACTATCATCGTTCTTTACAATGATATCACCTTTTTTGGATGCTGCTACCCGAGTCAAGATCGCAATGCTTAGAAACCCAGCCGGTATCAAGGATTTTATTCCAGTGGACATGCTCGATTCAGATTTTGGTGGTTTATGGAATTATGAATTCGTCTTTGAAAAATACTGGGATAATTTGATCGACTTTTGTGGTATTGCATCAGATGGGACAAGGTCACACCCATCGAAGGCAAGACCTGCCAAGAGCTTGGAAGAAGCTGCAGATGAGGAATTAAAAGGCGAGCAAGCAACAACAGAGCAAGCACCAACAGAGCAAGCACCAACAGAGCAAGCAACAACAGAGCAAGCAACAAGAGAGCAAGAATTTTAATATGGCATTGAGCGGCACATACATAGAATGTTTAAAAAGTATCACTGATAAGAGACAATCATGGCATTGATGTTGAAAACTCTAGTGCGCGTGTGATTGATAGGATTACAAGGCTTCTTCTATTTTCCCTTTATTGATGCTGTGTGTATTGTAAATTGGCTGCGTCCGCTTGTAGCTGCATCCAATTGACTTGCCCCTCCCGCTTCACAAGGAGGAGGTCTCGATCTCGAGACTCTTCTAGGTCTTCCTCTCGCCAGTCTTCCCCAATCATAGTCTCGTATAGATCCATGCTGAGTAGATGCAAGCCAATATCAGCAAAGAGTTCTACCTATGCCTATAACAGAGTAAAATCAAAATGTGATTGGACACTTACCTTCCGTAGCTATCACCGCTCTCGCCATCTCCCCAACGGCTTCCGCCTCTGGTAGTCTGGCCAGATCTGTGAGCTGCTAAATGCCTCTTTACTACATACTCGACGCAATCATCCCAGCTAGCTTGAGAAGGAGAGAAGACTGAAAAGGCAGGAAAAGGAGGTCCATAAGCGAGGGCTGCTACATGTATTAGAATATCGGCGGTAAGTCCTTTGATTAATTGTTGGCTGTCAAGTATGTTTAAAGTCAATCTTAAGGTGGAAAGCAAGATTAAACCTTATATCACTCACACCGTCCTGAATCTGTGTAATCTATAATGCCCCTTTAATAGCCAAGGGACATCGCTGTATGTTCGAAAAGCTTGCTGAGGTTGCCTGTGTTTATCTACCTTGGTCGGGTCTGACAATTTCATCAAAGGTTCTCCTACTTGCTCTTCTGCTTCCGACCTTCCACCTCCTTTCCTAATTTGCTTTGGCGGTTCACTAGAGATGAATGATCGTAGTGGGTAGCTCCAAATAGACGAAACTTCATCTGGCGAAGCATGCAAGCTTGCTAACGTTTTTATCGATGTTGCTGGAGGAAGAAAGAAAATGACTGGATGTACAAGTAGCGTCGTCTTGCTTAAGAATGGTCTTCCTACTCCCAAATGAACGCATTCTCCAGTTTCCAAACTCTTAAAATTCATTCCAACTTCTTCACAAGTCTCTCGAAATGCAGTAGTAGCAACTCTTCCATTATCGCTACGATCTACCTTTCCTCCAGGTAGACTTGCTTGACCCGGATGACTGGAAAGATGTAGAGCTCTTGTAGTACACAAGATGTGCAGCTCTGGCTCGAATTCTGCATCCGTTTTCGAAGCAGGTGAAGGTGGTATTTGTCCTGTACCATATGCGGTAGAAGGAGCCTGAAAAATAATAACGGCTACGGCAGCCTGCCCTTTTATTGACACAGCAGTGGGTATTTGGGGTGCATCTGGTAAGCTTGATAATCTCTCTATGGCTACTCTATTTAAATCTGAAAGACCTTCAGTAGCATGTGAAGGCACTTCAATCATGATTATCAAAATTGAAGGAAATACTTAATTTTGGGAAGATGTGGAAGAATCGCGTCTCTAGAGATTAAATTTGTACGTTTAATTTACTACTACTGTACTGTACTCTCCTTTGTTTCTTCTTGCCTTCACGCGAAATTACCTTAATACTGGTGGTCGTTTCTCTCATCGATGATGGACTCAGCCATGGAGTCGGATGATTTCGAAACCCCTCCACCGCCTGGTATTGGTATCAAGATGGAAGAGGAGGTTGCATCTGTAATACCTCTTAAGCGAAAATCAAGCGTAGACTTGTCCGACGATCAAGTACACAACCTGTTAGCTCAAGCCGATGCTCAACGAGCTCATCTCGCCAGGACTGTTCCTCACCTCTTCAGCGAAAACGGGTTGAATGGATCCCACTCACCTTATTCTCCAGCTTCACCTGTTCCCACTTCTTTGAACAATATTACTACTAGTATGTCACGATCACCTTCCTCATCTGCTCGACCCAGCCCCACCCATTCCGAAGACGAGGGCGGAGAACGAGGAGGATCAAATGGATTTGGTGGTAGAAATGATATCAAGAGTAAGCACACTGTACCAAAGGGCTTTAGAGGACCGATACCACGAACAGGTGATGCAGAAGAGTTTGCTCCCATTCCTACACTTGTATCAGTACCTGGGACGACTCTTTTCAATACAGTCAACTATCCCTATAATCGAAATGGCTATCACTATGTTGCTGCTGGACCGGCTTCAGAGTATCTACCGACTTCGGTTTACAAAACGCTTGATACAGAACCCAGAGGTGTACATTGGAGCTGGGTAGATCGAAGTCCTTTTACTCACATCTCTAAAGATGCTACCATTATTAGTTCTGATAGAGGCTTTCGAAGTGCCAGAGCCAACGTCCCAGTACGAGAGGGTTCATGGTATGTAGAATTGCTAATCTTACCTCCGGAAACGGCAAATTCCTCACTGAGTGCTATGAAAGATGGCCCCCATGTTCGACTTGGTTGGAGTCGGAGAGAGGCAGGGCTGAACGCTCCGGTTGGCATGAATGGCTACAGCTATGGAATGAGAGATACGAATGGCGACAAAGTATTCCTCAGTAGAACTTATCGATATGGTAAGGCATTTGGTCCAGGAGATGTTGTAGGCATGTACATCTCCTTACCTTCGAGTAGAAAGATCAATGCTAAAGATCCTATGGATCCCGCAAGAATCAATCGAAAAAGGATACCTATTCGGTATAAAGGTCGATTGTACTTTGAGACATTAGAATACCCAATTTCGAAAGAAATGGAGCTCTTGATGGACAGAAGCAGACGAGGAGAAAAGCTGAAAAGTGGTCAAGGAGAAGAGGAAAATATTAATGCAGTCACTGGAATGTTGAAACAACCACAAAATGAGGAGGTATCGAATGCAGCTACAAAGAAGAAACGAAAAAATGTTCCTGGACCTGGCCATTCTTCTGTTGCCAATTCTCAGACTAATTTGCGCCCTTTACCTACACTTGGTCCTACTTCTCAAATTGGATTCTTTATCAATGGTGAAGCTCAAGGAATTGCCTTTGATAATCTTCTGGACTTTCGACCTCTACGAAGACAGGGGGCGAAACAAGGAGCAAATAAGCCTGCGGTCAAGGCGAATTCTTCATCTCTTGGTCTCAGTGAAGAAGTAAATAACGATTCAATTATTACTACCAATTCAAGTCTAGCAAGCATACTTAAATCAAGAGAAAATTATTTTGATGATGGTTCTCTTGGCTACTTTCCTTTTGTCAGCATATTTGGTGGTGCAAAAGTTCAAATCGTATCTCGAGCCAAGGACTTCAAATTTCCTCCTCCAATTAATGTTAGAGAAGCTCTCGAAGGTGCAGACAAAGCTCTAGATTGCAATAGAGGAACAGGAATTTCAAAAAGCAATCCATTAACAGAGCAAGAAAATTGTCGACCTTTGGAAGAGAGGTATGAAGAATATTTACGAGAATTATGGGCACATGATCTCGCCGATGAGGAAAAGGCTAAAGCAACTCATCACTTACTACAAGCTAATCGAGCCGATGACGACGACGAAGAGGTAGAAACAGTTGTTCTCGAGCATAAGAAGTCAAGCTCTAAGAAGAGCAAAAAAAGAGCAACACCATCGTCTCACAATGATAGTCCTCAAACTGGCAATACACCACTCCGAGATGAGCACATTGTAGAAACTACAACAAAGAGTGTTATGCATATCGAGGTTAAAAGGGACAATTTAGAAGAACTAGCCAAACAGAAGTACCACAAATTTGACGAGGTACAAGAAGAGAAAGCAAATTGGGAGGAAGAAATTCAGTGTGCTGAAGAGGAAACCAATGAAAACATAGACACCCCTATGCGAGATGATTGGAATGGAGATGAAGAGCATATCGTTTCTGACCGCGAAGAAGAAGAAGAAGAAAAATCAATTCAGCAAGCCATGCATCTCGATGCGTGAGCAAAATACGAAATAACAATCTTATCATATGTAAACATAGAGATTTCACCCATAATCACAAGTCATACCTGTACTCTACTCATTCAGTCTAACAATCAAATTTTCTAAGATTTTTGTAATTGAAAAGTCAATAGACAGCAACGATGCAAGCAAGGCAACAATGACCAACAGCAAGAATAGAGAAAAGGGAGAGTATAGCATACAATGTAAATTAGAAAATTACCTACGAATGCCATCATCGCCATCACCATCACCATCATCCCCTCTCTTGCCTACTGTAAATACTCCCTTGACTGGCAAATTACTTAGGACCAATTTTCCCAGTCCACTATTCCAAATCTTTGCCTTTGCTTTTCCTTCAATTCCTGCTTTTGCTCCTTCACCAGTGACAATCTTCCAACTGAAGCTTTGAAATTCTCCCGATCTTCCTGGTAAGACTGTGAATGGAACATCCTTCAACTCAGAGTAAAGTAGCTTTCTTTGACCTTTAGGATCTTCTGGATCAATGTACGTCTTTGCAGGAGCCCAAGAACGTGGTGTAACTCGTCCAAATGCGTGTTCAGGTAGAGGGTCAGGTAATGGTTCAGGTGTTGGTACATCGTCGTCATCGCCTTCTCTCTTGTGTAGGCCGCGCTCTTGCTGCTTATCATCATCATCATCGTCATCATCGTCATCGCTATGCTTGCCGTGTCTCATACTGGGTGGTTTACCATTGTAAACAAGAATATCAGGCCACAAATCAGTAATTTCAACATCAACAGTTGCCAATTGACCTGGTAAATTCATAACACCCATCACTGTTCCACTACAAAGTAATTTGTCCTTTCCAAATGGATGAGGAGTAATCTTGAGATCATTAATGGTGACATTTTGAATCAGATCGGTAACTTTGGAGCCTGGAAAGGAGATAGGAAGTGACAAAGTTCGAAGTAACTTGTCTAACCAGACTGGTAATACAGAACCACCTCCTGGCATTGGTTCTTCTTCTGTGTCTTTGTCATCCTTTTTTCCTTTACTAGTTGCTTGTGGCTCAGAAAATGGTGAACCTCCATGTACAAAGACTGTGTTTGGTTCACCGCGCAGAAATCTACTGAGGAAACCACTAAGTGCATCAGCTCCTGCATCTTTGATTTCCACCTCCTTTTCCTCATCAGTAAAAACTTTTTGGTCTCTCTTCTCAAAGGAAGGAGGTTGAGGAGGAGGAACAACCCTTCCTTGCAATTGAAGTTTGACTTTATCTTCTCCAGCAATATCAAAGGGTTCAGTAGCGACAGCAGCAAGCAAAACAACATCTTGCGGCTTTTCACTGCCAACCAATGACTTTGTTCCGTTCTTTTGGTCTTCCAAGGGTAAAAAGACTCCAAAAGGAAGACTATATTCGATGTGACCTTTGAGAAGCTTTCCTAATGGATTTTTGGCTTCAGCATACGCTTTAATTCCCAAAGCTCGCTGAGCCATTGAACTAAATGCGTCCCTCCCAATTTCAAAGAAGTCGTATCGAGTTAAATTGAGGAAGTCATCACCCATGCCAGTGTCATTGCCATCAAGCTTGGGAATCTTTTGAGCCAGTCTTCTCCATGTATCAGTTGTGCTAACGTCTACGTAACCAGGTACACTCCATCGTCTGAATGTGGAAATAGCCTTTTGAGACCATTCCTTTTGATTCATTCCACGAATTTGTACACTCGCAACATTGACATCCAAGATGGCTTTTTTGGCCTTCAAAGCAGCTTGAGCAAAGTTCATGAGATCTGGTCCAGAAGGTTTGAGAAGGATAGTGAGACTGAGTGGAGTATTGGCTTCAGGGCTATCATCTTCATCTTTACTGGTAGAACTTGCACCAAGTCGAGGCAAGGGTACGTAGATTGGATCAATATTGAAAGTGACAAGATCTGTAACAGGTAGTTTTGGGAACTCCTTTTGCCTATTGGTAAAAGTGAAGCCCTTCTTATTGCCTTCAGGTAGGAGATGAAGTTCATCTATATCTCGATCAACGCTCCAGTCTGGACTTCGAAGGGCAATCTGACCTACATCCACCTGAACTCCCTTGATCTTGCCGACAGCCCATTCGATGACATCTCGTTCCTTTCGATTGTACCATCCCTTTGTGTGGCGCTCACCAAGCCATTCGTTTAGTGCAGAGTCGCCATCAATACCAATACGACCCTGTACAGCAACAGTCAAGCCATCTGCGTCAAGATTTAAAACTTCAACTAAATCCGGTCCGTCCAAAGAAAATGATCTAGCCATGATTCGCTGTTGAGCATCTTCATTTGGTGAACGAAGTGTGACAACGAATAGGTGTGCAATAGCGAGAATGAGTAAAAAAAGGACAATCAAAATCAAGCTGATCAGTGCAATGATAGTTCGATAGAGGTGAGGGTGATACGTTTTCATATTTTGAATTCTAGATGCGTTAGGTTGAAGAGTGGGGATGTGCAATTCATCTGAACTTTCTCTATCATTACTGTCCACTAGACGTTGCTTTCCTCTTTCTAATCTGGACTGCTTCCATGATTCAACATAGGATTGCGTTTTAGACCACACTTGTGCAGGGTAGGCTTTCCAATTTCCACTGCTGCCTTGTTCGCCTCCTTCGTTCGTCAAGAGTGGCGTTGATTCGCCTCCCTCTTCGAGATCATTTCTGACTCTTTGTCCTTCCGGCTCAGCCATGTTGTATGCTGTAGACAGAGAGTAACCTTTCCTTTGGCGAGAACGGCACTTTTACGAAATGCTAAATATTGTAATTTCGATGATGATGGAATTATTGCGGAAAGAGAAATAATTAGAAGAATCTGGCACTGGACCTGTGTGGAGGGAGATAAAGTGCCTTGGGCAATCTCTTGCCTTTTTGACACAGCTTATTAGATTTTTTTCCCCTTTTTTTGTTAATTTGGCGTCGATGGCTTAGGCTGTGTTTTTTTTTAAGACGCTACAGGGTTTCGTTTTGTAAATATAATATTTTAAGGCGCTCAGTTGCATGACTATAAAGTACAGAGCTCAAGGCCTTTCTTTGGTCTGATTGAAGGGAGTATCGGCAGCGCAATGTCGTCGTCGTCGAGCACATCAACAGCAGCTGTGACTCTATCAATTCCTTCTTCATCCTCTCCCAAAGCATCGACTTCGTATGACTTTCCAGACGATCCCTTTTCAGAACCAACGAAAACTTCACCATACTTGCAGCAGAATAGCGTTGATCATACAACGCATCAAGCTTCATCCAGTAATGATTCCCTAGCAGTATGGGCAAAGACGACCCGATTCAACGTGCTCAATCACTTCTCACATGTCACAAATGTAGCGCGAAACGGAGCACATACTCTCCTTTCTTCTCCCCTATTCCAAGCGCAAGGATTGGGAGATGAGAGTACCGGCACAGGTACAGGTGGGAATGACGTTGTAAAACGACATCATCGAACTTCCGTCGCATCATTGGCAACGAGCTTCCTTCAACATGGTCCCGTTGGACCTTTGGGTCCTTCTGATCCAGGATGGAAACATAGTGATTTAGCAAAAAAGAGTGGAACAGGTGAATATGATAGTGCTCGAGTCTATTTGGCGAAATGGGCAAAGATGGTTGCAGAGGAAGGAGAATTAAATCGAAAACAAGAACAAGATAAAAGTAGGAGAACTCAACAGGCACAGCCTTTACCTATGGAAGATACAGAGTTGGGTGCATTTGAAATATGGGATCTCTTACCATGTATAGACAAGCCAGAGTCGACTAGAATTAGAGGTAGTGAGATCAGTCAAGAAGCATGGTCTGGTCTTTTTGATGATTCAGGAAGACCGGCTGTATCATTTAATCATATGAAGCAACTCGTCTTTCAGCATGGATTTGGAAAAGGCAAGCACAGTGTCAATGGGACTGGATGGGAACAACTTGGACCCAGAGCAGAATGTTGGAGCTTTCTTTTGGGAGCTCAAAAGTGGGTAAAAGAAGATTCCGGAGCAGAGAGAAAAAAGCTTTGGGATAAGAAATCGGTAGAGTATTGGAATCTTAGGTCAAAAATTGAATCATTCGAAAAATATGATGGCAGGGAGCAGGAGGATCCCTTCTGGAGAGAGCAAAAGCATCGAATTCGAGTAGATTGTCTACGAGTCGACAAAAGATTACCTCTCTTCCGAGACAAATCAGAGTCAAGACGTCGATCTTCACCAGGAGCACAAGACTCTGACGAAGATACTGAAATTAGTAATATTCATATTCAAAGATTGCAAGACGTTTTGCTGAGCTATGTCATTTGGGATCGAGCGAGAGAAGAAATAGCTTCTGCTGAAGAGCAAGGTCAGCTTGGTGGCTATGTTCAAGGCATGTCTGATCTTTGTGCTCCCTTGTACTCTGTTTGCCATGGAGACCAAGCAAAGACGTTTTGGCTATTTGTCGGATTAATGAATCGAATGAGAAGGAATTTTTACTCTGATCAGAGTGGAATGAAGATGCAATTACTATCACTTCAAAAGCTAATTGCAGTAATGGATCCAAGTTTATACAATCATTTAGAAAAGGTAGATGGTCTTAATCTATTCTTTTGCTTTCGCTGGTTACTTGTCTGTTTTAAAAGGGAATTTTATCATCCAGAAATTCTTATGATTTGGGAAGCGATTTGGGCAGCTAATTTGGATGGAGCTGACCAAGATTTTTCAAATTATTCAATACCGTATAGAGGTCTATCCAATCACTTTCATTTATTCATTGCCTTGGCTATCTTGGAGCATAATCGAGATATCTTAATCAAGCATCTTCATAATTTTGACGAGTTGCTTCAGGTGAGTAATGATGAGATTTTTAAAAATAGAAGATTTGCTGAAAAGGAGAGAATATTGCTATATACACAGTACATGAATGGGTTGTCTTATCAGATTGATGTAGATACAACCATAGCAGAGTCAGAGGTTCTGTGTCTTTCCTTACATGCTCTTATCGAGGAAAAGCAAAACCCAGACAAAAATCAAGCTTCCATAGCCTTGCCAATCATCGACGACGACCTTCAATTACTAGTAGATCGTCCCATTGTATCATAATTTACACTATCGCTGGCCACCATTTTCTACCATATTAATGACTATCATCTTAATGCAATGTAGCCTCTAATCAATCGACAGCGCGAAGAAAAGGGGAAAAAATGATGATGATTATGACGAATGATGATTAGATTGGTAATGATAATATTTATGATGTGCAGATGATGATGATGATGATGGTAATGCTGATGGGCAATGCAATAATACAAAAAATAAAAATTGGTAGAGTGAAATCATTAAAGGCGACAATAATATTGAGCACAATGTATGCAATAGAGCTTAAGCACTGACTACCCTTCTAAAGAGGTCGCCACCGTCGACAATGGGAGGACTGTTTCGAGGTCTTCTTTTCTTCTCCAATTTACTTTTTTCCTCATGATTAATTCCATCTTTATAATTGTCATTGCCTATCATGGCTTGCAAAACATTGATACGTTTTGCTCTATATTCTAATCCTTCGACTGCTTCCATGACATGCTCTGCCAGAATTCTCCTCTTTACTCTATTCATATTAGGTTCAAAATTTTTAAGTTCATCTGCCAATTCGCAATAAAGTAATCGATGATGATAAAATTCATCCATGTGTTCCTTTAGCAATTGCTGAATGGCATAATATTGCTTGCTATTCTTGGTGATAGGAGCCATTGATGAATATACATTTTTCATTGTTGCAGCTTCCAACAATGACAAGAGTAGATTTTCATGGTCATCATTAGGTACAGAAGAGGTTGTAAAAGGTATTTGATGGCTAATTCTATCTTTCCGAGCTTGCCTTCTCTTTTCAGTCTTTTGACTACTACCACATACTGTACAAGACTTTTCGTCATGATGTAGCATCCTTGCTCTTTGTTTCTCCTTGATAGCTTCAAACGTCTTTTCAGCTCTACTTTGAGCAAGAATAGACACATCTTCCTCATCTTCAAGTTGCACAGTATCAAAAAGTCGTAAACCTTCCCCTTTTTGCACTATTTGAACGGTTTCATCTCTGATCTCTTCATCATCTTCTTCGAGATCATCATTATTGCCTTCTCTGAAATCTTTGATAGAATTGGGAGGAGGTGAAGAAGCTCTTCTTCCTTGCATCTCATCAGCGTCACTACTTGAGCAGACTTTGGCTGATCGATCACTGTTGTAGCTACTGCTCCTTGTCATCTTTGGCTTGGTTCTTGTAAATGGACTTTGTCCTCCAACGCCGATGGATCTATGCATTGGTGGCATTGATGAAGCAAATTTGGTAAATTTGTTACCAGAATTTGGCTCAATCTGTACTTCTTCTTTCTCAACGATATCTCTCAATCTTTCCACTTCTTTGGCAACCTTGTTGACTTGTTTTCGGAGTGCTATCATTTCGATTCGAGTGGCTTCCTCTTCTTCCTCTTCTTCTTCAACCATTCTCGTTTGCTTCATAGGAGAGGAGCTAGGTGGGCCTGTTAAAGACTGATGACGCATTCGTACCCTTTCAGCATGACGTTGCTCCTTTTCCTTTATCTTCTTGAGTCGTTCGTTTTCTAGCTCCATCTTTGCTAATCGCATCTCTTCCATCGTTGTTCGATACGACTGCAAGTCGCGGCTTAGATGTGCAATGTGTTCATTGATAGCTTTGACCTTCTCGTCGTAAGCAGTTTCTCTACCTTGTCCCAATTCTTCATCTTCGTCCTCATCAACCTCAAGTTGTACAACTCTCTTGTTCTTTTCTTTCCTCCATAAACTCCATTCGTCGCGTAGGGCATCCACTTCTTTTGCACACTTCTTTGATGTGTCTTCTACTGCTTGCACTTTCCTTTGCGTTTGATCTAGATTCTTTTCAACACTCTTGACATATTGTGCTAACTCATTGAACTCTTCCAATCGGGTTTCATTAGTTTGAAGATGTCTTGCTTGAATTACATCTGGCATTACTTGACGATGTTGCACTCCCAATATTGTCTTTACCGGTGATTCTAAAGCAGAGCTCATTCCAGTCAGATCTGGCAGATATACTACAGAATCAGGTGCTATACCTCTTCCCATTCTTTGACCAGAGGGTAGCTTCATGAAGGGTGTCTTGTCACCATGCTGTATTGTCGCTGCAGCAGATCGAAGGTAATTTCTTTCCCTATCATCTACCAAAGTCTCACCAGTTGTGCTACCATCTGTTCCAGCCTGTTTTTTGCCATTAGATGATCCATCACTTGGTTTCCTTGACTTTGTACCTGCAACATAACCACTGCTACCATTACTACCTTCTGCTTCCATATCTGCATCTCTTCCACGATAACGGCTACTCGGCCTGGATGGACTTGCATCTTGTGCAAGATATTCTTCCTTTCTAGACTGCATTTCCTTCTTTGATCTTGGCGAACCTCCTCGACTAGGCACAGGACTAGGATTGTCTGGCATATTTTGTCTTAAAGCTGCTCGACCCTTCTTGACTGCCTTGTCCATTTCGTCCAAAGCTCGAAGATCTAATTTTGGTCGATCATATCGATTCTGTACTGGACTTTCTTGTTGCTGTCTTACTGTATATGCCTGATGATTTCCGGTTGATTCTGCTTGTGATTGCTTCATCCCCCTGTGTTGCAAAATTATTGATGAAGTTGATGTACTTGATGTTTCGTTGCCGCTTTCACTGTCTTCAGCGTCGGATGCAATCGAAGAGAGTGGTGATAGACGACGTCGATCCAATGCTGGTTGTACTCGTCCATTAGAGATTCGCATATGTTCATGTCTGGATGCTGTAGCAGGAGATGGATGTATGGCTAATTGTGAAGACGCCAATATATCTCGATGAGCGCTATATGAAGATGCTCCATTGCCTCCGGTCCTCTGGTGACCCCTTCCAACCCCAGGAATGAAACTTTCATCGTCGTATGCGGTATTCGTTCTCCTTTTATCTGGGCTGTGGCCAATATCACTATCCATAGCTGTTCCAATATCTGTACTCAAAGTGACATCATCCTCTCCTCCGCTGTGTCTGGCAAAGTCTCTCTGAAGCATATCTGGCCCTCCATTCCAATTTCTAGGTAGGGAAGGTCTTTGAGACTTTGATGATTGAGCTTGTGAAGCTCTGTACTGCGATGGAAGTGTAGATTTGAGGGGATAGGGGTGATTTTGTTCATCGTAGATATTTGGATGACCTTCTAATTCGGTTTTCTCTCCTTCATGACTAGACAAAGTAAAGTCGTCATAATGCTGTGATGGCATAAAAGCCCTGGGCATGATGATTGAGATGAAGCAGGCAGATGCCTGAATCCCCTCTTGAAAAGGGCAAAGCCTTGAAAGCTAGAATGTAAAGAGCAAAACGAGGGATGGAACAAAGAAGTACTAAAAGAAAGAAGAGCTCGATATAGGTATGGAAATGACTTATTCAATTTTACAATTTTTAAACTTGAAACGAGAATTGGTACGAGGTGTTGCTTTGGCGAACGCGTTCATGACACGTGCGCAAAACGTTTACAATTTCTGAGGCGCCCAAACTGAATTTAGCATCATTATTCACATACTAAATCTGAGACCACTTCCATTGTTGGCCTGTATTCATGCCAAAGGGCCGACATGCAGGACGTATTAAAGCTATCAAGAAGAGTAGTGATGATAGAGGAGAGATTTCCAAGGTAGAAAAAATTCGACCGGCTTTCTCAAGCCTAGAACAGACGTCTCCTCTCCTAACACTATTATTCGAAGACAGGAATTCACAACATGCCGCTCTTTCTCGATTAGAGGCATTTTATGAAGCTTCTCAAGATAGACAAGTATACCTGACACTTGAAGATGCCAAATCTCAGCGACAGTGTCTAAACTACGAAGCTTTCAACTTTCCTACTGTCACTGTCAAAGAGTGGCTAAATTGCATGGAAAATACGCATTACCCTGATGGAAAGCCAGAAGCTCGAAGTATTGTAGAAGGTGAAGTTTCGGATGTAGTGGAGAGTCCATGGTGGAAGAAGCATTGCAATATTCATGAATGTGATTTACTAGACTACCTGGAAAGCCTTGGTATGTTCGAAGAGTCAAACGATGTAAATTCAAAATCATCTACTCCACCAGTCTACTTGATCTCTACTTTGCGCTCTCAACAACAATCTCTTCGCCATGAGAGACTTCATTTTCTTTACTACATTTCAGCAGGCTATCGTGACAAGGTACAAGAAGAGTATCAGTCACTTCCAGCAAAGTCTTTGAAAATCATTGAGCGAGACCTGATGATGCGAAAGTATTCGCCTCACGTTTGGATTGATGAATTTCAAGCTTATATTTCGGAAGATGCAGGAGAATTTGGAAATGTAGTCAAGGAAGATTGTAGGGAGATTAGTCTATCGCTTCGAAGCTACCAAGTCAAGCTTTGGAAAGAAATAGCAATTTAACTGATTTGACATACATTTGAAGATGTAAGAAATTTGTGTAAAATTTCCGAACTAAGAAGAAGAGAGAAAAGGGCGAAAAGATTGAATGAGAGGAGGTAGTGACCCATGGGATATCTGTAATACGATTTACCATTGAAGATTGTTTAAGAAGTAATAGTGTTGGGATAAGGTGACCTTGTGTTCGAAAAAGAAAAAAAGTACAAAAGTCCTGGTTGCGGGCAAAGGGGCAAATGGAATTTGAGTCGACGATTAAGACAGAACGAAACAGATTGTACTATACGTTGATGGCATTCATTCCTTGAAAGATCTGTTTGCGAGAGTTGTACTCTTCAGAAATTGTTTCGAAAGGAGAGAGAGAGAAAATAAGGTTTGTAATCTCAATACCCTTCTTTGACATCACTATTGTCAAGATTAGACTGCATAGAGCCCATCCTTACATTTTGAGCAGCATAATTGGAGCGACCTGTTCGACTACTGACGGTAGGACTGGTTGGCGTGATTGCTGTACTTTGACTTGGAAGTTGAAAATCTTCATTTGCAATGGCATTCCGATTCAAAGACAAGTCATTTTGATTGTGTAATTTACGAGAGGATATACGAGGGGATGTTTGAATGGTATTGGTCACATTGAGTGGAGATGATAAAAATTTGTCATCAAATACTTGTGACTCTGATGAATCCTCTTGTTCTCGGAAAGCTTCATTATTTTCATAAATATCGGCAGGTGTAGCTCTCGTCATTGATTCAACTTCCTCGTGATGAGAGCTTAATCGGTATCTACCCTGAGGTCCACCTAAAAGCTTGTCTGCTTCCGATTCGTTATAGCACAAGCTATTTCGGTTATCTCGATTTTGTTGAGAGCCTAAATTTATTCTTCCTTCTGCGCTATGAAGGGCATTACCAGAGATCCAACTATTTCGATTTTTATGATTTGCTCGTCCAGGACTTTGTTGTTCCCCCTTATCTACTGAATTACGTTGATTTACATCTTGGTATATGAGTGAAATTGTTGATTGTTCTTGATCTCCTTTCCATTGACCATCGCTGTGAGGGCCACTAATGCCCAATTCTGCACTATCTGGTGCTATAATGTCCTCTTCCATCTGTTTTGGTGCAGGTTCACCTCTTGCATCGGTAAAGAAGACCCAATCGAATTCAGTCAAAAACAATGCAAAGACACCGCCAGGAATACCTAGCGTTGGGCTAAAGACAATGCCAACGTTTCGCATAGTCATCTTGTTGATATCAGACAATTCAATCACCTTGATCAAATGACTACACAATGTTCTTAGTAGCGAATAATTGGCTAGAGGAAGCAATGATACCAAATGACCAAGTTCATTCACTCTCTCCTTTCGATCAGGAATATCATTGACTCGCATAAAATCAAAATGAAGTTCCCTGGTCAAGACACTATTTGTAAGTTCTCGTAAGAATTGTTTGAGAAGTCCAGCGATAGCGTGAGGGTCATAGTATGGTTCTGATGGTGCCAATAAATTTACATCACCCTGTGTATTAAATCGTTCTCGTAGACTCTTGATGACATTTGAAGATCCACTTAATCTATAGATTCCTTCTTCTAGTGCTGCATTTTTCTTTTCGAGGTATTCGATGCATCGGTATACAACTGAAGGTAACTCCAAACCTTCCGATACATTAGAGGCAGCAATTGACTCTGCTAAACTGACACCGAATACCTTCTTTAATTGGCTACTTTTGTCGCTACCACTTCCTGAACCTCCAAATCTATGCCAGAATCGTTTTTTACTGGTATCTGTTCCATTACTGGCCTCTTCTTTCCCGCCAAATTTGTAGCCAGTAGGAATCGGGGTACCATTCATAGGACCACTTATAGAAGGACGAGAGTTTTGTCTCTCTTTGCCTGTCAATGTTGCCAAGCCACTTGTGGTAGATGAAGAATCCGTCATCTGTGGCGCAGGTGTGCTATTACTACTTTCATTGACAGAAGCTATAGAAATTTGAGCATTACCGAGTACTTGATCCAATGTATTTGTTCTTGAACGACTTGTCTGAGATTGCGATTGTGTTTGCTGGAAAGAGATTGGAGGTGGCAAGCTTTGCTGGTTTTGTAGGGTTTGCGCTTGCGGTGGCGATCCTTGTGATTGAATGTGACTTAATTGCTTTTGTTGAGGGGCTTGTCGTAATGCATTAGCACTGTGTTGATCGTCAGTAGAGTAACGACCAAAGTCAGATTGAGAACGTGCTGAATCAGAACCGGATGCTTGTGCAGATGGTCCTCCGTTTGTAGAAGTAGGTTGTGATGTTCCAGCAGGCGAAGCGTTTCGAATGGCTGGGAGTGTGTCAGCTGGTCGCAGTGAGTACTGACCTTGTCTAGGACTCAAGGTCAGGGGCGCAACACCGTTATTTGCCGTGACATTTCCAGTGATCGGACTATCTCGGACCCCTGTGCGACTACTACCACTATCCCTTGATTCATGTCGACCAGTCTTTCTGAGTGCAGGTGTTGTAGGAGATGTTGGCATACTGATAGAAGAGGCACTGAAGGAGCGTGATGGTGAAGTTCTTCCTTTGTTGCTATTATTAGTGGACGGGCCAGTGATGCCGGCAATTGCTCTCACCAGAATATCAACCCATTCATCTCTTTCTTCGTCACTCTCAGCACACAATACATGACGAATCATTTGCTTTTGTTCGCCAGCTGTCGTTGCAGGTTTTGACTCTAGAATCAAGAATGCATGTCGATATGAATTCTCATCCATATCCCAGTGTGCCGCTGAAGTTTCACTACGCTGTTGTCTGCCAATCTGAGCGCCGATAATGTTGATAGAACCGAGGTGAGGCCCTCCTCGAGTTTCATAATAATTTAGAGTGGAACCTGACAATATGTATAATCTAGTTACCCATCTTCCTAAATTTGCTCCTTTTTTGGTCAAGAAACCTTCCTTCGTTGTTGCATCGGGATCAGTAAATTTAGCCGGTACAGCATCTGTACAGAGGAAAGTGCAAATGTCATCTTTATCGGGGAGTGAGATAGCCAAGAGATTTTGTAGATACACTTCTAGCATGACCTGTCGTAACATGAACAAAAAGTAAGCAAATTAAGGCTATCAATCTTTTCCTCATTGCTGCAGATCTCACCTTTCTTTTATCAACTTTGCTTGGCGCATGATCCTTGAATAGGGAGCGATCTGGTAACGAAACGCTTGTGATATTCTTTACCACATTTTTATTCTTGCCATGCTTTTGCTTCAATCGAGCCTCCAAGGCTAGAAAGTCTGAGTAACTTTTTTCAATTCGCCAAGACATTATGTTGGGCTTATTACCACTAGGAGGTGCTCTCAGGTCAACAGCAATATAAAATGAAATATCATCCTTTGTTCGCTCGTTGGATTGAAGATTAGTCCCGACCACTGCAATATTGACATAGGGTAGCATGTTTGCATCAATCCTTGGAGAGGAAGATGAACCCAGATTTAGACCAAGGGAGTCGGGAGAATTGCCCTTTCGCTCACTCGTAGAAGGAATAGCCAGGGTAAGGTCTTGAGGTCTAGCATTAAATGCAGGCAGTACCTTTCCTTCTCTTGAAACACTAGTACCTCCCACTCGACTGCTTTCTTCGACATCTTCATCGGAATTGGCGACAGAGCTTCCATCGATTGCTTCAAACTCATGACTTTCCAGGCTGATTCTTGAACTGCTATTAGCAGCTGCTAGCCTCTGAGCTTGAGCTGCTGCTCTTTGCTGCATTATAGAAGTCTGTTGTGGAGATTGTAAAAGATCTCTAGGTGAATGAGCTGGCTGATGTGTACCAGCAAGGAATGAAGGAGGCGAATTGGGTGTGACCTTGATATCTCCACTCAATGGCTGCTCACTTGCATTCACAGACGCCGAGTTAAGAGTTTGACTACCAGCAGCAAATGATGTTGTAGATGGCGGAGATGAAATTGAAGTTGAAAGAGGTGAAGGTGAGGTTGAACTGGTAGCAATCAAAGGAGAAGGATCACTACTTTTAGATTGACGTGCAATTCCTTGAGAAATGAGAGGCGTTGAAAGGGGCGAAGCAAGTGGTGATCCTTTAGATGAAGACTGAATGTTACCCACTCCTAAAGAGGGCGTACTATTATCATTAAATTCTTGGCCTACGCCAGAAGGTGAAGGCGATAAAAGATTGGTGCCAGTAGGATGATTGGGAGTGGAGTTCGAAGTCACAATGGCAGCGGATCTAGAAGATGCTCTCAAATCCTCATTCTCCTTTTTAATTCGCCTAACCAAATTCCAAATCCTAATATTCTCAGTTCCCAGCTTTGTTGCCTCTAAACATAGCTTGTTCCTCTCTGCCAACACCTCATCCAAAGCTCTCGTTTCATTATCATCTGCTCTGGAAAGCGCATCAGCGAGTGAGAGCGGTTGGTAAAGTTGTTTTGAGTTAGGAGTTTGAATTGTTGTCGATGTACCAATCCGAGAAGATGATGCATGCGAAGTAGTAGAACCTTCTTCGACACTCATCAAACCAATAGTCGGAGTTGATAATGCAGCAGGTATTGCTGATCCTATCGCAGAAGACGAGGTTGGCATACCAGTACCGCCTGTTGGAGAAGAAGAATAGCTTGATGAAGCAGCTGCAGGGGCGACAGAGAGTGCGACTCGATGTTGATCATCCCACTCTTGTCGCTTTCGAGTCGAATTTGTATTAGACGATGGAGAAGAGATCATTTCCTAAACCAACCGGTGTCGTCCAGACCGGAGGGGAAGAATTCAAAAACGAAATGATAATGTTCTGTATTGTGTCGAACTTGGTGGTGAATAGCACTTCAATAGGTCTTTTACGCAAAGATGAGAAAAAAAAAACACAATAAATATCAGATAGAGGTGAGTAGTTGAGAGATCGGTCTAAGGAATATGCGTATTGCGGTGTAAGTGTAAAAAGGGAATCGCGTCCCTAAAAAGTGCCACGGTTAATGACGAGTAAAGTAAATCCGCTTGCCAGGGTTACAACTGTATAGAATTTGTTAGAAACCTTGTAAGATGGAGTGGGTCAAGGGAAAGGTATAGGAGAAGGTAAATGAATATTCTGATTTTTGCAGATCACTAAGAAGTCGATTCATAGTCATCTTTTTAAAGCTTTAATAATTCTGACTCATTGCTTCAAAAGTAACATCTTTCCTAGGTTTGAAAAAGAAGAAGAAAAAAAAACAGGAGTACAACCGATTTCTAAACTCCGAAAATGTCAACTGGAATAATCTGCAGATACCAATCGATACCCACCCAACGGACCAATAATAATAATAAAATTGACGGATGCGCTGAGCGCGCGTATCGAGCCTTTTCAGTAGATTGCGTCGAGCATATCATAGTATTTTAGGCACAGTATGGCAAACAGAGGAAAGGAGAGTGAAGTAGAGTGAGAGACATTTAATAGGAAACAAAAAGGCGAAGGTCATAATTTGAACGCGAAAGATGAAGCCAGCTATCATTTCAAGGCATTCATTAACCCAACGCAGAGCTCGATTAAGCTTGACCTGTACGCAACACCTTCTTGACGCCTTCATCGAGTCCCTTTGAGGCGCAATTGGATCCATATAGCTCTGCTTTTGATCCCATTTCCCAAGAGACGTCTTCGCTCATGTCCCATCGCATGATACCCTTGCATCCATGCTTTTGAATGCACGTCTCATAAACGAATGCATAGTCGTCAGCTTGCTGTTTGAGATTACCAGAACTCTTGATGTCCAGCTCTGTAATCATGACGTCAAAACCTAGGTCAATGAAGCCTTGGATACTTTCGCCGAGATCCTAAATAACAACACTGCTCAGCATAATAAAGATTTGTCAAATTAAACAAAATACATACTCACTCTCGGCACTTTTCCGGCTTCAAAATGACACTCCAATCCAATGCCACCTATAGGAACATTGTTGGCCACGGCACCCTTGAGAATTTTGATGAGTCCAGCTCTCTTCAAGGGAATACTTTTGTAGTTCATTCCTTCAATATCATTGTCGTTGAGGTATAAAACAGTCTGCCAGAAGAGAAGCGGGAGAAAGATGTTCAATTGATAAAGTTCCATTAATTCGAGTATGACTACACACATTATGCTTATTGTATGCTTGCGTGGTACCAGAAGCGAATTCGAGGTAATCATCGCCGAGAGTACTGTGGTAGAGATCATCACTGAGAAAAAAGGTAGATATAATCTTTAGTTTAGCATCTAATTTCCAATTTTCCTTTCAACTAATTTTTACGTAGCTCACATGGGCAGACCAGTGCCAGTATAAGCCATGAATTCGTTTATAACATCGATCTGAATCAAGTCAGCTTTTGACCAATACGAAAGCATGTCAGTTTCTTGCCGATTTGATTCTCTCATATTTATCATATTTGCTCACCGCCATAACGTCCCATTAGAGTTGCAACATGCTCCTTCATTGCGTGTTCCAAACCAGCCTTATTACCTTTCAGACTATCAAGCCATGATGGATTCCCTTGATTCCAGAAGAAGTTGTGACCCCTCACATTTAAGTTGTGTTTCCTTGCGTAAGCCACTATCTTGTCCATTGGAGCAAAGTTGTACTCGTTTTCTTTAGGGTGAATAGTCGCTGTTTTGCTGACATGTGGGCAAGAATCAGGGTCAAAAAAAAAGGGGCAGGAGGAGTCATTCATCAGTCACTGGAGAGCCTTACTCACAATTCGTATTCAGGAACAATTGTATTGGCATTCTGAAGAATGCAATCATCATTGTTTCCATTGAGTTGATCAGCTCGAACAGCGACACCAAGGATAAATTCTTTTCGAAAGGTATTAGCCTCTAGCAGACCGCCTTTGAGCACTTTCGTCGGTCTCTTGGGGATAGAGGACTGGCCACTGCTGCCGTTGCTTTTATTCGATGGCTTATCGACTGGAGGTAGACCTGCATGGTAATTTTCCTCTTTGCCATTTGGATGGTGATAGTGGCTGACATCAAAGTCAGTTTTTGTTCTCTCTTCTTTTCGATCTTTTGGAATCGTCGCTGTGGACTTCACTTTTGTACCACCACAGCTACCGCTGTCAACTGTATTGATGAGATCCTTGCTACGTCTTAAAATTGAGGCAGGGGTTGCTGGTATATGGCCATGACGTCGAATGTGAGGTTGCAAGCGAGCAAAGGTAAGGCTAGGCGCGACAGCTAGTATTATGAATAGAATACTCTTTGCAATTTTCATGATTAGAAAAATAGCGAGCAAGCAACTGAAAGGAAGTGTATTACGTCAATGAAGCTTTGAGGAAAAACCCTCAGTATGAATGGAATGAAGGAGATGGAGGAGATAACAACGAAGAGGAGAGGTTTATATTCTATGTGGCTGTCATCTTCTCTTTATACGCTGCAAGAAGGCGGTCATTCGTATCGATTTCCTTTTTAAAGCTACGATCAAGAGTAAAAGGGACTACTCTAGATGCAGAAAGAAAAAATAAAAAACACCAGGATATGCGCCCAATTACGGACCGCTGAATATCCAAATCTCCTTTGGAGAAGGGTGGTAGCTCGACGTAAGGTACGTGAATAAAAGGGACTTATTTTGTATTTTGTGCATAGCGCAACTCTCTGTAAAATTGTTGTGTCCAAAGAATGGCTCGAGGTGAAACCCTTCCGCAAGCCAAAATCAGCTTTGTTGTTGAATGGGAAAATAAAAGACAATATAAACTTGGGTCTGGCAAGTAAATAGAATATGTTGAATCAAAATTATAAAGAAGAAGAATTTTAGTTCATACAGAGCATACAGAGCACAAAGTTATAAAAAGCAATTGGAATTAGTACCGCTTCAATACTCCAATAACGTCATTCATAATGGCCATCTTTGGTTTACATCCATCCTCAAACATGGTGGGTCTATTATAACCATCATCATAATAAGTTGGAATCCAAGATTCGCCATCATCAATTCCCCATCGAATAACAGCAACACAACGAGGATTCTTTAGACAAGCTTCGTAGGTAAATGCATATTGCCAAGCTTGTTTTTGAAGAAGTGCATTGCTAAAGTCACCTTTGGGAATACGAATATCGAGTTCGGTAAGTGATACTTGATAACCTTTACTAGTGAACATGATTATGTCACTTTCCAGGTCCTATGTGTAGAATAAATTAGTTGGATTAGATAAATTTGTACAAAAGACTCAAACAACTTTAGCAGAATGAGCTCACCAATGGAAAGGCATCAACCTTAAAGTGACATTGAAGGCCAACACCTTCAATTGGCACTTGCATTATACGCAACTTTTCTAGCAATTTCAGAAAGCCATCACGCTTATGACCGCTATTCTGAATATTTTTGCCTTCAATGTTGAATTCGTTGATGTACAATTTCACCTTTGACAATTTTACTTCCAATCAGTAACGTAAAGTTGAATTACATACTTTCTACTTTACTTACAGCGCTACCTATCTTTCTTCTAGCTTGATCTGCTGCTCCGTAAGCAACTTTGAACATTTCATAGTCGAGTGTACGCCAAAATACAGTATCTCTAGAGAAGAAACAGAGTAAATGTACATTAGAAGAGACTATTCAGCACAATCGCTTGGATTATTACTTACTTGAAGTTACCGGTGGAATCGTATGCCATTGGCTCGTTAATAACATCGTACGACACCATACGCTGAAGAAGAGGAGTAGCAGCTTGTCAATACAAAGGTAAGAGAGCATTGAACTTGGCTTGTCCCACTCACATGTCCATATCTAGTAATGACAGCAGTAACAAAATTGTGGATAGCCTTGCTCATTTCAACTTTGTTTCCATTCAAATTCTGCACCCATCCTGGTACAGCTTGATCCCATAGAGCAGTATGACCTCTACTTAATTTACCATGAATACGAGCCCAACGAAATAGTTTATCAGGTCTAGTCCAATCAAAATCATTTGGTCCATTTGGCTGGATAATATTCCATTTGCTACGATTCGAAGTTTTAGTTTGTTAGTATTCATGTGGTCAAGACATCAAGATTTCAAGATACTACTCACAGTTCATACTCTGGCACCACTACCATTATCAGTAAGAAGGATGAGAAATCGAGCTTCAGTCTCTTTGTGACTCGAACATAAGAGCGACTTCAGTGGTACATTACCACTCACTCAAATTCATGTTCCGTACTACGCATGGAAACTCTTTTGCATTTAGCTGTGACGTTTTGAGTGCAACTCCAAGTAAAAAGCTCTTTCTCTTTTGAAGATGACCTAGTAATTGTACTTGATTTTCACTGCTTTGATGTTGTTGTCGTTGCTGGACAATACGTTTATGATGATGCTTACTTTTGGATCTGTTAGCAAGAGCAATAGAAGGAGCAAAAAGAAGATGCAATACCAGCAGACATGAAAGGTAACCTTTCATACTTGTACCAATAAATAGAGCAAGTGTGAGCGATTCAGTGAGGGTTAAAAAAAATGAAGCTTTACCTTTCGCGGCCTTTGTATATATATATATCAATCCTGACAGATCCTTTCCACTGGAAGACGGACATGGCTACTGGCTATCAAATACGTTGTGTCATAATAGACTCCGCTCCATCGGTTCTGAATATCCTGATTATACTTGCACTCCTCACTTTATATGTTCATTAGCAAGTCACCTTACTATTTGCCGCGGTGTACTCAAAAGCTTTCTCAGAATTGGAAGACTTTGTCATTGGTATATTAATTCGCTCCTAACGCAAAGATTGAATTGATTACTTTCTGAAGCGGACAGAGTGAAGGACTGCATATATGACTTTCTTGTCCCTAGGCCCTCGCGGTCGCGTTGCTCAGAAGAAGAGGGGGGGGGGGAATTCAGACGGGGGACAACTTTAAGCGTTTTCCAGAGCTGACAAGAAGCAGACAATCGTGGAAATCTCATCAAGATAGTATTCACAGCTTGACCTTTCTTTCCAATATGAGTGGGGGAATAATTTTACAAAAAGAGGTACACTTCACAGAGTGGGAATTAGAGATTTGTTGGGGTGAAAAGAAGGTGAAAGAAGAGAGAAAGAGACTACCTTGAAGATGTTGCAAAAAGAGCGACTTCTATGTTGTAACGCCAATTTTCAACGAATTCTGGTGAGAAAGGTGAATAAACGGATTAAAAGGGGGAAAAAGGGTAGGTAGGTAGCCGAAGAATTTTAATTATGTAGATATCTTGATGAAGATCTTGACAAACCTATTTTGAATATGTAGCAGTCTAAATCTTTTTTTTTTTTTAAATTTTACGAGCTGGTCATTTGTAGCTTTCCACCAGCAGCACCACCGCTATTGGAGGATCTTCGAGATCCAGGTGCAGATGTACCGGCAGGTCCGAGCTTGCCCATCTTCATACCTTCATCAAGAGAGTTGAGAACTTCCATATCATCAGAGTCCAATTCAAAGTCAAAGAGTTCAGCATTTGCTTCAATTCGAGATTGAGTAAGTGATTTGGGCAAAATAATGTTTCCAATTTGCAAACCCCATCGGAGAAGAACTTGAGCGGGTGATTTGCCATGCTTATCAGCAATAGCCTTAATTTCTGGTCGTTCTAAAGCAGCTCCCTGAGCCATAGGTGAATAAGCTTGAACGTGAATTCCTCTTGCAATCGTAGCTTCTCGGAGATCTTCATGAGCAAAGAAGGGATGAGATTCAATTTGATTGACAGCGGGCTTGATTCGGCAGTTGGCCAAGAGGTGATCAAGCTCTTCAACGTCAAACTATATAAAGCAATAGGTAAATTGGAAATCAATATAGTCAGATAAATTACAAGCTTACTCATGACATTGTTATTGCTACTCACGTTAGACACACCAATCGACTTGATTGTTCCAGCATCAACAGCGGCTTCCAAATCCTTCCAAGCCTTGATACGAGCTTCCTCACCCATATTACCAGGGGAGTGGATCAAATACAAGTCAATGTATTCCAAATCAAGCTTTTTGAGAGAATCTTTGATGGCATCAGCTGCTCTTTCGTGATCAGCATCCCAAAGCTTAGAGGTGATGAAAAGCTCTTCTCGAGTCACTTTGGATGAAGACAAAAAGTCCTTGATAGCACGACCGACAGCCTCTTCGTTCATATAACGAGCAGCAGAGTCAACATGTCTGTATCCAGCTTCAAAAGCCCATTTGACAGCACTTTCAGTAGTACCATCGTTGGGAGCCTTGTATACACCTAAAGCAACTTGAGGAATGTAGTGACCAGAGTTCAGTTGAACCTTTTCAGTAGTGACTGAAGATCGTCTTCTTTCACCAGTTCCGGCACCAGCAGCCTTGTTCTCGGCAGCCTTCTTCACTGCAAGCAAAGAAAAACAAAAGAAAGTTAAGAGTCAGAAAGGTTGAATTCTAAGGAAAGGCAACAAGCTTGTGGGTGCTTATGTGTCATGGCAAGCCATCTATCTACTCACTCTCGGCGACAGACATCTCACCACTGTCGATAGCGGAAGCGTTTAGTGCGTTGGCCTATTTCAATCAAATGTAAAATTAATTGTCAGCCAAACCACTTCAATGCCAGCGTTTGCGAGACAGAGAGAGATATGTATAGACAAGCCTATAAAAGTACTCACAGGCATAATGTATGTATTCTTGTAAGTCAAGACTAAAGTCGTTAAGAAGACAAAAAAGGAAGAAGTGAAGAGAACAAAGGTAGAGCTTTTGTAGTACGTGGTAGTGTATACGAATGTAGAAAGATGAAGGGAACCAAATGCGTAAGGCGCACTTTATATAGCAGTTTGATCTCCGTAATGGCGCACGGTTTTTCGCTCATCCTCTTCCCTTTTTTATTTTCTTTCTTTAATTTCTCTCCTTTTCGTTCAGTGCTCTCTCTCGTCTTGTCAAAAAATTTCGACCATGTACGATGAACAGAGTTGCATATCCACCTCGGTGTAATTAGAAATTTACGAACCACAAAAGTTTTGTAATGTATACCGCTACGTTTTAATAATATAGAGATTACCTATCAAACCTTTCAGGGCTCATTAACACTCGCCCATCAGAAGCGTTTCAGTTTAGGGACACCGGTATTTACTTCCTATCTTTGTAATCAAAGGCTTCAATACAATTTCATGCTGGTTTCACACTAACGAGTAGGGTAACATTGTTGAACAAAATTCTGATTCTTTCCTGTACCGAAAATCATTCAGCCTTTCCCCCCCCCCTCCTCCCCAACGGTAGAAAGAAAGGGTTTTCTTATTTTTTTTTTTTTTTTTTATATATATTCTACTTGTATTCGTTTCTAATGTCCTTCCTCTTAAATATATGCACGATGATCGAAATTTCTAACTTGTCGTCATTGCGCGTCTTGGCCGATTAAATGCAAGGTCAAGGTAAAATTCGTTTTCACCAAGGCCATCATTCACTACCAATCAGAGCGGAGGAAGAAAGAGGATAATGTTGTCAATGAAGGTTTCATTAAAATGCCATCGGATGAACTTCTAATTTGACAAAGGAAGAATACGCAGGAACTACAACTACGATTGATTGAAGGGGGGTGGTGTTCCAGAAATCTACTGTGGAAAGTATGTAAAATGCTGACCTTGGGAATAGTTGGGATAGAGAAGAAAGTGACGATTGAGATATGTGCGGGCCATTGTGAGTGGGAATCAATAGGCCCGATTGCTAATTGAAAGATGAATGGACAGGTAAGAGAATTGAGATCAAGACCACTTGGTGGCTATAAGGTGGACTTCAAGTTGAATTGTGCGATATTATCTCTTCCTCACTGGAAAGTGATTGAGGAAGTTTGGTGAGTTTGGCAGGTTGGGAAAGGCACATTGATCAAGACTTCATCACTTGCCATTTCATTCACTGACTTGGTCATTGGTACCTGGAATTCATTGCCATGTCCTCCAGAAGCTTGAGTTGAAATCATAGAAGAGGCTGATCGAATGCACGCTGGCACTTCAGGCATACTACTACTTTTGTTGGAACGAAAAGGGTGGCTATTGCAAGCTTCCGCGAGAGGTGGTTGACTGAAGCTAGTCGTAGATTTGTCATGATCTCGAAATCCTACACTGGGAAGAGTATGGATACTGACTGGAAAGTTGATTCCTCCACCAATTTCTCGCGCATTTCGACACTCTTCCATACCAAAATCACTGCTACTACCAGCCGGGTCAGAAGCAAACACGCTCATGATGCCACTGCTGGTACATTTCTCCACCTTGCGTTCCACTTTGATGTCAAAAGGAATTCGACTGGAAGTGATATGATTGTCCGTAGTCTGGAAGCCAGTCAACATTGTGTGACGTCCAATACCATTGACATTGCTAGCTCGCAAATTTAAACAAACTAGAACACTATTAGAGTAAAATTTGGTGAGGCAGATAATTAACATCTGATAGTAATTGGAGCCAGGATACTTGACTTGGATAAGCAAGATCATCAAGGTAACGAAAGTCGTCTTCAAAGGAGATGGAATATTCGAGCTTAAAATTATTAGCAGATTCTTAGCTCTAAGTCAAACCACTTACAATTGCGCCGCCCGGAATAGTGACATAGAGAAGCTTGTTGATAGCGTTATCAGTCGATCGGACACCTGTCCTTGCAGAATAGAGCTTGATGGCCATTACAATAGTGATAATTACGTCTGCACTAGTCGCCAAGATGAGCCAACCGTGGAAGAGCTTTCGAGCCACGTACTGCTTTTCAGGCCCTTGAATTTCCTGAAGGGCCATGAACATGGCAGCGGCAAAGCAGCAAGAAAACTGAGCCATAGATAGAAGCATAATTAAGACTGCCAAACCCAGAGCCATATATCGACTAGTAATAAGCTTGTAGATACGCCAAGCATACAAAGCATGCACAATCGATGCAATGGAGCAGTCTGCCGCCTTCAAGATCAGTTCATGGAATCAAACAGGAGGATAAAGGTACTCACCGAACAACATCGATCCCCATGTAGCTGGCTTAAAGGCCGTTGCATGACCCCATTGCACGATGTGAGTGACAAATCCAGACCAGGTCAAGTACATTCTGGATAAAAAGCCAAGGATTTGAGAAAATGGAAATCGTAGATCACCTACAAAGACTCACGTAGCTCCAATCTCAATGAGGAATAAAAGCAAGACGGTTCCTTTGATCAAACGACGGTCATTGGGAAAGTTGATATAGTAAAAGTATCTGCACAACGGAACTTTCAGTCTGCGCATCACTAACTAAAGAATGAGATTTGAGGGGATGCACACACTCACACCTGAATGATGAGGCAAGCAAAAAGAGCCCAGCTAAGTAAATCGCCAAAGTATGTGGTCCACAGTGACTCTTGAGCCTGGAGACAAAGGAAAGATCAGTATCGCTAGAGAGGTGGCGACAAACACGGCCTAGTCGTGCTCACGTCCCAATAAGCTTCATCTAGCGTATAACCCCCCTCAAAACTGTCAAGGTCGGGAAACGTTGTGGTAGTGGAAGGATCGTAAATCATTTCTCGGCGTACTGATAGGAGTATGGATAGGAAGATGAAGATATGAGGAGTGATGTAATTAGGTTGATTTAATGATGAATGGAAGAGTGCCAAGTGGTAGTTTCGAGAAAAAGAGGATTAGAAAAGTGAAGGAATACATTGTGCTGGCTGCAATTTGACTCAGGACTCAGAAATGCTAGCTCCTCTGTTCCCTATGCATCAAATCAAAGTAAAATGAAGCTACATTACAAGTCTTCCTTTTGCTCCTCACTCGACGATGCAAAAGGAAAGCGTTGAATAAATTCGGCCCGACGAAACAACTTCTCCCGCGTAGCGTGCAGATGGATAACTCCTTTTTCTTTCCACACACCATTTCACAAAGATGTTTTGAATCGATTTACCAGCTCAATACTCGTTGTATGTGAAATTCATATACTGCCTCCTTAGCTTCACTACTCTCCTTTACCGTAATAGACAGAAGACAATTGACCTTGATTTGCTGAAATGCCGTCAGCACGTGATCATACGCGATGCGGGTTGTTTGATCAAAAATATAAAGCGCGATTTACAATGATGAGAAGTTAACTTTACATGCAATCAATTTGAGATTGAATTTTTTTTTGCATGGGCCATCACCCTCCGGACCTTCCTTTTCTCTTCTTTACTTCATCTCACAAAGTAGTGAATTGGGACCATCTTCAATCCAGTATTTACTATGGTGGGATCCGAATATCCAATTGATCCGGCTTTTGCGAGAGCATCTGGTTCACCCAGCAAATCAACACTACAGAGAGGTGTTGCTGTCAGCAGACATGGTAGAGCTGCTTCAGAAGTTTCACTTGGATTGGGCGAGGCGATTAGGGAGCAGTCATTTCAATATCAAGAAGATAGAGCTAATTCAGCTCATATTGGGGTTGCCAATCAGTCTTCGCCGGGCAAGGAGAATTATCCTTTTCCTCCCGAGCTAAGAGGCAGAGCAGAGGTGAAAAGTTCTAAAATGCCTTTTTTTCGTGGGCTATCACCAGAGAGGAGAGGTAATACAGAGCCAAAAGCTCGAAGTGTGTCACCTACAAAGAGAGGCAAGATTAAAAAATCAGATATGGGAATACTGTCTCAAAACAATGGTGTTGGTATTAGTGACATTCGAAGCAAGACAGAAATTGATGAAGATTTTGTCAATATGCTCGTAAGTGAAGAAGGTTTCCTGATGAGCCGTTGATAGTCTTAGCAATCTTATCTCCATACAGACTGAGATGGAGGTACCATCTACATTACGACACAAGCTTCTGTCACTGGATTCAAAAGTGAAAGAATCGATGATGAGAGGTCAAGCTACTCTCAGCTTGGCGGCTCTTTCAGCTGCTAGTTCAAGTAAAAGCAGGCCACCAATCTCTGAGCAACTTCGAACAAGCAAGAGCAGTGGAAGCATTGCAGGAGACGTTGGGTGGGAGGAAGCGGTATTGATGCCACCACCGGATCGAAGCACTTTGTTTGGCGGGTCACAAGGTAGAATTGCCTCTGGAATTTCCAACTCATCCAGTTCATCTACAGATACCAAGACTAGAAAAACGGGCAGTCTACTCTCACCAACTCTCAACTCTTCTTCACCATCCCTAACTGCATCAGGATCGGGCCCAAGATCAAGATCAAACAGTTTTAGCAGTTCTATATTTAACTCACCTGGTACTTCAGCATCCGCAGTAACATTTGCAACAATGCTTAAAACTACAGATTCTTCCCGATTAGATGTCTCTCGAATCAAAAAGATGAGAGCTGTTCTATCTTCTGAGAGTCCCAACTGGATAGGAGAATTTGTTAGCGAAGGGGGTTATGCTGCTATGATTGCTAGATTGAATGAATTACTTGCTTTAGAATGGAGGGAAGAACAGCACGATGATCAATTGCTTCACGAACTACTACGCTGCTTTGTTGCTCTATCGACTACAGATGTGAGTGATTTATTAAAAAAACTTTATCTTTGACTGATCTTGGCTAATTTGATTGATATTGAATTACCTATAGAGAGGGCGCGCAACCTTGCAATCAATGTCTCCAACACCATTCGTAGAGTTGTCTTGCTTATTATTTTCAGAAAAAAGACCAGGAGAATTGGCAACCCGTAAATTGCTGGTAGAATTACTTTCACTTCTAGCCGAATTCCCTTCTGACACTGCTCAAGCTTCGGTTTGCATTGAAGTAGAAAAAGTGAAATCTGCTCGAGAGACTTCGACTGTATCTTCTTCTCTTGCTTCTAACCCCTCAACATCTTCCAATTTTACCCTTTTAATTACTCTACTTCACAATCTCAGGGATGCAACTCAAGAAGCAAAGGTAGATTTCATCACGGCTAGTCATGCACCTAGACCATTCAAAGCATTTGTTACTGAATTACTCAACATCAATCGAGATTACTTCTGGGTCTTTTGCCATTCCAATCGATTCTGGTCACTCAAAGAAATCAATGTAGATGAAGTAGAATGTCCAAAGGTACCGGGAGGAATGACTGGTGGAGTTGAATTTGAAGCGATGGGTTATTTAACTTGTTTGTTTCGACTCTTGAATGTTGTCTGCTTTCAAATTTTTCAATTGGCAAAGATGCAAAGGAATCGAGCTCTTACTTTTGATTTTCATGCATTGCTTTTTTCCTCTGGTATCGATAGAGTACTACATACGACTAGAAAAGCTTCTCAAATTTATTATCAGCAATTACATCTTGAATTGGCAAGATATCTGGATCTGGCTAGACAATCAGGTTATCGATTACCAGCGGAACTGGAAGCTTGGCAAACTGATCCTCAATTATTAAGTACTGAGCATCATCGCTTCTTCAGTAGTAGCAATCAGATTGATAAACAGCAAGCAAAGACTGATAGATGTACAAGTCCCATCAAGGAAGTATCATCAACGCCCAAGGAAGCAGGGCAGTTGAATGGAAGTGCGATGGTAGTCAATACAGGCAAATGGCTAGGAGGGGGAGGAGGAGGAGGAGGAGGAGGAGGAGGAGGAGGAGGAGGAGGAGGAGGAGGAGGAGGAGGAGGGAAAAAGGTAGCAGTAGCCTATAATCGAGACAGTCGAGAGGTCATTTCTAAACCATTTGCAAGCTCAACAAAAGTAAATGAGAGTAATTACTTTGATGTTGCCATGATAGCATTAGGATCTCCACTACCAAATCCATATGCAAGCAGTAAAAGTCAAACTAAAGAATCTGAATGGAAAGGACCAAAGATGGAGCAATTCAAAATTCAACAACAAACGCCTTCAATGGTTGGTTCAGCAGTTCAAAAGTGGGAAAGATTGACCAATGATAATGGTAATAATACAAAGCAACAAGGTGGATTGGGACTTGGCTGGGCGCCTTCTCGATGATAATATTTACTGGCTGCACCCAAACCTCTTTTCAAAGGATCTCTCTATATCCATGTATCATATGATAGTCACAACGTCACTTTTTGTCTCTCTTTTTTCCTCCTCGGACCGACCCTAAAATCCCCGCCAAATATAAATTTTACGCATGTGGCCTTGGTTGAAATTAAATCTATACTATATTAAGCTGAAACCCCGAGTCTTTTGATGCAACATGATAAAACCGATTGATTAGTGATTTAGATTCCTATTTCAAAAAATCAACAAAATTACACGGGTCAACTAATATTTATATGATCCCGCGCCCTTTTACTAACAACTTTCCTAATTTTAATTTTTCAACTGAGACAGAGACGAGCTAAAAATTGAATCTTAATGACCGGATTTTAAAATTTCTCTTGTTCTCCCATCGATCATCATTAATCATCCCGTGTCCATTGTCAATTTCATTTTCAACCTTTTTAACTCTTTCCTTCCACCAAGATTTCGTTTACTTGGTAGTTGTCAATCTCATTCAGCAAGAGATAGATTGATAGTGTACATATGAGTAGGTGAAGAGAATTCATAATGGCAACACCTACTCCCTCTGATGATCGATCGGTTGCAAGTACTATTTCAACCAGAAGAAAATGGAAAGATCTTGGCATGTCTTCAGCAAGTAGTGCTTCTAATGGACTTGCAAGTTTATTACGATCAGCTTCAAGAAAGTCAAGTGATAGCTTAAGAAGTTGGAAAAGTGGTACAAGTCGAAAGAGTAAGAGTGGCAAGCAGGTGAATGAATTCGTAACGTAGAGAAGCAAAGCTAAGCAGAATATTGACATAAATTTCTTGTGCAGACTAATGGAGGGGACCAGAATCCGGCAGCTTTGGACGTGCCACCTGTACCATTCTTGATTAGCAACCAGAAATCGTCACCATCTTCTTCTAGTCTTGTGGATACCGCTAGAGTATCTTCTAGTTCGGATACTTCTCGAATCATACATGATTTACCTGAAGAATCTGAACAGCCTTTTGAAGTTTATAACCAGGTCGAAAGGTCACAACCTAGTCAAAACACTACACCTACAGGAGATCGAAAAGATCAAGTTGTGACACCAACACAAGCTACCATAAAAACAGCAAATGGTTCGCATACTCCAAAGGCAAAAGTATCTCAACTGCCTACAGATACAAGCAGTCAATCGCTTGCAAGGCAAGAAGCTCCTACCTCGCGAACAAGTTTAGCAGAGGAAGACGATGTTCTCGGTCTACCTGGTCCACAGATTGGAAGCAGAGCAAGTTCTTCGAAGCTAAGTAGCAGATTTGGATCTAATAATACTTTAAGTCAATCTTTATCAGCATCAAAGCTTGCCAGAGATGAAACACCGGGTAATGCTGGAACACAATGGGCAAGTGATAAGAATGGTGGAGGAGACGGAAATACAATCGCACAGCTATATGCCGTTTTTGGTCTTCCAAAAGATCCTTCAGTCTGGACATTGGCTGAAGAAGATTGTGTAGCAGGTGTACACCACGCTGACAATGCAGTGGGTCGATTTTGGAGACCTGAAGTACTTGGATGCTCTATATGCCCTACACCTCTTGAAGTGCTCAGTAAAAAAATACCAGAAACACCAAAGGAGAGTGGAGCTAGCAAATGGAATGGACGAGATTCTGGTGGTAAGAAACCAAATAATCCCAAATATATTGAAATGGCTGATGGTAGAGGAGGAATAGAAAAAGCAGAGACTGCTCGAGTACTTTCCAAGGCTCTCAAGCTCTCATTCACTCGAGAAATTGAGATTATCGCAGAACAAGGTAACTATCCACCTACAGCTACATCACATACCTTTTCTTTCAGTGTACCCACTAGTTCTGCTTCTAGTGATTCTGCTGGTGGTGGAATGACATTTGATGGGAGAAAGGCAGCAGGTGCAGTAGGTGTATCTGTGGGAAAAGTCAATGCTGCTAATGGAGTGGGAGAAGGATATGGACTGGAACATCGAGCCAAAGTTCAAGGAACAGCTATGGGAGATATGGATGAAGGTCCTAGTCTTGCTACCTTTTATGGTGTTGTCTTGACAGTTTGGAGTGCTGCTGATGATAAGAGAGCCAAAATGATCAAAAAGGAATTAAGTCGAGCAGCCAAACAAAGAGGTGGAACAACATCCAAATCAGTCAAGAGAGGTGGAAATGTAAGCGGCGTGTCAAGCTCTGGTGGATGGGAAGGGGATGGAAATCATGCTGATGAGGAAGAAGATCGAGTGACTAGTCCTTCACTTGCTCATTTTTCAGCAAATAGTACCTTTTTCATGCCTTATGCTATTTGTATCGTTTCTCGTTATCCTCTTTATAACTTGTTAGGAGATTGGAACAAGATGGCTTGGCACAAATATAGTCGAAATATTGAAATGCACAATCAATTAATGTCGACAATTTTACGACATCCAGCTCCAAGACTTGGTGAACAATTTAGTGTAGGATCACCTGATAAAGATCTCTCCTTTCACTGCACTTTTCCAGGTGCAATGGAATGGGGTACTGGATTAATCGGTACTGATCTTACAATGTGGCCTTTATTCAAAACTCTTTCATTGGATAATATTTTGACTATTTGTGAAGTAGCTTTGGCTCATAATGGTAGAATTTTATTTCAATCTCGTCATCCTGCTTTACTTGGATTGGCCGTTGAAACAATTAAACACCTTGTAGAATTATGTGGATGGAGAGGAGTTGCTAATCAAAATTGTCACGCTAGAGATGTGAAAATTTATCTTGAAGATCCTGGTTCTTGGATTATTGCCATTAATACAGAATTAAGAAGTATTATTAAACCTTCCAAAGAAGTTTGTCTAGTTGATTTAGATATCAATTTTGTCAATTGCGTTAAACCACCAGTTGGATTTATTTCTACCAAACAAGGTCGTGAAAAGAAAAAAAAGAGATTAATGCAAGCTATATTTGTTAGTAACGTTGATTGTAATCCACCTAGAGAATTTATTGAAGCTTATCCTGGAGGAAGATTTAGACCTTTAAGTAAAATGGTAACAAGAGATTCAAATTCAGCCTATGAACAATTAGCAATTCCTGTTTGGTGGAATCAAGTGGTTGTAATTCAAACTTTTGACAAGGTTTTACGAGAAGGTAATAAATCTACATTTTTAAAAAAAGTACTTAAATCAAGAAATAACAAGATGAATAATATTTCAGAATCAGAATTATCTGCTATTTTAGCTTTAAGAAAAAGAGCAAGTACATTTGTTGATGCAAGAGATGGACTTGAAAATAAAATTGGTAGATTAAATAAAAGACTTGCTTTTCTTATGAGTGAAAGTGAAATGTGGAGAAATCAATTTAGTAAAATTCAAATGCTTGTTGATCGTTTAACAAAGGAAGCCAATGATTTAAGATCAAAAGTTGACAAGGAAAGAAGAGAAAGTAAAAGATTAAGTTCAACGTTAGCACAAAGAGATATTGAACAAGTTCAAATTCAAATTAAATTAAAAGAAACTGAATTAGCAAGAGAAGAAGCTCAATCAGAATTGGTAAAGATGCAAAGAGCAATGGAATCACTTGAATCAGAAAGAGAAGCAATGATGGATGAAATTCGAGCAGTAATTTCAGGTGCTGGTGAAATTGAAGATGTGAATTTATCTTTATCAAGATTGGATTTACCTTTACCTTCTTATAATCCATTATTAATTAGAAGTGATAGTCCAACAAATTCTCAAATTAGTATGACACCTTCTCAAGCAGCAGAATATATTTTGAAATCAAGAGCATTGGCAGAAGCAAGAATTAATGAAGGTAGACCAGGTAGAGTAATGAGTAGAGGTAATAGTCAAGCTGGTCATTCAAGTAATGGTCATGTTCGTAGTATGTCACAAGATCGTGGAGAAAGGCAAAGAAAATTACCAATTTCAGCAGGACAATCATCTACTACTTCACATATCAATCATTTCCCAGATGATCAAATGAATTATGAAATTCAACAAAGGACAAGTATTGTTACTAATCAAATTAGTAGAATTCAAGCTCAATTGGAAAGTACTTTGACACAATTAGAAGGTAGAAGAAGTGGAACTTATGAACGTGAAAATGAAAAAAGAAAAGGTAGAAGAGGTAGTAATGCAAGTATAAATTCACGTTATGAATATCGAGTTCCAAGTAGTTTAGGTCATGGAGCAGGAGGAGGAGCTTTATTAATGGGTAGAGAATCTAGTTTAGGTCATGGTAGTGAAGATGGTGGCAAAAGTGAAACAGCAGTAATGGCAGGTATGGATTATGAAAAAGTTGAAAATGTTAGATTGGAATCAGATCGACAAATTCGAAGAAGAAAAGATCGAAATGGTTCACAGAGTAATTTATTATTATCATCATCATCAATCAATAGCAGCGAATTTCCTACTTCAATTTCACGTCCAAGTTTATCAAGTGCACCAAGTAGTAATGTTGGTAGTAATAGTATGAAACAAATTAATAGTACATCTTCCATTACTTCAATACCTTCCTTGGCACCAAAATCACAAGCAAGACAACGTGAACCTTCAAATCCATGGAAGCAAGCAATTGATACTGGCAAGAAGGTTGGAATGGAAGATGGTGTTGATGGTGGTGGTGCTGCTGCTGCTGCACCAATGTATAAGAATGAAATTATGCTAGGTAGTAGTGAAATGGAGAATAGTAATAGTAATACTAGTAGTAACAAGAATGGATTCTCAAACGGTAATAGTACAATCACATCTGATTCAGAAAATGATACAACAAAATCTACTGCTCCTATTCAAGAAGTTATCACTACTACCTCGAATAAAGTATCTCCTTCAACTTAAAATCTTCAGTAATTCAGTGAATAAATTTTATCATCGTTTTTCTTTTTGCATTGCAACCAGTTTTTTTTTTTTTTTTCTATTCCTTTCTTCTTCTTGTCTACTTTTGGTTTTCTTTTCTCTCCTTTCCTCTATGTATTTTGAGCACTTGCAATTTATTACTTTTGCTTTTAAGTGAGAGGGTCTTTCGTATATGTGCGCATACAGCTTAAAGTTTTAATTTCAGAGAAAGTAAAGAAATATGTCTTTAATTCCTCATGTATTATGCTTTTGCAACCGCTCTCTGCCTAATACTTGAGCTCGAATGTTAAAGGATACGGGATTGTTGGTATGGCCTTTTCGGCTTATCCTAGATTATCATGCCGGCGGAAGAAAGTGGTGGATAGATGAAGTGCGGTAACGTATCTTTTGATAACTGCCCTAGTATTTGTCCACGTTCGCTTACCTCTCGGTAATCAAGACCGATAGAACGGCAAATTAATCTAGAATACTCTGATCCATGATTAGCGCCTACTGTAGTATGTTTTTCTTATTTCTTATTTTTATTCATTTAGAACGATTAGCGTGCGCACCTCATGGTATTTTCTTTTTTTGCTTTTCATCCGTTTTTAATTTGTGAAATGATTGTATACTGACTGACAAAGACCCCCACTGTGTGTGTGTGAATGTTACTTATCTCTCTCTCTCACTTTGTCTTCCACTTTAATCCTCCCTCGGTTTTTTTTTGGCTCTTGAATTCAGGAACAAGTAGTTCAGAAGTTTTAATAATCTTCCAGTATAGCGGAAAAAAAAAACAGAAAACAAAGTAGAGGGAATTGAAAACTTTTTGCAAAGAATTGGCAAATTGCTGTCCTGTCGACAAATTACATTTTATATAAAGAGAAGAGAGAAAAAGAGAGAGAGAGAGAAAGTGATTGTGTGATTTATTCGCAACTTTACTTTTTCTTTTCTTTTTTTTTTCATCTTGTATATTTTCTAATCATCATCATGGATCTTGAACCTATTCAAAGAACTGGTACTCTTGATGACGATGTAAAGGATGACACTCACGTTTCACCTTCTGCTACAAAGACTTCACTTGAAGTTGATTCTCATCATCATCCTCAAACAATTGATGGTCATGATCTTTCACAACCTCTTAATCCAAAAGAGCAAAGGAAAGCAAAAAATAGTGACATTTTTACTGTTTTAGCAAGTGGTGCCGCTTTAATAAGTGATGGATATCAAAATAATGTCACCACCATGTTAAATACACTTTTTGCTAAAAGATATGGTTCTACCGTATATAATTCTACCATCTCAACTAGAATATCCAATGCTTTGATTGTAGGTGCAGTTTTGGGTCAAGTTAGTGTAGGAATTATTTGTGATCGAGTGGGAAGAAAGAGTGCCATTGTTATTTCTACAGTCATTTTGACAATTGGTGCCATCTTTGCTACTGCTGCTACACCTGTTCATGGTAATGTTGGTGCTCTTTTTTGGTGGCTTACCATTGCAAGAGGTGCTACTGGATATGGAGTAGGTGCTGAATATCCCGCCTCGAGTACATCAGCAAGTGAAGCAGCAAATGAAAAATATGGTAAAAAACAAAGATCAAGCATTTTTATCTTGTGTACAAATGTAGTCTTGTCTTTGGGTGGTCCTTTGGCAGTCAGTTTCTTTTTGATAATTTTGAGTATTTCTGGATATTCAAATACAACATCTTCTCAAGATGCTAAAAGATTAGATATTGTTTGGCGAGTATGCTATGGGTAAGTTAAAAAAATTTTCCCCCCTTTCCTCTCAATACCCGACCAGAAACAAAATTCTGGATAACATGCTGAATTTGTATAATTTTCTTTTACTTTTCTTTTATTCTATTTAATTTTTTTTTTTTTTTTTTTATTTTTTACAGATTTGGCGCGCTTTTACCCATGAGCGTTTTTTATTTTCGATGGAAGATGCTCAATAGCAAATTATATCGAGCTGGTGCCATTCGACAAAATGTTCCATATTGGTTAGCAATCAAAAGATATTGGCCAAGATTAATAGGTACTTGTGGAGCTTGGTTTTTATACGATTTTGTATCGTTTAGTAATGGAGCTTTTAGTGGTACAATTATTTCTACAATCTTGACAAAGCCTACTTTACAAAAAACAGCAGAATATCAATTATTACTTGGTGCTATTGCTTTACCTGGAGCAATTTTAGGTGCAATTTCAATTAAATATTTAGGTTCAAAATATCAATTAGTTATTGGATTTACTGGTTATATTATTATTGGACTTATTGTTGGTTTAGCTTGGGATCATATTATACCAATTCCTGCTTTATTTGTTATTTTATACGGTTTATTAAGTTCAGTTGGTAATTTTGGACCTGGTTCAATTATGGGTTTAGCATCTTCTGAATCTTATCCAACTTCTATTCGTGGAACTTGTTATGGTATTAGTGCTGCCATTGGAAAAGTTGGAGCAGTAGTTGGAACGGAAATATTTAAACCAGTTGAAAATAATATTGGTACAAGATTTGTTTTTATAATTGCAGCAGGTGTAGGTGTAGTAGGAGTAATTATCTCCTTCTTCCTTATACCGGATACAACAAAATTTGATTTAGCAACAGAAGATGAAGATTGGAGACAATACTTGTTAACAAATGGTTGGGACGGTTATATGGGTGATGGAACAGTTGCAAAACATAAAGCTTCAGATGTTGTTGATTCCACTTGACATTGACAAGAAAAAGTAAGAAGAAAAAAAAAACCAGAAACTAGAGAGGACGGAGAACTTTATAAAAGAAAAAGAATATATATATGAAAGGAGAAAAATCCTATTTGTAGTAGTATGATGATGAAATAACCAATTTTTTTTTGGTTCCCACAATCAGATTGTTTTTGATCCATGCCTGGAAAGTACTCTGAGAAGGGAAGTAAGCCGTACGAAATGATGAATTTCGCTAAAAGTAAAAAGAATGGTAGGTCTTTCTGCTTGTACTCGAGGGTCTTTTCTGCAAACCTGGAGAAGGGCGCGTTTGCCTTTTGATGAGTTTTACTATTAAAAAAAGAAGAGTCAAGATGCCCCTTTCCATGTTCGTTTCACTTCAAATGCAGTAAGGGTAGTCATCTTTATACATTCATTATAGCGGTACATATACTCTCTCTCTCTTTCTCTCTCTCTCTCTTTCTCTCTCTCCATGTAATAAAAGCTTGAACCTAATGCCACTATTTCTCAGGGCAGGGCCCGAGCTTGACTTGCATGAAACTTGAACCTTACCCGACCCTTTCGGGGCAATAAAACTTGTTTGTATGCAGTCAGAGAGAGCTCGATCTCTACGTCAATTTCAATTTTTAATTCTTTTCAATTTCTATTAATAAAATTCTTCCTATCAAACTTCATAGACTAAATTACGCGGTCATCGAAAAATCAAAAAAGAAAAGGAAAAAAAAAAAAAAAGGTTTCGGTTGTCAATATACACGCTAAAGCGCGTCTCTTTACGCGTCGCGCACTTTCCCTTTTTTTCAATCTCGCCCCTCTTCACCTCCCCTCCATCACAATCTTATTTTTATTTCCCTCTTTCTTTTTTTTTTTTGACAAATTTCCGGACAGGACCGTTCAGTGCGTCTTTTCATCAAGCCATCAACATCCGATCTGCAATTCTATTCAGAATCACACCGTTGCGGACAATCGCTCCCGCCAATCCTATTCTACTTTCACATAGTCTCGCCGCCTCAAAAGGAGGAATTTTTATTGATCTTCAAATGTCTTTGTAAATTATTTCTAATCTACTTTACCTCCCCGTTCAACACCGTCTATCAACTTCACTCTCCCCGCTTTAATCGTAATCACCTGGCTACAAGATTATAAAACGAACACAGCGACCCACAGAGAAATTCATCAAGATGGCAAAGTGGCAATCTAAGTCAAACGAAGAGATGCGCAGATTCGAGATTGAAAAGGTGAGTTATTTTTTTTTTATAAGATTACATGATTGTACGAAATAAATTTATCGTCTTACCCTTCTCGCAATCATTCCTTCTCAGGCTGCTCAAACTCTTCGAAATCGACTCCAATTTGCAACTATCAAAGCAAATGGAAATGCTAGTGTCTCTGTACAGACACTAAAAGATATTTGCCCCTCCATTCCCTCGCCCTTTTCTCCGGCCTTTACATCCTCATCATCCACTCGAACTTCTCCCACAGAGAGTATAGAATTCAACGTAGGGCTGGGACTAGCCTTTGAAACGACTGAAGTGGAGCAAGGTAATGTCAAGTCGATATCTCCAACATTACCCGGTTTAAATGCCAATACCAAGACATTCACAACTATGTATGTTGATAAAGGTGGCGAAAAGGTAACGCCATCTACCTCACCAAACAATCCTCGTGAACCTTCATTGTACGACGCAATCTTTGGACCAGCATATACTCGAATGGCTCAACGCAATACTAGTACAAAGAATCCTACTACACCGCCTGCCAAAATTGCCAATCGATCGCCACCAATGGCTAGATCACCTCACGTTCGTCAAGGGAGCTCGGCAAAATTGGAGAAGCTAGCATCATCTCCTCGATTGCCAATGTCACCTACATGGCAACAAGATCATCATCGTCATCATCAAAAGCAATCTCATCGAGTAGAGGGAATGCATGCCCATTTTAGTGATAAGCTATCGGCTTCTTTCTCTTCTTCTTCTTCTTCTTCACCTTTTGCATATCCGCTTGGTTCTCCTTCACAACAGAGACGAAAGAGTGCTGGTACTAGTCAACAATTTGCCCATCTTGGAACCCCATCCAGGCAACGTATGAGGAGTGCTGGTGGATCACTCTTACCAAATGGACATCCTGCTTCCTCTTTGGCGCAGGATTTGGGTATTACAAGTGGAAGTACACCACGATCTAGAAATGCGTCGATCAATATGCAATTTATTCATGATCGTCATGATGATCACGATCAAACAGATACTGATCGATTGGCTGGACTTCTTACTTCTATACACGATGAAAAATTAAGTACTCCACCCAGAAGCCGCCCTTTTGCAGATCCCAATGAAGTAATCACACCTAAAAGAAGAAAAAGAGAAATTGGAAATTTGTTGTTAGATGGCAATGAGGCAGCTGCACATTCTCTTCTCGATTTAGCTGCTTCTCCTTCACCAAATCGAGGTCGTCATCAAGAACAATTTCCAGGTGCGACACCTAGTTTGGATGGTATTTTTGAAAGTAGTAGGACAAATTCCATTACTTCACGCAGATTGATAGATGACCTTGGTCGTCATGACTTGCGAGGTTCACCTGCAGCTTCTTCTTCCTCCTCCTCCTCCTCCTCCTTCTCATCTTCTGCCGGAGCACTTCAACCCGCTCTGTCTTTACGACGTCATAGCAGAGATACACCACCAAGAGCTATCAAACAGATGGCCTCGCCACCCATCACTCCTCCTAGATCTGGTAGAAGACAACAGAATAAGCTTTATTGTGAGCTGAACTCACGCTCAAATTCAGTTTCGTGCCCAAATACTCCAAGTAGAAGAGGTCAAATGGTACTCATGTCCGATGAAGAAGATGATAAAGTAATGACAGTAGATCAAGACCACTTCTATCCTCTCAATGAACAACAAAACAAAACTCCACCTTCTCGTACCATCAAGGAAGAAGCAACAAGTGAAACAACACCTCGTACTCCACCTCCTTTACATACCCCAGTCACTCCAAAAGCACCTGGATCCAACTTTTGCTATGGTGAATTTTTACATGTTTCACCTTCTCCACAACCTAGGATGAGAATGCATTCTTCTACAGGAACTCGTACACCTCGAATGAGCAATGCTTTAGATACACCTACTCGAGGTACAAAGAGTCAAGCTAAATTTCTTAATTGTAATGGCTTGGACTTGAGTCAAGAAACTCCCTTGACTAATTTGGAAATGTCCGATGTATTGACACCTGGCAAACATCATAATCTAATGCAACCTAGTCCCCGTATAGTCTCCAAGAAATCAAGATTAACAGCCGAATAAATTACAAGTATAAATTTTTCCCCTTTTCTTGTCCTTCTCATTGCTGCCTCCTCTTTTTACTTTCTTCTTTTTTCTTCTACAAATATCCTATAATGATTGCTCCCTTTTTATTTACTTTCGCTTCTCTCCTTACTGTGTACAATTTCTTTTGTTCTTTTTCCTTAATTACCCTGTAGTCTGCTAATAGATTGTATTTTTCTGTTCTGCTAAACTTTTTGATATTATTCATCGGTACAAATGGTATCATTAACACAAAGTTGTTTAAAAGTACAAATGATTACTCAACTAAGAAGCCACCTGCCATTTCTTCTTCTTCTTCTTCTTCTTCCATTACACCAGCGTCTTGATAAGCTTGAAGATCATCACCTTTCTCTTCAGTGTGCTCACTTGTCTCCTTGATAGGGTCGTCTTGCTTTTTGCCATCATTGCTTTCATCATCTATTGATAGGTCAGCAACAGCCGCTGCTTGCTTTTCACCATACTCTCGCTGAATACGCTCTTGAATTTTTAAACTATTTAAAAGCTTCTTCCAATTCTTGAATAACCTCTCTTGTTTCTTGATAAATTCCTTTTCAGCAGTAATGTATTGATCTTCTTCGAGAGCTTCTAAAAGTATTGCTTCGTTTTCACTTGCTACTACCACTCCTGTCAATTTAGGATTACTACGATGCTTGCGAAATTCAAAGCCAGTCTAGAAAATAAATAAGATAATTATTATTAATGGTAACCACACTCAGAATAAAGGAAATCGCACTCACAATTGCTTCTGCATAGTGAATACCCAACTTCTTTGCCACTCGTACTGCTCCACTATAAGGTACATGACTTGCTCCTTCTGGTAACATTGTATCGACAAATAGGTCAATATTACCGAAACTATTTGTAGGTACTCTTCCATTTACGACTGGTGGAGCTTGATATAGATCGGTTTGAAAGAGAGCATAAAGCCCTTCTTGTAATGCTTCTTGTCCTTGTAACCTAGCTTCTTCCTCTGCTCTCTTATTGGCAATTGTATAACCACGACTCTTTACCCATTTTAATGCTTCTTCTCCTGATTTCACCACTCTACCTTGATTGTACCATTGTCTAGCACTACGACAAGCAACTACATTTGATCGTAAAAATACAGGCATACCTTGAAAAGTTCCTGCTTGCTTTGGAGGAAAGATGACTTCATCTCGCTTTAGATGCTTTTCTAAAGTGTAAATAGGGTGCTCTTTAAATCCTGCAACACTTGAAGGCATAGGCTCTTTTGCAGCTGCACCTTCCAACTCTACATCTTCGATTGCATCCCTTTCCAACTTTTGCGGTCTATGAATACTTTCCAATACTTTTGTCCACCAGTCAATCATTTCACCTCCTATCTTGATGGGTGGTGGTCTCATCCTACTAACTCGACTATTTAGAGTTTTTGTATAGCGTGCAGTCACATCACGAGCATAACCATCTTCTTCAAAAGCAACAACATACATTAATCGATTACTTTTATCTGATGGACTTGGTTCCATCTGTCTATTTCCAGTAGGTTCTACCAAACCTCTCACAGGATCAACTGTGATCCATCTTTGCCAGGGTTTACTGAATACTTCTACCCACATGGTAGGGGGTGCTGATGCGTCGACTGGTTCAATATCACTTAGTGTATCTGCTCCAATTTCACTAGGTTTCAAGGCTTTTGGTTTTGTAATGCGAAGTTTTGGTTCATACTTGACTTCTAAAGGTGCCTCTAGATTCTTCCATTTCTCACCCCGATAATCTTCATCTCCATTCTTTTCCTTGCCTTTCTTTCCCTCGCTTGATCGCTCTACTTCAACTACCTTTTCTAATTCCTTGCTATTTCTTGCAGAACGACGAGGAGCTCTCGGAGGTGTCTTTGCCCCATTAGTGCTTGTGCTTGACTTTGCTGTACCAGTACTAGCGACACTTAGAGGTCTCGATGCTGTACCATTGTTTTTCCTCGCCTTTGTTCGACCTCTACCCATGTCACTACCCTGAGCGGAAAATGTGCTGGTAAATCCTTCATCCTCGCTGGTCAAAAGATCATCAGGTCGCTGTGCTACCTGTCTTCGTTTTCTTTGTTCCTGACTCTTTGCCCCTAGCGCTCTCTTTCTTTTAATAAGGTCACTCTCCTTGCCATTTTCATTCTGAACAGCACCCGTCGTGGATGCAATCTTGCTGGCCGCTACACTCCAACTAGGCGCTTGAATACTGATCACAAGCCGACTTGGAATACCAAGTGCTCTACAAAGTGAAGTAAATAGCTGTGCTTTAGTTTCTCGAGAGCCATGCATACTTTCTACTTGATCTCCAAGATCACTAGCTTGATTAATAAATTCAGTAGCACTCGCTAATCGAAGGAAGATAGGACTTGTCGAACTACCGATGCCAAACAGTGTAATCTCAGACAAGAATGATGTCTTCTTATAAAACCCATCACCTGGTAATAAAGAACAATCTCCTCCTACTTCCTCGCCTTTGGCTTTTCCATTTCCCTTCTTACTTGATCGTGTTGAATCTAACCTTTGCTTTCCTTCTCGTCTTTCCTTTCGATGTCTATCCTCTCTCTCTTTTGCACTTTCAACAATCCAACCATCAATTCTCCTACCTGGCCTCTTATAAGCTCCGTTCACAATATCACTATCAGGTTGTCTCAAAGCACCAGCAGTTGTCAGATTAGGTTCTAGTCGAAATTTGAAACTCCACCATCTTGTCAGATCACGTAAAAAAGACTCAAATTGACGAACTCTTTCATTTTGTATTGGCACTTTCTTTGGATGAATTACTCTTAGCTTTTCGAGGAGATTATTAGGCACCAGAGAGTACAGCTTGTCTCGTAAGTCTTCGTCATTTAGCAGATGATTTCGCCTCTTTGCATGCGAGATCATACAAAGAACTGTCCATTTGTGAACAGCCATTCTCGTCTGTCTATCCTTGGTAGTTATAACGTTCTTCTTTGCAGCAAGTGCTGCCTTTTTCGCTGGTACAGAAAGTGAAATAGATATTCCTCTTGGTTGACCTTTTCCATCTTTAAATACAGGCTGAGCTAAACTCCCTTCATCGCCATCACCTTGCTGCGCTACAGCTTTATATGCTTCCGCATATGCATTGGAGTGATCTTCATCGTTTGTCTCATCCACTCCAACTTCTTCTAATTCTAAATCCAACTCTTCTTCATCTACTACATCTCTATTCGGAGATTGTAGATTTGGTATGTCTACCTCCTCCAGCTTGATATCTTCTTCGTCCAATTCAACTGGAGCTTTCGCAGGTACTTCTTCGACGTCGTCACCATCACTTATGCTGATTACTTCTGCTTCAGCTTTTACTAAAACATTATTCTTTTTCTGCTGATTGTTACTATTACGCTTTGGCCTAGGTTGTTTTTTTGTCTGCTCTTCAATATCATCTAGTATTACTTGAGCAACTTCTATTCTCTGCGACCTTCGCTTCCTTGGTGGACTTGGCGGCGTGTCGTCTGACATAGAGTGAATTGTGAATACCTCTTCATCATCTGGATTGTCTGTTAAGTATGGTACAGGCGGTGTAAGCTCCCTCTTCCTTCGGGCAGGCATACTACCGTGTAGAGTAGGTGCAAAGGAAATCCAAACAGGCAATTTACTGTCCTTTTGTTTTCCTCCCACTTCTTGCTTGAATGCGTATTAGGAAGATTGAGTGAGAGGTGGAGTGATATCATTAGAAATGTGCAGACTACAAATATTATTATTGTACTGTAAGAATTCTGACTCATCCTCTCTTAATTCTAGAATCCTTAATTTCCATTTTGATTAACAACTCTCTCGTTCTCGGCCGTAAACGCGTAATCTCCCTTCCTTTTTTTTTTTTTTTTTTTCTCTACTCTTTCCCTTTTCTTTTTTCTAAAACTGAAGCGCCAATTTCTGCAATTCTCCCTTTTGCGGATTCTCAATCATCGGAATAGTTCATCTCAGCTTGGGAGCAAGCAGCGCATTCATTAGAAGTTTAGAATCACTTTCAAACGCATCTAAATCCAACACTTCTTAGCTTCATTAAGCACCACAATTTCTTGCACATATAGAGTTTTCTCATACGTGGGAGTATCATAGAATCAAATACTGTTATTTTTTCATAATGACACACGACAATAATTCTAGCATTTCAAATTTGCTCTTTCACACACATAACGTCGCAAGAGCTCTGAAGCCTTCAGTAGATGGTGAACTAGCAAATGCAATACATGAAACTTTGCATTTCGCTTTAGATGGTGAACCACAAGATTTTTATTATAGTCAGCCAACTCGTCCTTGCGGAGGCTTAGATGAGCAAAATCAACACGCTTCCACTTCAGCTCTATCTTTCAACAATGACGATGAGAACCAACAAGTCAGTCCTGGATTTTTCGAAACTGGTGACGAAGAAAGACCTTATATCAGCTATGAATGGGAAAAGTCGAGCAATACATTGATTCTTCCACATCCAAAGACTGTGACAAATCCTACCTTGATAGATCCATGTACAACTTCAGAGCAAGGAAGGGAAGCATTTGATGTGACTGCCAAGTTTTTCTTTCTGAGTACAGACACGCAAGCAAGTTCAGATTATCCTGAAGATTGGATCAATGAAGCACTGAAAAGGTTTGCAACAGCTACTGGTTTAGAAGTCGTTGACACGTTGATCTTGGCATTTGGTAATTTGCAAGGAAAGTCTAAAATGTTGGATGATCAAATTGATAAGATAGCGGCGCTCTGGAAGCAGCTTTCACCCAATCAAGGGATACTGTCTATGGGTCTTTCAGATTTTACGCAGATATCACTTCAAAGTCTTATGGAAAGACTCAAACTAGGAATCTGTGATGCATCTATTTCTTCATTGCAAGCACAGCCTACAGCTACATCAAAATCCAGCATGACGAGTCAAGTTCAAGAGTCGCTTGCAAAGAATGACAATAATTCAAGTTTGGAGGAAAAGGCTGGAGCAACACACGTTCACATTCCTTCTTCACCTTCCAAAGCAGGTTTTACCGAGCTAGCGGGGGAAGAAGAAGAATTGGTGAAAGAGTATGGACCAAGTCAGTGTAGAAGACCTCGACTATGCGCCATCAATCTCAAAGAGCAAAGTACAGGAATTAATGGCAATGTCTCGCAGACCAAGTCAGTGCCTTCGATGAATGGAAACTCAAGAGCTTCATGTTGTTGGGATAAGGACCTGGCAAATTACTGTAAAGGGAGAAGTATTTTATTAGTGGCTCATAGTGATCGCAAAGGTGAGTTAATGAATTAGACACTTCTGAGCACCAGGAGAAACACGCAGACTTAAGTTTTTAATGGTCTTCCAATAGATATCTTACCTGAGAGAACGTTGCCAACGCTCATGAAGGAATTTGATGGTAAGCTGCCCTATCCATTACCAAGTGGAAAAAGGCTTCTTCCCCAATGGTGTTTTAAATACACTGTTCTCATTCGTGATCGTGGGGTTTTGGCTGACAAAGGGTGAGAGAGAGAGACGCCTGAATAGTATGTACTAATGCTAATGCTAATCTTCTTTCTTCAACTTGATGCCAGTTTCATTCTCTACGCAAAAGTAGTCGATATCTGACATGCAGCCTTGTTCTACATTACTTTTGTTTTCGAGACTTCTTTATCATTATAATGTATTATTAGCCAAGTCAGACGTATAAATAGAGGGACCACCAGTATTGGTCGACATGATATATACTATGTCATCTATACAGTCTATACCATTTTTTTTTTTGGCTTCCTACTTGGAAGTCTTTGCATCTGAAGTCACGCCCATGGGTACAAATCCAGAGGGTGGCGTAGCGCTGCCGAAGTCATCATGCATTTGCATTAACAACCTCATTGCGTTTCTGGCGTGTTGCCTTGAAGGATCTTCCCAGGGCCTAGATATTTCACTGGAAGCATCTTTTTGCTTAGAGTCGAAAGGGTATGGTAGCATTTTCTAAGAACAAAATGAAAATGTACGTTATTGTCAGATGCGGTGCTTGAGGTAAGAGTATAATGTTCTAGGAGACTCACCTGTAGATACTCGTAAGCCACTAGAGTAGCACCAAATTGAGGACTACTTCTCAACACTCTGGCAAGACTTCCTTTAAAAAATGCTTTTGGACCTTCTTCTGCTAAAATTTTGGTCGCACAATCGGTGATACCTCTGTAAGTTGCCTGACCTTTTCTAGCTTCAACCTGTAATCTCGTCTTGATCACATCAGCCGGTGTAGTAAGGAAAGCAGCTGGCATACCCGCAATACTTGCACTGGCTAACATTTGACCAAAGCCAAGTTTCTTTCCGCCTTTGCCTTCATGAAAGACGTCTTTCTTTAAATGTGCATAAGCTGGAAAGTAAATGGCGCTAAATGGTATGTCTCTCATCAAACAAGCGGTAGCACCTTTGTACAGGCCTACCAAACCCAACGATCGAACAATATGCATCGCTCCTCTTGCTACCCTGTCAGCACCTTCTGATTTTGCCAATTCACCAGCAACTTGGAGACGAATCTTGACGATCTCCAAAGGATTAGTAAAGACCTACATGGCAATAATTAGCAAATTACTACCTCCTTTTCCTCATTTACCTTCAAATCTCCACTCACCACTTGACAACCTCCTGCTGTACCACCAGCAACAAGTTCCCATGGAAGCGTAATGGCACCTGTACTTGGATCTTTGGCATGAGCTCGGACCAAATCATTTACTGTCAATTTGATTGCCTTTTCTGGAGCAACACCCTGCGTCACATTATGTAAAAGAAGAAATTTAGAATTCTTTTAGGCAGGGATACTGTTGGAGATCGTAGGACTTACCAACAGCTGAGGTCCCAATCCCGAGTAAAAACCTAGAAAACCTTCATTTCGAAATACCTTTGTCACACAATCCATGCTATTTTTATACATTTGTGGTTCTCCTACTACCGAAGATCTTTGATTTTGCATCCGAGTCTTGACTAAATCGATTGGATATACTAGTGTTGCACCCGTAGCACCTGCTATACCCCCCAAACCAAAATTGTATGCAGAGTGAGCGAGTTCTTTCAGAAAGTATGTGGGTGCCTCTTTGGCAGCTTCAGCAAGCTCCTTTGCTTTTGCAACGGCATCACCCTCCTCAACTTCTGTTTCAGGCTGCTTTCGACCTGGTGCCACTTGAGGCAATGGGTGAGGTTCCAAGTCATCAGAGATAAAAAGTTCATGACATGTCAGGCTTTCATCGTCTTTGTTTCCTCGAACAGTTGATGTTCTGTACGTCAGCATACCAGGAGAAGAAAGTGCTACTTCTCGCTGAAATGCTGCCAAATGCTGCATAAAAGCGGGATCTGCATTGGGTCTGGAATAAATCTGCGACAGTATCATTCTTCAGTACAAGTTGTATTCGAAAAAAATAACCCTCTTCTGATTGCTTACCTTTGCGCTAACATTGAATCGACCTTCGCCAGGAAGGTGGGGAACAATGTACTGATGTGCTTGCAGATATTGATCAGGTCGTTCTACATTTGATCGGTCAATTGCCTGTGATGATGATGACGAGCTTTCTGACTCGCAATGAAGTGGTCGAAACATAGGAGGTAAAAGGTGTGACATGATGTAGAATCAAGACGTTGAAGGTGAAAGAAGAAAGTGGTCCTTTTTAAAAAGTACTGCATAAAATTTGAGGTTTGGAAGGAAACGAACCCTTTCTAAAATGTGTACATTCTTCTTATCTACGGTATAACTCGGAGGCAAAGCCACGCGAGCGCGTACGGAAATTTTCATCTTAAGTTGAGCCTTGATCGAAAACAATAATCAAGTAAAGCTAGAGAGGGTCCGCAGCTTTATTCCTTCTTTATAACCGCTTATTGGGTGTCATCTCAAAAGAACCAATCGAGGTAAGTGAAATACAAGCCAAGCTCCTAAAGATGATGAATGTAACAACGACAGCTCTAGAATTACTCTGTACGCTAAGAATGGAGACAATCGTTTTATCCAAAGTTTCAGCCTTGTCTGATTATAATTCATTTGATAGCACTCATAAAGAATAATTTGATACTAATTTTTAATTCTTCTGTTCTGTGGATCAGGCATGCAGCTCCCGAGGTAACACAATCAAGTCATTTGGTGAGTAACAACCTTTTCTTTCTTTCTATATTTGCGCTGGCCGGGCCAATATTTTTGTGATGATCATCAAACCGACAGGCGGACCTAATGAATCAAGTGTGTGGATCCACTTTTGTGTACCGGATCATTAACACTCGCTTGAATTCTCGAGGATAAGCGGTTTTGCTGAGAAGTGATGGGGCCAGGATCTGTGCTAATTTTAGAGAGTGGTTGCGCTGGTGGACAAACTCTCAAATACTTGTCGCAGTACTGACACTTTTATTCGGCTTTTCTTCCTATCTTTTTCCAAATAGACGAAATGTCTGGTCATCCTTACAGAAGGTTTGACGGCCAAGGTCAGCAACAACAGCGCACCTATTTTGCCCCTAGAGCCCGACGTACATTACCTTCCAAAATTACGAGTAACAGCACAGTGTGGTCTACAAATGATTCTTCCAACTACAGTGCAATCTACGATGCTGAGCCATCTAGTAATATCCGCCAAGGAAAAGTAGGAACTCAACAAAGCGGACTCAGACAAGGCAAAAACACAAGAATAAAAACTTATGGGCATGTCTTTATTGGGACAGAGGCAGATCAATATGTTCGAGAAGATTTGCATGAGGAATTGAGCACATCTGCTCTACTAGATGATGCTTTGGCATTCTCACCTCAAGTGATCGCTAAAGTGACACCACGAGTGATAGTGGAAGACTACAAGAAAGAAGGACATTTTGATCGCACCCGCAAGCAACTGTTTGACCAATTTCAAGGATCGGAATACAAGGATAAGCTGACAAAATCAATACAAGATCTAGTGTTGCAACGTATCTCTGAAATGTCACCAGAAGCGAGACAATTGCTGTCTTCTAGATCTTCTATTTTGCAGTATTCGGAGATGAAGAAATGGCTAGAAAGTAGCACGGATGCCTTCAATATTATAAATGATCTCACCTCGAAGATGCGAGGTGAAGAGAATGATGAAGAGTCTATGTTCAACAAGCGAGGTGTTGTAGGACGAGAGTTAAATTCTAAGGTGGCAGAACTTGTACAAAAAGCCAAGAGACTTGCGGAACACAAGAGCGGAGAAAGCAGTGAAGAAGATGGAGGAAATTCAACACCAATGGATAAGGGCAGTGTCACACCTGCTCAGGTTATCTCCAACAGGGGAAGTCAGACACCCATGACCTCAACTACTGATCACACAGGTTCGATAGCCGTAAATCCATCAGAGTAATGTGCAATTTAGGAAGCAGCAACAAAGTAGTACTTGTCGTTTTGTAGTAAGATGTTTTTATTGTAATGATTAATTTGTAATGTATTATAAGTATGTATTTGATGATTTATCTGACAGTGCGATTCAAAGGAGATAGCATTGGAGACGCGAAAAAGATGTTGAGGACCGAAGACCAGAGATTGGAAAGATGATGCTGATACATTGGAGAGAGAAAGGAGATGAGAGAAAGGGCGATTGGATATGAAAAGAAGATGAAGGTTTTGCTTGTGAAATGATGGGGAATAATATATTGAGGATTGGACTAGATAAGGAGAATAGTGGCTAAGCTGTAGCAAGAATTGTAACGAGACTCTGAGACAGCCAGCGCTACAACTCCATATCACCTACTTCATCCTCTGAAAAGCTTCCTACATCGCTCATTTCTTCTTCTTCTTCATCATCACTACCATCTTCTCCTTCTGCTTCACCACCAGCCTTTTCCGCTTGTTCCTTTGTTGCATACTTTGAAACATATTCCTTTACTTTGGCATCATAATTTTTCGGTTCTCTCATTAATAATGCAGCTGCTTCTCCATTTAAAGGATCTTGAGGATTTGGATATCGAAGTAATTGAGGTAAAAAAACTTCAAAAATGTTGAGCATGTCAAACATTGGTGACCAAGTTTGATTAATAACATCTAAACAAACTGAACCACTCAATTCATCAATATTTGGATGAAAAATTTTGTTCATAAATCCAATACTAGGTGATTTGTAAGGGTATTGATCTTGTAATTCGACATGAATCTTCCATACTCCACCAGCAAAGGGAGCTGTCAAGTCAAAACATATCTGATTAGTAACCTTGTAGATAGAAACTTTTACCTCTCTCCAACTCACTCTCGGCAGGTCCATGAAACCGGACAAAGAATTCTTGCATGCTGTCATTGACCAGTGTTACCTCATGATCCGACATGAGGCTATTGAAAGCGAAATGATCGAAGGAGATAAATTAGCCAATCTCATCTTAACATTCGAATATTCTCTCCCCTATCTATCTCAAAAAACTCACAGTTTCATCATATCTGTCTCAATTCGACGCTTTGGACTACTGTAAAAGGAAGAAAGAGAAGACAATAGATGTCAGCATACGTCTGTAGAACTTAGTTAGCATCTATAAGTATTACTCATCATGATTGCGTAAAGCTCAAGTGAAAGTGAAAGGCCAAAGGTAGGATCGATACTAGGTTGATTAGATTGGTAACGTCAGATAGTCACTGGCCCTAAACTTTGTCAAACAGCCAGGAGAGTTCTAGACCCCAGTCTACGAGTCAAGAGTCGTTCCGTAGACGAGGATCACCTTTTCAAAAGTTTGGTCGGCAGTTGGAAATGGTAATTGTTTGAGGACTCAAAGGTATGTTCAGATTAGAGTGGAGTCGTAGGGCGTAAGTTGGACCCAACTTGAGATAGGTTGTTACACTGCCAATTTCAAAATATATTCAAACCTGCATAGGTACTACTAGCGCGGGTCACTCGGGCAGGCCTCATTTTTTTAGTTTTTCTTTGTCTATACCTTCCACGTGAATTCGAGCTACTCATACTACTCCATTTGTCTATCAAATTTTATTAAATGTCGAGATACTGGGGGTATGTCTGATTTATTTTTCCATTTGCATATATATAAACTAGCATGCAGAATTGTGGTATGCGGGTTAGGGCTGTATACACATATATATATATATATTTATTTACAACGGTGTATCTTCTTATTTGCCTTTTTCTTACTTTTCACCCCCCCTTTTTTTTTCCTTTATCTTTTGCCCTATTTTTCAAATTTTCTTTTAGATATGAACTCCATCTGTTTCTCTTCACTGATCTACAAGATTAGGTCTAAAACCATTCGTAAGAACTTGTCTAGCTTCTATAACATCATTTGTCAATTTTCGAACATTTGCTTCTGCCACCACAACTTCACTTGTAAATTCAATATCAAATGAATAGTAAATGGCTCTAGCTATCCTCTGAGCTTGCTTGACGTCCCAAATGGTGAAATCATCTGGATCAGAATCACTATGTCTACCGTCAGGAACGTCTTGTGATTCAGGTCTACCACTCTGAGAGCGAGGTAGATAAGAATAGGATGAATCCAAGGCCAATCGAACAAATCTGGCCAAAAGCATGTAAGTTTCATCATAAGATGTGAGATTTTTTGGCTTGTCAACTGTGAAACAAACTATGTCCATTAGCACTCCAGTCTCAAAAAAGTGATTGTTTACAATTCACTCACCGTAAATTTCGATACGTGGAGTTCTTGCCAAGACATTGTGCTTTGCATCGTGATGATATCGAATTTCATATACACCAGGTACCCATGGCAGTCGATCACTTGCAAAAGTCACAATCCCTTCTGTATCGGGCTGCTCGTGACCGACATCACTAGAAGCATCACCGAGTGGAATATCTCCTTCCCATTCTTCCTTTACAAGAGCAATCCATTTACCCTGGCTTGAAATCTTAGTCACCAATCGTGCTTCATCAGCTTCCGTTGAACTTCCAAATCGAGAAACCAAGTAAATACCAATCCAATCCCTTCGACTATGAGATATTGGTGCATTCCACTCCACTTTGATGGGTTCCCCTAGATGATAGCGCAATGTAGATTCATTCAAAGAGAGTCTATATTTGCTTCGATCAATCGTTGCAATGTCATCGCCCTGTCGAACTATCAATAGACGATCTTTACCTTGTTGAAACAAAGTACGAGTGTCCTCGACCAAATCTTCAATTCTTGGTTTGCTTTTGCTTACAAAATCCTCTATACGAGTGCTCGCATCTTTTTGATATCGCTCAAATTCTCTCCTTACCTCGACAAATCTTGGGTGAGACTGAGCTCCACCTAAAATTCCTTTATTTCTTTCCGCCACTACCTTGAGTTGTTTTGAAACGCCACCTTGTCTTGATACTGCAGCTTGTCCATATAGTTTCGTCATGTGAGGATTTTCAACACAACTGAGAAAGATCCAATGAGCTACTTGACTAATGACAGCCAAACTTAGAGCCAATTTGCTACCGGAAATGAGAACCAGTCCAAAGAATGCAGCACCTCCCATTGTTCTCTCTGGATTATTCAGAAACCGGTAAATCCCTGTGTAGTAAAGTTGATGAGGGTATTCGTCGATAAAGAAATCTCCGTAAAGCCATCCAAAAGGTCCAAGTACAGAATATGATGATGTTGATGTCCATATATGAAGGGCAATCAAGAGAACTCCCATTGTGTGTCGTAATAAATCAGTTCCTGCTGTCCAATCTCGACCCAAGGGTGCATAACATTTGCAACAAAGAACTCCAAACGATACATAAGTCATGACTAGCGAGGTATTGTAAATCACTTTCCAATTGGAAAAGGCTGCATAAACCGCTTCACTGCTATGACTGTAAACGTAATGTTTGAGATAATGTCGAACCATCCACTTGTTTTCCGATTGTCGGCTTAAAAGTAGACCAAGACCACCTGAATGAAATGCTCTCCAAGCCAAGGCATTTAGATAGTATGCAGTCAAGACACCTTTGGGACCCAAAGAAGGCGTCACTAGTGGTACCAGCGCATACAGTACCGCTACAGCAAGAAGAAAATCATTACCACGAAGTAGATCCAAATTACGAAAAACGACGGTATCTTTCTGGAATAGTCTGTGATGTAAGTCATGCAGATTGTCAACTTTTGCTCGACCACCATCTGTCGATGTGTTTCTAGCGTGCATCTTTTGCAAGCGAGTGCGAGGCGTAGAATGTTCATCTTCACTAATCTCATCTTCACTAGTTGCCGAGGTTCCATCTGTCTGGCTGGGCGTCGTTATAAACTCTGACTCTGATCCTAACACGCCATCAGCGAAAGCGTCTTCTGCTATTGAAGAGGAAGCACCTGGTGTGGCAGCTTCTTTAGCAGAGGCAGCATTGTATGGAGCCGTTCTTAGTGGTACTCTGGCTGCCAATGGTTTCTTTTCACCATATACACTGAGATCGTAGAATTGGAGTAAGAACAAATTATTAAATCAGTCAATGAGCCTTATCACTCACCGATCAATGTGAGGTCCCTCAAAGAACTTGAGGAATAGGAATTGAGAGGCATGAGCAGCAAGAGAAACGAAGAGGACTGCATAACTTCCAGAGACCAAGGAAAGTCCGTAATAGCCTGCATAGCCCAAAGAATACATTGGATCAGGAGCACACTCGTATACCCCATCAAAGACGAGGCTTTGAAGGCAGAGAAAGAAGCAGTCTCCCCAATACCTGTCAAAGGGAGGGATAGATTAAAACCCGTCTTCTTTTCGAATTGTGCCCAAAATCTCGAACATGTCACTCACCAAGCATAGTCCTTGACAACCCTGTGTGCGTCCATCTTAACCCAAAGGTTGAAAAAAATTAGACCCCACCCTACTAACCACCTACTTATATGCATCAAAGCAGTATGACCTTCCGGTAAGCGAGTGCAAGAAAATGCAAAGAGAGAGTAGGCGACAAAGTCATTGAGCAAGATGACATCGACAATGGAACGAAACATGAGCCAAACGTTGTATTCAAGAGGCATTGCATCAAAGTCATAATCTTTTTCCATCTTTACCTTTAAATGATGTTTAATCCAATCATGCATTTTAGGCTTACGCTTCGAGTCCATCCAACCTTTCTTTTTGACGGTCATCACGATCCAACGTTTTTCAGATTGAGCCTTGAGAATGTACCCCAATCCTCCATTGTATGCGCCTCTCCAAAATGCAAAGTATACAAGGAAAAACAACCTTCGTATGTTTCCAGATAAGACGAAAAAGAGGACGATTTGTAGCGTCAAGGAGACAATTGTGATGATATCTAATGCTGTCTTTGGTTGGTTCGGTGCAAAAATTGACGTTAGCATGTCGGGCGTATGAGGGACGGTAAAGACTACAATGGAGGTTGTAAGATGTTCTATTTTAGCATTCATACTTGTGACCCTCCTATACAAATTGCCTCACCTGTCCCATCAGGAGTTCGTCCCATGATCTTTTCAACACGTTCATCACTGGCAATTTCAGGGCTAGCTTCATTCTGAAGTGAATCTTCCTTCACCTCTGCTTTTCGAGATCGCAAGCCAGCTAAACTTTCTTCGCTGTTGACTCCAACAGCAGTCGAAACCATGTTGAAGACAGGAAGCGAAGAGGTATAGTATTACCACTCTGAGGCAGCGTCGAAAATCAAATTTATTGTTGAGAAGAATTGGGAGAGAGGAAAAAGGCAATCTATAGGCTAGTTCCTACCGGTATCTTAATTTCGAGAAAACGTGGTGAAAGCGGGCTACTCTAACAACCTTACGTAAGCACCCTTTTATTCCAAGTTACCCCCCCCCCTTTTTCTTAGAAATTGCTATTCTTCTTATTGCTTTCCGTTTAGCACACTCTCGACTGACCCAATTGCGACATCGCCAACGTCTGGCTTAGTCTCATGGCTAGGGGTAAGACCAAGCTGAGAAAGGGCCAAAGGGTGGCTAGCAAAATCATTTCTCTTAATGCAGATTCTCCTGAAATACTAAAGATGGAAGTGGATGAAGATTGGGGCTCCATCTTACACGACCATACTGACAGTACCTGTGACCATCGCAACCTTGATTTGAACTCTATGAAAAAAGTAGCCAATCTTATTTCGAAGCTTTTTACTTCGTCTTTTCAATTAGCTGTCCCTTCTCTCTTTCGTGGAATGGTGCAAAATTTACAGGATCATGTCCTCAAGGAAAAGGTATTAGGTTTTCTAGACGCCGGTTTTAGTCCTAGCCTGATCAAGAGTATGGCAAAGGATGAAAGTACTCGTGAAGGTATCAAAGCTCAAATTCAGATGGCATGTGAAGAAGAATTGGCAGATGTAGTCTTGCGCTTGTCCACTGAAGATTGTTTTGACTTGGCATGTGATTTGGTGAGTGCCAAAGAACATTTCAAATAAACCTTTTCGATGCTGAACATCACCTTACTTGCATTGCAGGCTGTACGTCATGGAAGAGACCTCAAGAAATCTGGACCTCCCTGTGCTTGCTCTTTTTCACATTGTCTAGGATGCCTGGAAAAGTTAGTAAAGAGTGTTTGTGATACACCTGCACTTCCTGCACCTCCGATTCGACCAATTGAACGTCAAGAAATGGTGCTTGCCATTGAAGACATTTTAGAAGGAGATGATGAAATTGCAAGTGAAGTTTGGAGCTTGAGTAACATCAAAGAGATGAGTAACATTAAGGATTCAGAATGGCTTGAGCAAATTGGAGATGCATGGCAAAGTATGGCCGACACGCTGTGGGAACTTGCAGGTACAATTGATCCACTACAATTACCTCGCATTAAGGAAGCTTTTGAATCACTATGCAATTTGGATGGCTTAGACCTATGGTATACTGTTGTTATGAGGGAGTTGGAAGCTTCTACTGGATCAGTACAACAAAACAAAGCGAAGAAGGCTACTCGAACACTTGCATCTACATTGAGCGGAGAGTACGAAAAGACGAAAAAAGAAAAGGGAAATGTTAGAGGTGCTGAGAAGGACAAATCAACATGCGCAGAAGAAGAGGAGTCTGACGTAATTTGCGGTGTAGGGGTCCGAAAAGCGTTAGCAAGAGCAGTACGAGAACAAGGAAATATTGCTTATTCAAATGGTAGATACCAAGAAGCATCTGAGCATTACACAAGAGCCATGACATACGATGATGAAGAAGTAGTGTACCCTCTTAATCGTGCAGCTTGTATGGTAAAGCTTCAAAAGTTTACAGAAGCAGATATTGATTGCTCTAAAGCTATTCGACTAGATTGTAGAAATCATAAAGCATGGTTTCGACGTGGTGTTAGTCAAGCTGGACTGGGTAATTTAAAATCAGCAGCTGAAAATTTCAAGCAAGTGCTTTGTTTGCAAAAGGATGATCTTGAAGGGTTTGTCGATCTTCGAAAGCTTGCAATTCAAGTTCTTCACGAAGCAGCAGAAAAATTAAATGATCCAATAAACTTATCCAACTTGGAATCTCTATTGCCAAATCGAGTAGAACTACTTTCAAATTTTGATGCAGAGCGACAGCGGGAAATTGATAGCAAAAAAGCAATTTCGGAAGATCGAGACAGTAATAGTAATGATTCTGAATCAAATAGAAGCGACAAACAACCTCCCTCTATATCTGAAGTTTACAGTCAAGTTTCCTTTGCCATTGCATTTAGTCGAATTTTAAAGCAAAAGACCGGTATCGATGTTATAGTGCCACTGTCTTGCTGGTCGAATAGTCCTAACGAACAGCATAAAAAGTAGGGAAGCACTCGCAAGTGTCTACTTCCCTAAATCTTCCACTCTAATATATATATCATTGTAATCCTATCAGCACATATTCCAGAGAAAAGGCTCATCATGTAAAATATCCAGACATAGCATATTTATATACTAAAAGAATGAGAAACCTTCTTTCTATCTATACAATTACAGTCAAAGCCTAAAATATCTAGAATACATGCACTTTTAAGCTCTGATCGCGTTGCAGCATCACGTGTCGCGTTTTGCGAAGACAATGGAGAGTGTGTTGAGCTTTTCGAACCACTTTGTCGAATTGTAAGTGTTGCATACGGATCACCACCAAGAGGGATCAGCAAAGTTGCAACACTCCCTTGATTAGCATTGAGGTAATTATGTCTTCGCTATTTGGTAATACAGGATCGTTTGGTCGTCCTGCACAGCCAGCGCCAACTGAGCAGGACATCGAAGTGACACAACCACCAACTGATGGAGTTTCAGCTTTGTCTTTTCATCCTTCTGCCGATTTCTTAGCAGCCAGTTGTTGGGACAATAATGTGAGTACTAAATGTTTGTATTGTTACAATTTTCGTTTAAAGTTTGTCTGACTGTGAGCGAATCGCTTAGGTGAGAGTATATGGAGTCGAAAGCAATGGCAGTACCGCACCGAAGGCAATGTACTCGCACGAGGGTCCGGTACTGGACGTAACTTGGAGTAAAGTGAGTGAAAGCTTGTACTTGATAAAGACTCCACTAGACATTTATATGTTTTACTGGCTTCTCAGGATGGAACGAAAATTCTATCAGGAGGGGCAGACAAAGCAGGACGAATGTATGATGTAGCAACAGGTCAATCATCTCAGGTAGCAGCACACGATGCACCTATCAAGAGTGTTCGTTACATTGACCAACAAGGAGGTATTCTGGCCACGGGTAGCTGGGATAAAACACTCAAGGTAAGATCGCTTATGAAGTCGAATTCAATTTACAGTAGCCAGCAAAGTATATGCTAATTGACCTGACGAATATACAGTATTGGGATATGCGTACACCAACAGCAATCGCTACAGCTCAATTGGCTGAACGATGCTACTCTATGGATACCAATTGGCCCTATGTTGTGGTGGCCACAGCAGAAAGAAAGATTCAGGTGTTTGACATGTCCCAAAATCCTAGCAATGCACTCATGGTGAGTCATGACTGAGCCGCTTTCCATCTATGTGCTACATGCTGACTTCGAACATTATCAGACCTTGGAAAGTCCACTCAAATGGCAGACCAGGATAGTATCATGTGTCAAAAGAGCAGATCAACCCGGACTATCACCTGTCCAGCCAGGATTTGCCGTTGGCAGTGTGGAAGGACGAGTAGCATTCCAGTACATCAAAGACATAGATAAGGCGTGAGTAATGCGGTGAAAGTGATAGGAACTGCAAGCTTTGAACTTTATATTTTCCCTCTTCTTGCATAGTTCCAACTTCTCGTTTAAGTGCCATCGTACGAATAGAGAGCCACCTGAAGTATTTTGCGTCAACGATATTCAATTCCACCCAATTCAAGGAACATTCAGCACGGCCGGTAGCGATGGTACCATTAATTTCTGGGACAAGGATAGCAAGACAAGGCTGAAATGTGAGTAAAGCTTGAGATGAGTGAGAGAAAAAGGAAGGGATGACTCACTTTTACATAATGATTCTCCTGCAGCATTCGAGAGTAAAGGCGGTCCTATTTCAGCCAGTGCATTTAATCACACTGGTAGCATCTTTGCCTATGCAGTTAGCTACGATTGGCATAAAGGCTATCAATACGCGAACCCTCCCAATACTCCCAACAAAATTTTCCTTCATGCTACCAAAGAAGAGGAGGTCAAGAGAAGACCAAAAAAGTAGAAAATATGGGAAAAGAAAACCTTCGGAGTCGACCATTTCACGACTAATACAATGCACTCCAAAAACAAATCAAGCTCACAATGGCCCTTTGTTGTACTTTTACCATTATCGCTCCCCTCTTTCTACTACTAACTTCTCGTCGAGTTTTAATCTCTCGATTCGTGAATTACAGCTTTTTTTTTCACGTTTGAGATGAAGAGGTTGTAGATTCAAGCTTTTCATCGTGCAGAAAAATTAATGAGGAAAAATATATCTGCCTCGGTATAGCGTAGAGTGCGCCATGCAATGTGTCGATCATACTTTTAGCCTGTCCTGCTTGAGAGTTTTACTATAAGTTTTTGAATTTTCTCTAATTTGAAGAAAATTTATTTGATAGTGGGGTGTCTGATATGACGTAAAATAGCAAATTTAATCAGTATGTCTTTTTCTAAACGAATTTATTTTTGGAAGGGCTTAAAACTCATTTACATCAGGATAAAAAATGAGAGTAAAGCGTAAAATTTTGAAGCTAAGGAAGGGTATCTAAAAGGGAAGAAAACAAATTGATCGTGTGCCTCCGAAGTGTGCCTGCCTCAAATTAATTGTTGAGACAATTTCGGTTCATATAACCTATAACCCTATGTCCCCCCCCCACATGTTGTAAAGTTTTTTCTTCATTCATACATCGCAGGAACCCCCCCCCTTCTTCGACTTCTAAATACACCCTACAAATTTTTTGTTGCCGTCCAAGGTGCCAACACGTAGATGTTTTCACCTTTTAACTTCTCTTTACCAGCAGACGTTTGAAGACCAGCTGCGAGAGCTAATCGTTTGGTAGGATGATGGCAGTAGAGAGCTTTGATGAGGAGCAAGAGCAGCAACAGCAATCTCAGAAAATTTTTGATAATCAAGCTCCTCTTCAGAATTACTTTACACTGCCTTTTGCTTTACATCTACGACCCTTGCCCCACACCAGCTTTCTCGCTCATCAAGATTCGACTGAATCATCTGAGAATGATTTCAATGACAGTGCATCTACCTCTTCATCTGGTAGTAACTATAGAGCAGGTTTACACAAACTGAAACCACTTACTCAATCTGTTCCACCTCACTCTCTTTCGAATATTTCCATTCTGATGGAACGTACTGGTTGTGTTGAAGCAATTGAGATTTGGGCACGATTAATCACTTTACTACAAGAAGCAGATGACGATCCTCATTTCAGTACCTTGCGACAATTCTTTGATTCTCGCTTCACTGCAGATGGTATATTGATCGATACAAAAAAGGGAGGTGTAGCAAAAGATGAGAAAGATAGAATGCCTTTGAAAGGAGGAAATGCTGTGTTCAATAGAAAGGGAGGAGGCTCTTTTGTCAGGCGGTCATCTAATACAAAGAGCCAATCCCCTTCATTGGGAGGGGAAGAATTAGGAAGAAGTAATAGTATTTTCATGAATCGTACTAGATCCAAAAGTCGATTGGGACGTAGTCAGGAAGAGCAAGATTTGGATGATGCCAGTAGTATTGGTGAAGAGATTCGATCTCAAGATAGCAACAAGAGTCCGATTCGATCATCCAGTAGGAGAAGATCTCGACGTAAAAGTAATCTTCCATATACTGCTGCACCAGAAATATATGCTTCTCGTCCGTATGCTGAGAAGAGTTCGGATGGCAAAGGACTCAGACAAAGAGCTCCTTCAATCCAGCCTGTCCGCTTTAGAGTTCGACTGGATCTTCACAATGTCAAGCTGGCTCCGAGACCACCTCGAGCACCTACAATGGTGAGACAACGTAATTCGACTCAATCTAGATCAAATCAGAGGCTTTCAGGTGGTAGCAGACCACAATCAAATCGAATGGCAAGCTCACCTGATAACAGGTCGAGAGAAATGTCCGATATTCGAAGAGTGAATTCAGCGGGTGCTTCATCAGATCACTCGTTGGCTGGTAGTAGTTCTCTTCGTCCAGTTGTCAGCCCTGATAGCATACGGTCTCAGCATTTTTCTGATGGAAGTTACAGTGATGAGATGAATGGAGTCAGAGGAATTCGACACGGTGGTTACAGTGAAACAACACCTATTGGTCAGCCTAGGCGAGTAGGCACAGGAGCTAGCAAGCAATCTTCAGTTGGACAATATGCCAGAACAATGACTGGAAGCAGTGTCGCAACCAATCTTACATCTGACTTTAGTACTAGTCCCGAATTTCGCGAAGAGGGATTAAAGACAGGTCGAAGGCAATCTGCCAGCATGTCGAAAGAAGACGGCAAGAGAAGACCTTCAATCATTCAACGACTTATGGGATTCGGTGGACGCAAAGGATCTTTTAGTCGTAAACGTAGTGCAACGACAAATAGTTCTTTTTGGAGCAATGCCAGTGCTGATGAAGCACAGAATACACCAATACAGACGGAGAGTGTGATAGACTCTCAAGCAGTGAACGAGAAAACCAAAACTCCTCTTGATAGACTACAACCTACTTTTGTTCCTGCAGCTGCCGATGGACCATCTATTAGCTCACCGACAGCTATGAGTCAACGTAAACGACAGTCATTTTCAATCTTGGCTCAGGGAACTGATAGTTCAGAAGGCCTCAATCCTCCACGAATTGCAGATCAATCCGATTGGTCAAATGAAGAGGCTTTAGATGTAGCTGATGACGAAGGAAGCATTGGCTCTTCTTCAGGATGGGGAAAGATGTTTAAGCGAAGGAGTTCCTCAGGAGGTGCTTTACCTCCCAATTTGATGAATTCAACCGGTGCTACTGGTGTAAAGATGGAGTCGGATTTGCGACCAGTACACGAAGGAAGAGTTTTTGACAGCATGTCTGTCTTTTCTGGCAATTATCACGATGACGCTGACATTGAGGAGGAAGAGGAGGAGGAGGAAGAAGAAGAAGAAGGGGAAAGCATCTGGCATCAAGGTGATGACTTTCTATCATTACTACGACTGGCGGCAGACACGACACTTCATCTCAAAAATCGACAACCTGACTTACAATCAGATTCTGAACTTCGAACACCAAAAAGCTCTAGTACCTTTGGTGAATTACGTACACCACCAGGTTCGATTCATATGGAAGAAAGATTGCAAGCAGAAGCTTTACTAGCACCTTTCTTACAAAATGGACATGAAGAAAATCCAGCATCTTGGTGGCTTTCTGGTTCAGCTGATCCACTTCCCATTAGCTTTTCCTGTGCGCTTTCGCAGGCCTTGGGCTGGAGTGGCATAATGGAACTGTGTTATGGTAAAGGAAGTCGATGCGATAAATCTGGCACGTTTGCTTCTTTGGGTAAAGCGGCTGAACTCAATGGCAAATTACAAGATGATAGCAACAAGGTACGTAATTGGGCTCAAGCAGTAAGCAAGAGTAATATCGCAAGCCCTGCCATGCCTGAAAATGTTGCATTGCCGGATGTAGAAGGTACTTTACAAGAGAAGGAGGGTACTGTAAAAGGTGGTGATCAGAATATTGTTGTTGTAGGATCACCGATAATCGATGATGAAGTGGTACCATCAGAAAGTGCTTCTGCCTTGGGAAGAGCTGCTGATATCAAAGCAAGTCAAACCAAGCTGTCCAAATGGGTTAGTAAGATGCCAGGTCGAAATCCATCAAACGCACAAGTACAAGATCTCTTTTCCTCTATAGGTTCAAATGAAACGTCAACAAGTGCACACAAAGAGATCAGAACATGGCAAGATTGGGCTGATCTATTGTCAAGTATTGCAATTTGGATGGAAGAGTACGAAACTACCAGGGTTCGAAATGGATTAGCAAGAGAAGTAGATCGGGAACCAATTCGCTCTAAGCAAAAAAGTCGACAAGAGGATTCTAATTCTAATTTCTTAAGAGGTGATAGATCATGGCAAAAGGATACAAAAGCATCAGAGGAAAAGGTTCATTACTCAAGCTTGGCATCGTATCAAGTTCCTCGTTGTGTAATATTGGACGCTCTTGAAGTAGATAACGGCTTTAGAAGGAGACATGGTATACCAGAAGGATTACCAGTAGGACCAGATGGAGAAGAGCATGAAGATTATCGTTGGGCTCGTAGTAAATTGACTTCTGGACAATTTGCAACTCCTTTATTATTAGCTACGAGTTCATTATCTTATTACTTTGGTCAACTCGCCATTTCAGAATGGACTTTTAATTCTTCATGGGAATTAGACTACTTGGAAATGTGTGTTTTTCATTCCGATATCATCTCTACCAGATTTCCATCTCCGAGCACTACCATTGTTCCTTATAATCAAGTTTATCAACCTGAACAAAATGATATCGAAGGAATAAAACGAGCAATGACTTGTCCTTATCCACATAATAGTGCTTGGGTTGCTAGTGAATGGCAAGTCTGGTTAAAACAAGTAGAAAATGGCATGATCTTAGTGCCAGCAGTATCTTGGCAAGCTTGGTGGACATTAATCGCCGTACTCAATGGAGCTGATGGATCTGGTCGTGCTCTAGATTTGCAAGTCAAGGCAGAAGAAGAACCATTTTCTGCTTTAGACGACTTAAAGTCTATCTACATCTAACTTTACCCTCCATGTCCCTCTTTCTTGTTCCTTTCTCCATCTCTTGACATTTCCATGGTACCACACATACTTTTTCATCATTTCTCACTCATGTTCCATCATACATCTTTTTCATTCTCGTACAAATACATTACACAATTTAATACCCATTTTTATTTATATGCGTACTGTGTTTGAGAAAGAAGAATATTATGATTGTCTTGTTGTAATTTAAGCTGCCGTCAAGACCTTTTTCTGAGTGGTATCCTTTTTGCTTGCATTCAATATGCTAAGAAAGACTTGCCAAGCAATCCCTACTGCTCCTGTAAAAGGGACTCGATATCTAAGGGGTAAAAATCGAAAGTTAATCGTTTGAACAGCTGGCCATAGCTTCCAGTTGGCAAGGAGGGCAGGAATGAACATCTAGGCACAAGAAAGGTCAGCATTAAGCTACCCAAAAAAAATACTACTACTTCTCAGGAACTTTATACTCACCTCTTTAAATTTATTTTGAAGGCTTTCCATATCTTTACCTTCCATAAGACCCATTGCACCTACGAAACATGCTAATCCAAAAGGAGCGCTAATATAGAAATCAAAATTAGAGAGAGAGAGAGAATAGAGTACGGCATGATTCTCATCTTCTGAGTCGTACTTACAATATGCCTTGATCAACAGCAACTCTCTTTCCTAATGCAGTCAAGCTAACTTTAGCAGCTGAACCAGCAGCTCCAACAGTTCTAAGAGGAAATCGAAATTCAATAAATTTATTCCATTCTGCTAAAAGAGGTGCCATCATGACACCAAATGCAAAAAAACGTCCAGTTCTAGCTATATCCCAAGCAGGTATAATTTCATTCTTGATTTCAGATTTGGCTGTTTCTATTTGATTTGAAACATCATTAGAATTTGTAGGTAGAGAAGGAGAAGAAGGTAAATCAGAACGCTTTTGATAACGTTCTAAAGTTTGAGCTAGAGTATCTGCAATGGCACCCAAGGTTCCATTGGCAACAGCAAGAGTCACCCAAGGTCTACGCTCAAACGATCGAGCGTAAAATGCTCCAAATCGTCGATGTGCCATGGGATTTTATTCTTGACCACCACTCCTTGACCTCCGTACGAATGAGTGGACAGAGAGCGATAGAAATGTAAGGTGGAGAATTGGGAGAGATTTCGCTATCAAGTACACAGTTGTATGATAGAAAGTAGCGCGCGACTTACATAATCACGTAATTTCTTCAATTTCTCTCTTCTTGATCTTCACCATTACCTATACTACCTTTGTACCCTTCATCATCATCCATCATGAGTGCTTTTAACATCCTACGGCGCACTGCAGCTTCAATTCCAGCATTTTCAAGTCCAATAGCTTCATCCAGTCGTCTTGTCAACACCGCTGCAAGAAATAAATCGAAAGGTGAGGAAAAGAGTTCGAAAAGAAAAAAAAAAAAGAAAAAAAAATTTGAGGAAGGATAGAGACTCATTCTTACCGTACTCTTCTTACCGTGTAAATCATCTCATTGCTCATGAAGCTCCTGCCCTCAAGACTCCAGCTGAATTCCTCGGTACTATTGCAAAACCAAGAAGAGGTGATTTATCTTCAATTTCAAATCTGCTAGGCGAAGAAGCAACATGGGATACAATGTATGGCTTGAATCGCAATAAGCTCAAGAAGGCAGGGGTTCCAGTGAAAGAGCGAAGGTGGGTAAAGAAACTTCCGATATTTGATGTTTTTAATGACTCTCTGGCTCCTTTCCTCTTTTCTTTTCTCTTTTTTTTTTTCTCCACAGGTATTTTCTTTGGGCAAGAGAGAAGTTTAGACAAGGTGAACGACCCGAGACAATCGCCATTGATATCAAGCCGAAAAAAAAAGTACGAGGATGGGGAGCTCGAGTTCAGAAAGGAATTCGAGTCAGAGGTGTAAAGAGAGCAGGGGAGAAATAGGATTTGTCAAATTTCAGTCTCTCTACGATGAAGGCTCAATGTTACAATTGCTTTCTTTCATTGATATACTAAAATTACACAGCAGCCTTGCGAAAGAGATACAGGTAGATGTTTGAGTATGCACCTTGTAGCACAGAGGATTAAAGGGTAAAGCGAGGCTATTGAAACACTACTGGGGTGATGATGGGCCTCCTAGGCCATCTTTTCATTAATAATTTTCGTATCAAGTCGAACTGCCTTACTGGAAGTAGGTAGGCAAGATGAAAAGTCGGAAATGGTTGTGCTAGAAGATGAAGATGATGACGAGTATTTTCGTTCGCTGGAGCCTCCTTGTCTTGAAAGGTGATAAGCCATCTGATCTCTGAGTAGTGAGATGTAGTAATTGCGTATTACAATGAGGAAATGAATCCTGGGAAAGAGAGACAAAGATCAGCACGACTTCAACCGTTTCCTTTCGCAATCAACACTCACCTAAATGCTAGGTAGATTAAAGATATGACGAGACCGAGAGGTATAAGTATTGACTCGAGAACGTCGTCACAATTCTCATTTTGTAATAAATTATCGAGCAGTGAATCCCACCAATAAGGGGGAGTGGCTTCAGAACCTACATTTGTTCCCCTCTCCGTAATAGCACGCTTCCAAAAGGTACTTGCAGCACGTCCAAGAAGTACGACTGGTCCTGAACTTGATCGGAGGTCTTGAAGAGAAGATTGATTCATATCCAGAATTACAGCCGAAGTATTTGATAATTCTTCGCAGATGAGCCCTCGAATATTTGGGTATGTGACGACGAAGCCTAGCGATATTAATGACATAGCACATAGAAACAAGTCTATCGATGATGAAAAGACAAATATGCGTGTGCAAAATAGATTCGACTGGAGCAAGTACGTATAATGTCAGCATCAAGTCTTTCGCGTCAGCTTAATATTCCACTTACCCGAAGAACACCAACAATACCACAAAGACATGTGACGGCACAGAGAAAAGCATAGATGCGAATGAATTTTGTTAGAGTTCTAGCCGCTTCCCAACTCTTTCGATCCTCTTCTTGATCACGCTGTCGTGCTTTCCAGTCATGCTCCATGTATGCAGTTGCAGTTGGATTGTTTTTATTTAAAAAATTGTCTTTACTATCGGTTAATTGTTGAAATCTCGATGGGAGTAAGTTGAACCATCGAACTGGTTTGACGACAGCACCTTCCTTCCACATTGAAGCCAAACTTGCATTTTCACCCCCACTACTACCTTGCTGTTCAACTTCTGAATCTAACACTACATTGGCACCAAGATTGTACGTCAACTCTCTTTCACTACCAACAGCCACACCCACACTATTGGAAGACATTGTTGAAGTTGGTAACCTCAACTTTGGTACATGTGGAAAGGAATCGTGTAAAACAGTCAGGTAATTAAATTGTTGAATATGGGCCAATAAACCGAAAATGGCGAGTAATAATGTTGCAGATCGTGGAGAAATGAAGCCTAAACAAGACACTCTCCTTGATGATGATGATGAAGAAGAAGAAGAAGATGGAGTCATGATGAAAGGAATAGGTAATGGTGATCTCGACGATCGTAACATGGTATTAAGATGGGAGAAGCACCTTTTGCACACGTCAATCTCCTCAACGTCCAAGTATAACGGAAAAGGTGCTCAGCTTTGGCAACTCTTTACTCGTAATTCTGTTTACGGACTACATGTTTATACAAAAAGGAGAGGTCAATAAAAAAAAGAAAAGGAAAAAATCAAATTTCTATCTGTATTGAGATTTATGTTCCCCCCCGGACTTTGGGTCCCGAAGGAGATTAGGGAATAAGCGCAGATCGCGCATAAGTATAAATCAGCTCTGAACAATAAAATATAATATAGTACACATTCTTTTTTTATTCTATTGCAAAAAGGGGGGTTCACTTTTACAAATGGATTTGTAACTTTGCATTTTATGAATTTTGGTGATTGAGTAATAAACAAACTTATTCTTTTCACTCCACCTCTCTCTACATTTGCAAATGAAGACAGACCCTTACAAAATTGCTTTCTTAATCATGACGACTGTGAAGTAGATCCATTGAAATTTCACAAAATCGATCTCTCAACCAAGTGACGCTCCATGTACCTTCTTCTGCAGTAAAGAGGCTATAAGATGATTCTTTTATATCGGTAACTGTATATGACTCCAACACACTTGGTTTTTGAAATCGATCAATAGCTTGAGTACGTTGAATAGAAAAGCTAAAAGGAGGTACACCTTGTAATTTGAAAACAATTTCAGCTTGATTACCTTCACGTAAATCTTCAATGTAATGTTTTCCTTCTTTTACATAAACACTGGGAAGTGCATGAATAAACTTTGTCATGCCAAATTGTTCTTCAACATTATTTTTACATTTATTTTGTTGGTGAGCAATACTTTTAATTTGTAATTTACCTGGCTTTTCAGCAATTCTAGAAAAGGTTGAAGTACGAATTGGTGCATGAGAAACAATTCCTTCAAAGTCATAAGCAACTGTCCAAGGAGGTGAACCTTGCAAAACATATTCAATTGTTTCTCCAACACAATGATCTATTTTAGCTTCTACGGCCGCAATATTGGCTGTTTCTACCACTTCAATTTCCATCTTTGCCTTTGCAGTCTCTCGAGCTTGTTGATTTTCTCCTAGAGATACCAATTCATTACTTTTCATTACTTTTTGACATCCATTTGCATCTTCAACTTTGATAACTTCTATTGTCCACTTGCCTGTCTTGTCAAATACAAATTCGCTTGGTTCTATGTCGAGGCTATATTGGTGACTAGTGATACCACTCCTTGTAATCAATTTTTTAGTCACGCCTAACCCATCTTTAATCTCTATATCGAGTGAGAATGGAGCTTCACCAGAAAGATTTAATAGCTTATCCGAAGGTGCACTATCTCCCTTTCCTTCTCGCGATAGACTATCACCAACACAAATCGATCTGGGTTTGGCTGCAACTTTTTTTAGAGAAACTTGTGATGAAGCGACAAAATTCACATCAGGAAGAGGATAAATTTGCTGAAACATCTTTTTTATTGTCGATGAAGATGTCAACGATTGATCGCTATAGATTGCGTCTCCTACACTCATCAATTCGTATTCATGTTGACCAGCTACACCAGTAAAGAGTTGAATTGTCGTCATCTCTTGCGCAGATGTGAATTTTTCCTTTACAATATTCTTACTAGGTAATTTATGTTGATACTTGATTTCAACAGGATAATGACCTTCCAATCTTACTTTTGCTAGATCTGGTTCACCAACACATACAGCACGCCTAATGATTGATCCACTCTTGTCTATTTGAGATGATGCGTCCAGCTCAAACGAAACTTTTGGTCGAGGTCGAGTTGTAACGGAGTGACTTTTCTTTGCCACTACGACACTTCCAGGGCAATGTAGATCAGAAAGCTCTTCCAAAATGTAATTTCCTGATTTAGCAACGACTAAAGAGGAATCTGCTTTATCTATCACCGTATGAATCATTGGTTCACCTTTTCCCTCTCGACGGTATACAACTTTCCAAGGTCCTTCGCCAGATAATCGAATTGGAAGCTTTGCCTCTGTACCTTCTAATAGTACGGTATCTCTTGGTTCTATAAAAGTAATTGTCGGTTTCGACCTTCGTACATCGATGGATAGGTCAGAAGTTGTCAGCGGTCTCTCACAACCTTTTGCGTCCTTGATACTGGTTAAAGTGACAGTCAAAAGACCTCCTTTTTCTGCTATATGAGGAGGCACTTCTACTTCAAGTTGATAAAGGTTTGTAGTGATACCTCTTATTTGCTTCGTATACGCCAGTTCTCCTCCACGAGTACGGACAGCATATGACAATTCAAATGGGCCGACACCTTCCAATTGTACTTCTGTCTTGGACGTGTTACCTTCACAGCTGTGGAGAACAACAGCAGGTCCACGAGTTTGTTGAGCTCCTACAAAGGCAGCCTTGGCAATCGGATGCAAAGTTTGCGTAAAGGTAGGCCCGTCAAGCTCAACATCTTTGTAATTGGCATCAGAGAGACCGATAAAATTATATGTTATCTCACCCTCTGTGCTGGGACGGAATTCAATTTCGTCTCTTGTCTGATCTATTACTTTTTCATGCGTGCTTGCAGCTCGACCTTTTGGTTGAATTGTATATTTGATCTTAAATGGTGGAGTGCCTGACAAGACAGCCAAAGCCTTGACTCCTACCGGTCCTGCGCATTGATCTTGAATTGGATCTACTTCAATAATAGAAGTAGGAGGTGGGATTTCCCTCGCTGTGCACAGCCAAGGTGATCCTACTTCACCATCACAGAATCGTCCTCTCAACTCTTCAAGAGTATATGTTCCTGGCTTATCAATTGATAAAGAGGCTACTCTATTTTCCACAGTGATGTTGCGCTGCCAATTTTCATCTGCACCTTGATATTTGACTTGGACTTCAAAAGGACCTTCTTCTTCTTTGCCAGCGTCAACACGAATTTGTACATCTTTTACTTGACCTCCTTGTAACAAGTTGATGGGGCTTTGGGTATTGCAACCGACAAAGTAAGCTTGTCTTCGAGGATGGACCTGAACTTCCTGACGAGTAGAAAGAGTAGAACTAGCAACTCGGAAAGTATTGCCGCACGCATCTTTAATTTGTTCCAATTCGTACGAATACCTACCAGGAGTGAAGAGCTCCATGGTGATAGGGAAATCGACCCCTTTTGCAGCAGCCCAGTCAAATGAGGTATCACTCTGTGACTGCTTCTTCGCATTAAGAACCATTGCCAATCTCTCTGCCCGATCTTCTTCGGAAGCCAAAGGGTTGTACACGCTTGAATTGCCAGTGATATGCGAAATGATAAAGGTCTCAGCAGGCCTTTCCTTTCCTGCTGAATGTTGTCGATGCTTGATCTCAGACACCATATTGCGGCTATAGCTCAGCTCAAGCGGTGTAAGACCTCTCACATGGACATCCAAAGATACCTCTTCACCAGGACAGAGATGTTCCAGGTTATTTTCTCCCTTTCCACTCCGCTTTGAGATTTTTTGTAATTCTCTTGACTTCGATGTAAAACTCATTGTAGGACATTCGACTACCAAAACTTCGCTTCTAGACAATCTAGCATCGTATCGATTCTTGTCTAGCACTCTTTCTAACTTGACTCGTCCCACAGCTTTTACTGGTAGGTGGTACAATAAGCCTGAAGCATGTGTAGAACTTCGATGAGAAGAAGAAAGAACGGATTGGCTCGCTCGCCCAGCACTTCTTGGTCCCACTTCTCGCGATCCTCTCCTTACAAGCGCTCCCTTGTCTTTATCGTCTTCCCTACGCTGATCATCTGCGTCTTCCAATTCTAAATCTAACTCATCTTCTCTTTTCCTTGTCAACTCGCGTGATTCAACACTACCACCTATGGGTATCATTGAACCTCTTGGGATGGTAATGTTGAATATGCTGGGCTCAGCACTGCCATCAAATGGTGTAATGCTGTAGGACAAATAGTGCGGATCGGTATTGTTGAAGACGATTGGAATAGAAATTTCTGCTTTAGGATTATTCAAGTTCAAGCAAAAGCATTTTGAGAGCGAGGAAGTAGATGTGGTTGGTACCAACGCAGCAGTACTATATGGTAATATATGAATAGTATGCTGACCGAAAATGTGATGCTTCGGTTCGATGATGTCCTTTAGACGGACACGATGCTCACTGAAGCTCATCTCGCGATTAAATGTATCTACAAGTAATGGTCAGCAGAACATTCCAAGATCTTTTATATGCTATTAAATTACTACTCACTACTCCATGTGTTTAAAGCCAAAGTACTCGCCCAGCCCAGAATGGGGACCCATTGAATTAAGCTAAGAATGTGCCTCCAGCCTCCGCAGGCCAACCAATCTAGTGCACTAATGAAGACGAATATCGTCGTCCACTTCAGTCGGCTAAAGTCAAGTCGTGGTATGCGAAGTCGAGAAGCAGCAGTGACAAAAACGAGATTAATGAGGAGGAAAGAGCCAAGCAACGTCCATGATGCACTCGCTAGGTATAATGCAACCACTACCTCATACAATTTATAAGTCTGCATGTAATTTTTAAGCAATCATGCCAAATTCAATCATTTATACTGCATCTCCTCGACAAACTCACCTCGATCAAGATAAAGGCACTGGCAAGGTAGACTCTTTGCGTTGGAGCATCAATGACGTTCAAGGGAATGAGCGAGATGCAGGTTCCCGCAGCAGGCGCAACGGAAGGTTCACCGCTCACCGCTGCAGGCCTAGAAGATACTGTCGACATAGGGTTTCTTCAGGCCCCCTTCACACCCTTTTCAATCATTCGGTCGCAATGTACAGCCTAGATGTAAAGAGAGAAAAAAGAAAGACGGTGAAAAAGCGACACGCTTTAATTTTAGAAATATCCAACAGTGCGCGTCAATTCTTCCTATTTTTTTTTTCTGTGGCTTTGACCTCATCCTGCGCTACACATCATCATGTCAACCAGAGTTCCTAGAAGGTCGACTCGCTCACAGTCAAGAGAAGCTAGTGCGTTGCCCTCAGATGAAGAGCATGCTTCTACTTCTAGTCGAGCTACGCTCAATGGTAATACAAAGCAAAGAAAACCTAGAGCAAGCACCCGTAAAGTCAGAAATCCAGAGACAATCATAGAAGATGAGCAAGCTCTAAGTGAAATGATAAAATTACCAGAGCCATCAATACAGATTAAGCGGGAGGAAGAAGTCACAGCTTTTAATTACGAAGAGCGAGCAGAGGTGCAGGAGCTAGATCGGCTTTTACCAATTGATGATTATACTATTACAGTGAATTCGACGATAAAGACAAATATAATCAAGCAGAAACTTGGACAATTGTTGGGGCTCTTGGCACGTTTTCTACCTTATATGCCACCTATTCTCATCATAGCCTCTTCTATCTTGGGCATTTTGCTTCCATCACCAGGCTCTCCATTTGCTAGGAAGGTGTATGTAGACGAAAATGCACTTCAACCTGGAAGCGCTTCTGTAGAATGGCACTGGAGTCAAGTCGATCTAGCAGATCAAGCTGCAAACAGGATTGCATCGGTTGCAGATAGTTCGTCAGAGATGTAAGTGCTCATGACAGCTGTAACCAAAAAATCTCTAAATTTCTTGCCTCTGCTCTCTTCAGTCGAGCAGCTTTGCTCACTAGAGAGCTACGAGCTGTTGGTCTTGACCCTCACAATCAATCTTATACCTTCAGCATTCCCAGCCAGTCTGATACTGCTACTTTGTCTGGTATCAACACATACGCCCGTTTTCCCGCCGCCAGAGGTAACGGAAAAGAAGCTTTTGTGATCGCTGCAAGTTGGAAAAGTGCCTGGGACGGTGCAAATGATCCTGATACGAAGCAAGACTCCAATCGAAGGGCCGATCTGGAAGGTGCAATGTCAGAATATGAGAAGAGTAGAGTTAGGAGGACAAATGTTCGAGGAATTGCATCTGCTATCATTTTAGCAAGACATTTGAGCAGTTATGCACATTGGAGTAAAGATCTCATATTTGTCTTTAGTGATGGTGAAATGGAAGGCATGCAAGCATGGACCAGCAGCTACTTTGGAAGGGAGCAGAGCAGTGAGTGCTTTCGTGCTTTAAGGATTGTGTTTCCCTTTTTAAAAACCATTTTCCTTTACAGATCTCAAAGCAGATTCTCTACTTTGCGGTGGTTCGGCAATTTGGAATGCACTCGCAATCGATTACCCTAGTGATAGTTTTTCTCACATTGTTTTAAAACATGAAGGATTTCAAGGTCAGCTTCCAAATATGGACGTTATTAATACTTTTACAAGGATTGCACAGAGGACAGATGGTATGCCAGTCCAACTTGCCGCCTCATCTGAGCATGATTCCAGATGGTCCAGTGAGCCTTTAGGAGGCATGGGAAAGCTACTCGAAACCTACCTCTGGCATGACAACGAAGGGTCAAAGAAATATTTGAGTGGATTATTGAACGTAGCAAAGCAAATAGGATATCTTTCTTCTGGTCAACCAAGCGGTATTCATGGTCTTTTCCACAGGTATGTGGTAAAGTCGCTTAAGCAGTAAATGATAGGTATAAACAGGACTGACTTTGGACTAACTTTCACTTTACAGATATCATGTTGATGCTATTACCATTTTTCTCTACCCCGCTAGTGGACCTTATGGCTTTCATCACATTGGAAGAGCGGTGGAGTCGATGACACGATCAATGTCAAATTTACTAGAAAGGCTTCATCATTCTCAATTTTTTTATCTACTGTCTAGTCCCTACAGATTTATTGAAGTAGCCAAGTATCTTCCTGTTGCAGCTTTCTTAAGTGCTGCTCTGACAATTGCTGGGATATGCACTTGGATTGATGAAGGCAGGAGAGCATATCTACGCAAGTCTACATTACTTCTTCTTGTTCGAGCGGCGATGGAGGAAGAGAAAGAGGAAGAAGACGAATTCGTAGTAGTTGGTGTTGCACCAAGTAAAGCGGGAGCAGAATTGGAAGTACCACTTACCAATCCAACTTCCGCTCAAGTTTTATCTTCCTTTATCTCTTTACTTGTGGATCGATCTCTTCGTCGAGGTACATTATTAGGAACAAAGAAATTACGCTCTAGTACTTCGTTAATGCAAGTTTTAGGTAGACCAATGACATCTGCAATCAGCGTCATTCTCTCTTGTCATGCAATGGGAGCTTATGCATACTATATCATCACAAGAGCGCCCATTGACTGCGCCATTAATGGAGTAGAGAATTGTAAACCGCTTCGTTTAATAACTCTGGTTACCAGCATCACTACACTCCTTCTAGTTTGGCAGACTCGGCGATCCAACAATCGCATACTTCAACACAGCCTTTCGCATTGTCAATCACAATTGCCAGACGTTGTGACGCCTTTCCTCTTCTCCTCCAGAGGGTTCCGAATTAGAGCAATTGCAAGAATTGTGCATACACTTCTCTTACTACAAAGTGGAATGCTAATTCTAGTCATCAGTTTAGTCAACTTCAGTCTAGCTCTTGTTCTTGGTTCAATAATCTGTGTACCATTTTGCTCTGCAAGATTGCCGCCTAGTATCACTTTGGCAGAGGAGGACTTGAAGTCTGCATCGCGAGATCGAAGAGAAGCAGAGAGAAGCGCTTCGCCCGCTTCCAACGACACGGATCACGTTGAAGCTCTTACACAATCACTTCCTAGTAATCAAAGGATCACATTCACAAGTAGGATACGATTGTTACTTCAATCGGCTATATTCTTCGCTTTAACACCTTTCTCACTCGTTTATTTAAGCAAGGCTGCCTCTCTTGTCAGCTGTCACTATCAAGCTGATTTATGCTTTATTCCCAACCTGCTGGATTCTATTTTTGACAATACTCTATGGCAACATCACATATTAGGCAGCCTTACAGTCTCATTTGCGACTCTCATCTATCTACCTCTTGTACTCGTAGCTTTCATAGCTAATACCCTCGCTGCTTTTAGCTAAGTCCTTTATAATTAATAATAGGAGCAAAAATCAATCGACAAAAAAAAAAAAAAAAAAGGAACCTGAGCTCCAATGCATAGCATTTTTCACTCTCTTCACAAAATTTGGTCCTTCGTTAGTGGCGTCCGAGCACCTAAATAAGTAAAATTGACCTTACAAACTGAATTTTGGCATCATCAAAATCCTTGCAACGCTTAAGCCCCTTTTCTCTTCTTGTAAGAACTAGCATGTCTCACTCGCTTTCTTGCTGCTCTGGACCCAAAAAGTTGATACCAGTGATCTCTGCCTATGTCTCTTTACCTTACTCTTCCTTCTTCTCTTCCTCTTCCACTCACACTTTGTTCTGCTTTCATTATCTTTTGTGCCTTACGTGGCAATACACTTTCTTTGTCATTCCTACGTCTGCAGCGCCGCTTGAAAAAAGTCTTGCAGCGCCCAAACTTACTCTGAGCATTTAGCAAAAAGGTTAGATTGACAGATTTTGTGATTTTAACTTTTTTTCCTCCTTGTCTTCGATCTTTTCAACAAATCCTTGCACTCAAACCTATCGGACATGCACGAAAACCTCCCTGGAACACTAAAAAAGGTAAAACTAGCAAGTAGAAGTATAGTAAATTGTATCTCTTGTCCTACATTGCAATCTTGTCCAATTTGCCCAACTGGTCAATTTTGTCAACTCTCAATACCAACTTCCTGTGCCGAATGTCCAGTCAATGCCTGTGTCGCTGATCCATCATATCAACAGACTGCATCTTCTTCATCTTCGACAATAGGAGGAGCTTTAGGTGGTATAGTGGCCATTATCATGATTGCAGCGATACTCTACTATTTCCATAGTAGGAAGAGGTCAATCAAGAAGCAAGAATTGAATAGAGTAAGGCTAGAGAATAGACTGAGAGTTGCTGAAGCAGAAAAGTTTCGACCAGATGGATCACGAGAAGGGTATAGTTCCAGAAAAGCTTCTCATTCTGCTTCAGGGAATAAATCAAAGTTGGGATCGAATGAAGAAATTTATATTCCAAATATCTACAGGAATGGCAGTGATGAGCTTGAGGAAGAACTGATAGCGGACGAAGATACAGAGTGGACAGAACTGCGAGCAGACGGCTTAACAGCATATCGTGCCCCACCTGGGAAAGGAGAAAATTTGATCTTGCCTGATAATGCTGCATTAAAGAGGAGAAGCATTGGAGCAGCTACACACCTTTCCCGTATCACGGAAGGAGCAGAAGAAGATGAAGAGCAGAGTCAACGCCGACGGACAATGAATCAAAGGATAAACGAGGCCGAAGAAGAGCATATACAAGGTCACACGTATTCAACTAGTGTTGATGCCCAGTTGGGTAGAATTGTATCGAGGAGGTCAAAAGGAAGCAGAAATAGCACCACAAGGAATCCATTTGAAGATTTTTCTGACGCAGCTAGTCTCTTGTCTTGTGGAACCGACTCTCGTAATCGCAATTCTGCAATACTTCGAAATCTGGAAAGGGAAAGTGAGTCAACCTTGGGATGGCAATCAAAAGTACTCGAGCTTCCTTCAGCAGTGCATCGACCGAGCGGCTCTCCACTTCTCGATCTTAACGGGAAAAGCAAGCCAAAATCCCGCTCGATGACTAGACCTCAATTTGAGTCACCGCTGACAACACTGATTCAGCATTCAGATAAACATGTACAAGGATCAGACATAAAGAAAATAATAAAGGGAACAGGATTAATGAGTTTAGTCGACGAAGATTCAACTGCAATTCAGCATTTAATGTCACCCTATCGTGACAGTGAATTATTCCTTAGTCCAGCGGTACCTTCCACTTCTCGATCACAGCATTTCGATGTCAGGAGGGGGGATGGCAGCGAAGAATTCCCTTCCAATGACTTACTCAATAGCCAAATTTACCGAGATCAAATAGGTGGAATGGACGATTCTGAAAACTCTCGAGAAAGACGTTCCAGTACTGCAACGAGTAGTAGCTCTGGTACGCTGGCATACATACTGTCCTCTCCGCAAATCGTCTCTACTGGTGACACTGGTGGATTACATCGCCTTCAGATAAAGCAAGGAAAGGCTCAATTGATTCGAAATGCCGTGGGAAGTGCTCACAGAGATTCAGATAAGAAAGGTAAATTCCGTAGCATAAGCAGCAAAGCAACAATACGATATCCTCAATCAGCTGACGTTTCTGTACTCGAAATGGCACAGCCACAAGACCCTTTTGATGATGAAAATGTAGCTTCAACACCAAATCAAAAGAAAGTGTCGCATCGAGCAAATAATTCTCAAATTTCCTTTGGTTCACAAACTGCGGAATCGGAGAATACACTGCCACTTTATGCGAAGCAAGCATGGTTGGGTAGTGGAGAAGAAAGGCCTGCCAGTGTTGCCAGTAATGGAAGTTTTGGACTACCTTTCATTGATGGCAGTCTGAGAGCTATTCGAGATCCTCTGGATCGAAGTCCTACAGATGCTTGTGCTCGAGATAGCTTCATCAGCAATGTTTCAAGAGTTCTTCATCCCAACAGTAATCATTCGACAGTTGTAGAAAGAAATGGAATAAGGATGACGGCAATGACATCTACCAGTCGATTCGATAGTTCCAGTTCCCATCACATGCGACTCTCTAGTAGTACAATTGGTGATTTAAGTGTATTCGATGAAATTCCATTTCAACTACATCATCGAATTGAAACACAGAATAATATCGAGATGCAAATGCCACAAGATGCCCAAGCGAAGATTGAAAAGGCTAGAGGACGGAAGATTTTATCATCTTCTGGTAATCAAGCTGATGAATATAGAGGCAACCCTTTGTTGCAACACAGTCTTGCTGAGCAGAGCAAGCAGTCTTTGACAACTTCAAAAGATTTACCCTCCGATACACCCAGTGTCACAAGCTACAATGTTTTCTCAAACTACTAATTCTTCTAAATCTCGGAATCGTTTATCCTCGTGCTGAAGCTGTAAGAAATTAGATAGGAAGTCGTCGCATGTAAGGAGGATTCTAAAAGGAGGTTTAATAATTCTATAAATGCCTTTTGATTATAGAGTCAAGGCAAGGCACGTTTGCACAAATTATTAGACTTGGATTTTAGCTCCACATTTTAGTAGACTGTGCTTCTCATTATTCCAAGAATGTCCTTTCTTCTTATCACCATCTTTTATAGTCCTCTTTCAATGCTACCTTAATCTTATCCCCTCTCTTCCTGGAAAGATGCAAGCTGGAGCTGACTGGCTGGACTAGCTTCATCAATGCATTTTACTACTTTTTGAAATTTGAACCTTTTCCTCGATGCCACTAGCGAAGGTGATTCGACATAGTCCACTCTACCTTTATTTAAAATTATATAGTCTCTCATTACTCGTCACTGTCTTTGCCAGCGCACCCGTCACTAGAAGACTGAATCGTGAACACTTACAGAGAATTGAACAAATTCGTAGAGTAGCAGAAGAGACATTTCGTCGTGAAGAAATCGGTCAAAATTCTTCAATTGCACCAATTTCTATTCAGAGTGGATACATTACAGCAACTAGAGAGGTAGATATCAGAAGGTTTCAAAATTTGAAACGACAAAAAGAGAAAACGGAAGTTGGAAACTCGACAACAACGAGCTCAACCGATCAAAGTATTCAGAAGTATAGATCAGATTCTCCTTTTCCCTTTCCTTATGCATTGAAGACCTTAGCTTTAGATGCAGACACAAAATTCCCAACACTTCCTCTACAGAATGCGTATCAAAAGGTCGCCAGAGTTTTACGAAGGTGGGGAAGGAGATTTATAGACTTGAACGAAGTGAAGGAGTCGGTTATTGCAGATCAGAGTGACGTGAAGAGATTTCCTGAACTTCTCAAGCAAGCTCGTGTCCGGTGAGTAGTAAGCTGCAAATATCTTTCAACCATTTTCAAGATACTCACTTCTCTTGACATCTTCCTCCTAGCTGCTCGCACAAGGCTCATCCGCACGAGTATGAATTCCTTCGAGCCAGATCCAAATACATTGCTGAGAGCAATATACTTCAGGAACTGTTGAATATGAAACCTGGAGAAATTGTTGACCCGGAAGCAATTCCAACGCTGGCAATAGGAGGTTCTGGAGGAGGCTACAGAGCTAGCTTTGGCTTCATGAGTTCATTGGAAGCCCTTCAAAGCAAAGGTGTTCTGGATGTAACACACTGGCTTGCTGGTGTTAGCGGAAGCTGTTGGACAATAGCGTCAATGTATACCATCAGCAATTTTAATGCCAGCAAGCTGATTTCTCACTGTAAAAGCGTTGCTCGAGAAGGCTTTCATCCTATGAGTAGAGAGGCGCTTGATGCTGTTGCTCGAAGTAGCAAGGGAGTTTACTTTTTGTTGGCACCTCTTCTTAGCAAGGTGAAGAGCGGGGTTGTCGGTATTGGCATCATGGTGAGTGGTAGAAATCATATAGCAACTCGAGACTGATGCAAGTGTCTTGATGCAGGACATGTATGCAACTCTCACTACTTCGTATCAGCTACTTAGTCGATCTCCACATGCAAGACCTCGTCTTTCTCGATCCACTTTTCAATTTTCAAGGATGTGGGATCGAATGAAGCTTTCTCAAGGTTTGGCTCCTATGCCCATCTTTACTGCAGTACGAGTCAAACATAGAGACATAGAGAATGGAGGAAAGAAAAGGAGAGTCAGCTCTCCAATCACAACGACTACCTCAGAATCTTCAATTGACAAAAGTAAACACTTTATACCTACAAATATTGATCGAGAAAGTGAAGCAGTGAGAATTAAAGAGGAAGCTTTTTCAGAAAAGAGAGGAGTGATCAATTACCAATGGTGGGAGATGAATCCATTAGAAGTCGGATCAAGTGATGAAGGTGCTTGGGTACCAGCTTGGTCTTATGGGAGATCTTTTCTTGGCGGATTGTCCAATACGACAGCACCAGAAATTTCACTTTCTCTTCTACTCGGTCAAGCTACAAGTGCACCTGCTGGTCCACTAACTGGCTACATTTCAACTTTGTTAGCCACGCTTCCAAAAGGTACAATCATGTCATTTTTGCTATCCAAAATCAATACTTTTGTACAGCAGAAGCGTTGGGAGAGGCGATGGGGTAATCCCATCCGAGGAGCAGATGAACCCAATCCGCTCTATGGAAAAGGTAGTCGACCTAATAGTAATAGTGATAATGGTAATAAAGGTAAAGATTGGGAAAATAGAAAAAGATTAAAATTGATGGATAGCGGTATGAGTAATAATTTACCAAATCATATTTTTACTTCATCGGCTCGTAAAGCAGATATTATCATTTCTTTTGATCATTCTTCTGATGTTCAAACAGGAGCAGCATTGTCACGACTTGATGACTTTGCTAAACAGAGAAATTTAATATTGATAGCAAAAGATCAATTGAAAGAGCTACCACCTCACCCTATTGATAAAGAGGAAAGAAGAAGTGAAAGTCAAGCTACACTCTTAACCAAAGAACTTTCCTCAGAAGAAATAAAGACTCGATTCAAGGGTAGATATGTACAGATTCTACAAGGCTGGTACAAAGATGAGATAGAGGGTATGATAGTCAAAGCTGAAGCAGGAATTCAAAACAAAAATGATGCTCCCATTACGCCACCTCACTTTTATATCATTTACTGTCCTTTACTTCCTCATCACTCTCAACCAGATTATGATCCTGTGGTGAGTACCTCTTTATCCGCTGGCATTTGCACCCTGGTTTTTTTTTTTTTTTTCTCCCATGTTCTTGCTGATTTATTGCTCTCATTGAAATCAACAGACTGCTCCATTTAGTACTAGCTACAATTTAGTCTGGTCACCCGAAGAGATTGATATTATAGCAAAAACAGCAAGTAGTAATGCTGTGGATTACGTTTTACCAGCTCTTCAAAGCCTTTATCGCGAAGTGTATGAGCGTAATAAAGCAGCATCGAAATCATAAAAAAAGCCTCCAATCAATGTTATCACAAAATCACAACAAAGCGAAAATGTAGATAAAAGAACAATTCATCTCCTTTTCAAAAAAATAATATTCAATGGTATAGATGAGAACGACAGCAAAAAAAGTTGCAAAAAGTTAGATGTTAAGAATAAATAGTGATGAAACGTGGAGGGGCAAGCAACACATTACTGGTGCGAGCAAGAGATAAGAAAAAACAAAAAACAAAAACAAAAAAGTATATGAAACAAATAAAAGCGAGTAATAGAGCGAATGTAAAAAGGGGGAAAAATTGCAAAGAAAATAAGAGAGAGAAAGGTGGGGGAAAAAATAATATAAAACAAAAGCAGCAAGAGCGAGTGTAAGTAATTGTAATTGTACTTGTGTGTGTGTGTGTGGTTGGTAGGTTGTTTTAATTTTTATTTTTTTTTTTCATCTTGTTCCCTTTTTTAAAAATCTGTTTTAGACTTCCTCTCTATCTCGAGTAGCTGACAGTTTCTTGATTTGATTAATAAAGTCTCTTTTCATTACGTGATCGATTGCTGGAGTAGGTCCTGGGAATGATCTAGGTATTAAGCTAGTAATTGTTGATACAATTCCACCTGCCAAGGTAGTAGGTATAAGTGAAGTTGCAGTAATTGTCGGTGTGGTAGAGGTAGAGGTAGTAGTAGTAGTAGAACTACTTGTACTTGCTACAAGTCCTCCAATTTTTACTCCAGTAGGACACAAAAATGGTAAAGTAGAACATAATGCAGAACTAAAAGTATTTCCAGCAGCAACTGAAGAACCGGTAAGACTTCCAAGAATACCACTTAAATTAGAAGGATCTAAACCACCAAGAGCAGAAATAATTGTTGCTAATTGACCTGCCGTTAGAGCATTTAATAATTGTTCCAATGTACCTAAACCTGTAATATCTACTGCTGCTCCTGGTGAACCAAGATAATATTTTGTTGGAATATTATGTTGAATATAGTGTAAACCAGGAATAAAGTAAGAACCACCTGAACCAGTTACAGTAGCTTGAATCCAAATATCTGCATTTAAACTTGTACCAATAATTTTTAGTGAATTGAGTAAACCTTGAATCAAAAGAATATTTGTAATTAAAGGCGATTGAACATTTTCCGCTGTTGTATGACCAGTAGAAGTGGCAGCTGGTAAACTATAAGTATTTGAACCAGTAAAATCAAAATCAAATCTAGCATATGGACCTCCTGAAACTGAAAAGGAATCTACAGTAGCAGAAATATGATTTAAAACAATTTCAAGAGGTAATTCATTATGAGCAAATAAATAAGCTTCAATATAAACTCCAGGTCTTGTACCATTTGTTGTACTTCCACAAATAGTATTAAGAATTGGAATAATTGAAACCAAAGGTAAAGCGCAAATAATGGCTTTAATTTCATCAGTTAATACTGTGAGTGGAATATAAGCATCAATTCTTTGAGCAATATCTGTTGCTAATCCAGATAATACTGCATCAGCAACAACACCTTCTAAAGCAGGATTAATAGAATCATATGGTGATTCAGGTGGATTTGGATTAGGTCCACTAGCAGCACCATTAATTTGAAGTGGAATACTATAATTATCTCTTGGAGTCATGAAATCCATTGGTTGAAGGTAAAGTTGAAGAACTTCTTGAACTTGAAGTCCAATTGTATCGTTTCCTGGAATCATAAATTCAAATAAAGTCATTACTTTATTTTCTCCAGGATATAAATTTAAAGTTGGAATTGTAGCTCGACCAATCACTACACCATAAGTTTTATAAATTGTTGGTAAACTAACTTGATCTGTAAATAAGGTTAAATTACTTGGATTAAACAATGAAGCAATTAAATGAATACCAATATAATCATTAGTAGGATCATTTACTGAAACATCGGAAACATTTGCCATTTTATTGAATGAATTAATACCAACAAGTGAACTTGTAACGTTGAATGGAATTCCTGTAATTAATGGATTACCAATTTGAGTTTTTGCAACAACACTTGTTGTACCTCGAAGTCCAAAAACTGCACCAGTTGTATCAGCCAATTTAGCAAAGAATGCTTGAAATTGAGAATGACTAATAGCAACAATATTTTTATTACGAAAACTTAATTGTAAAGGTTGCATATTATTTGGACCATTTGAAGTACCAGCAATTACGGGAGCTAATGGTAAATTGAGTGAAGCTGTATCAACATCCAAATAAGTTAAAATAATTGATGGTCCTGCTTCAATAGGTTGTAAATTAAAACCAAATGGATTGGAAAACATGGCAACCGTTTGATTATTACTGGCAGGAACAGTATAAGAATCAGCTGCATTCTTGACAGTTACCGTTAAATCTGAAAGTGTAATTGAATAAATAATTTGATAAATATGACCAGGTAAAATTACGTCTGTTGAAAATCGTTTAAAAGCATTGGTAAGCCAAACAATTGGTTTACCACCACTTGCTGGACCAATAACTTCTACACCATGAACGGAAAGTGTACTATTTTGACCAGCCAAAAATTGACTAAAGAGGATACCAACATTAGCTATACCGGTAGAACCGTCATCTGTGTTTTTTTAAAAGAAAAGAAAAAAAGTTAGTATGATCATAAATCAATTATTATTATTATTATTATAATTATTATAATTATTATCAAAATGAACACTACTCACCTTGATGTTTTAAGAAACCACTCAAATTAGCCAAAGTGGTTGATTTTGCTGCCAAGAAAAGATTTGTAGCTGAAATTGTACCAATATCACTACCTTGAAAGAAAGCTTCAAAAGTAGCAGTTCCTAATTCGACACCTAATTGAGCAGGTGAATAAATTGGTGCTTGAGCAACAAGATTAATTCTACCTGGTGCATCACTAGGAGCACTAAACATGCTAATAACAATTCCTCGAAGTCCATTAAATGCATCCAATTGAATAGTTTTTTCCAAATTAACATTGGAAAATGCAATACCTAATGCTCGAACTCGTACTGAAGGAGTATGTAATAACCATTGAAAATTTGGTTCTGTTAAAATATAAAAAGCAAATTCTTCAAAAGCATTTTCATTAATAATTGTTAATTGACCTCTTGCTTGTAAAATTGGAATACCATCTGGTGGACTTGAACAAAGAGGTGGTAAAGTAATTTGAGCAATATCAGTTCCCATCCAATTAATAATTACTGGTTCAGGAAATTCAATTAAAGCATCAGCTGGTGCATTTGTAGCCAAAGTTCCTAATAAATCAGCTGTAAAACCAGCATTGGTGAGAGCGGTAGCATTTGCTTGAGAAACTGTTAAAGTTGCTTGATTAACAATTAATTGAATTAATGGTGCACCAGCTGGTCCAACCAAATACAAGGCACTATTATCAGTACCAACAGGAACAGGTTGTTGAATAAAATCTAAATTGGTTTGATAATCATCAATTTTGACGGTAGATTGAATTGGAATAGAAGCTGTTAAAGGTTTTAAAAGTTGTAAAATAGCACCCAAAGTATCAAATGCTCTACCAGAATTACAAGTTGGATTATTGGGAGGTGCTAAACTATCTGGAAATGGTGAAACAGTCGTTCTAGTATCGGGTAAATCCAAAACTTGTTGAAAGAATGGAGGTAGAGGACCAAGTGAAACACCTGCTGTAGCTGCTGCTGCTTCAATAAATCGAATTAAAACTTTTGGATCAATATTGATATTAATTGGAACTTGTTGAGATTGTGTTGTAACTTTACCAGGTGCTCGAATTGGATTCGATGAAAGATCATCATTAATAGTACCAATCGTAATACCTTGATAAACTGCTTGAGCTTGTAATTGAATAATGTTAATAGAAGCTGTAAAAGGATTTGCAATCATAACTGAAGCCATAGCTACACCAGTTTGAGCAATATTCGGTGGTACTTCTAAAAATGCTTCAATTACAATCAATTTAAATAAAGGTGGAATAGCAGCATTTAGTGTAATACCACTAAGACCTTGAAGTAATGATTCAATAGGAGTAGTTTGTGAATTACCTTGAACAACAGCATCCGATGTAATATTTTGAACATAATTTTCTAATAAAAGTTGACCAGAAGCAACATTTTGAGCTCCAATAGGCATATAATTGATTTGAGTTGGAATTTGATTTTCTCCAGGTACTAATAAAACGTCATTAATTAAGGCTGCACCAATTATATTATCTTGAAATAATGCTGAAAATTGAATATTACCAGCTCCAATAGTAATATCTGAAGGATTATATAAAGTAGTTAAAACTGTAATCATCAAATAAGTAGGATATCCATGAACAACATCCAAATTGGAAACATTGGCAGGTCGAGCATTTAAATTTTGTAAACCAAGAATATTAGTATTTAAATTAAATGGTATATCTGAAATGGTAATTGTACCAGCTCCAGTTGCAGCTACACCAGTAGCCATACCATTTAAATTAAATGTTACTTGATCATTTTTAGTAACATCGGCAACAAATTGTGAAAAATCGGCATGAGCAGGATCATAAACTGCAAAAGGAACATTGGTAAACATCAAAGTTAAAATTCTTTCTTCAACATTTGTTAAAGTTGGTGAAGTTGGAATATTTAAAACTGCCATTTGAGTATTTTGATAATTTGCAATAAAAGGACCTCCAACAGTTTGAATATCAACTGGAATTGCAAATGGTAAAAAGAAATTAGCTTGAGTATTACTTGTATCTGACATTGGTGCCCAAGCTGTATCTATTGTAAAATAAAGTGAAAGTTGATTTATTGAAACAAGTCGAATAACTTGAAAATCTTGTGATGGTAAACTAACTAGAACTGATAAAGCTTTAATACCATTATTAAGCCAAGCAACATCTGAAGGTCCTGCATAATCACCATTGACGATTAATTCTGTATTTTGATTATGAACAAATCTAGTAAAGATGTTGGAAAGAGCATTCAAACCATCTGGACTAGTTTGTTCTACAATTCTTCCTACCAATGGTACTGTAGTGACTGCTAAAGCTTGTAAAGTAAAGGCATCTTGAGACGCTGCAGGTCCAATACCAATATCACCCAACATAATTTGAGTTCCAAATGAAGATAAAGCTACACCAACTTGAGCAGGATTATTAATTGTACTAATAGCAGTTAAATGTAAACCACCAGCTGGATCATTATAAGGTACGTCGAATGAATTAATAATGACTTGACCAGTTAAACCGTTAAGACCAGTTAATTGAACATCTTTATTAATGGTGATATTTGGTACAATGATACCTAAAGCAGAAACACTAATTCCTGAACCTCGAATATTCCATAAAAAGGAAGGATTAGTAATAGCATATTTTAAAAAAGTTGTAAAATAATCAACGTCTGGAATTTGTCCTTGTACAATCACATTTAAAGCTGAACCAAGATCACCAACAAGTGCAATATTGGGAAAAGCTGCTGATGTTAATAATCGACCTTCCCAATAAATATCTAAACCTGTTGGAAAGGTAACAACACCATCAAATGGTCCAGCATTTGTTAAAGCTCCTTGAATTGCAGCCGTGAAAGAATTTGGAGCTGCTTCAGTAATGGTAACTCGATCAATATTCAAGATTGCACCATCGACAATCTTTTGTACAATAGGTAAAGCTAAAGGTGGTAATAGCTTGAATAAAGTTTCATCCGTACCAAGTGGAACATTTGTTTGTGAAAAGGTTAGAGTTGTACCATATTCTCCAATAATGGCATCACTAACAATATTCAAATCAGCAGTTGCAACTTTGAAAGCATTTCCGACATAGGTAGTAATGTCAAAACCAGTATAAAGATTATCTCGTTTTGTAATACCTTCATAACTAAGAGGTTGAGCACGCTTAGCTAATCCATCCGATTCCATTTCATCATCCTCCTTTTCCATTGCTTCTTCTTCTTCTTCTTTTTTTTCCATCAACATGTTTGTTAAAGCACCTGGATTACTTGCAACACCCATTAATATTTGTGCCATATCATTTTCTTCTTCCAAAACAAATGAAGAAGTTTGATCTCGTTTTGTTTTTAGTATAGAATTTGCATTAGTAGTTGGTGTAAGTGTATAACCAGCAAGTTGAACTAAACCATCCAAGTAAGCAGGATTTTGATTTGATTCAATCACTAAAGCTCGAAGTAATCCAAATAAATCTGGTGGGTATAAATTAAGTGTTAAAGGTACCAATGGTGAAGTCGTAACTGCTTTACCTATAGCAGGAAAATTTAAAGCAGTATTAATATTTGCAATATAAATTCCATGAGAAGAAGCATTTGCTGCAATATTTGTAATGGTAATTGTAGCAGTAAAAGGATTGTAAAGTTCAACATGTGAATTAGCAACATCATCTAAAATACCAGTTGTATCTAAAACGGTTAAATTGGCAGCTTGAGCTAAATTTTGTTTTAATCCAGGTAAAGTAGAATTAAGTCGAATACCTGATAAAGTTGGAGCAAGTGATTCAATTGCACTTGAACCATCAAAACCAGAAACATTTAAAAAAGTATCTAAACCAGAAATAAATCGATTTAAAGTTTCAAGACCTAAAGGTGAACGATTTGGATCAAAAAATGAAGTTGATTGAATATCATTTCTTCCAGGTGTTAAAACGAGAGCAGGTAATGTTGCATTTCCAAGAGGAACTTGATTAATTAAATTAAATGTTGCATCACCAGTTGATAAATTTAAATTGGAAGGATTTACTGCAGTTAGACCTACAACCAAACTAACAGCATCAGGTGCACCTCCAGTAACATCAACAGTATTAATAATTGTTGGATAAGTTTTTAAACCATTTAGACCTGCTAATCCAGTAGTAATGTTGAATTTAATACCATTTAATAAAATTTTACCAATAGCAGTATCTGTAATAGCTTTAGCAGAACCTTGAGCTATAAAACCAGCTTGAGTTTGATATGTAAAAGCATTTTGAAATTCAATCAATTGACGTCGAGCTGCATCAGTAGTATTTGGTAAAATTAATTGTGAAGGTGGTAAAGTTAAATCAATTGTACCTGCTGTTTGACCAGTAGAAAGAAGTTGAATATTGGTAGATGAATTACCATAAGGACCATTAACGGTACCAACTGGGGCACCATTATAAAAAATATTTAATTGAGTTGCTAAACTTGTAATATTGAGAGAAAATCCAAAAGGTAAAGCAAAAGTACCAACGAGAGCATTGGAAAATATATTTGGATTATAAGGTAAATTTTCAAAATAGACCAAACTAATATAATCGATAACAATCCCTTTAATTGGATCAATTGGTCTTGGTGGTACAAATGGTATTGTAGTTGATAAAGCACTAATACCTTCACTTAACCAACCTATAACATCTCCATTAGCTTGAACTGTTGAAACACCTTTGGCAATTACTGGAGAAGAAACACTATTAATATAATTTGTAAATAATTCACCTAATAATTCCAAAGCTGGTTGATTATCTGCATAAGAAATGACACGACCATATAAAGTAATGACATTAATACCAGCTGTAATATTAATATTTGTACCTTGTACTGGTCCAAGATATAAATCCTTGTAATATAATGCTAAATTTAAAGTACCAACTTCTACACCAAATGGTGAAGGATTAAATAAACTTGCCGTAGCTATAGCTTGTATACCACCTGCTGGATCATCACCTGGTAATTGAAGATCCAAAATTTTAACATTGTGAAAATTATCTAAACCATTAATAATGACATCTTTAACAAAATTTAATTGTTTAAAAACTGGAAAAAAACTAAAACCTTCTGCATGAACTTCTGAACATCGAACTTGCCAAGTAAATTGAGGTTGTGAAACCAACCATTTAGCAAAAGTACCAAATCCATCTACATCTTCAATATAAAATGTTGTAGCTTGTGCTACTTTACCATGACCAGCAGCAGCACCAATATGAGCAAGATTAAATCTTCCAAGATGAATTTCTTGCATTGTAGGTGGTGGTGACATCCAATAAACATCTACCGGTTTACGAAAATAAAGATGAGCAGGAAAAATACCAGTTTTTTTCACTTGACCAACAATTGTAATTGGAAATGAAGTATTGGTAATGGCAGTAATGTTTGATTCATAAACGTGTAATTGAGAAGTATGAAGTGCATGTTTAGCAATTGCCCAAAGTACTGGTACCAAAGTAATTACTCCTACTATTGCAATAATAGGAGGTGCTAAAAAAAGACAACAAAATCCTAATTTCTTTGTAAAATATTTTTTTTCATAAGGTGTACCTCTTGCTGCTAAATAACCAATTGGTGTACCAGGTTGATACATTTTTTGACCAGAATGTTTTGAATTTTGACTAGTTCTACTATTTGCACCCCTACGTTGAACTAAATCTTGTCGCGAACCATACGACTCATTGTCGGCTGTAATTTCTGCCATGGCGCGAGAAATGGAGGTTTTTATTTTTTTGTTTTTTATTTTAAACCAACCAAATCTTGCTTATTTTGTATGCCAAGGTGAGTGAGCGAGCCCTCCCTTCTCACACAAATATTTTATCCTTTTAAAGGTGTTCACGGTCCGTTGCGCCGAGAGGGTTTAACTCTTCTTTTTTCCCCTCACTGTTGGAAAAGTTATACAGCAATGTATGTTACTAAAATTGATTATAAAGTGGAGGGTTGCAAACGAATGATGGCGAGGCGAATAGAATTGATACGACTTTTTATTACTTCTTTTAAAAAATCAAGTATGGCGCGCGAAGTTGCGGGGTAAATGTAAAAAAAAAAAAAATCGTAAAGATGGGAGCTATATAGTTAGTGGTGGTGGTGGTGGTGGTCAAAGTGTTTTCGAAAGTGTACCGCGCGACTCTACAATTATCAATTAAAAAATTTGGAAATGAAGGGTATGAGGATGATAAAGGGATAGGGAGAGGTGATGTGTCGAAAGGGAGGGTGATGAAAGGAGAGAGAGGTGGGGTTTACAGTATCGCTTGCCGGAATCAATGGTGAAGGAAAAAGAAAAAGAAAAAGTAACGGGGTAGGGATAAAGAGAGACACCGATTTTTTCTCACTAGGACTCTTCTCAATCCCTCTCAAATCGCTCACACGCCTTAGACATACATACACACTGATGAACAAATAAAATAATTTAATGACTGTAGAGGCAAGGGGAGAAATCGAAGGAGGAAACCCTTAGCCTCAAAAATTTAAAGAATTAATTCTAAATAAAAGATTTATGTAGAATAATAATAATTGACACCAAGTACTAAAAGGGGGAGTGGGGTGGGATGGGAATAGACTGGGGAATGTTTAATCATCCACAAAGTGAATTAGACAGAAATCGGCTTAATATATACATATTCGATTTTAAAAAATTGAATCAAGTGCAGATCACCGCATTGTTATACTGTCAAGAAGAAAAAAAAAATAAAAGAGAGAGAGAGAGAAAATGATAATCACTCATGCAATATACCGGGCCGGATTCTGAAATAGATATTATATCCACAAGACCATCAGAACTTCCTTCCTCCTTTAAAATAGGCTCGCGCCTATCTGTTACGATTATGCACGCTATCCAATTGTGTCAAATATAAAATAGAATATACTAGATTATAGACACCTTTAATGATTTAGTATTCTCTTTTTTTGTGGGGCTACCAAATTTTTTAGATTTGTGGCCAGAACGCGGTCTCTTTCTTTTTCGGATTATCATATAGCCTACTTGAGCAGAAGTGTTAATTAGAGTCAATGAAATTCAAATAATAGGAACGAAAAAAGACAGCACAAGAAAGGGGATTAAGGCAGCTCTCTCTCTCTCTCTCTCTCTCTCTTTTTCTCAAAATAATAGCAACAAAAGTCGGAGAGAGCGCGCGCTATTTCCCTAAATTGACCCCACAAATAGTACGATCTTAAAAGAGAATCAAGCCAGTGTCAGCACATTCAATGCAGTTGACACCTCGGCCGAATTAAGCAGATATCAACTTTTTTAGAAGTATATGTCTTCCCAACAGCGTAAAGTATTGCTAAGATATCCATACAAAAATACAAATGACATGGAAGTAGTAGATTCATGGAGATGATATTCATTAAAAGTTCGTAAAAGAGATCGTTAATTGTGGTAAAGAAAGGTGGACTAGGAAAAAGAAAAAAAAAATAATAATCCGTTTAGTCTGGCATGGCTTTTCTTGCCAATGTCTGTATCATGTACAAGTGACTTTTACGATCTCGAATCGCGGCACTTGGATGCGCTCTACGCTTTCCATGAGGTAGTTCCTTTCTTGGTAGATAATTTGCCATTTCTTCATCATGCCTTTGTTTTGCTTCTTGGCACTGCAACCAGATAGCAGATGGTATACAATCAGTCAATAGCTCAGGTACTTGATTCTTTAAAGAACCTCGTAAGGCTCTGCCGATAGCTGCCTCTGTTTTCCCTTCTTCCCATTCACCACCAAATTTTCCACTGGATTGAAGTCGTTGAAAAGTCGATGATTGTTGTTTGCTATTACCACTGCCCACCATCCTTGACTTTCCTTGATGACTATCTTCGTCTGATTCATCATTTATTTCTGCAAATGGATCCTCTTCTTCATCTGCATTCTTGTGAGCCCATCGTAATCGTATTGGATCAAATATCATATCACCAACTACCCTTGCTCCTACTGGTGGAGGTGAAGTGGGATCAGAATGAATCATCATTCGACTTTCTCTTAAGGCTGGTCCTAATACTATCTTTGCGCTCCCTACTGAAAGTTGAGTTATTAATGCAGGTCTACCGCTACCTCGAACTGCGTTTTCAAAGCTTCTACCTTCCTCTTCATTACCTTCCCATCGTTGTAATTTAGAATTCCATTTCATATCGCCTTCCACTCTTGGTGCTGCACTAGATCCTCCCAGATTTCGAATCAACATTGGTTGCTTTCGTTTCAAATACTTTTGTTTTCCACGAAGTGGTTCATGTTGTACTACAGATGATGATTTGCTCACTTGATCTTTCTTGCCACCACTTGGAGTACCTTTAATTAATCTTTGAGCAGTAGACCTCTCTGTTCGCTCTCGATTTGTAGGTAAATCATCAATAGCATCTAATTCTTTTCCATCTCCGTATGACCTTGCTCGTTTAGGACCTTTCATTACTCGAATCGTTGCAGGACTAGAAAGGGGAGATGAAGTCATTAACCTGGCAGCATCCGATTGCTTTGCACGAGAAGCATTTGTAGGCATAGTATAGCGAATGGTACTATCTCGAAAGGAAGCTATAGACGACGACGGAGTTGATAGACGTGCAGTAGGTACTACGTGAGGCGGAGTTTCTGAGTTATTGGCCGCATTGGAACTAAGAGGATTTCTAAATTGTACGTTTATTGGTGACTGTGAGCTACTTGTGACGTCGTAGTTTGAGGTCTGAGGTCTACCCCACCTTGGACTGTCCAAGTGAGGCCTCTGGCTAGGCGAGATACAGCGAATCTGGTTCTCTCGAGCACGAGAGGCAGCTGTACTTGCAAGCAATCTCGATGGATTTGATATGAGCTCTCCTTCAAAAGAATGCCCTTTGGAGTGCTTTGAAATTGACAATGTCGAGGGACTTTCCCGCGCTTGATGACTTTGCGGTGCCGTGATGACCACTCTATCGGATATTGATGCTAGTTCATTATTATTTGTCTCTTTATAAGCACTTTTACAAGTGACGCTAGATAAGGCGTCTTGTGGCTTCCATCGGTGTTGGGCTGCTTCTCTTTTCCGATTCGACAACTTTCTGGTTTGCAGCCTACTTGGTGACAAATCCAAATCATCAGTTATGATGAGCCCGTTTGAAAAGTCATTTTCACGACTAGCAGCAATCCTTTGACTACCGTACTTTGACTCCGATGACTCCTTTGATTGCTTTCGAGCATCAAGTCTTGCTTGCAGCTGAAGTACAGCATTTGGAACATCTTTTTTCGTCTTTACAAACAGCTGATCAGGAAAATCAATTCCATCAAGAATATCATCTCCTTCTACATCACCGTCTTCTTTAGTAATTATATCGCTATATGAGCCATGCCCTGGCGAGCTAGACCGCTTTCCATCTTCTCCCCAAAGCAGTCTTTGCTGTTCCATGGTCGGGTTCGATCTTTGACGAATGATATTAGAGCTTAACGTTAACTCAATCATTTCATCTGGAAGATCAAAATCATCTTCTTCCGCACTTCTGGCTTTGGACCCTATCGACTGATTTGCTGACTCCTGAAAATGTAAAGGTTTACCCTTGGTTTCCCTGATGGGCGACGCAAATGAAGATGAGAAGGATGAAGTCGAAGATCGTTGCTCTCTTCCATTACTAGATTGCAACGAGCAAGTTGGATGTCGATCGCTGGCAGTAGTATCACTTGTAGAGCTGGCACTGAGAATTCCGAAATCTAAATCGCTTGCAAAGCTTGACCTACCTCCTGGTGAACGTAAGAAGGGCAACTTATCCGGTACTTCTATATCTTCACCCCAATCGACTCCTCCTTCTACGTCCACTCGAAGGGGACTCAACCCCAAGCTACGCGACGGTGTTATTGCCTCTGAAAACCCTTCTAATGATAGGTGACCTTGCGTCTCGCTCTTTCCACTTTCCTTTCGTAAAGCAGCCAGTTGAGCAAGTGTAGAATTTGCAATGGAAGATACCTTGATGGTATCACCTTGATCTTCGTCATCCGCAAATTCAGCATCCCAGTCTTCACTTTCCTTCATGTCTTGCAGAGAAAGCTTAGTCTCCTTTGCTTCAATAATTTCATGTCCATCTTTATCAATGTGATCATATGATCCAATATTACTACGGGGTAGATCTAACACATTGCCACTAATTGATGACAAGTCAAAATCATCGTCGTCATTCCAGTCTTCTGAAGTCGTTGGCAAGACAGAAGAATGTCTTTGTGGATTCGCACGAGTTTCAGCCACGACTTGGTGACCAGCATCTAGTCCGCTTATAAAGTTCATCATTGGTAAAGATAGAGATTGCGGACGTCTGCTAATTAATATCTCCCTTTCGGTCTAGGCGCTTTTTAGGGTTGGCTACACTGAAGGTGTCATTGCTGGGGACGATTTCCTGTTTATCGTACAAGATGATATAGAGCTACGAGGTACAATAGACCAGACAATAGTTCATGAGCTTCACTATCGTCGTCGTTGAATATAAAAAAAAAGAGATCTTGTTATGTCTCTCGAGACAGACATCACACTCATCTACATTGTTAAATTTGTAGTCGGCCGGCAAGCCAAGCAGTCGCGTCACGCGGCATAGACATCGATTTTCGCGATCATATGATATGCTAATGATACAGTAGTAATATTTTGGCTTTCTTGTATACAGTAGAGAGAGAGAGTACATCAAATCAGGGCGAATATTAATCATTCCGTAATAATGCCGTCCAAGTAGGAAAGGCTTTCTCGGCAGCGTTCTTTAGTAGTCTCGAGGTATACCAAAAGGCTTGGGATTGCCTCTGGTTTTAGAGCTAATTTTCTGAAATTTTTAGAAGGTGTATTGATTTGATTGTGGGGCTGTGATGGAATATTGCTGGAAGTGGAAAGATCAGCCACCTCTCGCTGACGATAGTAATCAGGAATTGACGTAGCTACCTGAGTTCCGCTACTACCAGATTCAGAAGTAGCAATCGTGCTTGCAATACTAGGTCGATCTATAGCCTTTTGACCAACAAAGACCGCCATTGAACTTGTCGGAGAAGTAGATGATGAATTGGAAGAGGAAGATATTGATCTTGCCGCCAGGTGTGATTCAGTCTTCCTATTACCATCAGATTGTAGTAAAGGATGTTTCGTATTGGAAGTGACGCGAGGCATACCAGTTGGTGATTCTGGGGCGGCGATGGTAGTATAAAGAATTTTGCTTTCATTTAGTGGTAATTGTAAAGATTGCCTTCTTCCATTTGAGATATTGACACTTTCCAAAGAAGGATTGGCAGACCAATTAATTATATCTCGACTATGTCGTTTAGAAGCAGAAGGAGGAAATCCCTTTGAAAATAAAAAGAAGCGCTTTCTATTTGTACTTGATGCTATTGGTTCAATGGAACCATCAAAGTAAAGATTTGCTCTTGATTGAGGGCTAATCTCGCCAATGGACAAATGATCAAAATCACCTTGAGTCCAATCACTATCAAGACTTGTATCCTTGGCACTACTACTGATTGCTCCACTACTCTGCCTTGAATTTCTTCTCATCATTCGATCTTGTCTCACCATTGATTCCAAAGCAAGATTTATACCTGTTCGTTGACTTGTATCTAGCTTTGTATTCATCGAACCTTCTTTTCCAGACAAGCTCGTATCATCATTGGTCAATCGTAATTGCATCCTTTTTGAAATAGGCGATTGACTTGGTGCTCTTACAAACAATGACTGACTGCGCAACATTCTCTCGCTACCTCTATCTTCGGTCAAACTTTTTACATCTTTCTCTGCCTCTACTTCATGCCATGCAGTGTTGCTAGAAATCGTTGTAAATTCAGCATGGGAAGTGGAAACATCTTCCAAGGTGATACAACTACCATTCGTCATTGTTTGACCTAGGAAAAGTTTAGAATGACTTGCTTGTCCCTGATCTATCATCACATTATTGGGCTTGATCTTAAAGGTTTTAAGTAAGTCTCTTAAACCTTGTAATCCTGCCTTTCCAGCACTTCGAAGCCTTGTACGTCTACTTGCCACTTGTGTATTGATTGAATCTGTGGATAAGGCTCCAGGAACTAGAGAAGTTGCACTGTTTTGAAATGATGCTTTCCCCTCTGACACATGATAGAGCCCCGTTTGATTGCTATAAGAGGGTGACGTCTTGTGAGAGCGAGAACGAGCAAAGGTCGGTGTATCGGCAAAAGTTAAATTGGTAGTAGAATAAGCAGACAATTCTAGCTGATCTTGTGGTTCGTTCTGACGGATAATACTACTACTTGTTGCACCCCTACTCAATTTCGGTATACCATTTACACTCATTGTTCTTTCCCTCTTCGAAATCGAGGTTCGATTGGGAGAAATATCTTCTACTGGAGTTCCAGCAAGCATAGCGGATAAAATATCCATTTCTCGTTGTGGATCGACACTTCTCGTAGATGATGCTCGACTACTAGAAGGTCTGGCTCTTGATTTCGATCGATCAACGGTAGCTTGACTGCTGCTATGATAGGAAGACAAACCACTAGGCGTCAAAGATGGTCTGCGTGAATTTTTATCCAATCCTTCCATTCTTGATTCGCTATCCTGTCGAGGACGAGATGATTGTTTGGCATGTTGTAGAGCTTCTACATCTGCTTCATCATCTTCTTTTCCTTTACCTTCACCTAAACCAATTAGTACCTCTGCACATTCCCACCAGCTACCAAATTCTTCTTCAACTTGGATACGTCTACAATCTTTGTCTGGATATCGAGCTAATCGATCCTGATAAAGATGTCGTAATTTTTTCAGCTCTTCGATGCCCAAAGCAAAGTCTTTGACTCTATTCATATTCGCTCTGATGCCTTCCTGTGCCTTTGAAATCCGACTTGGTATTTTGAGATCACCTAAACTATTTCTGCGCGCAAAAGAATCTGCCGATGTTGAGCCTCGACGTTGATATCTGCTCTTTTCTGTCTTTACCAATTCTTCGGCTGGTGAAGGACTGGACGACGTTATCTGTGTTTCAGTAGCACTTTGTATTACATTGCGACGGACATTTTGATCATCGGCATCTTCTCCACTATCGACTAACTTTTTCCTCGTTTGTGAGGTAGACGTTGACACTCTTATCCTTCTAGCTGACTTTTTCTTGCGAATTATATTGCTGTCATTACCTTCATGTTCTAAGAACAACGTTTTACTATTGGTTAAATTTTGGGATTGGGAATTTTGATTATTTGATTGGAATCCGGATAATGTAGGCATGTCGACCATTGAACCATATAAAGTACTCTGCTCTGTCCTACTACCTGCACTCGTAGCACAATCGCTCGATGAGAGCGCGCTTGTGCCTGTCGACGTAGATCTCGAATTCGATCTGGCGCCCAACGTTTGTGGTAGCTCTCCAAAGGAATGAGAACTTCGAATAGTTTTCTCCCCTTCTATCCTACTTGATACAGCTCGAAGAGGTCGAACTGTACCTATTGTTTCGGCTCGGCTTTGAACAACTGAAGAAGGTGGTTTATTATCTGTAAGGCTCAATTTTCTTTTACTCCCTCGACTTCCTTTTCTCTTTCCTTCGACGCCCGAAGAGATTGTCGATGACGAAGACTTTGCTCTTATGACAGGATTATCTCCTTCTCCAGGTGTCTTTGGGTTCCGCTCGTTCACAGACCTATTCATTTTCAACATTTTATGGATATTTTCATCAAGTCTTCCATTATCTGCTACAATGCTGGCCAAAGAAACAGATGATGAGCCAGCCTCAGAATTAGCCCCGATGACATCATTTACTTTGCTTGTGGATCGATTAAGCCTGTTCCAAGGCGCAGTAATCCCAAAGCTTATCGAAAGACCACCACCAGTTGTTCGAGAAGGCCTGACTCTTCGGCCTCTTTGTATCGTTTGAGTCGTCACACTATTTACAAGTCCATCTTCTGCAAAAGATGTATTGATGTCCTTCTTTTTTATTTGAGAACTGAGCAAGTTCTGTGATGATGAACTCGATTCTTGAGTTGGTGGGATGTACGATGAAGTGTTTTGTTCAATTTCGCTAAGATGTCCTTTCCTTTCTGTTGGATCGTGTAGCAAATCTAAGCTTTTCCTAGATCCTATTTTATAAGTCAAAAATTGACTCCAGTGGCTCTCTCCCGATCGAGACTTCCTCTTGGAAGGTGTGTTGAGCACTGAAGGTGAAATCAATTCGTTTGAAGCAGATTCTGACTCGCTTGTACCTCTTTCTCGCTCTACCTCTTGATCTTTCTTCCAATATTCTGAAGGTCTCTTCATTACTATAGACGACTTCCTTGCTTGGTCTAGATCTCCTTCATTCAGAGCTGCCACACCATTTCCAAAAACACTGTAGCGTGAGCGATGGCTGCTTTTGCTATCAGAAGGGCTCACAGAAGGCGAAGGTCGAAAACTTGTTGAAAATTGTCGTCGATGAAACTGGTTGAGATCATCATTGCTCTGCACAGAATGGCCAGCATTATTCAGTTTGCTCTGCGTAGATACAGGTCGCGGCTTAGAGATTGGCTGACAATGAGTCTGTCCAGGGTATACGGCGCTGAAGCGCTCAATGTGATCATTACTTTGGGGTCCTTTGGCTGTCTTTGACCCTTGAAGAATCGTTGTAGTCGAAGTAGAATTTGGCAAATCTACAATGATTTCATCGCCAAGGTTCAAGGCCCAATCTTCTTCCTCATCTTCTTCATCAGAATTATTTATTCTTGCTGCGATCGAATTGATCTTCGACTCAATTTGTGAAAAAGTAGATGGCTGTTCTTTCACTTCAGTATCATCTTGGAACAGAAAATCCTCGTCCCAGCTTTCACTGACGACTTTGCGCTGTAGAGCCTGGCGACCGGGATTGGGTAGGGAATGAGAGAGCATCGAAGTCTCTTCTAGATTAGCTATTTCATCTTGCTGTTGCTGAAGTGCATCAGAGACTGCTCTACCTATTTTTGACGATGAAGACCAAGTATTATTATTATAAGCTGAATGAGTAGTGATGGGTATAGCCTGTGGTAAAGCAAATGTGGTGAATGGTGCGGATAATTTAATTCCCAAATCATCTTCATTTTCATCATCCCAGTCAAGATCGTCTTCATCAAAGCTCGTATTAGTATATGCCTTTAACGTTCCTGTACTTTTTGTTCTGGATAAAGATGCTTGAGGCTCATGGAATGGTCCCACTTGCAAACCCAATGAGTCTAGATCTGTCGACTCCTCTTCTTCGAGCGCTTCGGAAAATTCGTCCTCTCCCGATTCATCATCCTCTGCATGTCTTTGATCATCGCAATGCCTATTTATTGCAGGAGATGAAGTCCCCAATTGTAGAACATGTTCATGTTCACTCGGAAGATCCTTGAAGCCTGATATTGGGGACGAGTATGCGCCAGGAAAGGAATGTGAAAAAAGACTCTCGTCCTTTCCATCTTCCCGCCTCGTCGTAGACATGATACAGTATAAAATTTTCAAATTTCGCTAAGGAAGTAGATGATGAAGAATCTGAGCTTCTTGTTCATTGATTACTGCTTGATATATAGTACTCTACTGAGGATTGCTTTAGCTAAAGTCGTTGTGTCGAAACTTTATAGGATATTTTGGCTGCTTTCATAGCTACAATCGTTGAAGAAGAGAGTGGAAGCGATAGATTGAGGATTGTCGCAATTCAGGATAAGGTTCGCGATATTATGATATGTGAATCAAGATTTGAGTATTGTTATAAACCAACACTAGACAAAGGCGTGGTTGTGAGATATGAGGAGGAACCCCACAAGAAAGTCAATAGACAGCCAACACTATCAACGCCTCCTGCTGTACTTTACTTGGAAGCTCCAAGACCTTCGTCGCCCCCAGACTGTTTAATGAAAAAGGTTGTTGGATAGAAAGATGAATGGGAGCGGGCCACATAATTCACCCTAAAGCTAAAATCTCGAAATGTAGAGAGGTCTTTTCTCCTTGATCTCGTATCAAGCTTTTTCGTACGGGACGACCGCGATGACGCACGTGCATCGCCCAGACTTCCTTTTTTCTCAATCTTGAAGAGGAGGCTCTCTCTCTCTTTCTTTCTTTTACTTTAATACATCTCATTCTTCACTCATAATCTGCCATGCCTGCCACAATTACCATTTCTGGTAGCTTTCGGACTCAAAGAATGCTTCTGAGGCCACTAGCAGTTCGATCGATGACTACCAGTACTACTTGCTACCGAGATACTCCTGCTCGACGTCCAAGAGATCCCTTAGAAACAGCTAGTAATGCAACTCGTCATGCAATTCCTACTGGAGAAACTTTTATCGTACGACCTCCTCCATCTGTAGACAGTCCATACAATCTGGGATTTAGTAGTGAAACTACAGTGTACCCCATATCAAATCCATCAGAATTACCACCTGCTTTACGACCAAGTACATCTTCGAAAACACAGGAAAGGCAAATTTTGTCAGTATCAACAGTTGAACGAATTCGTAAATTGAGGAGTTCACAACCTTTTATCTATACGGTTTCTCAATTGGCAAAGAGGTTTAAATGCTCACCTGCATACATTCAGATAATTGCACCATTGTCAAAAGACGTCAAAGCAGCAAAGCAAAAGGAGCATTCCACACAAAAAGCAAATTGGGGACCCAACAAGACTATGCAGAGGGAAATTCGTCAAGAGAGAAAGACACTGTGGTGAAAAGGTCGGATTTTTGGGCCACTGTAATTATATTCAGTGTAAGACACACTTCAATATGCAATAATAAAAAAGTACAATCATCGTCTGAAATGTTAATAACAATAGCATTCTAAAGTATGCAAGATATTACAATTTTAATTGAGAAGCGCTAAGTAACGAAGAATCCTGCTGTTTTCTCTTCTTATCCTCATTTCCTTTTCCCACTACAGTAACACCTCTATTACCCATTAATTTGTGAAGTGCTTCTTCTTTTTCTTTTGCATCGTTACGACTTCCCTTTTTACCTGATCCTACAAATCTACCCCCACGATTCTTTGCAAAGGCTTCTTTATTAATCTCAACATTTCTCTTGACGCTTTGAATTCGCTCATTCCTTGCTTTTTTATCCGCTCTGAGTTGTCTTTGAAGTCTCCTTTTTTCTTCTGGTGACATTTCCGATCGATCTCCTTGCAAAGCAGCATTATGTCGACCTGCATCATATACTTCTTCAGGTGCTAATTGAGAAGCGTGATTTGAAGTAGATGGTAGTGATTCTTCCATAGTAATCGTAGGAGCATTTGAGATTGTTTGAATGGTAGCCTTTGGTGCCTTTGGAGTAAAATGAGCATTACTTAGAGCATCCAATTTGTATTCGAGCTCATCATAGAGTTGGTTAATCTCTTGATGATCTTTGGCAAGTTGCTTGTCCATCTTTTCACCATGACTGGTACCTGATCCCATTCCCATTTCATCTTCATAGATTTGATCAAGGCTCTTGCTACTCTTGCTGTCACTCAAATCCAGCATCTTACTCGGTAAAAAGTCCATTTGCTGCACATTTGCTCGCCTTTCAACATCATCAAATTGTGATTCTAAAATTCGCTTCCGAATTAAATCTTCCAAAGTAGACGTAGTCTCTTGGGTAATGATTGGCTTCGCACGCTGATTATTTTCAAAATCCATTGATTCTGCAAGTAGACTATTCTCTGGCCTTGTCTTTGATCCACTCTCTCCCATCAGTGTCCAATCCTTTTTGGCAACATTTTCTTGTTCTAATCTTGCAATTTCATGTTGCAATGTCTCTAATCGCTTCTCATAACTAGATTGATTCTTTCCTTTGCTCTCTTCTTCAGGTTCATCAGCGAAAAGATCACCTGCAACTCGATGTGCAGTTTCCTGTTCTTCTTCTGATTCATATTCCTCTATTCGTCCTTCACTGACAGTCTCCTCTTCCTCATTATCATCATCATCATCATCGACTTCACTCGCCTTTCTTCCGCTATCTTCTAGCGCCATTTCTTCCTCTTCGTTCTCTTCATCATCGCTATCACCTTCGACTTCGACTTCCCCCTCATCGTCCATTTCATCGTCTAATTCTTCATCTTCTTCATCCTCATCTTCAGCACCTCCATTTTGCAAGGCTCGAAGAAGCTCAGGTGTGATTTCCATTTCATTTTTCTTGCAAGGTTTGATGTGTCGAATAGATACTTCATCGTGAAATCGGACAGAGCTTGGCCTCCAAGACATATTTTCCTTGTCGGAAGCATTGGCAGATGTATCGGCAGACGTCTCTTTATTTTGTGTGGTTGTCCCTGCCAATTTGGTGCCACCCGGTGGAGGAGCAAAAAAGTCAGAGTACAATATCGGCTCTTCTTCATCTTCTTGAAGAGGTTTGAAAAGATCAACATCCTCTCCCAAATCGATCCCTTCATCTCCATAGTCGTCCGTATCTTTATTGAATTGATCAATGGAAAAGAAAGCGTCGTCTAACGTTGGATGTTTTTTCCATTTCTTGCCATTGTTTGTGCCTGGAGCGGGTGCATCTAAATTATCCAACAGAGAAGATAATCTGCCCCTCTCTTCTCGAGATCCACTATCATCAGAATCAACATCTGAGTCTTTTTCTTCGTCCACTTCATCTTCGTCAGCAAAGTCTGTATCGTTTTCGTCATCCTCCTCTAATTCCATTTCATCTTCAAGGCCTTCCTCATCATCATCCTCACCAACAATTCCCATTATTTTCCTTAATTGAATTTGCCGCAATGCCTTTTGCCTCTCCTCTACAACAAGTTGAGCCTGTCTCTTTCTTTGCTGTTCTTCTGTTCGTAGAGGTTCTTTAATAATCTTGCCTTTCCTTTCATCATCATCACTAAGATCAGATGCACCTGGATAACCATACTCATTTTCATCGTCCTCATCTTCCTCTTCCTCGTCCTCTTCGTCATCAAAGTCTTCATCAAGTGATTCGAGGTCGGCACGATGACTTGGATCTATGCCCATAGTTTTAAGCTCATCATCCGATAAATCTTTGATCTTCCTGATGAATTGTTCATGTGGTGTAGTGTCGTCCTCCTCATCGCCATCATCACTATCAAGTTCTTCATCATTGTTCCTTCGCATACCCAGCCTACGTTCCTTTTTCCTTTTCTTTTGTAACTCGTCTAGAGCATCCTTATCTTCTTCGTCCTCCTCTTCTTCCAACAACCTTAATTCTTCATCGTCGCCGTTTGTCTGTACCATGGCGGCATCGAGAAAGGCATTCATCTTTTCATTCTTTAATTCAATTTGACTCCAAATTTGATCTTCATTCAACTGCTCAACTGTTATTTCATCCAATCCAGTCGGACCAAAGATACTTTGCTTGTCATTGACATGATCACCTCTCTTTCTTTTCTTTCCTTTTCCTGATCTTGTTTGCTTTTCGTTAGAATCTTCTATAGCAGGCTCAAGATGCTTACTTAGAGCTGCTATTGCCTCTGGCTCAGTTTGAAAGGCTACCAAAGAAAGCATGATCAAGAAAAGAAATCAGTACAGAGAAAGAGAGGCAATATTCTGATTTAAAACACTCACCAAAGTCAAGAATGGCCTTCATTGCTTGAAGGCTCTCTTTAACGACCTGCTCATCCCCTTTTGCAAACCTTTCTGGTGTTTCAAGGATTATATTTGCAAGATTGCCGGCCTTTTGAACCGCAAAAACCTGCCTCTTACCAAACCCAGAAATCTCCTCCACTGGGTCCGACATCTTGAGACCTGAGTAGAAGAGGAATGGAATATGTACACGCTTTCCTTCTATCTCTCTCTCTCTCTTTGTTTTTTGTGAGTGTTCCTCCAGTCTCTCTACGAGTGAGAGAGAGAAAGAAAGAGTAATAGAGCTTTTCGTTCAAATGGCAAAATCTGGAGCGGCCGTAAAAAAACTTCCTGTCACGTGCAATTTTTTTTTATTCTGGGATAGGTAGTACCGTAACCTACCGGTACATTTCGCTCTCATTATTTTTACTGGAGATAGAGAATAGATAGTCAAAAGATAGTGCTAATCAATTACTCTTTTGAGATAGATTAAATACTTTTTTGAACATTATTGGCTTTTCTTACAATTATGAGTCGTGTATACATGATGAAGAAGATAACCATATTAAAGTGTGATGCAATGAAAAGAAAAGGGAGGGAAAAGGTTACAATAATCCCATTATCTTCTAGAAGGAAATTATTAGGAAGCCTGAGAGGATACATTCTTTATGTTTAATATTATATCCTCTAAATGCCAAGATCGCAAAATTGGAAGCTTTTGAGCAATGAACCAATGTAGTGTATAAGTTCAAAGGGGTATCTTGACTTCGTTGCTTGTCTTTGACGATGCTATTATGTGAAATGGGAATTTGGAGTCTACTGGCGAAAAAGGGGAAAAAAAGAGAGAAGATCATTCTACTTCTATGCTCTTTACTTTTGTGGGGGGGGGTGGGGAGAGAGAGAGAGTTGTCTAGGGAGACAAAGAAGAGGAAATGAAAATTGAGAGTGAGAATAGTCGACAAATTTTGACTGGAGTTGTTGTAGGAAGCAAAGTAACATCATCAATTGCTTCTTTTAAAATTCATGAACCTACCTTGCATGAGCTTTCACCACTGATTTTTAAAAGATGCCAAAGTTTGATTGTAAAAGGAAGAGGGAAAGATTTCCCTCAGCCTAAAGTGGTGGAAAGGAAATGATAGCTGACATAAAGTGAAGTGGAAAGCCATCTTAACGATCTTCATCTTCATCTTCTTCGTCTTCTTCACCATGTGTAGCATTTGATCCTTCAATGTTGATAGTAGTAGATTCTGTACCATTACGATCCCATTCTTGAAGTAATTGTCTACCCACATTTGGTTCCAATTCAGTTCCATCCCTTGAAACTTTAATTTGTCGATTATCCCTCCAAGGATTTCGTAATCTTCGAACTTGACTAAAAGCAAGTGGGGAAGTCTTTATCCATTCAACTTTAAAAGGTTTTCCCCATGAATCTGATGAATTTGCTCTTGGTGTAGTAGTATGACCACTATCAGTATCACCAAATGTTGCTTCACTCATCTTTTTTTCTAATTGCTCTGCTTTGATAATTGATTCTCTTTCTTCTAATCGAAGATTATGAATAAGTGCTCGAAGAGCTAAATGATTTTGTAGCTTTGTATCAGGATAAGAAGCTGAATCAGATGGACCAAGACTACTTGATAGGCTTATTGAGGTACCTCCACCTATAGCTGAATTGATTCCACCTTCACTACCCAAGGAAGTCGTCTTTGTTGCCATATCCTTTCTTCTCACTCCTTCTTGGTCAACGTCACCTTCTTTTTTTTCACCCAGTAATGCTTTTGAAGTTGAAGAAATCGAAGAAGCAAATGCATCAATATTATCTTCTGTAGATTTAGTCGAATTTGGTGAAGTAATGGCAACAATAGGCTCAATCGATAAATCATCTGAAGATTGAAGAGGTCGAGTAAAGAGAGTTGTAGGTGAAAGTGTATGACCTCTTTTTTCTCTCTCTGAAGACAAAGTAGCTTCCTTTTCCTTTGATTTTTGAACTGGCCAGGTAAGATTTTCACTGTGACTTATTTGAGGTATTAGTGCATCCTTTTCAACAGCTGGCGTCAATTGTTGAGGAGAAGATGTGGGTCCTTGTGCAGGTCCGCTTCCTCCAGGAGAAAGAAGATCAGATGTTGGCATAGATTCGGTAGAAAGACCAAGTGTTGAACCTTTCACTGGCTCCTCCACATTTGCCCCTTCCATCACTTTTGTCTCATCACCTTCTGGGATTGAATCTGGTCGAAGTAGTGGTGGTCTTGAACTAATAACTCCAGTAATCATCGTATTAGTAACTGAATCTGTTCCAGTCAATTGTTGTTGTTGTTTCTCTCGAGTAGATAGGATGGGTCCTACCATTCGAGCATAACCATAAAATCCTCCACTTTGATTGGCACTAAATATTAGGTATACTGATTCACTATTTCGAAAAGCTTGATCAAGTACTTGTTCATTATGAGGCTGCGTTGCCCAAAGTCCAGTTTCGGCAGATCGATTAAGGTCATCTGTACCAAGACTTTTAAGAATAAAGAATCGTTCACGAAAAGCGGGATGTCTAAAAAGGGATGAATTGGTAGAAGTATATGAAATGGAACCACTTGAACTATCCAATGAAACATTTGATTGATTATGTCGTTCTTGAGTATTTGTTGAATCCGATACTTGCTCAGATAAAGATGGTTCAAGACCTTCTAATACATTACTACTAGTAGATTCTAGACTTTGATTTGTAGAACTCAAATATGGTATTAAAGTCGATGGCAGTTTTTGACTTGACAATCTTTCTCCTTGACTAGGCGTCCTTTCACTCGCTCTACTTTTTGAACGACTTTTTTGTTTTAATTTTCGATCTTGTTCCTTGACCCAAGCAACATGAATACCTCTACCCCTTTGACCAGCGACACCAGCTTGAGCTTCATCATCTTTTTTACGAACTCGACAAACTAATTTTGGACATCTTGAATCTTGAGGTCGTAAAGTTTGACCATGAAAGTAATTGACTGCCCTTTCCAAATGTCTTGGTGTAGCGTAATTGACAAAGGCACAATTAGATCTTGCAATGATAAAGACGGATAAAACTCCATGACCAGTTGTTGGTGACATTGCTGGATCTTGATCTTTATCTGCTTCCTCTTCATTCCCTTCTCCATCATTTCCCTTACTATTTTCATCACAATCCTTTCCTTCCGATTCTGGTGGAAGTCGAGAGAAGAAGCTCCAAAGTTCTTCTACGTTTGCATCAGAAGGTACGTTCCCACACCACAAAACAAAGTCAGATCGAGGTCCTTGTTGAGGATGATAGTGTGGGCGAAGTCCCTTTCCAGGTACCCTTGCTTCTCCTTCTGGTGAAAGATCTGGTGGTGAAGTAGCTGCACTACTGCTTGCTTTATTCCCACCACCTTCTGTTCCTATAGTTGACCGAAAGGAAGATGAAACATTACCTGGTCTCATTGGTAAAGAATTACTTGATAGTGGTTGTTGACCCTTTGATCGACTTAAAGAACCACCGTGAATTGAACGTTTCGTAGAAGTAGCCAAAGATGGAATTTGTTGTTGATAATTGTAATTGTGGTACGCTGTATTATTTGGTCTCCATTGCGCAGATGACCATTCAGGTCGTTGTTGAGTTGTATAATAGGCAGGATTCGCTACTTGTGCTATCCGTTGTTGTGAAGCATAAGGAATCATGGCATACTGTTGTGACTGATGTACTCCGTACGCATGTGATGGGTATTGGTTTTGAAGATAACCAGGCATACCTGACATCATTGTTGGATAGCCCGCCGTCTGTGCAGTAGGAGTTGCTGGACCACCTGGATAATAAGCTTGTTGGTGAGCACGATACCCAGTATTAGCTTGCGTCTACATTGTGACAAAGAGAGACAAGTGTAAGTAAGATTTAAATTTGATAGTACTTTTGTAGGATGCTTCATTCATCCTTTCTTGTTTTAATTTACTCACCGATGTATATTGTTGGTGGTAGTGCATTCCAGGATCAATATTAACGTCTTGAGCAGCACCAACATTTTGATTTTGATGTAAATGAGGATCAAGACTTTGCATTCCTCCTACAACACTCATATCAGGTCCATTGAGCGCAGGCATGAGATGATATCCAGTAGAAGAAGGATCGATTGAAGTTGCTTGTGATTGGTAGTGAGAGTAAGGAACTTGTTGATAAGAGCCCATCTGTTGTGCTTGTAAGGAAGAAGTAGAATAATATGGAGACATGATTGGAGAGGTTGGATGCTCTGAAGATGCCCTCGATTGAGGCATTCCAACGTTTCCCTGCAGTGTGGGATCGTAGGCAGCTGTCATAGATGAACGAGGCATTCCCGTCCGATCATAGTAATTCGAATAACGATGTTGACTATTTCCTTTTTGTATTGTTGTTGATACCGGATGTGATTGTGGGTCATATCGCAACGGTGAATTTGAATAGTCGATGTGTTCAGTCTCTGTACTACCTTGATTAGTATTATTGTTACGGTACTCTCGAGATCCTGTTATCAGAGGAACAATTCATTTTCAGTCATTTGTCTGCTTGTCATCAAATTAACACCTTTCCAACTCACCAAATTGACGATCTAAATCCACACTGCTAGTAGAAGTTGAGGTCAATCCTTCTCTTCCCTCATCTGGGGTACCAGAAGTTGGCTCCAATCTCGAATCTGGTCGATTCGACATTGTTGATAATGCTTGATTGTTGTTAATCTGTGGTGAAAGAAATCATGGAAAGTAAAAATCCTAGTATGGGCCAGAAGAAGGGAGAGTCGAATTTGGCAGAGATGTGAAAGGTGATATGAAGAAAGAAGAAAAGATGAGATGAAAAGATTTCAGATAGATCTCGGCTTGAAGGTACAGTATGGATTTTCTTCTTTCTTCTTTGCTTTTATTCGACCTCTATGACTTTTATGAAAATGTCGAAGGCGGCCTTGTTTTCGTCGAAAAGGAGCTTTGGTTGCAAGATTGTAAGAGTTGGTAAGGTTGACGTAACAGAGGAGGAAAATAAATATAAAAGACGAAATAAAGGTGTTAGTCAACCTATACGAAATGCACAAACGAAATTCTAGATTGTGAGAAAGAAGGAAAGGAATGGTGACTTTGGTTGAGAAACTGCACACAGAATGAGAGAAGATAGAGAAAACCTCAAGGAAGAGGAAAAGAAGAATAGGATCGCAGTATGGAAGCTCGAAGACCCCTCAAGATTAGCCGTCTCAACAAAGGAGACGAAGGAGGCACCTCGACCATTGTTTCTTTCAAGTGTTTGTATAAGACGCCACCACATGTATTGAAACTAGGCTACGGTACCGGCTCGGTGAGGAGGCTCAAGACAAGAGAATATGTCCCGCCCATGCTAGCCGCATTAGTAGCTGCTAATCGAAAAACAACCAAAATAAAGATTGAGAGGTGATCCAAAGGAGGCCAAGTATGACGATAGTCAGTGGGGGCGTTTGACACGATTCCACCCACGAAAGGAGATTAGACAGTGGCGGCGCCGAAGAGAGTAGCGTTGTTGCAACACAAGCATATCGCATACATCCGTACTTTTTTTTTCCTTTCTCCCCTCGTATATATTCTTCTCAATAAATAATTCACCTCAAACACTCCGACCATGACAATGTAACGCCACCCGCAAGCTTCTCTCCAAATTTTTGCACTCACCTACTAGAGAAAGATGAAAACCAGAGGAGCAGGAAGGAAAAAGAGAGATAGAGAGAGAGAGAGAGAGAGAGAGAAGAGAAGAAAAAGGAAAGAGAGAAAAAGAAAAGAAGGGTAGGATTAGACGTTGGTCTTCATTCGCAGATTGAATTGTATGCTACTACCATTCGTATCTGAAGTGATTGAAAAGTAAAGGACAAGTTGAGAGTTGCAGTGTGGCACGGGTCGGCCTTTGATTGCTATGAATCTGAAGAGCCCTGTTGATTCTCTTCTTGATTTGCCTTGAACACCTATCTACACCTTCTTTGAATCGAGCAGTTGGTATCAAACTGATCGGTCTAATCGCTGAGACTTGACTATGATGACTCTGCTGTCTTGGGTATTGTTGGATATATTTCAAGCAAAAGAATGTAAAAGTCTTGACATACGGTGATAATATGGTTCGCTATAAAACACTCAAATCACATTTCCTACTGCCCTCCCAGTGGAGGGTTTCAAGACGGGTCTCAGAGAAGGGACCTTCTTCTAACAACTTATTTCGTACTTTTTCCTTTCTTTTTCGTTAAATGGGTTTTTTTTTTCTTTTTCTTTTTTGACAATATGAGTAGTTTTTAGCGTAAGGACACTTTTCTGTCTGAAAGGGCATTAATAAAGTGATATTCATTAATAATATTAGTGGTGATTTAATATATATTCGAAATTAATGGGAATTCTATTTCAAAACTAGAGATTCTTTACAAATTTTCCAACCGTCGACAAGAAGAAACAGAGTAAGACAGACAATAAATAAAATTTACTGTGAATTTCATCTGGTTGGAACTCCGATATCTCACGGGCCTCCCTCCAGCCTTTCTTCCATTTATATCTGGTCTAGAGCGTCAGGAAATGGGCTATTGGTGCTGGTGCATGTGTACTTGTCTTTTCTTATTAGAGAGGGGGGGGAAGGGGAGAGAGGGTCGCACTCTATCAGTAGGCGCCGACTTAATTCGTGAGTTTGCGTCTTGAACCCTTGTACTACATTCGAATTAACCGATCAACGACGAAGTCAGAGATTAATAGCAATGAGAGCCTAGAGCAAAGGTCTAGCCGGAGAATTTAGTGTTTGTTTTCTTTTCTTGCAGCACTATTTGAGTCATTGAGATTGTATAGAATAAAAGGATTACAATGTGAAAAATGGTTAAATCACTCTCAATTTGACATTGATATATTTTTTAAAGTAATATTAAGGGGTCCTCATCTCTCGTATTGTACAGCTAAATATGAGGTATGAGAATATGATTCGGCACCGTAGTACTCTGATTGAGAATAATTCCAAATCTTGGTTGTGTCATGTGACAAGACAAACAAAGACACACACACACAAACTTTTTCCCCAGTCCATTCTAGGTAAATCTCGGTCTAAAGTGTTCTTCTTTTTTATTTTCTTGGAAGAGAATTGATTAGAAAAGAATTTTCATACCAGATCGTGAGTATCGATACTGCATTCAAGCAGTCAATGACCTATTTACCACGTTCCATAACGCAGATTGTAGCATGTTAGTAGTATGACTCTTTCCAATTGGTGAAAAGTGATAATTTACCTCTGTAAGCTGTTAAAAATCTTCTCGGACCCCTTCAATAAAAAGAGTCTGCGCGTGAGCTTTTCTCCGATTCAGAGCGCGTCTTATTATGTATTCCACATGGAGTTTTAGTGTTGGCGTTTTCAATTTCTATTATTGTTCTTTTTATGGAGGAGCAACACTGTTTTCCCTTTGTCACCTGTGAGCCATTACCAAGTTCATCATTTTTGAAGAGACTTTTCGGCACAATTGCTTCTTTGTAGGGCTCTGTTTAGTCACCGGAACCCGAAGCTATTTCATTGCATGATTATCGCGTTATGCCAGCAGGCACTCCGACGACGCCTGCCTTTGCTAGCATTTCGTCATCTTCTAATTTGAGTCCTCGAGCTAATATGGATACATCAAATCGAACGGGAATACCTAGTCCATCGACATCTGCCAATCACCTTGGACCAAAGGTAATGGGAGGCATCACTTTTGATGAATGTAAGTATTGCATTTTATATATGGAAGGGGAGCTTGATGAATTAATTTTGTACCCAACTTTGTCCTTTAGTGGCTCGATGGGAAGACGGAGAAGTGACAGCATGGCTTCAATCACTTCGACTAGGTGCACACTCTAGCACTTTTGCTCGAAATGATATCTCTGGAGCAGTCCTCTTTGACGTAGATCAGAACGCGCTTAAAGAGATGGGAATTAGTAGTGTAGGAGATCGTATTCGCATATTTACAGCCATCAAAAATCTAAAGAAGAAATGCGCTGAAACAGAAGCGGTGAATCGGCTACAACTTCATCAACAGCATGGTGAAATGGAGTATCTCGAAAATGACTTCTCGAGAAGCGCCCTTGATAATGCTTCGCCTACTGCAGCGACAAGAAGAAGCGCATCATCAAGGCCGCCTCCACTCCACCTCTCACAATCAGCTCAAGATATGCCTTTAACTCCTACGCATGCCTCACCACAAGGAATCTACAATGGTCAAGGCTTGGGTCTTAGAGAGGCTAGAGGTCTCACTCAAACAGGTCAAGGTAGAGTTGGAAATACTCCTTCTGCTCTTTCAGGTATAAATCGAAGTCCTGTTTCCCTTACTAAACACTTGGCAGAAGTGGACGGAATGGGTCACAGAAAAAAGAATTCAATTGGTACACCTGCTTCACTACTTTCCTCACAACTACAGCAACAACAACGGATGATGCAACATCAGCAGCTAGTGAATGATCAAAGGTTACAATATGGTATTAGACCTAACACGGCAATTGGAGGTACGGCAAGACTTAATTCTGGCACTGGTTCTAATTCTAGCAGTCCCACTGCTTCTTCCTTTCCACGACCTTCCACTTCAGATGGAGGTCGTATGATAGGGGAACCCAATCAAAATCTCAACGTTAATGGAGTACCTCTTACACCTATATCAGAAGGATTCAACGCTGGTGCGACAAGAGCACAAGCTGGTTATGCAGTTGGAAGAGGAGCTATGGGCCAGCAAGGAATGAGACCTATCACACCAGGACAAGTGACTTCAACAACACCCTTGTCTGCTTATACTAATTTTAGTGATTCAAGTCGTTCGGCTCCTCTGTCATTGGAAGATGTGAAGAGGCGGACTATTAAATTTATTGGAGAAGATGGAACAACTCGCATTGTACCAGTTTCTGACTGTCGAGATGCATTTGACGTTTTGGCTAGAGTTTTGAAGAAATTTGGGAAGCCAGCAACGGGGAACAGCTATACACCAACAGCTGGACAAAGTACAGTAGATGAAGACATGACTGTTACTGGTGAAGAATTTGGTGATTTATGGGGTATATTTGCGACAAGTGGTGAAGGTCAAACTAAATACCTTACCGATAATGAGCTTCTAGCTATTTGCCATGCTCCTCAACCCCATGATCCACTTCGAGAAAGAGGCCTCACTATTCGAAGGATTAATAAATCTGATGATTCCTCCAAGAGATCAGTTGGTAAAAGGAATAAGTTGGAGTCATTTTTTGGTGAAAAGATGCAATCAAACAGCAACGCTTCAGGTTACTTGAGTCCACCTTCATTGGACGATGGTTTTGTGGAGAATTCTTTGGTCACAACTGCTGGTAAAAAGTTGAATCGAGCTAGTACAGTCAGTATACTTTCTGGATTGGGCGCGGCCGCTGCCAATGCTTCTAGACATCATCATCGAGAAGGAAAAGAATCTCAACAAAAATCACCTTCTGCTGCTGCAGCCATGATACCCAAGAAAGCTAGGAATTTCTTTGGACAAAGACCACCATCAGAACTTATCAGTTCACATTTAGCAGATTACTTTCCTTCAACGGAAAAGAGAGTTTTGGAACGAACAGCTAGAAGATCAATGTATGGAAGATCTTCAACAAGTATTAGATCCAAAAGGGATTCAACTTGGAGTTTTGCTGCTGATGCAGATGCACCCCCGTTACCCAGCAAAGAGAGCATTGATGGACACATCTCTCGTCCTACCTATGACGCACCCTCTATTCTTATTGGAATGGAGAGTAGTGAGTCACCAGAGTTGAATAATGAGGCAAGAAAAGCTAGCGATGTTCCTACTCTACCACCAGTTATTGCAAGGTCATCTTTGGATGATTGGTCAGAGAGTTTGCAAACTGTCGGTTCAACTAACTTACCACCACCATCTAATCGAGCCATTAGACCGAATTCATTTCGAAGAGCTTCTGCAGAAAGTTCAAGAAGTCGAAAGAGTTTGGCTACACAATTACGAATGGCTAGAGGGATTGGCGATGAATTGTCAAGTTATAATTTATCAGGTAAAGGTGGGGATCGAAGTGAGACTGCCAGTCTGTTGACTGTAGATGAAATAACGCAAGAGGTGGAAAGTAGAAGAGAGAGTATTACTTTGGCTGGATCTGGAGGTGGATGGGTAGTAGACGAAGATGGTGTACCAATACCATTACCAGCATCAGCGAGAAGATATACTTCTTCCATTGCAGGAAGTACTCGTCCTAGCAGCGGTCTGAGCGTTGATTTGAATGACTCGGAAGAGCATGACTTTATGGACGATGTTGTAGAAGGAGGTGAATCAATACGTAGCCCCAATGCTAATGCACCTGGAGAAGAAGCTGATCGTCATATGGGAGATCCAATGGCAGTCAATCGTGTTACCACTAGTAGAGCAAGTAGTGTTAGTGAATTAAGGTCAGGTTTAGCAGAGGAAAGTGAGGATGAAGATTATGATGGTAGTGATGTATTAGATTCGGACGGTGAAGACTATGATGAAGATATCAGTGAGGATGAAGATGAAGAAGGAGGCGTCTACCAATCAGCTTTACCTGGAAAGGAGCCTATCAAATGGATTAAAGGCGCTCTTATTGGAGCTGGTTCATTTGGTAATGTCTTTTTAGGTATGAATGCAAAAAGTGGACTTTTAATGGCTGTTAAACAAGTTGAGTTACCTTCTGGAGATTCACATAGCGATCAACGTAAGAAAAGTATGCTAGAAGCGCTAGAGAGAGAAATTGAATTGCTCAAAACTATGCAACATGAAAACATTGTACAATATTTAGACTCGTACGCTGATTCTACACATCTCAACATTTTCTTGGAATACGTTCCTGGTGGTTCAGTAGTAGCTTTACTACGAAATTATGGTGCTTTTGAAGAACCGTTAGTTCGTAATTTTGTCAAACAAATCTTACATGGTCTCAAATTTCTACATGATCGAGATATTGTTCATCGAGATATAAAGGGTGCCAATATTCTAGTAGACAATAAGAGTTGCATCAAAATTAGTGATTTTGGTATTAGTAAAAAAGTTGAAAGTGATTTATTGATTAGTGCAAGGGCACACCGACCTAGTTTACAAGGAAGTGTATTTTGGATGGCACCCGAAGTAGTCAAACAAACGTCTTATACTCGAAAGGCTGATATTTGGAGTTTAGGTTGTTTAGTAGTAGAAATGATTAGTGGAACTCATCCTTGGGCTAATTTGAATCAAATGCAAGCACTCTTTAAAATTGGTTCTCATGCCAAACCACAATTACCTGAAGAGATTTCAGCAGAAGCAATTGAATTTCTTAACAAGACATTTGAATTGGATCACAATAATCGACCATCTGCTGATGAATTGTTGCAACATGCCTTTATTACAGAAGAATTTTCAGTATCATCGATTGGTGATAGTAGTGGAGCATCGACATCGGTAGGTGCAATTGTTTCTTCTTCGTCAGCTCCAACTGCCGCTATTTTAGGTGGGGGGACAGCATCAGTAGGGGAAGTTAACACTGGTGCTTCAAAGAGTCGTAGCAAAGGAGGTGCTGCAAGTAACAAGAAGGCTCGCGACGTTGCGGTAATTAGCAGCAATAATAACAATAATAGTAATAATAATAATAATAATAACAACAATAATAATAACGACATCACCAATACTACTAGTAACAATGGTGCTCCGGTAGAATAGATTTCTCATGTTCAATGTACCATCAGCAGACTTTTAAAAGAGGAATTTATGATCACCTATCACGCCTCGAGATGTATCAGAGCGAATATTAAAAAGCAAATGATTTGAATTTTAGAAAAATGGAGCGTATAATAAAGTGGGCAGCGTGTGGAAGTAAGAAAATTAATTGTTACTATCTCTCTCTCTCTCTTTCTCCCCAACCACCAACAATCATCCAGAGTACTACTTTTTGTCAGACATGATCGAGTGTCACAAGATCAGACCAAGCGATGTGCACGAATTGCTCAAACTAATCATTAATCGTACACAGCTTCCATATAGTGCTCCCTCACACATTCTCACACGTAGTCATCAACAACGTATAACTACAAGGAAGGTTTTACCCTCACCTGAACAACCCAACGATTCCAATGAGTACAATGAAGAACTTGCACTATTTCCAGAGAGTCAAAGTCAATTTAGTCAGAGTCAGGAATGGAATTCGCTGAGTCAAGAGAATGAATTGCTCTTTGAGGCTCCTCCACCACCACCTTGCCTCAAACAAATGAATTCCATAGATATGAGGTACTAATGAATGCTTACAGTCTTAGCATAATATTTCTCTTCTTTAGCAAACTATTTTTGTTAGGCGCTATCTTGATTCAGCTATTGACTCTTTCCTACTTTCTGCACTATTCTCACTCTCTCTCTCTCTCTCTCTATCTACTTTCACACACTCCTTTTTCACAGACCACTTGAGACCTACTTTAGTGTGCCACATAAGCAAGCTGACCGATACAAGAAAGCCAGTAAGTGTGGAATAAAGAGGGGAAGAGAAAGCGTTTGAGATTAGTGTCTGTAAGGGAAGAGATCCCAAAATGCTGATTCATGCTTAGAGCAATTTGTTCGAGTTTTAAGTAGCATACAGAGAGGTATTTTGGAAGGTGTTCGATATCAAATTCGGTGAGTCTTTGGATACATAGTAGGCTCCAATGAAAAGAAACAATCGATAGAACTTATTACTCTATTCTCTGATACGAAGTCGACTCTATTACGAGGATGTGAAACTATTTGGAAGTCAAGATACTGTAGTTGAAATTGTCAGACGCCTTGAAGATTATTGGAAGGTTCCTTGTAGCAGCTTTAATTTACAGCCCGCATACAAAGGTCTTTTCGCAGGTCCAATGGCATATAAGCAGCGTCAAAATCATACTACACCCGTCGAAACTGAAACTTGGGGAGTAAATTGGGTTTCTGAAACAGATTATTGCTTTAAAGCCGAACTCATCGTCGATTCTTCTGAAATTTCTTCCTTGATAACAAAATCTCAAAATTGTTGTTCAGTGAATTGGGTACTTGTAGTAGAAAAGGAGACAACTTTCACCGAGCGTTTGCAAGAATTGAATCGCTTACATGGTACAAAGGACAATTTGAATGGAAATGGCTTTGGAATTATTGTTACAGTGAGTACAGCAGGAGCAGAAGATTTTAAAAGTTAATCAATTAAAGCTGATAGTACTTTATGTTACAGGGTAAAGGTATGCCTGATATGGCCACTCGTCGTATGCTTGAGTATATGGCTCAGACGCTTCTCAAGTAAGGTTTTCCTTGGCTGCTCACAATTTCAAAGGAGCTGACATTCTTGCTTGGCCTTTCAGTACTCCATTCTATGCTCTCGTAGACAGTGGTAAGAAATTTTCTTTCCATCAGAGGAGTGGTGAAGCCTTGAGAGATCATAAATAATGGATGATCATACTTTTCAGATGCCTATGGTATGCATATCTACCATACCTACTGCCTTCCACTCAAGTATCTCGAAGAGACAGAGCAAGTATTGGGCAGTCGACTCCAATGGATTGGTCTAAAGCCATCAGATACACTTCCGTGAGTGAACAACAAAGAGAATTTACCCCTTCTTACTCAAAATATTGATGATAAATTCTTACTGCTCAACTAATAAAAGACTTTTGATCAAGTACTCCAAAAAAGGAATGGAAAGAAGTGGCGCCAAACCACTGGATCTCCATGAAAGAAGTAGAGCAAGATTTTTAGCAAATTCAGATAAAGTTTCGGGAGATATGAAGCTTGAAGCACTTCGTCTTATTATGTATGGGTATAAGCTCGAACTCGAAGCCATTTCAGATCAACCTCTATCCTCATTGCTTCCCTTACCGCATAGCAATAGCGTACACAATGATCGCGCCAGAATCAGCTAAGATCTTGAATAAAGTCAAACCTCTCTCACATACATTGACTTGATCCATCGAATGTAATCAGCTAGTGCTGCTCTATACTATAATCACTCTATCGATGATAATAGTACACAGAATACTTTTTCATTGGCGTTGCAAAAGAAGACAGAAAAAGACATTCAAATACAATTGCTTAAAAGGTTCGCGGTAAGGGATGGAGGTGATGATGATAGCATGAATGTTACTACCATATCTTTTTTTTTCTTCTTCTTCCTTCTTCTCTGCTTCTTCATCCTATTTGTGAAGCTACTTGCGAATCTTGACGGTAGAAGATCCTTCTAGAAAGTACATATGTATGAGTCGGACGCTTCTCTCTTCAACTCTCCCTCCACCATTAATTTTGTCACTCCATAATCTCTCTCTCTTTCTCTCTCGCTTTTCCCTACCCCTCGACCCATTCCATCTTCCTCTTTGCTAAAATTAGGCTTCCGTCGTTTCCGCAGCATCTGTCCCTTCTGCATTAGCTTGTGAAGCGGCTGCGCTAGCCCTTCGTTCCTTTTCACCTTCTAAACTGTTGTACAGCAGAAAGAGAGCCTTTTCATTAGATTCAGCAGTACCTTGGATGGTAAACATGCGCTCTCCAGTTTCATCATGTGGTACTTTGGCAATGGAGATGCGACTGCCACTAATTCTTCGGATTTCTGTGATTTTACTACCACCTTTTCCAATGATACATCCAACCATATCTGAAGGAATACTAATATTCTGTACTCGTAAATCTCCATCGACGGCTTGTGCTGGAATAGTGGCTCCATTTGTGGTTGGTGTTACCAAGCTTCCACCTGGATTAACTGCAGCTGCTGAACTAGTCCCATTTCCATTGATGATGGAACTTACATGACTGATTGTTGGTCCTCCTCTTCGTATATTACTGCCTGCAATAAGCGTACTAGGTGCTCCCAATGCAGTGGTAATACGTCTTCCACCCTGAGGCAGCAGACCACCTTCTCCACCAGCAGCTAAGACGCCTGCTCCAACTGTATCTAAGCCAGGTTGATATAGGATTGTACCTTGGCCTCGCTCCCAATCTTCCAACAGACACCTTCCAATTTCAACAATAGCAGTCTCGATTCCTTGAACACTACCCTGAACTTCAACACTTCTTTCGGTGGAAGAGGGTAGCATTTCCTTAGAAGCCACCATTCGAACACCAGAAGTATCTTGAATGTGCTTGATTTTAAGTCCTTGTCGCCCAATTACTGTACCCATCAAGTTATGTGAAATCAACAGACGAATTGTCGTTATTTGACCAGTAGTACTAACGCCTGCAGCTGGTGCAGACGATCCTGGAACCAAAGGGTTTTCGAGGATTGTAGAGGCAATCAAACCAAATGCCTGTCAGCAACAATGACAATACAAGGTAAAAACTTATTATCAGCAATAAGATTATCAAGACCTGTTGTAGCTTTCTCACCTTTGCAACGCCTTCCAGAGAACCGCTAACACTCAAGACACGATCATGTACACCAGGAATGACTTTGCTAACACCAGCCTTGACACCACTTTTCTCTCGCAATTCTGCTACGTTGGCACCCCCTTTTCCAATGATTACACCGGCTTCTTTTGTACTGACAAGAGCTCGAAGAGTCAATGTAGTAGCATTGATATCTTCTCCATTGACTTCGCCGCCATTTTCTCCAGATCCACCTGAAGAAGGATTGCTATTGCCGTGGTGTAAAGAGAGTTTAGCAAGCTCTGCAGTGGGCGAGCCTTCAGATGCTTTGGGAGGTGTCGATGACATTATCGGTAATAATATGGTGGAAATGGTATTAGGCGTAAAAAAGGAAAGAGACAAGTTGGTAAGATGTTCGTCAAGGCAAAGTGAGCTCTGAATGCGGATCAGAAGAACAGGAAAGACGAAAAAAGTTGTTGTGCAAGGAAATTTGAAAGAAGAAGGAAACGGGAGAGAAGGAGTATAGGGGAAGAGAATGAAAGCAAGTGCGAAAACTTGTGCAACTGATGCTGTGACACCGTCTTGTACTCAATCTTGTAAAGGAGGTGAAGGGAAAGAGAGAACTTTAAGATTACTTTGAATTGGAAGATTCATCCCAGAGGGCGCAGTCAAGAATTGAGAAAATTTAAGCGTGTAAAAATAAATATAGAAGTTCCCATATCCACGCGAGCAGATTTCCACGAGGTTAATCCTGCACAGGCCATTTAGGATTTTACTTTGAAAGGAACATCAACTTCTCAGTCAGGTCGTTTGGTTTGGAATAGAAGGGACATGCCAAAGTATGGGGTAAAGTGACTATTTAGAGCAGATTCTTGACAAAATGACCTGGACAGATCTTTTCATTGAAAAACCAAAATGCAGCTCTACAACTCTCCCTCTATACTTCGATGCTTGCTCACTTTTCCATTGCACTTCTTGTGTGTGAGTGCTTTACTTATATATACCATTTATTTTGCCATAAATTGCAGCCAGCTAAATTATCTTCATCACAGCTTTAGTTGTGGGTCAAGACCTTAAAGTCAGTAACCCACTTCGAAATGATTGGGTATCTCCTTATTTTGTTTTGACTTTTCATCATAGCAAATGTGCCGGTCAAGCACAGTCTGCCATTACAGCCATGGCTACAAATGCTACTGAAACTGCAAATAGAGGACCTTGGACAGTCATTAACAAGAAAACGATGAGTCCAGATGGAGATTCAAGAGCGTTTGTTTCTTGGGCACCTTATTGGTGGCCAAATTGCTGTGAAGATATGAATGATAGAAGGGGACAAGATTCGTCAGATGACGAATTGTATAAGAGGGAACTCAGCCCGGGTCAATTGGTAGAAGGCATGCAGACGCCACCAGACTCTTTGGAAGCAACGTAAGTTTGAGCCGACGATTTGACGTGACAAGATGCTTACTGCTCTTTGCTTGTTGTAGACTTGTGGTCAAGCAAGTAGATGGCTTTACAAATAAGACATCAATGGATGAGTAAGTCTACAAAGATTTAGAGGTTTAGGACTACTAACTCTCTTAGTTTTTCGATCGTAGCCCAAATGCTCAGATCGCGTAAGTTCAACATCGTGGAGTAAGTACTTCATGGAAATGCTGAATCTTGATTCTCATTGATACAACAGTCTCAATGGTACAGTCCCCCATCAAAGCTACATTTCGGGACAGCAAGCGCAGTGTGTTTCTCGACCGATCGGCTGGCAGAACAATCCAAATATGATATGGTCTACTTGTCCTTACATTCAGCGAGATGGTTTCCGTAATTCTGATGTCCATGAATTAAAGGGTCCTCAAAACTTAGTTGACATGACACAAAGTGTTCTGCTGAATGCTATCACGTATGGATTGACGAGGGATGAAGTCTTTGCTCAAAAGGCAGTACAATTTATTCGCACATTCTTTCTTGATCCAACTGTAGGTGTAAGGCCAGAGATGAAATTTGTTCAAATTGTTAGAGGGCCTTCAGGAGGCTCAGGGGAGAGCTTAGCCAATGACTATAGAAGTGGAACTTATCGAGGTTTAATAGAGTGGAGGTATATCCTCGAAGTTGTAAATTCTATAGTAATACTTCGTGCTGCTGGTTCAAAATCTTGGTCAACATTGGATGCAGCTAGAACTTCAAAGTGGGCAAGTGATTACTTGCACTGGCTTGAAACGTCAGAACTTGCACTAAAAGCAAAAAGGGCAGGCAACAACTTTTCTTCTTTTTACTACAATCAAGTCATTGCACTTTATATTTTATTAGGAAAAACAGATGAAGCCTCCAAGAAAGTCAATGAATACTTTACAGGATCCTTCATGCAACAAATAGATGCAGAAGGTAATCAACCATTAGAATCAAAGCGATCGAGATCATTACATTATGTTGCTTTTGGATTGGAAGGTATGATTGCTAATGCTAAATTGGCTGACAATCTTGGCTTGAACATGTGGAGTGCTACAACTGGAACCGGTAAAACAATCCGTGATGCAATAGATTATGCACTTCGATCTGTAGATTTGCTCAAGTGGGAAAGTACAGTTGATGAAGGAACAAGTTCTGAAGGTCTTAATGGATACGCAGAATTGGCTCCACATGTTGCTGCCGCTTTGGCCGCATATGGTGATTATTCAGATGGTCGTTATCGACGTTATCTATCTAATGATACCTTGACACTGGATGCAGCTCAAGTTCGAACTTGGAGATTCTATAATTTACCTTGCTCTTTTTATTCATCTCCGACAAAAGGTCATTATACTTCTTCACAAAGATTCTAACGTCGACTAATAAACATTGCCATTTACAACATTGCTCTCTCTAATAGACTTTCATGCCTATCATTAGTGTACGAATATACCTGCTGCAAAGGACTGAAAGAATCAGTTTATGGTAGGGCCAAAAGTGTTTCTTAATTAAAAAGATTGACTGAATGTTGCTTCTTGATGTAATGCTGCGGACTAAAAGGAAAGCCTCCCGCTCGGAGCCGCAAAGAGGAGACTTCCTGTAATGCGCCTCTGAATTGCATCATGGACAAGACTTAATAAAAAAAAAAAAAAAAAAATCCTTCTTTCTTCACCTGGTGCACCAATGCCCTTAGCAATCTCCTCACGAGTATAGGGATGAGGATTCCATTTGCATTGCTATTTGCTGCGCTGAGTGTGTGTCGAAACTACTAGCTTGCTACAATCATCCTTGCTAATCCATTTTTCCGCAATTCTCGCAGCAACATCTTGTATTTTAGCTCAACAACCTCTTTATGTAGAGCAAGCGAGGAATGATTGGATCTCGCCATCTTTTATTCTTAATTTTGCCAAGAGTAGCTGTTCTAATCAAGCAGAGTCAGCCCTTGCGTCAATTTATGTCAATGCGACTAGGACGGCAAAGGAAGGGCCTTGGACTGTAATCAACAAGCTTGTAGCAAGTCCAGATGGAAATCCTCGAGCTTATGTCTCTTTTGGAAGATACTGGTGGCCAGACTGTTGTGAAGATATCGAAGAGAGGAAGATGGGACAGCAATCTTTAGGTCTAAAATATGCTGGCTATCGAAGAAAAAGGTCATTTGAAAATGTTGATCATGTCATGTCTGAGTGAGTTTTTGATGAAAAAAAAGGAGAAGACATATTAGATCCTTACTATTCGATTTGTAGATTAGAGTCGTCTTCTGCCAAAAGTCAAGATTTGTTATTAGCAGCATCGTAAGTGCTCTTGATGCATAAAGACCGAGGACAAAGTGAGTGGCAGCTTATCCATCAAAAAATGTTTACCTAAATCTTCTCATCAGGCTCGAAGCTTCTCAACAAGCGACACCATCTTGCACACCTCGTCCAAGTAAATGGCAATCTGATCCACGACTTGTTTGGAGGACATGTCCCTATACCCGACTTGATGGTTACACGAATCCTGATATTTTTAAAATTAAAGGAACAGATAGTTGGATTCAAATGTCACAAGGTGTAATTCTCCAAGCTATCAGTTATAGCGTGACTAAAAAGGAAGAATTTGCTCAAAATGCTGTTGAAATAATACGTTCTTTCTTTACAAATCCAAAGACTGGCGTTTTACCAGAGATGAATTTTGGTCAAATTATTCGTGGACCACCTCTAGAACATAAAATTCCTGGTAGCTACTACAATGAGAATGACTATCGAATAGGAACATATCGAGGATTAATTGAAACCAGACGTATAGTTCAAGTAGTAAATGCAATTGCCATTCTTCGACTTAGTGATACCAAAGCATGGACTTTGAAAGATGATGCAGATATACGTACTTGGGCAATGGCATTCATACGATGGCTAGAGACTTCGGAAATAGCCTTTGGAGCAAAAAGTAGAGTAAATAATAATGCCTCTTTTTATTACAATCATCTCATTGCGCTATATATACTTGTAGAAAAAAAGGACGTTGCTGCTCAATTGGTCAATGATTACTTTATTGGTCCATTCATGCAACAGATTGATGAAGTTGGCAATCAACCACTAGAAGCTCAACGTGTGAGGGCACTACACTACGTCAGCTTTGGATTAGAAGGTATGATTGTAAACGCCAAATTAGCAGACTCCTTAGGATTAAATATGTGGTTGGCAAAGACTAGCTATGGGACTACCATTCGAGATGCTATCGATTTTGCCATGAAAGCAGGAGATGAACTCAAGGCGAAAAGTAGAGGTGATGAAGGTGATGGTATATATGAATTTGCAGAGTTGGCACCCCATATAGCGACTGCTTTAGCTGTCTATGGTGATCACGCAGATGGTCGATATCAAGCTTATTTGGCCAATGCCACCCTTACAATGGATAAAGGCAAAGTACGAACCTGGAGGTTGTTCAATTTGCTTTGTTCTTTTCAATCGACACCTTCGCTAGGCTTCGAACATTCTTCGCAAAAATTTGATACATGATGAACTCATGACAGAATTCAAGATGAATGCTGTATTTCTCTCTACTAATTCTCCCCTACAGGAATATGACTCTTACAACAACTAGCCCTCTGCAGTACTATCCGAGTCACTCTCATCTTGACCATAGACTACTAATGCTGTTCCACCTCCACCACTTCGACTGCTATTTCTTGATAAATCCAAATCAACATCTCCTTTTTCATCTCGTGCATGAGAGTTATCTCCCTTTACCTTACTTCGTAATTTCTTGTACATTCGATGGGCTGACTTGCTCGCTCCTTCCTTTTGGTCCAGACTTAAAGCATTAAAGTTATTACTACCTTTGGATGATTTAGGGGACTGAGCTTCTCCGTCTCGCCTCGAATTGCTCCTTCTCCTACCCTTTTTCGTCTCTTCTAAGGTATTGGCTGTCGTCTCGACTCCTTCCTTTTGCTTCTTGTCCTGTTCATCTCCCTCTTTACCTTCCTCTTCATCATCCATCTTCCCTCCATCTAAACGAAAATCAGCCGTGGCTAAATGTCTTTCGCTGATAGCACGAGGTGGTTGTGGCGGACCTGCAAGGCCAAATCGATCAGGACTATCGAGTATGGAATGATTGGATGGTTGAATTACGCCGTGTCGATAATTACTCGCTTTTGTGAAATCTATATTGCTGCTCTTCGACTCATCTTCGAGTACCTGCTGATTTGTATCTTGATATTCTTTGCCTTTTACCTGGCTTTCCTTGTATACATTCAAAGAGGTGCCACTGCGATTTGCCTCGCCAATGGATGGTGTAGGGCTTAGGCTCAGCATTGACTTCTGTTTATTCTCTACTGTTTCACTAGAATGTGAGGTACTTGTTAATGGTTGCAACTTTTGTAAGAGGTGATTCGTTCCAATTACTGCTGGCGCAGAAGAAGGTGTTGAAAAACCAGAACGACTTGATCTGCCACTACCGTGCGTTGAGTGTCTACGATGATGATGATGGTGATGATGTTTTTCCTTACTTAGATCTGGGCTACTAGCTCTTGTCGCCACAGTGCTAGTATCGTCTATATCAAATGCTTCCTCTTCCTCCTGTTCTTCGTCTTCCTCTTCTTCCTCCTCATCGTCACCTTCTTCTTTTGGTGCTGCTGAAAATTGATCTGGATTCGACGTTTTACTTGAAGCACTCTTACTATCTTTGTTAGCATTAGTGCTCTTACCTCCACTCTTTGTCCCTGACCTCTTGCCTTTCTTATCCTCCTCATCTCCTTCCTCTACAACTACAAAACTCTTTTGCCTTTGCCTTTCGTTCCATTTTAATGTTCTACTGATACTCTCAAACCAATCTGTGCTTTGATTTTCTGCACAAATAGTTGGGAAAGGATATTTACTAGCAGTAACCTTAATGTGATCACCTTGCTTTAATTCAACTCTACCCCTTCCGTCAAAACTTGCCCATGCTGTACTTCTTGAATTATAAGGTACAGCAATTCGAAGTTCCATGCTATCAGGTAACAACATTGGCCGGAAAGAGAGTGTATGCGGGCAGATAGGTGTAATCAAGATGGCTGGAATCTCAGGGTGAACTAGCGATCCTCCTGCAGATAGAGAGTAGGCAGTCGACCCAGTTGGAGTAGATATACAAAGGCCATCAGCTTGAGCAGTAGTCATGTGATGTTCATCTCCGAATACTTCTAGTAGACTGACATAGGGACTCGGTCCACGATCCACGACTAAATCATTAAGAACTTCAAAAGTTTCGACTGGTCTTGTACTAAAGCACATTACTTCTTTGTCCTTTTTTCCTGTCGACTCTTCCTCTCTGTTTGACTCAGAAAGTTTAGGTCTTGGTGCTGGTCGATCTGCGTTGACATCTGCACATGTTTCAGTAAAAGTACCTCTTAGGTCGCCATGTTGTGGTAACGGTGTTTCTATTCGATCCCAACCTCCTTCTTGAATATTTCTCATGATGATCTCACCAGTTTTTCCAGATCTGATCGCTCTCCTTCGTCTTCGATCAACTGTTGAAGAGCTAGGTAAGGTGGCTCGGTAGACTGTAGCGGTGAAACGCATTCGGAGATTGACTCGAATACCATTATCGAGAGCAGATTTGAGCGCCTTCTTGTAGTCACTGTAGTCGAAGTTGGTTAGAAATCCAAGTGACCCTAGGGCAAAGGGCATGACTGGAGGGACAATTCTTTGAAAAAGCCAAGAACAAAATAATACTGTTCCATCGCCTCCAAGAGTAACAACAAAGTCAAAGAGATGAGGAGATCGACTACACATATCACTAGTCCAGTATCTCAATTGACTCTCATCCCGGCTATTTGAAATGCTGCCAACTCGATTGCTAGTCGTACTACTCGTTTCACTTTGACTCTTCCCATTCAATTCTACATCACCATCGGGAGACGCTTGCTGTCGAACAGGACTTTGAGCAAATAAATGTGAATACTCTTTCTTGATACCTTCTGCATCGAATCGCTTCGATTGTCGAAGTTGAGCGTCAACATAGCTTGAAAAAGACAAATTTGGTTTGACATTAGTATCCACTATCTATACAAGCCACTATGTGTATCATACTCACACAATTAGTCCAGTATCTTTGCCATTGCGAGGGGTGTCCATAAGCCAGATGGCTAGTTCTCTAGTAAGTTTAATTAAGTGATTGTCTCTGGCCTTTGTGATGATGAGGACACTTTGAATAGTCGACTTCACTCTTGCTCGTCCTATGCAAGAGATACAAATTATAAATATAATTCTTACATCCCATGACTTTCGAAACAAAACACTCACCAAGTTGCTTGCTCATCTCACGAACTCCGACTGCTGTCTCTGCTAATTGTCTTGTCAAGCTTCTAACTCGATCTGTTTCATCCTGACTATCTTCACTTGCACTGCCACTGTAACTAGCACTACTACTATTTCTACTCGTGCTCGCATCACTACCATCTTCTCCATCACTCTCACTTTCTGGTTCAACTGCACCCTGAGCTCCTCTGTGCCTTGGTTCAGGTCGATTCTTGTCGTAATTATTGCGAACACCTTGAAATACAACGCTTTTTCCTTGATTTGTGACTGTATCATCTTTACGCGGCTTGTTAGTGGATAGTGATGATGATGACGATGATGAATTGTGTTGATCAAAGTAGGAGGTGTCTTTCCTGCTATTCTCCAAGACATTGTCTAGGCGTGAATGAATAAAACAAGGGCTATTGAGAGCGTGACTTTCATGATGTAACCTGTATTGCTCTACAGGTGTCGAATGTTGATACATTAGATCTTTACTACTCAAGTTGGTATGATCATGGTTACCATCTGCCATTATGGTACCTTCTTCCCTCAATAAACCTTTGTCTCTACTAACTGGATTGGTAGTAGTGAGCTGTAAGAGGAAAGTGTTGTCATCTTTGCTTAAAGCCGAAAATATCTAGGAACACCTAATAAAAGTTATCCCTTCCAAAAAAAAAAAAAATACGAAAAATATGCAAGATCCCCACTTTCAATGGCAAACACGTGCGCTCATATTCTCTATAATATTACCGGCACCTTCACAAATTGCACCGATCGTATCTACTAGCAGACTCAAAACGAAAGAGGGGCAGAGCTTGCAAAGTAGGATGTGCGTTCACCAAACTATGTAAAGAAATTGAATTGCACATTGCATAATATAGAAATGTAATGAAAGAGACTAGAAAGACTTTTAATTTTCTGGCTTTCTAGATCTAAGTACAGGATAAAAGTACCGTATATACTTAGACTATCTCAGTAGCAGTACTCTTTGCTACTTCTGTAGATTCAACTCTTGTCATTTCATTCTTATCTTCGGTGATCTGAGATGCTTTGAGCTTCATTTCCAAATTATGAATGTTTTCTTGTGTTTTACGCTTTTGGTCACCCACAAAGAAAGCTTTTTTCAATCGAAGGTTTTCCACAACTCGACTGACATCGCTAGCATTGGTAGGAGGAGGAATGTTGAGAGCTAGAAGACCACTCAACATTGGCAAAGGAATGTTCAGAGGAGTTTCTCTAGTCGTTGAAGGGGTAGATTCACCAGCACCATTGGTCTCTTCGCTAGCATCATCAGCCAGTGAGAGTGGAACACCTTTACCCTTCTTCTTGCCCTTTCCTTTACCCTTTTTTGCTCCACCAATGAAGTAACCGTCCTCGTCACTTTCTAAGCCCTTTTTCTTGGCAATCTTGGCACCAGCAAATGCATCATCGGCTTCAATCTTTCGAAGCTCCAAAGGCTTGACTCCTTCTAAATCCTTCTTGATTGCATCTTCTTCTGCTGTCTCTTCGTTTGTGCTGCTTGAAGTCTTGAGCGCAAAGTAACGTATCAGGACGTCACAATCATCAATTTCCTTTCCGTAAGCAGGCAAGGCAGCCTCTTCCCTCAATGAAATTTCTTCCTCCTTTCGGCGCCTCTCTTCTTCAGCCTTCTTCTCTTCTTTATACTTTTCATTTCGCTTTTCCCTCTCGGAGCGTACCTTGGCATTGTAGATGTCATTTTCGCTTCGGAATTCAGCCTGCCTTGCCCTCCTACTCTTCCAAAGATCATCAAGTTGAGTCTGTAATTCATTTCGTTTGTTCATCAATTGTGGTCTGCTGATCCCTCCCTTTTCTGCCTTGGCCTTAAGGGCGTCTAATTCAGACTTGACTTCATCGAATCGCTTAGACATAGCACGACTTTGAGGGTCGTCCAATTGACTTCTCAACCCTTCAAGCTTCTCACGCTCAACATCGATCTCTTCTTGCTGCTTTGTGAAACCTTCTACAGCCTTCCGAGACTTACGAAGGTTAGAAATTTCACTCAAGGCTTTCTTTTCTTCTACGAGCTTGAGGCTACCACTGTCCACTTGAGAATTGAGTCGGGAAATGGCACTGTCGATATCAGACGGTGATTTATAAGTCGACTTTGATTTTGAAGCTTGCAAAAATTTGATCTGTAGGATCAGGAAGAATATACACATACAAGATCTATCAGTAATTGCAACTTTTACAGGACCATCCCTGCACTACTGTTGATAATAGACTCACTTTTGCATTTAAGGAATCTTGCAATGCCTTTACTTCGTCAAGGATCTTTCCTCTAGTACCCTTGTTACCCGCTTGACTCTGTCGAATGGTATCAAGTTCGGCAAGCAGTTCTGCCCTCCTCTTGCCTTCCGGGGTATTAGAAGGAGCAGACCCATTGAGTTGGCCTTTTATACTATCCTGTATCATATGAATGCCAGTGTGAATTACATTAGCTTCCAAAAAATATCACAGTAACACTTTGCACACTTATATCTGATGTTCAAACTCACCAATTCACTCGTAGTCTTGTCAATCTCCGCTTTAATGAGGTCTAATTGCGAATGATGATGGTTTAGATCTGGCTTTCCCCCACTAAGTTTGACAATCTCAGAAGTAGGTTCTATTGATGGAGTAGAAGCTGCATCTTTCTTGATCGGTGCCATTTTGCCCTTGACAGAAGTTCCATTAGATGAGGTCGTCATGGCGCCAGGCGTTAAAGAACGGAGATGAGGAAAGAAAATTTAGTATATCCTCCTCCCTCCCTTACAGTCTCTCACACATACAATCAAGGTGGGTTGCCCAGCCAGACCTTCCAGCTACATCTCTCTCTCTCTTTTACCGCGTGGCTGCCCCAACACACGTGATGCTAGGACGCGATGCTACCCTTAATACGCTTTCCCCCTGAAAATCAAATCAATCACTTTGGCGGTGTTTTTTAGGAGAATTTAATCTTTTATTAGACGCTTAGTTGAACAATCAGGAGTAAAAAGTTTGTAGAGAGGGTCTGCTTTGCTCTTTGCATCTGCTATTTCTCTCTCTGCATTTAGTCTCATCATAAGAATTCAACAACATTATGAATACAGCAAAAAGCTTTATTAATAAGCTTGCGTTGGCAGGGACTGGTTACAAAGGATCATCAGGAGGCAATACGTCAGGAATGTCTGAAAATAAAAATCGATTTGGGATGGGCATTGGCAATACAGCAGGAGGTGGAGTCATTCCTATTTCAACAGCCACTAATACTACAGCAGGCTACCTTGGAAGATGGGGAGAGGTGAGTTTACGAGGATAGGGAAAGAGCTAGATATATAGCAGTCTCAAATTATTCATCGTCAGGACCGCATCACAAATATTGCAATCATCGTACGAGGCTTCCAAGTTCTTTGCAGTTTGTGAGTTGTGAAATCATTATCGTTAAAAAGTGGGTGTGATAAAGGCTGAATCTGAACTCTGCGATTCGCCATAGCTGCTTCTTGATCGTTGTAATTGTGCTTGCTGCTTTTCAAACCAAATGGATCGGTTACATTTCTGGTCTAACTGGCTTGCTACTCGTCATCAACATTTTGACTTTACTTTTCTCAGCCTTTCTGCTTGGATTATCCTTCTTTCCATCTTCTCTTGCTTTGACGACGGATCGTATAATTAGAGTCATGGAACAACCTCGCTTAGGACTCGTAATGAATGGTCTGGGATTAGGACTTTGGTTTATTCTCAGTATCACACAAACTGCATCAGCGCTCACTTCGGCAGCTTGCAAGAATCCTAGCTCAGACGCCCATGCAAAGTCATCGAAAGGGAAAGAAGAAGACTTTATCAAGGCTCTTCCTACATTCTGTTCAACAAAAAAGGCGGGAGCAGCTTTCTGTTGGCTAATTTGGCGTAAGTGATTTGAAACCTCTTAATTTTGCATTACTACCAAGGAGAACTGACTTGAACATTTCTGTTTACAGTAACTTGTGTGGCTACCATACTACTCTTTCTTCGATTCTGGAAATTGAGTCGCAAGAATGGACCTCGTATCCCTCCATTTGTACATCCAGCTGACGAAGGGGACTTTCAACCTATTGCAGAGGATTTGGATGGTGAGGCTGATGATCAATATAGACAGTCTGGTAATCCTTATAATGCTCCTCCCAATCGATACGGAGAGGGAGGAGACGGTCGATACGCGTATAGTGGAGGGGTAGGAGATGGTTACGATGATGGCAAAGCAAACTATGACTCAGGAATGGGTAATAATATCACTTCATATACACGTACAGATCCTTTTGCCGATAGCACCTATGTTCCCCGACAATCGTATGATTACGGAGCCTATGGAGCAAATACATCTCAAGATCCTTATGCTGCTATTCAACAACAACTTCGATCAGATCGACCACCCCAATTACCACCCTTGTACCGGGGTTGATTGTGAATTCAATCTTGGCAAGACTCTTTTAATTTCTCTTCATCAACCTTATGACCTATTTACCTCGCAACAGAAATATTTCCTCTTGTTGCATTTCTTCCTTTGTCTATTTGCTGTATCAGTATGCGTATGCAGTGCTAGATTCACCCCATGTATGATGATCAATGTAAAAATTGCAAGCAAGCAGTATCATTTTTTAACATGTAGGGCATAACGGGATAGCAGAAAGGCAAGAAGATATAAGAGAAGCGAAGACGATCAACTCCCCCCCCTTTTAGGAACTTTTTAGGTCATCTGTCCTTATTCTATCCTTATAACATGATGGCACCAACTCCAGCAACACCTGCAATTACTACCGCACTCAAACTCCAAATTCCAGCCAAATTGACATGTTGACCAATAGCATCATCTGCTGCTCCCCTTGATACAGTGGATGATACACCACCAACTGCAGAAGTGACTGTAGTAGCAACTCCACCAGCTCCACTAGTTACCACTGTTGCAACACTACCAAGGCCTGAAGTAATTGTGGTAGCAACTCCACCAGCTCCACTAGTTATTTCGGTTGCTACACTTGCCGCACCTGATGTGATAGCTATTGAGATGGGGAAATAAAGAGGGAGGGAGGGAAGGGGGGGGGGGGGAAACGGCCTTCGATTAGTACAATTGAAAAAAATCAGAGTTGCCACGTTTTTTCAACTGACTACTAATGATGTTGGCGCCTCCAGATGTAATTGTTGTAAATACTGTGATTGTGACAATCCAAGTAAGGGTAAGTTGAATCATTAAAAAAAAAAAGGAGAAGATAGAGCATAATACATTTATGAGTCTAGCCTCACTCACCTCCACCTGCTACACTTGTAATATCACCACCAACACTCGTAATGTCACTAATGATGGAACTTAGTACTTGTGCTTGTGATATGTTGATCATAATAACAAGAATAAAAAGAGTAGCGAATGAGAATAACTTCATATTGTTGTGCGTGTAAATTCAGTTGAATCTGGGGATAGGGAGAAACAACAAAAAAAAGGACCAAGAGGAGAAGAAAAAAAATTAGACTTACAAGGAAGTGAGTGTGATGGGGGAGTTTTTTGAAATTTTAAATATTAGCCCAGCTCTCTTTGGCTTTATTGCCTTTATTGCCTTCTCTGAAGAGATTCAAACGCCCAAAAGAATAAACTAAACACTAAAAATCAAAGGATGACCATATAGATACTACTACTACATCTCCTTTACTCCGCACGGATGATTTGTGAGTAATACATGAAAACAATTTACAGTATGATAATGGGAATCTAACTTTTACAATTATTATAGATGATGTGGTATGCTTGTATTGTTATTATTAAATAACTCTCCTTGTGGAGGCAGGGGCCAAGATCTGCCGGTCATCATCCTTGGCGGCTAATAATATTTTTCCCTTAAACTGTTTTAAAAAAATTAATTCATAGATTTTTTTTGTCATTCTTGGATTATATTTTTAACTACGCGGAGTGACAAATTGTCTCGTCTTCGATCTACATTAGGAGAAAGCGATCAACCATGAGGTCATCTTCCAATCTTCCCTACCACCGAGTAGAAATCGAGCATTCCGATAAAACATCAAACGTAGGTTGTCGAAGCGCACAAGTATGGATAGAAAAGGGGAAGAAATGATAGGAAAGCGACTTCAATTCCGGTCTAATTCTCCCCTATATTTACACAACTTCCATCGCATAGGGATATTAGGCTGAAATAATTTTCTTCTTTTTTGCACGCTTGATCTAGTCGCCTGACCAATAGAAAAGTTTGTTGATGATAGAGTAATGCTATTCCACACCTACTATCATTGTATGCTTCCATGTAACGTAAAGGCGGCATGTATGTATATGGTACGCGTGAAGATGATGTTTCACATCTCTCCGTGTTTCAGGCATGTAAAGGTATCTCACCAAGAATTGATGTACACTACTACGAGCTCAACATGTATCTCACATGTCGTTGAATATCAATACTATCCTATCGAGAGCTATTTTGACCAATGCTACCTAATCAAACCAAGTCATCCTTAATAGTGGATCTATATACGAGTAATGATGGTTTAATATGCAACACGTGCGAGCCTCAAAATTGAGCTAAATTGATCAAATAGGAAAATCATAATTGGCTGCATGGGGGGGGGGGTGTCCCTTTACCTTGACCAAGTAATTAGTCACAAAAGGAGCTGCGATGTCTGCAATGGACAATCCGTCAAATAGATTCGACGACTCGGTTCCTATACGTAATGCAGTAGCCATATTTTTGGCTCACTTTCATGTTCGAAGAGGTAATGAAATATTATGGTCTAAAGGTGAAGCAAATCTTGGTGGTGTAGAATGGAAGGTTTTACCAAGTGGAAGTCATGCTTTGGAAAGGGATCTAATCTACTTTGAGACTGCCTCAGCACCTAATGGCAATCATAGAATTGGGATAGCTGCGTTTCGAAACAAAACAATTAAGCAAGATGAGAGAAGTAGCGCAGTAGGAGAAGACGACGACGACCAGAGAGGAGCTCGTATGATTGCAGTAGGAGCGATCGTGGGTGAGTACTCTATTTCCTAGTCAATTAAATCTTTAGATTTACTGACGCTGCTAGTATAAATAATTAGACTGCGGAGAGCTGTCCACGCCATGGTCACAGCTGTCAGCCACACTTCCTCACCTATTACGACTAGAAAGGCTTGCAGATGCTCTCTCAGCCGACCCCTCGTGTCGTGAGATCTTGGAAGAATGGTTGGAAGCTCACAAAGTCGGAGTGGAAGGCTTTGAGACTGTAGCTGGAAGAGGAGACAATCTCAATAATACACTATACGCTCATGACCCCCTCTTTCAACTGCCAGCAATCAGTAATGCTTTGGGTCCACTATTGCCCAGCATTCTCAAGCAGCTTTTACTTCCTTCTTTTCGTCTTCTCATCTATGTGCCAGGAGGAGCACCAACACATCGAGCTGCCGAGATCGCATTTTCATTGGGCGAGCTGGCTTACGCAGCATGCCAGTCTCAGCAAGGTGGCGGACAATGCCCAATCACTGGTGCAAATGTAAAACAACATGGCTTAGCAATCAGAGGTCTTATAGGACTTCATGACATTGGCAAATTGCAAGACGAGGCCAAGACAAGTCAATTTCATGGGCAAGCTGGAAAAGCATGGATTGCTTGGAGTGCCGATAAGATACTCTTAGAAAAGTGTCAGCTATACGATGCTGTATTGGATTTAAGTCCAATGCTGGCGGGCAACAATAATACTAATGATTTTCTCATGTCTCCTACTGCTTTACCACACTTATTGTCCACACGGCAAGGCAAGTCTCAGGATAGTAAGGTCAAATATGAGCTCAAGAAACAGACATGGACCACACGCGAATTTGCAGTCTTTCGAGGGCTGGACGAGCAAGCAAGCTTTAATGTACAATGTCAGCGAGGAAGGAAAAGAAGCTCTTCATTGGTCCGCAGAGCTAGTCAATCTACTCTTCAAGAATCGTCATCATCTTTACAGCGATCCCAATCAGAAATGTCACCGACAAAGCAATTGAGCAGACAGCGGACAACGTCTACTCTCCTTGCCTTTTTGCGTTTCTGGCTCTCGAGCCTATGGATCTTGCCTCACCAATGGCGGATAAATCTTCGCAATAGCTATGGCTATATTCCTCTAAGTATACGCGGAGACGGAGGGGTAAGAGCAAGTATTATGCTCTTACCTGAAGGTGATGACGAAGAGTACGATAGTAGTGATGTAGACAGTAACGAAGATGAATCACAGAATGGGGCGTCAAGTTCTCAACACCTTTCAATACCATCAGAATATTCAAGAGCAAGAAAATGCAAATCTTTTGTTGAAGAAGCAATAGATTTGAACACAGAAGCAGATGAAGACGATCCAATTCTAGCTGCATGCGGAGCAACTCAAGCTTCAATCAGAAGGCAAAAGTCTCGATCACTACCAACATCTGGATCTAATCATTTAGCTGATACTGTTGCTCAAACACTTGAACAAGAAGGTCGACCAATTTCACCTATTTCCATCATTAAAGTTGCTTCTACTCGCAATCTGAGTCAAGAACAAAAAGAGGAAATGGTCAAAGAAGCAAAGGACAGTGTAAAGTTCTCGTACTGTATCTTTGAGACATGGTCTGCCTGGATCAAGGAATTGGTCGTAGGCGTTCAAGATATTCTGGAAGAAAAGATTAGGAAAGGGCGAGTAGAACAAGAAAATCATGATGGTGATGATGATGACATTGGTTTATTTTGTTCCCAACGAAAATTCATCCAGCTTACCAGTTCAGACCTATCACACTTGAGCTTGAGTGTTACTAACCAAGTCGATCGAGACTTAATCTTATACCTGGCCAACACGATTACTGATTGTGAAGTTGAGATTAGAAGAGGTTGGTGGCCTCTGCCGAGCTGTATATGGTCTTAACGTTCCTTATTAAGCATGCCAGACCTCGCTTGGCTCTTAAAGTAGTCTGAAAATATACCTTTACCCCCTCTACATTGTATAATCAGCATAAATATTTCATTTTAAAAAAAAAAAAAAAAAAAAAAACGAAAAAAAAAAAAAAATCAAAAATCAGCGCCTTGTGTGAGGTACCCACCAGCATCTTTGTAAATTTTTAACTCCGTTGGAAAATGGGGCATCATGAAACACGTGGACTATATTCGGGTTTCCCATTCCTATCCTTCTACTTTTCGCTTTTCCGGTCCCAAAGGTGGAGGAATTTGTCAATGGGCCCAACGCGCAATAATCGATTATCTTCGAAGCCGTCGTTTCCTTCCATCTAATTTTTCTACTTCCTGTTTCGACCTTTCTCCATTCTAATTTCTTCGTTGCCCCCTCTTGACTACTCTTCTTATACATCGACTGAACATTGATTTTCGTCCATCTAGGAGGTTTTAATTGAAACACACTCCCATAATCCTATAGAGCTTAGGTGAGTAGTCATTAATTAGCCATAAAGGAGATTACCGAAACAAAATCAGATTAGAAATGGGTAGGGAAAATCTTTGCAGCAAAATGAGCAGAGAGATCCAAAGATGACATTGGAGTGGATTTGTAGGCCTTACTTCAGGCTTTGCTAGCTACTTGTCAGAATGATAGGGTTGCTGCTTCCTCTTGTCGAATTAAAGACTCACACGAAATGCTCTCCTCTCTCCTCTCCCTATGATAAGAGACGAATTGATCATGTCGAGTAACACCGTTGCCTTCGAAGGCGACACTATCATAGTCGGTGAGTTGGTCTTATACCTTTAGCATGTTTGTAATACTATATTCTGATCATATTACTCTTATCGGTGTAGTCCTTGGAGCCTCGGGCGATTTAGCAAAGAAGAAGGTGAGCTGACATATTCAAGTACAAATTTGGAGGAAAAATAAACTTACAATAATCCTTGCAATAATTCTTTGTAATGACAGACATACCCCGCTTTGTTCAACCTTTATAAGCTAGAATTATTACCAAAAGGAACATCTATTATAGGATATGCACGAACAAAGATGGACAAGGAGACTTTCCATGAAAAGATTGGAGAGAATTTCAAAGGAACTGATAGTGATGAAGGCAAAAAAGCAAAGAAAGGATTCCTTGACTTATGTACCTATGTTCCTGGTGCATACGACGAGGACAAAGCATTCCAAAACCTAAACAGTGAAATGGAAAAGATTGAATCGAAGCAAAATTCCGAACCAAATCGCTTGTTCTACATGGCATTGCCACCTAATGTCTTTACTGTCGTTGCTGCTGGTCTCAAGAAAAATTGTTATCTGGAAAAAGGACATAATCGCATCGTGATTGAGAAACCATTTGGTAAAGATCTTGAAAGTAGTAGGGAGATGATGGGTAAATTGAAAGATCTATGGAAGGAGGAAGAAACTTTCCGTATTGATCACTATCTCGGAAAAGAAATGGTCAAAAATTTGTTGGTGATGCGATTTGGAAATCCACTCATTGATGCAGGTCTCAACAAGGACCTTGTTGACAATGTTCAAATTACTTTTAAAGAGCCATTTGGTACAGAAGGTAGAGGTGGTTACTTCGATGAATTCGGTATTGTTCGAGATATTCAGCAAAATCGTAAGTCATGAGCGTGGATGAGGCAGAGGCAACTTATGAATATTGAAGCGCGCCTAAATTTACCCTTAGATTTGTCACAAGTACTCTCGCTTATCTCAATGGAGAAGCCAAAGACACTCTCAGCCGAGCATATACGTGACGAAAAGGTCAAGGTACTGAAAAGTGTTCCCCCGATTGAGGAAAAAGATGTTTTAATCGGTCAATATACAGCTGGTAAGGGTAAACCCGGCTACAAAGATGATGATACTGTTCCAAAAGATAGCAACTGCCCTACCTTTGCTGCTTTGACTCTTTGGGTGAAGAACGCCCGATGGGAGGGTGTTCCCTTTATTCTCAAGGCTGGGAAAGGTGAGTAAGCTTGTGAGCCCTTAAGAGCTTGATTTGCCCCATACTCACGATGATACAACGATACTCTAATGGCAGCCCTGGACGAGGCAAAGGTGGAAGTTCGAATTCAGTTCAAAGATTCGCCAAAGGGATTATTTGATTCTTTGCAGAGAAATGAGCTCGTTTTTAGAATTCAACCTGACGAAGCTGTTTATATGAAAGTCAATGCAAAGACACCAGGTCTTCACATGGACACTTTACCAGCCGATCTCGACCTGACATACAAGGAAAGATTTGAAGATGCTCGAATTCCAGAAGCATACGAAGCACTTATCCTGGACGCACTCAAGGGTGACCATAGCAACTTTGTTCGTGACGATGAATTGGATGTAAGCTGGAAGATTTTTACCCCGATTCTACACGCAATTGATGCAGGAAAAATCAAGACAGAGAGCTACGAGTATGGAAGCAGAGGACCTGAAAGACTCAACGACTTCATCGGACAGTATGGATTTAAGAAGAGGTGAGTTGTGGGAGTTGTTTTTGTACAGGTCAACGTCCGTACTAATGTTGTCCTTGTGAATTTTCAGTGACGATGGTTATGATTGGCCCAAGACGAATGTAGCTAAGGTAGCAAGTGGTGGTAAAATGTAGATTTTGATTTCTGTTCTATTCTAATTCAAAGACCCAGCCTTTACAAACGAAGGGGACAGCGAAATATGGTGTGGTTGTTATAATTGATGCAATATGATGATACAAAACATGAATACTGAGACTTGCCTTAATGAAAATCTGGAAAAATTGGTATTCTCCAGTTATTGCCGATTATTAAATCTGCTGCTTTGCTCTGCCTTTGACGACCTCGAACCTCATAAGTGCAATTGATCGCTCCCTTTGCCAATCTACTTCTCCTACTTTTCTTGCATGAAACAAGATACCATTTTTTACTTCTTCTTCGCTGTTATCCCAATTGCAAAGGTAATCTTCTATTTGTTGAACCAAGTTAATCTTCTCATCGTCTTCCTTTCCTCCTGTCCTTCCTTTCCCTTTCTTTGCTTTTATTTTGACTGCTACCCTTGCCCCTGGACCTCTTTTTTTTAAATGTGTCAAAGTAGCTTTTAGCTTGTGCTGTACATCATTTGCTGTCGAACTCCAAGTCATTTCTACTTCCTTTTGTGAAGCAACAGTCGATGTCGAAGTGGAGGAAGTCAACTTATTTTGCTTCTTTTCTAATTTTAATTGTTTTTGTTTATCATAAGCTTCCTTCTTATCTACCAATTTTACAATAGCAAGTTCCTCTATTGGTAATTTTGATTCGACTTCTTCTCGATATCGTTGTTGCTCTCGATTAAGAGGTTTTGGTGGTCTATTCTGATTGCCTTTGCCTCCACTAAGCTGACTGTACTCAACCCCTCCTACAGCAAGCTTATTAGCACCTTCTTGTGGAGTGCTATCTTGATCAAAAGAACTTGCCTTGACCTGAACAAGCCAAAATCTTGTTCGATCTATCTGTCGAAGAATCGTTTGAGGTCTTTTTGCCTCTCGAGAAATCGATCCAGTTTCAAAATCAATTAGTCGAACATATCTGGCTTGAATAGCTTCATCTCTTAAAGCTTCTGCTAACAATCGAGACGAAGTATGAATTGATTTGAAACTTTCTGCAATCCGGCTGGCTATCAGTCGGGAACGCCAAATCATGTCGGCAAGAGTTGGGACGATACCCTCCTAGTATGGCTTTAACTACAACCAAGATGCCTCTTGCACGCACATTAAATCTTTGATTACTTGGTCTCACGTGTTTTTCTTTTTTTTCGGGTCAAGACGCCTAAAATTTAAGGAGGCATACTACACTAAGCCTCCGACACTCACATCCAATGCGTTGAGTTGTGATCAGCATATTTGAAAGTTCGTCTTAAAAAAATAAGAATAAGAAACGACAACACTCAGCGAATCGCTTTATCGATACTAAAATAATCAAGATAATGACAACCTAATAGAGATATCCGAGCATAAATCTACTCACGATCAAGTTTCCCTGGCACGCAACGTGAAAGCATAAAGTACACCATGTCTTTTAATTTCACATGGCCGGAATTCTCTACCTCTTTCATAGCTGATGCTGCAAAGATGCTAGATTCAGCTCTGAACAAGGGAGTCAAACCAAAGGTTATTGCAGACGATATCAAAGTAGAAGATATACATATGGGAAATATAGTGAGTAAGAATTTGATTCCTCATAAATGCCATAAAGATGGGGACCACTGAACTTTCTTCTCTACAGCCTCCTGAGTTGGAAATACTCGAAATTGGTGAACTCAGCACAGATAGATTCAGAGGCATATTTCGGCTTACTTATGCAGGTGATGCACACCTTACTTTATCTACAAAGGTTCAAGCCAACCCTCTATCTCGTCCAGCTCCTGCCTCATCAGCATTTGAATTCGAAGATGCTTCATCGGTCTTTCCTTCATCAATGCCATCTCGTGGAATCTTGTTCGCAGCTCGACCTCTCATCGTTCCGATGAAATTACGACTTTCTTCTGTTCGTCTCAAGGCAATTGTAGTCCTCGTCGTATCTAAGCAGAAAGGTATTACACTTGTCTTCAAGAATGATCCTCTCGATAGCGTCGAAGTAAGCAGTACCTTTGACAGTGTAGCAGTCATACAAAAATATCTACAACAGGAAATTGAAGGTCAACTCAGAGAGATGTTTCGAGAGGATTTACCAGGTATCATTCATCGCCTTAGTCAGAGGTGGCTTAGTGGTAATAAAGATGGACAGAAAAGTTCAACAAGCAAGAGCAGTTCAGCCAGACCTACTACTCCTGGTGCAACAAACACTTTTCAAGGTTTTTCGGCTGCCAAGAACCATAATGGTATAGCTGTTCCTCTAGGATCATCACCGGATAAGCAGCATCACAGACCGAATCGAGCTACCAGTGAGTCTCACCTTACATCGCCTTCTGCTAAGCAGTCACCATCTCGTCGAAGGAAGAGCGACAACAAATTTGCAGCTGGAACAACTCCTCCGTCTCCTCGAACTACTTATCGGGCAAGTACAATCCTTTCTTCGAGTCCTCGAGGCAATAACACAAGGACAAAGAGTACAAGCGATGCTACTGGTGATACTACTAGTAGTACTATCGCCTCTGACCCTAACCTATCGTCCTCCTTTGGTCTCAGTCGAGGCTGGAATAGTGGCTTGTTGGATGACATGGAAAAATATGATCCAACATATGGCTTACGACCCGATGAAGTTCGCATGGCAATTCATGGTGGCGGCTATAGTGGTCTCGCTAGACTTGCTGGTCAAGTCAATGGAGGTCTGCGAGATCTAGCAATACAGGAGAAGAACATGGAAAAGGAAGAGCATACAAAGGAAGACATTAGGACTCCAGGCTCAAATTCACCAAATGAAGATACGGAGGAAGGACTAAACTCAGTAGAGGAAGAGGAAGGACTATTACACAACCAGCTTATGATGATGGATGATCTGGACATATCAGATGAAGATGATGTCCCCGATCATCCTACAAGTGATGGCGGAGACCAACAAGAAAGCAATGACGATCAAGACGGTACTGCAGGCGACTTCACAATGTATGGATACCCACCTCCTGGAGCCGCTTTTTCAGATTCCCATGTGGAGAATAGTGCTCGTCAGGCTGCTTCCGTCTTTGGTTTCCAATCTCCCGTGGGAGGATCACCAAAGCCAGGGCCGGGAAGTACTCGATCCCAGTCTTTCATATCTAGTCATAAACCAGCTTCGACCATCTCATCCGGTAGCAGATCTCGAAAAATCAACAAGGTTGAGTATGAGACGATACCAGCAGTGGGTGGAGGTATTATTACTAGACCTCGTATTTATCATACTGCCAGTCGGGTTCAAGCACCCGATGTAGAAGATGAAGATGATGTTGGAACGTATCATGTAGATGGAAGTGCTCCTGCCAGTTCGACGGCAAGAGGACCTTCCAGTAGCAGAACATATACGATTCGACCTTCCAAGAGTTACAGAGACGAGATGGATGAAATTTCAGACAATTGTGATGAAAGAGAGGGTGAAACAGAAACTGATGAATCACCTTCTGCTGTGGGCCATGAGAGTCTTGCAACACTAGATCCCGAACCAATGGATCCAAGCTCAACAGCCTATCGAACACAGCTTTATCGTCATCAGTATGGACGATTATATAGAGCAGGTTATGATCGTCATTCCTCTTTGAGCTCGACACTTGATTCCAGCGATGCTTCCAAAAGCGTTGGAGGCAGTGGATACCCACATGATACAATTGATCAGATGGCTCGGTCAAATTCTCGCTCATCTACTGCACCTACGTCAACACACCCTTCCCCTCATGCTGCTGAAGCCCCATATGTAACAAGCAAGCGTATCCCTTCTTCCCCTTCTGAGCGCAATCGGTCGGGGGACAAGAGAGAGTCAACTCTCTTGTATGCAAGTAATTCATCGCCTATTCAGCAACATAAACAAATAACCCAATCAATGACAGTGGGAGCTTCTAATCACTTTATGGACCTTGTCAATTCCAACCATACATTGAGCCCATTCACTCGAACACTGGACACCAAAGGATTTGCCGTTCGTAGTCATCCAGTGACACCAAGTACAGGCAGTGGAGGAGAGACAAGTAGTAGCATTAGTGGAATAGCATCGAGACCAATGTCAATATCTAGTCTTGGAACCTCACAGCATTGGAAGGAAAATGGAGGCTACTTTGAGAAAGACAAAACGAGATCAGATATAGGTCTAGGAAAGAGAAGAACTTTCAAAATTGGAGGCAAGGGGGAAGAAGGTGACAAAGCAGCAGCAGCAGAAAGAAGACCGGATTCAACCCCAATTCAACAGCCTCGAAATTCATCCTCTACTGCACCCAGAAAAGCATACTCTTCTTCTTCCCAAGACATTATCAAGCAAGATAGCAACTACTTCACAGGCAGTCAGCCAAGGCGTCGAAGCCGGCAATTTGCGCAAAGTGAGAGAGCAGCGACTACGATGGGTGCCATTCGAGAGTGAGAATGATTTTTCCTCTGGAAGGAAGAGATGAGAGCCAAAAGAAAATTTGCGCTCAAAAATTCATTGATGTCGAATGATAATGATTCAAGTTGATGTTGTACATTTGTATTGTAGTATGATACCCTTTCCTTTACATCACCACTTTACCTAAATTAAACGTCTATTAGTATCACGTTCATCTTCGTGCATAGGAAGCAGAAAGTTGTGTTTGCTCAAAGCTATCAATCATCTGCGTGAAAGTTTTCAAGGATCAATTAGAGCACTTGTTAAATTGACCTACAACTATTTCGCTCACCTGTTCAGCAGCATCTCGCATTTCTAGAGCCATACGGTGAATTTCTGTTCCAGGCCGATTATATATTAAACTGTTTGCGAACATCTGACTGAGTGACCTTCGTAATTGTGTGCTATTGACAATGGTGCCTTCTTTTATTTTTCCCTTTATTGTTTTTATGTCAAGTGGGTGTCGCACGAGTGCATAATAATCTGGTGCATCTTGCTCTTTGATGGCAGAATGAAATAAATTACCATGAGTATGATTGCTAACATCGTTTAACAACATCATCAAAACTTTTTCATTCTTTCTCTTTGCTTTTTCCTTTTCTGCTTCTGATAAATCTGCTTCTGTTCTAGAAGTATTACTACCACCCCTACTTCGGCGACTATTAGCACCTACATTACTCGATAGACGACTAGTACCTCGACCTTTACGAACAGATACTGGTGAGAGGCTTGTTCGACTGCCTCGCTCATTTGTTGACCTTGTAGTGTCCAGCTCTGCTCCTTCACCTTCTTCTTCTCCTGATGCTCCCGAAGTCTCTCTCGATCGCAAAGAACCAAGTCGATTTTTTGTGACCGAAGTTACTGCACTGACTGGCGTTATGGGTGTAGATTGCTCCTCTTCTAAATCATTGCCTCTACCTGCTCTCCTACTTCTTCGAGGTTGTGACTTTTTTTCTTTACTCTTTTCACCAGCTTCTCCATTTTCCTCGTTATCTTCTGCTGCGTCTTCCTCTGCCTCCTCTTCTTCTTTCTTCTCTTCTACTGGGTTTACAATATCTTCTAATGCAATATTTTGCCCCTCTAGCTTCTCGTCTTGGTTGCGAGTTCTCTTTTGGTCGTTGGTGTTTAAACCTGCGTCACTGGCTCGTTTTCTTTTGCTACTTCTCGTTTGCTTCGGTGTAGGCTCTGCTTCCACTTCAGCCTCTACATCATCTGTTTTTTCTCCAACTTCAAGACCACTCCCCTCTTCTGCCTTTTCTGCTTCTGACGTTTCCACTTCAGCGATGTCTTGTAATTCCTCGGGTAGCGCATTCCCTTCCCCGTCAATGGCTGTAGCTCTATCAGCATATGTCTTACCAATTTCTGCGGACAAAATATTGACTTCCTTCATTTCAGTAATTGCACCATCTGCTAAAACGGGACCAGGTCTTTCTTCTGCTTCTTTAGACAGAGACTGTTTTCCGGTAGAAGTAAGTTCGCTTGGTACTGTGTTTTGGCTACTAGAAGCTTTCCCATCCTTTTCGGCTATTATTGTACCTCCTTCTTCGACAGCTTCTAAATCATCGATTGGTAAAGCAACAGAACTTCCAGAACGAGAGAGACGTGTTATTCGAGGTGTAGACCCACTAGGAGTAGTGGCAGTCGGTCCAATACCACCAGTCCGATCTTTTGGAGGTGGCCTAGTAGTAGCTTCAAGAGCAGGTGTCACTGACTGTGCATTCAGTGTCTTCACTTCAGAGGATAATTTGTCATCTAGAGCACCCGAATTTAAGGCATCAATGTCGGCTACAATTGATTTGAATTTTTGTTCCTTGATCTTTATATTCTCTTGAATCTCTCGAATCCGCTCCGCATACAAGAATTGAGCTAGAGCAAGTTGACTACCACGATCAGTCTTTGGTGGTAAACCTCTAGCTTCCTTTGCTCGATTTGCCAATGTTGATGAACCTGAACTCTCTCCCTCACTTTCATTGACAACTTCCTTTTCTCCTGGTTGAAGTACAAGATTGTATTGTCTCATTAATGCTACCCATGCTCGCTCACATTCTCGACTTCCAAAAACTCTTCCTAGGGTAATTCCTGCTTTGGATGCTTGCTCGAGTCTAGCTTTTGTTCGGATCAGAGGATGAGATAGTAGGATAGAAGAAACGCGACCCCAATCTGGTGGTGAAGTACCAATATGGTGAACAGCTTGAGATAGGAGCAATTTATCGGAGAGGGTCAAACGAGAAAGCGATGAAGGCTGCTGCGTATTAGGTGAAGGGAATGGTGAAGTGGGAGTTGGAGGAGCTGAGCTAGGAGGCACCATGACCATCAAGGTGCCTCTGAGGATGTGGGCAGTTTTGAAGATTGAGTAGAAGACTTTGCGGCGCGTTTCGTTGCTAAACAGAAATCCAAGAAAAGCAGAAAGATTACGTAACTACTGATAAAATAATGGAATAGACAACGAGGACAATTTGCCCTCTAGTAATCGGCATTACCTATTCCATCATCTTGTAACTCATCACTTGTTTAAGAAGATAGACATTGTTAGAAACAAGGGTCTTCATTCACTCTTGCCAGTGCTCCCTTCCAATACTTGTCGTTTCATGGCAAGTAGGGTCACCCAAACTACCTTGATTCAACGTCTATTCACTCCTTTACGACCAGCTGTGCCTTTGACCAAACCTTTCTTCTCATCTCCGCAACTTCGAACATTCGCTAGTATTAAACCTCTACCATCAAGCATGACGAAAGAGCAATACAACAATTTCGATCTCGTAGAGCGAGTCAATCTTCACTATGCTCCTGGTATGAGCGTTGAAAAGTGGAAAAGCAGAGTGACTGGCCTTACTGTCTATTGGGCCAACTTTTCCAGTGCGTATTAATTTTGTGGAAAAGCGTGATATTGTACAGGCCTTGAGCTGACAATTTTCAATAAATCTTTCAGGCCCTTTGTTGAATAGCTACTCAGCGATCCGAAGTGAAATTTTCAATGACAGTGGCGTACCTCACACCCTCGAGCATCTAATTTTCCTTGGATCAAAGAGATATCCTTACAAGGGAGTATTGGATACTCTTGCAAATCGAGCATTTGCTCAGGGGACCAATGCTTGGACTGCACAAGATCATACTGCATATACACTCACTACAGCCGGATCAGATGGATTTCTAAGAATGCTGCCAGTATATCTAGATCACGTCTTCAACCCCACTCTCACTTCAGAAGGTTTCGTTACAGAGGTTTATCATGTAAATGGAAAGGGTGAAGATGCAGGTGTCGTTTTTAGCGAAATGCAAGGTAGAGAAAATTCCTCGGGTGATCTAATGCAATTAGAATTTCAAAGAGAGCTTTATCAACCATATTCTGCCTACAGGAGTGAAACTGGAGGCCTGATGTCAGCGCTAAGAGTACTCACAATCGACGATATTCGACAATACCACCAAAAGTACTACACACCACACAATACCGCAGTCGTCATTTGTGGTTCACTGGACTCTGCAGCCATGTTGAATAGCTTACAAACAACTGAAGAAGATTTGGTAAAGCTTGGTAAAAGTAAAACGCCTTCAGACTGGAAAAGACCATTCTTAGAGACTCACTCAGCAGACGTACCTAAACTCACACAGAAGCGCACTCAAGTCGTTGTTGATTTTCCGGAACGAGACGAGAGTGTCGGAGAAGTCATGATTGGCTGGATTGGACCAAAAGTGGACCAATGGGAATTACAAGAAGCGATCAATGTATTAGGAACGTACCTAACAGATTCAGCAGTCAGTCCAGTACAAAAGGCTTTAGTTGAGCGAGATGATCCTCAGTGCACAGATGTCTACTTTAGCAGTTCTGACAAAGCTGGAGCTTGTACTCTCGAAGCATACTTTTCGAGCGTTCCAACTGCTGTGATTGAGATATTGGATAGTACTCTTATTGATGAAGTGTTTGCGAAGGTAGCTCAAGAAGGAATTGACATGAAGAGAATGAAGACAATCATTGATAGAGAGCGAACTAAGCTTATGAATATGCTCGAGACAAAGCCAGCTGATTCGCTGGCAGATGTGGTTATTGTTGATTTCCTCTATGGAGATGAAAATGGACGTGATTTGGAGGCTTCATTGGACACTATGCGGCAATACGACGCACTCGATAAGTACACATCCTCACAATGGGTCGAAGTGCTTAGAAAATGGTTTATTGAGAACCCAAGACTAGTTGTTAGTGGTAAGCCATCTGCACAAATGGCTAATAGATTAAAGAAGGAGACAAAAGCACTTGAAGAGAAGCGTAAGTCGGAGTTGGGTGAAACAGGTTTGGCAAAGCTAGACAAGGCGCTACTGGATGCGCAAAAGGTTAATGATATGGAAATTCCAAGAGATATGCTCAGTAATTTCCAAATTCCTGACATCAATAGCATACATTGGATCGATGTGGGAACAGTGACGGAAGGAAGTATCAGTACTGCATCTGGTCAGCTGCAAAAACCAAATTTGACCAAATCTGATTTAGACGAGAAGCTCGCTTGCTATCTCGCAAAGGAAGGAGATTGGAAAGCTCCGTTCTTTGTGCAATGGAATCAGATTCCATCCAATTTCATCACTCTTACAATCATGCTCAATACAACTACTCTGCCAACACAGTTGCGCCCACTTTTGAGCCTCTTCCTTTCATCAATCTTTTCGCTTCCTGTAAAGCGTAACGACGGCACCATACTTGACTTCGAGGAAGTTGTCAAGTTGTTAGACGAAGATACATTGGAATATGATGCTAATTTGGGTATGGGATCTGGATTCGCAGAGTTGGTAACGATGGAAATTAAAGTGGAAAAGGCAAAGTACGCAAAAGGTGTTGAATGGATCTACGATCTTCTTTGGAATACTCAGTTGGCGGTAGATAGACTCAAAGTGAATGCAGCAAAAATTGCACAGTCTTTGCCAGAACAAAAGAGAGATGGTAGAACAATCTCTTGGGCTCTTTCACGATCACTGACTCATTCGGATAAACTATCTTCAAATGTATTGAATAATGTCTTGACACAAGCGGAAATCATTCCAAAGGTAGTAGAACAACTTTCTTCTCCTTCAACAGCTGATCAGGTTGTTAAACAGCTGGAGGAATTGAGAAAGATCCTTTTGACTCCAGAAAAGATGTTATTCACAGTGGCAGGTGACGTAATTGGTCTCGATCAGCCAAAGAGAGTACTACAAAATATGGTTGCAAAGCTCGATCGGGAAACATCCAAGGAAATTGAGACCGAGAAGGTACCATTATCTCGATTTGTTCTGACGCCATTAGGCAAAGAGCCAACCAAAAAGGGTATCATTACCCCTTTATCGACGTTGGAAAGCTCATTTGCTGTCTTTTCTGCCAAGGGTATTCAAGATTATACAGCTCCTGATTATGTAGCTCTGTCAGTCACCGTTTCTGTTCTTAACGCAATGGAGTCTTACCTTTGGCGATATATTCGTGGAGCTGGGCTAGCTTATGGAGCTTCAATTCGAGCTGATGCAGAAGCAGGTCTCATTCACTTTACACTGTATCGTTCTCCTGACTCTTCTAAAGCTTTCACTGCTGCAGCCAATGTAGTCCGTCAATTGGTCAGGGGCGAAATGATAATTGGAGAAGATGTTTTGGATAGTGCAAAGAGTAGTCTTTGCTTCGGAGTAGCCGATTCAGAAGGAACAGTATCGCTAGCAGCTAGTGAAGCATTTGTTGATTCAGTCTTGAAGGGTACAGGCAAAGGTAGGGGAAGGAGGTTACTGGAGGAGTCAAATAAAATTACAATTGAGGATGTCAAAGCTTGCTTGGCAAAGTATATCGAACCAATTTTTGAGCCACAAACATCGATTTGCGCTATTGCATGCTCACCAGGTCGATTGGAAGAGATGAAATCAGCTTTACAAAAGATTGGCTATGAAATGGAACAGAGAGATCTAAAGTTGGGTGAAGATGAAGAGGAAGGTGAGGAAATTGATGAAGAAGAGAGTAATGATGAAGATGGCGAAGATAGTGATGATTCCATGGGGGAAAGTAGCAAGCTGTAAATAAAAAAAAAGAAAAAGAATAGTTCTACATTGACAAATAGAGTAAATAATTCAATTGATTTGATACTGTACAGATGAATGGTAATACAAAGAAAAAGAAAGAGATGAAAGTCAGACAACGTTGAGGGTATTTTTGTAATACTTTTCTCTTTTACCTCAGAAGTCAAGATCGCGCAGATGAGCTGCCAATCGATATTGTGTAGAAGATTGTAGTGGTTTGGAGGAGGAAGAGGAAGAAGGAGAAGAAGATAAGAGTGCAGCTTTGAACCTATGCATTGGTTGAGAGATCCTATCTTCATGATTTTCGTGTGTGATGACACCCTTTCGATCCCTCTCGTACTTTGATCTAGCAAAGGCCTCCAGAGCTCCTTTTAGACTTGAGGTATAGGCGTAATCTGCAGCTGTGAATCCTACAGTATTCTTAAGCGCGAAAATACATCCCTTCTCGATGAGAAGTTGAACAATTAGAAGATGATTGTAAGATGCTGCATAGTGAAGTGGGGTATTGCCTTCGTAATCTGGTAGATCGATGCTAGAACCCAAATCCAATAGCTTACTAACAACATCTTGATATCCCTTCATACTTGCCAAAGATAGAGCAGTACGACCTAATTCATCAGGAGCATCAAGAAGCTGTAATAATTCTTTTGCTACCATATCTTCTTCATTTAGTAAACTGTCATCATGACTTATTAGACTTGTTTCATCATTTGTTATAGAACTATTGCTATCTAAACTTGGTTTCCCCTTTCGATCACCAGCTGTCCGTCTTTGATGATTTACACTTGGTTTCACTTGCAATGTACGTTGCTCTTCTTCCTCAAAATCAAATTCTATATGTCTGGCATCACGTTGATGATTTTTACTCTCTTCCTGCCCTAGAAGGTCCTTGTATGCACCGTCTGCCTCTTCATTCTTGTCGACATTATTATCATCATCATCATCAACATCGTCTTCATCTTCATCGTAGTCGTCAACATGATGCATTTGCATTCGATTCTGCCTGTCAAAGGTGATGGACCTCTCGTGATGAAGGCTTGCAACATGAGCCACAGCATCAATACATAGTATTTCAATCACATCAACCCGATTATGTTGGGCAGCCAATGATACCATGGTACAATTTCGAATATCCCTAGAGAATTTCCCTCTTTCGTGACCTGTATCCAATAACCATTGAATCAATTCAATACTGGCACCATTTTCAATGGCTAAAGTGAGACTCGATTTGCAACGGCCTGCTTCTCGATTCTTTTCCCGATTTCGATTCTGTCTGGTTAGGTGATATTGAGTAGCCGACAAAGTAGGGAGTATCTCCACATTTACACTATTCAAAAATGAATTACTGTTGCCCATACTAATACCATTGTTTTCATCAGAGCCATTGCTATAAATGTCGTCTCTGAGATTGCTGCTAGATGAATGAGGATATGCATGACCCGTCCGTAAAACTGTTTGATTTTGAATGTCGAATGGATTGGCATCATTAAAGGTCTCTGCACTTGCACGATCTGCAATCGTCCTGGCTGCAACAAGATCATCAGCAAGTACCGCCCGTCGAAATCGCTCCGACAGCGACGTCACCATCCTGGTGATATTTGACTAGGACGAAGGAAAGACTCTAAACTTAGAAGTCGGTTGATCCTTAACCCACGCGCACTGACCTTCGCCAGGACTCGTACGAAAGAAAAGTGGAAGGGAAAGACAAGAATGAAGAAGAAGAAAAAAGTAAAAATTGAAAATAAAAAAGTTGAGCAGATTACGAATGAGAATATCTGTATCGATCTTTACTAAAGGGTTCTTTCTTCATACTCTTCAATTCTCTTTATCCTGACCACTAAGATAGACTCTCGCTCTTGTCTACCAGATCAGTATGCTGGCGACATGTCGTCGACAAGTCAATGGTCGACATCGACAGAAAGGGTTTGGTCTTTCTGAGATGGGCATCTTACATGATTTGGCACCAAGAACTAAGAAAGAGGCCAAGAATCCTAGAATTAGAACAAAACAAGACTCACAACCACTACTCTTTCTTCCTGCTAGTCATGCGAAACAAAGTTTTCTACTCGTTTCAAATACTAGGATTAGAAAGAACCAACAAATTGAATCTCAAGTTGTCAATACAGATGTAGCAAAGGAACGTCATGCAATTGATGAACTGGCAAATCGAGAAGGTGGACCTTATGCAACTGGTTCACAAAGGAGGAGTGTTGAGCTGAAAAATGCAGGCTCAGAAGTACTGCCTGGTGATTTTTGCGCTTTTTATGGGTGAGTGATGTGAGAGCTTCTGTAATTGTAGCTAAATGCTAATTTATTTGATCATCAAGGGACGACAATACAGTAGGAGTGATCATGCCTTTCAATATACGAGAGGATTCAAGCGCTCCATCTATCAGCAATGGTCTTTGTGCGGTAGATTCAAGCGGCAAAATAGCAATACGAAGATCAAATGATATTGTCTTGACGTTCCCAAATTTTGTGGATAGTAAATTAGCCCGAGAAGCCTCAAATCCGAATCTCAAGGTGGGATTATTGGAAGCAGAAGAAGAAGAATTTGAAAAGGATAGATTTCAGAGCCGAGCTCGAATTTGTAGAAGGCTTAGAGTCTTGGAAAGGCAAAGTGAGATAGCGAGGCAAAGGTTGATGCCAGCTTTCGAGTCCATGTTCCTTACTGATGAAGCTCAAGAAAATCTGCAAGATGAATACGTCAAGACGAGTGATATAGCAAGACTGTTGATTGAACACCCTCTCTCCATTAGAGCAGCAGACTATGAAGAAGGGTCGATTGAAGTTTTGACGCCCTCTGTGTTGCTAGCTACTCATCGGCTGATGTTGCATCATTCTGATATCTTTATTGTAGATCGTATCAGCCACAGAACAACTCAAACATTTGCTGTTAGGACTTCTGTGGATCGCAAGGCTTTACGTCAGGTACGTAGTTGGGTCCAGTCTTCACTTCAAAAGATTTCAGGTCAAAATTTATCAAATATAAATCCAATTGAAACTTTTGCGGAAAAAGTAAAAGCACTAATTAGACAACGAAGATTGGTAGGAGAGGCTGCCCTAAGTAATGAACCAGCTATACCTCAAGTCCTCAATGGAAGAGAAGAAATAAATTCAAAGTGGGATTCCAATGATTTGACTATACTGCGTGCTCTAAGAGCAAGCTTGGCAATTCCCACTCGTGTAGGAGAAGAAAACCCATTTTCAACCTTGTCTATGCATATTGTCAATCGATGCGATATTAAGGTTGTAATACCTATCAATGCAGAAGGTCAAGCTCAAGATATTCGTAATGATCACAACACTAATTTACAGCAAATAGCAGTAGCCCAATTGCTCAAAGAATTGGGTCTTGTTGCACCTTGGGAGAACCTCAGCAACATGTCGATGGAATTTAGACAAATTACTATAGATCGATCTTCGCTTACGTCTACTCAGCACTCTATCGATCAAGATGAACATATTAGAACAGATTTTAATTTACCAGTCTATGTCATTGATGAATCTTCAGCAAAGGAATTGGATGATGGTATTTCCATTGAGCAAACTTCTGAACCAGGTAATGTTTGGGTACATGCTCTTATCGCTGATCCTACAACTTATTTAAATCCCGGTGATGATCTCGCAAAAGAAGCAAAGCGTAAGCATACTAGTCATTACCATCCAGAAGGTTATTGGCCAATGCTTCCTCTTTCTTTCGCTGAACCTTTGGGTTTGCGCACCTCACAACAAGATTCAAATAGATCTATGAATGCAGTTCGTTTCAGTGCAAAAGTAGAAGTACATTCTGGAAGAATAAGAAGATTTGAAATTGGATTGGCAAGATTAACAAATGTCAAAGTAATTACCTATGAAAATGTTGACAAAATACTTAAAAGTGTCGATAAAAATAAAACTGAAGAAGAACAAGACCTAACTATACTTCATCAGATTGCCATCAACTTGGAAAAGCGAAGAAGAGAGATAGGAGGAGCATTTGTAGCATCAGCAAGCTCAGTTTCTATTACTCTTGAACCTTCACAGCTTCCTCCTTCACCAATTTGGAATCTAACAGATGACTATTGTCCACCTACTCCATTATTTGCAGGATTTCCCCGAATTCACCATCATACATCATCATTGACTGATATAGGAATGGGCCCAAAGCACACATTTTCAAAAGGTATGGTTGCTGAAATTATGATCTTAGCTGGTAGAGTAGCTGGTGCTTGGGGTAAAAAGAATTCACTACCAATGTTTTATCGTCAACAACCTCCTCCTCCTACAAAGCAAGGTCGTCAACAATTACTATCACTTCGGGATGAAGATGGTTTGATAACCTATCAAAAATTATTACAATCTCAAACTGATATATCTGCTGGTTCTGCTTGTATTGAACCTCAAGAACATTTTTCTATGGGAATCAATACAGAATCTGATCTTCAAGCTCATATAATTGATCAATTGACTGGTAGTGGATATGCTCGAGTAACTAGTCCTCTTCGAAGATATTCTGATATGGTAAATCATTGGCAAATAAAACAAATTCTTCGATCAAATTCTATCAACGACATACCTTTTACTGCTCAAGAGCTTTTGGCTGATGTTCCACGTCAAGGTAGAATGGATACTTGGACTAAAAATAATCAAAGATCTTCCCATCGTTACTATCTTCACCTCAAAATAGTTAGAGGACTTCAAGCTCAAAGAGGAAAAATTCAATTGAGATCAGAAGAAGAGGAAGATTTAAATACTCTACTCAATTCTGTTTATGAAGCTCTGGTCTCCATTGAAGAAATTCGTATCACACAAACACTTCAAGGTGCTGTTCGTGTTCAGGTAACTTCTCTAGGTATACCAGCAGAATTACGATGGAATCCTAGAAATCGTCCTCCTCCTATCGGTAGTCTTTTCAAAGTAAAAATTTGTGATGCTTTCGTCTCTGCCTATACTACTGCTCTTGTTGTCGAGATGATTTGATGTACAAACTTGACCTTGTAACGCTCTATAATTTTCTCACTTGTCGTGTCTGGCCCAATTTTCATTTTTTTTTGTTTAAGATTCGTCCATGTATTTCAAATTCAATATTCAAATTCACCCACCTCTCTCTACCTCACTTTATTTCTTGCCTCATCTATATTAATTTATTATGCCCAAATTGAGAATGTCAGCACAGCATTTGAGTGCGTTTGAGCATTTGACTCTCCGCTTTATAAGTGGATCAATTGAGATAGTCCACCGATGTAGGGGCGAGTTGTCTTTATTAGTAATCAGTCTTTTTCTCAATTATTGTTGCCTACTGAATCAATAAACAAAATTATAGGGAATGTTCGACGAAGACGCTAAAAGATTGAAAAAGCCCTGCCTGATTCTCCAACTTTTGATTTTTCCTATGCCAAGCCTTAAAAAAAAAAAAATATATATAAAGGCACTTACGCTTTCGTTACTCCTATTATTCTCTTCTTTTAATCTTGATATCAACTAGATCCAAAAGGCTCATCCTTCTCTTCTTCGCCTTTTCCCAAAAAGAAAAGAAAGAAACATTCATGGGTCAGCCAAACCCAGACTCGAATCACGCTCGCAACTCTTCAGATCCAGTCTTTGCTTCTGCTTTTTTAAAGCCTGCTAGACAATGGTATGGTGAAATGAGATGGACGAGCGAGCGACCAAAGGTCTCAAGTAAGAGAAGATGGGAGGTGAGATTTAGATCAGATGAAACAAGCAAGGATACTTTGCTTAGACCATGACTCTTTTTAAAAAAAAAAAAAAAAAAAAAAAAAAAAAAAAAAAAAAAAAAAAAAAAACAGTTGATACTATGTTATGCACCAGACTGGATCATCACTATTGTTTTAGCTGCTCTACTCACAATCCTTGTCAATATGGTATATGGTTTTCGAAGAGAGTTCTCTTTGATTGACCCAAGCATTCAGCATACTTATGCTGAACACGAACGTGTGAGCACAAGCCTATTGGGTATAACAAGTGCACTTGTCCCGGCCATTATAATCGGTATCGTCTCGTTGGGAGTCTGTCGAAGCTTTTGGGATTTCCATGCAGGCATACTAGGTCAGTGATTTGTTCGTCTTTAGAGTGCTTTATCAAAAGGTATTCTTTTCTTAAACTTCCTCGCGACGCTTTACAGGCCTTGTCTTGACACATGCAATCACACTGACGGCGACTACACTTGTCAAAGTTACTGTGGGTCGACCAAGACCAGATCTAATTGATCGCTGTCAACCTAGGGCTGGATCCATGAATGCAATTCCCTATGGATTAGTCACACAAGCCATTTGCACAACTGATCTCAACTCAAGCTTGCTTAAAGATGGATTTCGGTTAGTTTAATCCTTTTGCAAGCGAGATAGGCTACTTTGATCTCTGATTATATGCTTTCTTTCCCTGTAGATCCTTCCCAAGTGGTCATGCTAGTACTGCCTTTGCTGGATTAACTTTTCTTTCAATATGGATGGCAGGAAAGTTACATCTCTTCCAACCTCGTCGAGGGCATGCCGCCTTTGAATGGATCATCTTCTTTCCCATGGTTGGAGCAACTTTAATCGCCGTTTCACGTACAATGGACTATCGTCATCATGCGACTGACGTTATTGCAGGTGCTATTTTGGGCTTCTTTATCGCTATTGCAACTTATCACATCTACTATCCACCTTTGACTCACGCCGAAAGTCAGAAACCTTGGCCACCAAGAATGTCACATCCTAGCATGCACCCTGATCATGTCGAAGAAGGTCAAGACATTGAAAGGACACCACTTACTGAACCACGCACTAATATTTCGACTTCAACAGATCAACGCCATTAGTCCCACTGTCAGGATGGCACAGGTGAAAATGTAAAAGTACAGTTTGATTAAATCAGGAAGAGGAACTTTTGTACGGTTGAACTACAACAAATTGAAATCTTGAAAAGGTATGAATTATTTTAAGCTGACATGTCACCATCTGCAAATTCATCTAAATTCGAATTAGTTGTAATTTGCGGTGGGCCCATCTGACCACCTGTTGCAGTAGTACTTGCCAAAGAAGTACCATTATGTTGACCATTATATTGAGTGATAGGCTGTTGTTGCGATATTGTTGGTGGAGGTATCAATCCCCTTCTAGCCTGCCTACTTTCAAATTCATGCCATTCTCCAAGTACACTCTCCAGCACTTTTTTGGGCTTTTCAGGTCGAGGTAGATTACGAGCAAAGTAATCCATTCGCAGAGCTGAAGAAGCAGATACCCTACGAGCTGGATTATAACATAACAAAGCAGTAGCTACGTCGAGGGCGTCGTTTGGCATTTGAGCAGCAAATAATGAATGAATCCGTGATCTTGTCGAAACTTGTGCTTGCATTTCGCCGTTGACACTTTCAACACTATCGTGCGCTACCGGTCTGACGAGATCATACCATGGTAAAGTGTCGACTTCGGGCCAATCCTTCTCTTCAATCGGCCCGAGTAAGTCAAGTAGCAGTTGAACTTGATGAATTTCGTCATTTCCTTGAAATACTGGCTTCCTAGTAAAAAATTCAATAAAAATACAACCAGCACCCCATACGTCAATGGCATCATTATAGCATGTCTCGCCAAATAGCAACTCTGGTGGTCTATACCATAAAGTAACGACTCGATTAGTATAGTCGACATTCTTCTTGTTTCGTTTTGTATATCGTCGAGCAAGACCAAAGTCGGCAAGTTTTAGAGTTCCTTCACAGTTGAGTAATAAATTTGAGCCTTTTAAATCTCGATGTAAGATACTGTGTCGATGAAGATATGCTAATCCAGAAAGAAGCTGAGCTGCAAGTGATTTAATATGTTCTGGTCCAAATTGAATAGAGTGCTGAGATAAGATACCATTGAGATCATGTTCAAGGTATTCAAAAACCATATATATTGAATTTTTACTCAACATCATCTCATGTAATTTAACCACATTCTCATGTCGAAGTCCTTGTAAAAGTTTAATTTCTCTCATAGCTGTGATTGGGAAACCATCTTTCTCACTTTCCATTCGAATTCGCTTCAAAGCAACAACAATTCCTGTCCTGTCTCCTTTGGCTTTAAAGACTTGTCCATATGTTCCTTCTCCTACTTGAGATAGATGCTCATAGACTTCATCCGGTCTAGCTCGCAGCAAGATTGGAGCATGAGTACTCTGCTCCTCTTGTCGAATTTCAAAATCTTGTTGAATAATGTCATCCTCGCCTTTTAGGGATCCTGGAATTAAACCCAAAGCAGCTTCCATAGCAGCTTGCATGGCGTCACTGGGCCGAGAGCTCTGTATCTTTTTCTCGACTTGGTCCTCACCTTCTTGCCAGGAGAGAGGTTCATGCCTTTGCTTAGAGTTCGCTTCGGTCGTCGAATCAAATGTCGATTCTCCCTCATCAAGGCTTTTGGAATGCAATGATCTAACAGATGCAGGTGTAAGAATGACCTCATGTTCTCTGTTGACGTAGACACCCTTATTTCTTGCCGCTATTTGCTTTTCGCCATTACCCTCATCTTCGTCTGATATCATCGGAGACTTTGATCTTCGCCCTTCTTCAATATGCTTTCTACTTGGTGATGCACCTGAACCACTTCTCTTCCTGAATCGCTGTCTCTCGGGGCTACGTCTCCGAATATTATTCCACCCTGAGTCTCTTCCTGCCTTGTAGTCATCAGTCCGACGAGTATTTGTGCTTGAGGTCGAAAAGGGAACTTTTACAGAAGTACGTTCCCTCCATTCATCACGCCTCTTCTTTCTCCGGCTACTTGTATTTCGATCTCGACTCCTCGACCGGCTCCTACTCTTCTCTATACTCTTTTTCCTAGACTCTTCAAGTGGCTCTCTTGCTCTTCCCCTACTTTCTCTCTCGTTATTCTCTGACCATTTGCCCCATCTTCTCATCTCGACCCCTTCTACTGGTCTTACTACTTCCTCTTGTCGACGCCAACGATCCCTTCCTCCCCTGTTTGACTCTCCCTTTCTTTCCCATCCTCTGTTGCTTCCTTTTTCGACTTGTTCATTTCCATACTTGGTCGATACCACCATGTTCTCTTCGTCTGCTGATTCATTGCCGTTAAGACTACTTTTACCACTCTCACGCAAGTCCTCCTCCCTAACATGCCAAGCCTGATCGTGGTTTCTTCCAGTATTCGAGGTCCATCCTTCTAAAAGTTCCTTCTTACTTTTCTCGTTATCACCCTCGACCCAATCATCACTTTGTCTTCTTCTCTTCAGTCGCTCCACTCGTCTTCTACGAGCTTCATCCTCTTCATCACTGTCATTCCTACTCAACTTCGCATCCCCCTTTTCGTTAGTCTCTTCTTTCTCTCTTGTTTTACGACGATCAGACCATCCAGAATCATGTCTGCTGGACTTGTTGTTCTTGCGCCTCTGACCTCCAGGCGGGAAATTACCCGTCATGGTCGGATCATTTCCTTCGAAAGAGAATGTGGGATATGCCATTGGATCCCAATATTCAGTTCCATCCTCTCCAATATAGGGTCCATATGAAGGATCGTATCCATATGCCATAGACATGTCAAGATTTGGTGGAAAGTATCCTCCCTGATTAGTGTAATATCCGCCTCCATTTGGGTGGAGGAAACCTCTATTTCGAGACGATGAAAATTTTTGACTTCGACCTCGTCCTCGTCGATTGCTGTTTACATCATGCCGATGCCCTTCAACTTCTGGCCGGTTGGATCCACTGGCATCAGGAGGCTCCTCCATTTTACTTGTAAATGGCTTGTTTTCGTCATGCACATGTATCGGTGGTCGAAATGTAAAGTATTATTGAAGATTCCCTAGATTCGGAAAGTGACATGTAAAGTAGGTGAAGAAAATATCTTGGTGGGCAATCAAACAAATAGTTCGGTTTGGGAAGAAGAGTTGATTAGTCTTGCAATTTCGGAACTTTAAGCTCCCTTCTAGATTGGCTTCAGGCCACTCTTGCACCAGATTGATGTCCTTGCAATTAATTTTTTGCTTTTGAGAAGGATGTCATTAAAAGTAGATGGGACAAATCAAGAACTAAAATTTATTGCGAGCACTTAACATGGAGGCGCGTATTTTGAGAAAGGCGTGGCGTGTAAGTACAACTAACACTTTTCCCACTTTCTCTTCTCTCAACTACCATCAAGTAGTCAAATTATCTTGGGGCAACGGCCCGACGGCACGGTCCTCTTGGTCTCTCTTGTGACTTCCAAGGTCTTTACGCAAAGAAAATCAATTTGTTGAATAGGAGAATACGTCATTCGTCGCCGCGAGTGGGGCGGTCAAAGATGACGAACGCTGTAAAATTTTCGGCTGGGCGATCTAATGATCAGAAGTTGGAGCTAAATCGACATAGCAGCAACCAAACATCATCAAGAGGTACTCCTGTCAGTAGTACAGAGGGAGATTACGATGAGGAAGACGAGGAAGATGATGATGAGGAAGAGGATGAGGATGATGAAGAGGATGATGAAGAGGATGAAGAAGAAGAGGAAGGAGGAGAAGCAAGTAAGATTAGAATTGATGAACGATTTTTGGCTCAGCTTCTAGCTTTCGACCCTTCTACGAGCAATATCCCAGAAAGCCAACATTCATTGCAGTCTTCATCCTTACCGTATGCAACAGAGAGTAATAGGCATATTGTTCAAGGTGGAGCACCTCTGATGACAGCCTTTGGAACATCTTCCATTAATTCAACAGCCCTTCACAGCAGCAATTCAGCAGTACGTTCGACCTCGGATTATACACCTTTGCCACCTTCTGCGCCTACCCCATCCAATGAGTTCTATGATGGAGCAATCAACTTTTTGACTGAAATATTAGGATCCTCCAATCCATCTGTATGGAATGGCGGCGCAGGAATGCCAAGTCCAAGTGGAGATTTGAGTTGGTTGACTCAAGCCAAAACACCCGTAACGTCCATTGGCATCAGTGCACCTAGTCCTCAGCCAGGCAAGAATCAATTTAAGAACCTACAACCTCTCATTGGCAACTTGATAGCCAGACTGAAAGGCTTACCAGTTCAAGAGGGAGGGCAATCTGGCCAAGCACTAGAGGATGATCTCGTCGTACTTCTTCAAAGTCTAATGGCACATCGTCAAGCACAGCAGGATCAACAAGTGCAAGAACAAATCGCTAAATCTATGGTAGTCCTACAAAATACAGATATTAATGGAAATATATGTACAAGGAACAATCAGAACGATACAAACAACTACAGTAACCAATATTCAACCGAGATCAATCAAATGCAATCGAACAACCAGCCAATATTCCCGCCTCAACCCGGATTTTCAATAGTTGACTTTGATTTTGGTGATGATGATGACGATCCAGATTTTGTTCCAAAGAATGTTGATCTAAATTTTGCTAATTCTCAAGACTTTGCTGATGCGTTGGCTCATGTCTCTGCCAATCCTCTCGATTCATTGTCTCTTGCAAACAAACAAGGTTTTGAAACGGAGAGTCAAAGGGGTGTACCAGTAAGCGATGCGGCGTGGCAACATATGATGGATTCATTACAAAACCCAGATGACGGCTCTGAAAGAAATCCTCTGACCTCGCCATCAGCTCCGAGTGATCTTAAAAGGACTCGGTCAAGTACGAGGCAATCTGATCTTTCTGCGGAAGGGAACGATGAGCGAGGCAGACGTCAATACGACAATGAGCCAAATTTAAATTCACAATTCATAGAACGAGATGCAGAAGGAGGTTCAAGTAGAGATATTGCAGAGGGTGATGAATCAGGTAGTGGTGAAGAAGATAAGCAAGAACGAAAGCGAAAAGGTCGAAAATCTATGAGTCGGGAAGAAGCGCTAGAAAGAAGACGAGAATCAAATAGAGAATGTGCTAGAAGGGGGAGACTACGTAAAAAGCAAGAAGACGAAGAGATTCGGCAAGAATTTGAAAGAATGAGAAAGTTGCGAAGTATAAGTCAAGAGACTGGTGTTGGTGTAGAAGAAATACTTGTACCTCCTCTACCGGCTGCTTTAAGAAAGAAAAAGAGAGGTCGACCATTTGGTAGCAAATCTAATAATAATCGAGATGAAAAGGATGGTGCAGTACAATCTAATGGTAATGATGAAAATGTGGCTGATCTCAAAGCAGACAATCGAATGTTACGAGCAGAAATGCAAAGACTTATTGAAGAGAATGCGCAATTACGAGCGAGGATGTTACGTTTTCAGGAAAAAAGAGCAAAATTATCTGGTCGTCCTTTAAATGAACTTAGAGATTCGAGAAGTGTAATTGAGAGGAGGAATGATCGAGATTTTAATTCAAACAATCAAAGGTATCATAGAACAGACTATGATTTTAGAAATGAATCTAGTCATGGGGAAGAAGAAGAAGATGTTGATGATGATGACAACTATGATCTCGATGAAGACGAGAGAGAAAGAAGAGGAGCGGAAGCTTTTGTAGCTAGAAGTTTAGCTTCTCGTAGCTTGGCCTACGATCCTTTTAAAGCTTTTAGTGGACGTCCTTCAATGACCTCGATTAGAACGAGTTCATCGATAACTGACAAACCAAATGCACTCAAGCGAAAGAGGGGAGAGGAAGATCATTTGAAAAATCGTGATATATCACAGGAAGCGGTAGATTTAATTTTGAAAAGATTGTCAAAGGATCCTAAGAATGGCGAATCATCACTTAGAAAACTTATTCAAGCTGCCGCTCAAGAATATCCTGACATGAACAACCATTGAGATTATTCATGTTACTCATACCTTTTGTATTTTTAATACTTATTCTCCCCCCCCCTCCCTCAATGGTGTACTTTATAGTGTATGATACATCTATGCAAAGAAAGGATTAAAAAAGAAAGAAAAAAATCCTTATAATCTTGAGCTAAATTTTAGCAATCGCCCTACTAAAGGGTCTGATTCTTTATATTTATAAAACAAGCATTTCGGTGCACGTACCTTCTTTATTTTAAAGTATCTATAGTTAATTCCTTTCTCCTTGACTCATATTGGAGTCATACAAGCACTTGAGCAAAGGCAAGATGAGCGAGAGTGACAAGGAAGATCACGATAAAGTAGCGCTCGAGAATGATGAGTCAGCAGACTCTTTCCAAGAAGAAGATCATTCACTACTACCATCTACAACGAAGAAGAAGAGGATTCCTTCGCTTCAATACCAGTCACTACGCCTTCAATCAGTATGAGCGCTGGAACCGATCCCTGGGCTGATCCATCACCTGCTGTAGCTGCTGTCATGGCGAGTGCAGTACCACCTTCCAAAAGAAAAGGAGACAATCCATGGGCTTCCAATACTCCCGAAGTTGGTTCTGATACTTTTCAACCTTCTAATACGAAAGAAATTACATCCAATATTAATACCGGTGCAGCAACTCTTCTTGATCAAGATGAGAGATGGGGAGAATATCACCTTCCAAAACTTGGAAATACAGTTGCTAGGTATTGGAATTTCAAACCAGGATTTCTACAATTAAATAATGGTGAGAAATGATAAAGTAAAACGGTGCGCTAGGATAGGAAAGAAGATCTAATTATTAAGGCAATTTCTACAGGCTCATATGGAGCCTGCCCTAAACCAGTTAGCGATGCATATAAAGAACTACAGGATCGACAAGAGGAGAATCCTGATGTAAGTATTGTACAATTAAAATACATATTTTAAATGTGTACAGCATCATGACCTCCCTCTTTCCCTTTTTGTAGCTTTTTCGCCGAAATATCATGGGTGAAATGCTTGAAGAAAGTCGATCAAAGGTAGCCAAGCTTCTCAATTGCAAGACCGAAAATGTTGCCTTGATCAACAACGCCACGACTGGTACAAATGCTGTACTTCGAGATCTAGTCTACAAGTCTAACGATGCCATTCTGTGCCTTTCGACTACCTATGGAGCAGTGGGAAAGAATATTGACTATCTGATAGAGACAGAGAAAATGAGAAATGTCAACTTAGTAAAGGTGGAGATTAAATTATCCTTGCCAATGACCAAGGAAGCTATTTTAAATGTCTTGGAAAAAGCCATTGATGAGGCTCAAAGTCAAGGAAAGCAGATACGTATTGGTATCATAGACACAATTATTTCGTTACCAGGTATAAAATTACCTTGGGTAGAAATGGTCAAAATTCTAAAAGAACGACAAATTCTTTCACTTGTTGATGGAGCTCATGGTATTGGACATATTCCTATTGATTTGACATTAGCAGATCCAGATTTTTTTGTTTCAAATTGTCACAAGTGGTTATATGCTCATCGTGGTTGTGCCGTCTTTTACGTAGCTACTCGAAATCTTCATTTGCAAAGGACGAGCTTACCGACTAGTTGGTTCTACACGAGTAGTCCAACTGCAAAAGAGAATACTTGGGTGTGAGTTTGTAGTGAAAGGTTGATATTGACCAAGGTCATCTGCTTATTATTTCTACTCTGGACTCCAGCCAACAATGGTCCAACTCAGGGACAGTAGATGTTTCACCTTTCCTCTCTGTAGACGCTGCTTTGGAATTTCGTCAAAAGATGGGAGGTGAAGATCGTATCATGAGTTACAACCATGATTTGGCTGTTTGTGGTGGAAAGGCAGCAGCTGCTATTTTGGACACCTGCATTTTGGATCTACCTGATAATTCATTGACTGCCTGTATGGTCAACGTTCAATTACCTATTATCAAGTCCAGAATTGGTGATGATGTCATATCTTGGTTGAATGTTGCTGGTTCTTGGTTTTTTACAAGCTTGATGCAAGAATTCAAGTTGGTCGTGCCTGTTTTTGCTTACGAAGGCAAGGTCTGGGCTAGATTCAGTGCTCAAATTTGGTTGGAAGTGTCAGATTTTGAATATGGTGCAAGAGCATTACTGGAACTTTCAAATCGTATTAATGAAGGTACCGCTCCAGATTTTCGAGCTGACATGGTAAAGTCCGAAAAAGGGTGGCCAAGCTTGCTAATGAAGTACAACGAAAAGGACAAGCAAGAGAAAGAGCAGCCACCCATTGACGGTTGAGGAAGAAAAAGTCATGCAAATATATTGATTCACATTGGTGCAATATAACCAGGACTACAGACATACAAGCAGGTATTGCAGAGCAGAAAAGAAAAAGTAAAAGGCGAGAATTGGGCGAAGGTACCAAATCAGGGAAATTGTAAAAGTGCGAACTAGTGCTACAGGGGAGACAAGAAAGTGTATATGTTTGTATATGGATGCGAGAAGCATGCTAAATTTATCAAATTAGAGCAGAGTAGGCGGCAGCCATTGCCCTTGGACGTTCCTACGCTCCAACATTGCTTCCCCGATTGAAACCATCTAGTTGTCCAATTATAGGACAGTGGTCGTGTAGGAAGTAGAGGTAGGAGTAGAGACAGAGATAGAGTTTGGGTTGTTGGAGTAACGGTGATCAGAATAAGTATTGAAAGCCATTGCGGCAAAAGTAGATTGATGAGATGCACCCAAAGAATCGAAGTTATTATTTGTGGAAAGAGTGTCGTGATGTTGGGCAGAAGGAATCTGATTGGAGAGCGGATCATTTGATCCTTCCGCAGAAGACGTATAAGAACCAAGTAGTTGAGAGAACATGGAAGCTGTCGTTGGTGTGATAGGAGGAATAAAATCAGAAGAGTGCTGATGAAGGTTATCTTGTTGCTGCTCTGAAGTAAAGTGATGATCCGAGTGTTGCTGAGAAGGCTGCTGCTGCATAGCTGCATGAGTATAGTAGGTAGTGGGAAGAGAAAAGGCTCCATTAGTGTGTTGATGCTGAGCATTGTTGTGATAATTACGAGATGGATCCAAGAAAAATTGGGCAGAATCTTCAGACAATCTAGGACTAGCATGATAACCATTAGTTGGTATAGCACTGCTTGCACAGTAAGCTTCAGATGGTGATCCAGTTGAACTATGAGAAGAGTTACTTGCTTGACCACTATTATATTCATCATCAAAATCACCGCCAAGACTTACTGAGCCTCGATGAAGGGCGGCGTTTGCACGTTGTGAATTACTTTTAAAATCGCTTTCAGCCAATGGTAATGGTAGACCAGCATCAATAGATGAGGTACGTAAAGAAAGGCCTTTTAAATTACGATATTCGTTGAGTTCTTCTAAAATGCTCTTATTTTCATGAATCAATTCTTCTACCTTGAGACGAAGTATAGATTCAGCATTGAGTGCTTGATCTACAAATTCCAGTGATTTATTTACAATCATAGACTTGGAAGGTCTACGAACTGTACATGTTGAAGGTAAATTGGCAGCCAATTCCAAAAATCGAACATTTAGTGATTCACGACGAGCTCGTTCAACGGCATTGTGGGTAGCTCGACGTTCAGCTGATGTACCTTTTTTATTGCCACCACCAGAAGATTTTTTGGTGATGGGCTTGTTGAGAGTAGTAGGTGCAGCACCAGGAAGACCGCTATTGGCAGGCATTATAATTATTATTGAGGGGATGAAAAAGAGAGGAAAGAGATGGAGAGTGCAGCGACTAGAAGCGCGCGTTGAAGGTTGAGAAGGTAGGCGGTAGAGGTAGATAGATCGATGTTGATTTCCGCGAGTCGAGACTCAAGCGTACTTTAATTGATGAGATATAGGTAGAAATGGTGGAAGGTGAGGTGGAAAAGGATTAGGAAGGGCGAAAAAAAAAAAAAAACCAAGCTGTTTCGCGAGTAGAACTCAAGCGGACTAAGCTGCAAGTGCGAATTGTAGAAGATGTTCAGTTTCAGCGTCTATCATCAATATGCTGTCCTTCTTTGAACCTCGTTCTTTTAATGACTTACCAAGGTTAGGTGGGATGGAGGGAATGGGGGGGGAGAAAGGAGGTAACGGGAAGATGATGGTTTTCTTTGACTTTGACGGGAAGTCAAAAGTGATTTTCCAAACTTGACTGTGATATTAAAAGGAAAATTGCGGGCCTTCGAAAGTGTAGCTACGAAAAGTGAGTAGATCCATGGTATCAATTGGAATTTTTGATATGAAAAGGTTAATAATATTAAAAAAAAAAAAAGGGCGTTAGATTATTAAGAGCGGAGTTCCGAATCCCAAAAAGAAAATTGATTTTAAGCTGCTGCTAGAGCGCTGCCAAAGTGCATTAAACTAATATGATTCTCGTATAATTATTTGTTAAAATGTGGGAGATAAGGCAAATACAATTCTTTTAAATTTAATAGCTTTTTTTTTTTAACAAGAGAAGCAAGTGAGACAGCTCTTCCTCTTCAAATTCCCCCTTGAGAAGAAATAACTTGAAAAGTGGGCAATGAGACAAGAATGGGTATGAAAGAGGAATATTTGGAGCTAAGGGGGAAGTTCACCAGTATCTCTTTCCTTTTCTCAGACCACTCTACACTTACAATACGCCGACTCCACCGATATGCCGAAATTCAATAGTATCTATCTTCATAGCACGTACCTTGACGCTAAAATAAAATAAAAATTGGAAAAGAAATTAAAAGATTAGCAGCGGAATTATAGGCTAGTTCACTGATATGGTCAGGAACAGGAGCATCCATGGTAATAAAGATAGCTCCGTGTCTGTACGGGCACGCCAAAAGGGGGAAAAAAAGAAAAAAAAGAAAGAGGAATGAAAAATTATTCACCAAAATTGAAAACCCACTAGGCTGATAAATTTATTCGGTATGAGCTTGTATCGGTTTAATATACCTCGAAAGTAAGAACCCCGATACCGGACCGTACTTGAGAAGAATAATGTATAGTTATTAACAAAAAAATAAAAGGAAAACATTGTGCCGCCATGTCCGATCCGAGTAATGTCCCGAAACTGTGACTCATACAAGTCATGATGTGTTTACGCAGTACAAAACGTTCTAATTGACAGCGGCTGGAAAAAGAAAAAGGCAAACGTCGGAGATGCGAAGAAGTGTGATAGGCGGGGTTTACTACCTTGACATTTTCCATGCATGTGATTTCTTTTTCTAATCCAAACCTCTTTCAATATGCTGCAAGGGTCTGTAAAGTAAGGCTTCCACATTTGATCTTCAGTATTGTTTTCGAGGTCCTCGCTGAAGAGGGGTAGAGAAAAAAAAAAAAACAATATTTTTTTTATTTATAGTTGTTTCCTCTTGTGAATTTTTTTTTCTTTGATTAATCCAAACTCACGGCCATTCTGCCTTTGCTTGACCTTCTTCTTTTGCTCTTTTTCATAAGTGCTGCTGCTGCTACTATTATACTAACTTTACGAACGTGTTCCAAGATCAGGTAATAAACCTGAATCTGAATCATGTTAAGAAAAAAGAGGTGAAAGTTCTCTGAGAGCTTCTTCTATACCAGCTACAATCATTGAATCTGTTCCATTTTGCTGCTTTACTTTAAAATTGTACCTAATCCTAAAGCTTGAAAAGATAAGAGCATTATTTAATTCAGCAACTGTAATCTTCTTTTGCACCTTTTTGCATGAATAGTATAGGTGGGAAATGGTGAAACAATTGCAAGTAAAGCTCTGCTACCATCTGACCATTTTATAGCATTTGCAGGATTTACTTTGCAAAAGTTAGTTGGATTGGAAAGTGGGTAAATAATTGGTCGATTAACAAATTTACTCATTTTCCCTAATTACTTTTTCAGAGTTAAAGAAATTTGGAATTGTTGATGTACCAAATAAAAACAATTGGTTGAATAGCTTTGACAATGTATCATATAATGTATAATATAGTTGAACAGTTTTTCTGTATTTGATCAAATTCAATCTTACCTTCAATGTTTTTTTTTATTTCTCCACCTTAGATATAAGTTGTCATTCAAGAATTTTTGATTATTTGTTCCTGCGTCTAAAATATATTCCACCTCCCACTGTATAAAGTGCTTGCTTTCCAATAGCAATACTAAATCCTCCTACACTCCAAATCTCCAATTCCAAGAATATATACCTTTCTCCATCTGTTACTACAATCAAATCAATATCTTTTCCTTGTAAATGCTCCATAATTAGGTTAATGCATCTCTCAAGTAGGCTGCACCTCCTTCCTTGAAATGAGGAAATGTAAAAAAAAAAAAAATCCCATCTGCTCTTCGGAGTTAGATGAGAGAAATTTATTGATTGCCTCGCCAACTGTAGGTGTGTAGATGATGGGAAGCGTATCTTTAAAGATCATTTTTTTTTGGTCATGCGTCCGTGCACCAATTTTATTTTTTGTCGGCAAAATTGGTCATCACGTTTAGAAGAGCATGGGGTACATTCTAAAGACAGTATCAATACGGGATTGGCATGATCAAAAAGCCCTATTGTACGATGTTGAAGTGCAAGCGTGGTGTACGGTATTATGTTACAGGTATGTAGTATTGTCAAGGCCGAGGAATAGTCCAATTAGACGGAGCGCTGTTTAGTTGAAACAGGAGTAGGTGAGTCTGGTGGTACGGCTTGATTCTTCTTCAGGTCGTCGTCGTGAAAACCCAGATTACTCATGTCATCCTTTTCCATAAGACCTCTATATGCGACGAAATAAAGAGTAATATAAGCAAAAGCGTGTTTTAATTAAAGTGAGTAATAATATTTTCTCTCTCTGCCTCTCTCTCTCTCTCTCTCTCTCTCTCTCTCTCTCTCTCTCTCTCTCTCTCTCTCTCTCTCTCTCTCTCTCTCTCTCTCTCTCTCTCTCTCTTACCTTTCCATTCGACATTGTAAATATTCTTTACTAAGATGCCGACACTTGCCATTATCCATCTTATTTGCTTTCATACATTTCAAATAATCTTGCATTGCTTTTTTGCACTCGCCTATATCAATGTCAATATCACAATATTGGTCAGCATACTTTCCAAATTTTATCTTGATTGACGTTCCACTTACCTTCATGATCCAATGGAAACGAGCCTCGATCAGGCGCACTAGCAGTCAGAGTACTGAAATTGGGAGGTCTACCAAATGACATTGTCGATATGATCCGCCCCTTTGCAGATTTGATGCAAAGATGAGTGTGCAATGAACGGACAAGCCCTCATCCGCACGGTAATTTAAAGTTAGAGGTTCCAAATTTCTTTTCTTCTCGATCTACTCACGTGGCCATTGACCTTTTGCGTGACGTGACGCTTGACTGTTTAACGGTAAAATTGGACAAGGGCTTAAAAAATGGAGCTAAAGGGCGTCGGTGCCCCTAAGAAAGGGCCAGATCAGAGATCATCTACTTTTGTGAGACCGATTGAACATTTCCTTTTTAATTTTGTAATTTTTATTTTTGTTCTCCAACTTGACGACTTCATCATTCAAATTCGATAGAGCCAATCATGTTTCATTCAGCATTGGATTTTTAGTGCTCCAAATACCCTTCATCGATACTCTTTACGATTTCCTTTTACGAACTAATACCATTCTCAATCTCAGTCATCTACGCCTATAATAGCCTTTCAATTCTATATACCCCCCACTACCCCTTTCTTCTCTCCTCTCGCCGCTCCTTATATCGCGCCTTTCACGATGGGTACTACAACTTCACGACCAATTTTACATGGCATAGAATCAGTTTTATTACGGATGGCTCAATTTGTAGATACTATAGTACGATCTATTGAACAAGTCATTTCCTCACTATTCTCCTTATGTCTACCTTCAACTATATATCAAGAATTTCAACTTGAAGCTGACAAACAATTGCGAACTTGTGATGAGAAAGGAATGTGCTATGTTCCTGCTACTAGAGTCAGACAACATGCGGAGCTTAAGATCAAAACGGAAGAAAGACTCAAAAGGAGAAAACTTCGTGCTGAATGGGCAGCTGCTGGACTTGATGTCAATGAAATGGAAAGACAAGAACTAGCAAAGAAGAGGAAGCTTCAGCAACAAAAGAAAGCTGGTAATAGCAACAAGGATACAGAAGAAGAGAGGAAGAGCTTGGACTCAATTCTGGGACCTGTACCTCGAGCTCCTCCAGCACGACCGGAATCAGAGAGAGAAACACTGGCAGAGAAGGGGCGTGGAAAGCTTTGGATTATGGGCAACGTTGCATCTAGTAAAAAGCAGCAGAAGGTAGAGGAGCCATCTGGAGCACCTCTTGTGGTTGAAAACAAGAATGTCCGAATGCCTACTCGCATCAATAGGGGACTAGCTCTAGAATCCGTTAGGGAAGCATCCCACACAGAGTATGCTGTGCCAGGACATGGCGTTAGAATCGCAAGCGGTGCCAGTGAGCATGGTGATATCTCCTACCAAATTGTGGCCACTTCAAAAGATAATGCAGAGGATGACGGACAGCCTGAAGTAGTATCACCGAAACCAAGAAAGCATCGAAAGACGATTACACCTTATGGTATCATTCCATCTACTGCAGAAGCAATGACATCGGCCATGACTGCTTCACGTCTTGAAATTGCGTCTCGACCTACTCACAAGCCTCACTCTTCGTCCCTTCCATCTTGTACACCGTTACTTAAGAGAGACAAGGAATCTTCTGAAGGGCCAGTATTCTCCCAACCTACACTAGTGCAACCGACTGCTCAACGACTACGAAGATCACTGGATCTCATTACCTTCACTCAAAATGATGATCTATCTACTAATATGACTGCAACAAAGAACGATCCCATTGACCTTCGAACAGAGTCGCCGCGTTTTTTCAATCGAGCAAGAGCTTCTTTGGAGCTTGCCAATGTTAATTCATCAACATCACCAAATTCACCAAATTCACCTCCATTCTCAAGTGCCTCTAGTGATGCAGGAAGTATAGCTAGTCGAAAATCACTATTTGGAGCAAGTATTAGTCGAAGTAGCACGCCACCATGTGTCATGGACTTAGCAGATCGAGCTTGCAAAAGCCGTTGGGAAGCCAATGCAAAGGAAAGAAAAGTGTGGAAGGGAGAAGTCAATCGAATTACACTTCAGAAACTCAATCAAACTTCTAAGCGGCACAATGCTTCGACGTATGCAAAGAGCATACATGGAGGAGAATTAAGAATACAACCAATGGTATCAATGGCTGCTTCTTCTTCTTCTTCGTCAAATTTAGCCTTGATGGCAGACAGAAGACTGCGAAGAGCCAGCTTAGAACCAAATCAAGCAAGTAAGCAAAGTAAAGTGAAGCGAAGATCCTTCCAAAAGGCCTAAACTTTTTACTATACTCTGAAAGGGAAAAACGGTACCGATAAATGTGCTCGTCAATATATCCTTCCCTATTTACGAATGTAACGAACAATTAGATTAACCACAACGTTTCTTCTTATTACTTAATTCGCCAATCTAGGTCACTATCTCTTATACCCACTGCCCCATCTTTTCCTCTTCTAATATCCCCCGAAATCCCCAAGGTGCAACGATACCGCTTTTGTTTTTTTTAATAATGAATGCCAGTATATTGATCTTTACATGAAAGAGGAATCAGTATGAGAGTGACAATGACCAAAGTGCATATGCGCAAAGGACATAAAAGGTGAAGAAGAGAGAAGCGACACTGAAAGAGTGAAGCAACAATGTGTGAGTGAGAAAGGGCCAGAAGAGTTTGTCGATCTCTTTACTTCTTTGCAGCAGCAGCTTCCTCGTCCTTCTTCTTTTGACGAGCAGCTCGAGCACCTTCGTTTCGGTGGGTGGCACGGGCTTCTCGTAGCAATCGGAAAGCTTGCACTTCCTTCTCCTCGTCGGTAATGGCACGAGGCTTCTCGGCAACGATACCAGCTGGAATAGGGAAAGCGGCAATAGTGTTTCTGGTAATTTCGACATTCTTCAAATCTGGTTGTTTGCCCTTATTCTTCTTGCTTCGAGTTGGGATGACAATAACTCTGCTCTTGTAAGCCTTGATTCTCTCAACATTTAACGCCAAACTTTCCTCGCATCGGTTTCTCCTTCGGTGGTCTACTGGAATTCCAATTGATCTAGCTTCCTTTGCACCAATACCAGCTGCCTTGACCTCTTCCAGAGTAAAACCCTTTCCTTCACGAAGTTTGGTGTTGTACTTCAGGGTGGGACATCGAACAGCAGGTCGCAAAGACTTGAGAGGTCGGGCACCTAAGCTGGCAGCCTTTGCTTGTCGAGCATTACGTCTGCGCTTCTTGGCACCAGGTTGGTCAAACCAAACCTTGACTCTTCGTTGCCAATCCTATAAGTAGCAAAAAAAATACAGAGTAAACATGTGTCCTGAAGCCATTCTACTTATTCTCTACCCATTATTTCCGCCATCCGAATTCCATCTCGAACGCACTCCTTTCCACCTAATAAAATCATCCGTGACTCTCCCTATCTCTATTATTCTTATAGACCCCTCTATCACCTTCTCAGTACAACCTGCTCACCTTTCGGAAATGGTTGTTGGCCAATACATTGTTGTGGTGGACAGCCATTTTTGCCGATCCTTGATGTTGTCGTTGGTCCGGGTGAGGAAATCAGAAGACAACGTATCTTAGTTTCACCTTTCCTAAATTTCTTGAGCTTAGAGAGTTCCTTGCCTCTCCATACTTGCAACTCATAAATGACGCGGCCGAGAGGGCTGCGGCGTCAATGTATCTGGATTCCCTGAACCAATTCGAGTCGCGTGGTCTTCGATGACAAATCTGATGTTATATTCACCACGTGGATGCTACCAGGCTTACGTAAGATACTTGTTTTCTCTTCGAAAAATACAACAATGAACATGGCGGCTTACAATCACTCTAAATGATAATTAGGCATGGTGGAATTGACAAGTAACAGATGCAAGTTTTGAAGTTACAAAATGTGAGTATGAAAAGAGATGATGTGATTACAGGAGAGAAGGAATGGTAAGAGAAACAAAATAAAAGTAGATTGAAGTAAAACGTAAAGTAGGTATGCGTGTGAGATTGCGAAAAGAGAAAAGATGAAAAAAGTTTGATAATTGAAGAGGAATAGCAGCTATTGAACACTACAGCCTTGATTAAACCACCAAGTTTGACGAAGTTGTTCAATCCAATGAACAACGATTCGAAGACGAAGGCGAGGACTTCGAATTGGTAATAATTTTGACTTTTCATGTTCATCAATTGGCATGACTAACGCCATCCAGTAGCCAAAGGCAGCCACATTGCTGGCTTCTGGCATAGGACCATAAGTATTATTAAGTCGTGTCATCAACCAAGGCGCTGAACCAGAACGAAGCGTTTCAATAAAACTAATACAAACTTCCACCAATTGAGCAGTAGAAAGTTGGGTAAATGTATTAGATGTAAGAGCATCTACTGCTGGTTGCCTTTCACCACGGCTAAGGTCAACTCCGATGGCCGCTTGAAAGGCAGCTTGAGCTTCTCTTGCTTCACTCAAAACAGATGGTGGGGCATCAGCAGCCAATAAACCTAAGGAAACTCTCTCCAAATGATCCTCTGCTTCTTCCGAAACATCATCAATTCGTTCAATCTGACCTGCAGTATATCCATCAATTGAACCTCGTTCTAGTACTCGGAAACGATGTGAACCAATGGTTTCAATCATTGATCGTCCATCTGGAAGCATTTGAACAGTTTTGATTTCTAACATGGTACCATATCGGGACATTCCAGGTACAGGACCAGTCGTTTCTTGAGATGGCATCACCATTCCAAATCGTGGATTACCACTTTCTAAACATCTTCGAATCATAAGTCGATATCTTGGTTCAAAGATGTGTAAAATCGTGGGCATATGAGGAAAGGCGAGAGTGCAAACAAAGAGCGGTGTCGAAAGTAGTGATTCTCGTGCCTCTGTTTCCATAAGCATTTTTCTTTCTTCATACAATACCTTGAAGCCTAAAGACTTTGGAATAATGTTATTATCACTACTCAAAGATGAACCGAGCATTGTAATATCAGAGTCTCCTCCTTCACTCTTGGCAGATCCCCATTCTGCCGTGAGAAGGTTCAGTATTATAATGTTCGAAGGGTGCTCCTGGAAAAAGGCAAAGCTAGGCATATCGGTTCGACAAAGGGGGCAGGTACTACTGTGATCCAAACTTCGAGCAAAACATTGTCGGCAAAAGGTGTGACCACAAGGAGTAGTAAGCGGTTGATAGAGTAGCATGTAGCAAAGTTGACATTCAAGCACATCTAATAGTTCAGAATGTAGTGTCTCCAATGTCAATTCTTGGGTAGCAGTAGAAGCAGTGATAGCCAATTTTCTCGATGGTGCGAGATCAGCAGTTGATAACTTTGACGTACGATGGTTTATTTTCGATTTTTCCGTTGGCGGTGGGGTATATTGCCGAGCAAAAGCACCTCCAATTTCATCGTCTTCTTCAATTGTCATGTCTTCAACACCTTTCTCTCTCTCTTCATTTACTTCTTCTTCTTCTTCTTTTTCTTGATCCTCCCCCTCTTCATCATCGACTTCTTCTTGCTCATGAGCCCAGTATTCGTTTGAGCGATTAAGACTTCTGCTATCCAATTTATAGTCAATGTCCTCATTCTCATCTTCGGAATCCCAAGTAGCCCGAATGCCTCCTTCAGCACCAGATATTCGTCCTTTCTCGCTAACTCCGAGAACAGACAGAAAGTGAGGGTTGATTTCAGTCCGTGTACCAGCTGGATGATGTAGAGGCTCTTCATCAGTTTGGTCGCTTAACATAGCTTGACGTCTTCGAAGTCTACTATGTCGATTATGAACGTCATCCCGACCGTGGATGCGTGATTGCAACCGCCTTGTTGACGAAGTAGATGTTGGACTACTTAAATCCTCTGCGTATTTGCGCAAGAGATCCATGGCTTTTGTCAAAGTTACATCTTGTCTCATAAGGCCTGATCCTGCTGCCAAGGAAGATGTTTGCAAAGTGTATGCTGAAATAGCATATTTCTGTGTAAAAGATGTTCGTCGTTGAGCAGGAATAACGACAAGTCGATTGCTTTCTTGATTCTGAGATACTACAAATCCATCCAAAGGAGATTCAGGGTTATCGCTATCAAGATTTGGTCCGCTCAATCCATCACAAGTAGCATCGATACCATAACGCGCACGATGACCAGACCAAAGTCCCATACCTTTGCCAATTGCACTTCTTGGACAACCAGCAATTGGGCATGGTACCGTCGTTGAAGATAGTGGTAACCTTGGTGGAACGTGGGAAGAACTGGGTAGTGCAGTATTGTTGAAATTATTTATATATTCTGAAGTGGCGGAAGTGGCGCGAGTAATGCACCTTTGGCATGAGCTATGACCGCATGGTAAGGTGATTGCTTCTCTGATTGGTTCTTGACACTGCGAACAATGGCATAAATCAAGTAACTTTTGAGCTAGTTGCTGAGATTCTCTTTTTGGGTGCTCATTGCCCCTATGCATATATCGACCAGAGATCATTGTCTGTATCGGCCTACTAGACCCCGAAACATCGTCACTAAACAAATTTTTGTTGCTTTCGATCGTATGTATGGATCGACCATCATTCCTGGCTCTTAAAGTTCTTCTGACGTCTAGATTGTGAGAAAGATCATGCAAATTGTGAGAATCCCTTAAAAAGTGTGTGAGATTTATTTTCTTCATCTTACCTTCTACGCCAAACGTGTTTCTCTCAACACCACTACGAAGATCACTCCTGAGTGGTCGTCCTATTGTAAAATCATCGTTAGAGTCGCCTTCAATGGTTGATGAGGTTGCTCCTAATCCCGACCGAGACGCATCTTGATAAGACTGTGACATTCCTTTTGGCAATGTCGTAGACTACTCAAAGAAAAGCGAGGTCGAGGGTTAGCACGGAAGCGCGCGCGACCCGAATAAGCAGGCACAGAAATGGCTTTCTGGTGGCTGTTGGTATAAAAGCTTGTTAAGATAACAGCGGTGGTACAGAACAGAAGATGTATGAGGTCGTATAAGTGTTCTTGACCTTTATACTGCTGGTGGTAAAGGAATAACCTTGAAGGAGATCAAGGTCAAAAAATGACCGATTGCATTATGTAAAATCGGAGAAAGCCAATTGCAAGCCTTATTGGCACTCTAAATCGCTGAGGTAAAACGTCAATAAGCTAAGACGAATTATAAACCAAAAAATGTTAGACAGATTATCAAATCAAAAAACCATAAAACTCCTAGTGTATCATCATTTAGACCCACGCGAGGCGATCTGGCCACTCACAATTCAGTACAAAATATAGGCGAAATTTCCAAAGCATTTCGCTTTACTTATGAGTTTTAGTGTCATGCTAACTATCATACATTGTACACTGCCATTGGATACTAGATTCGGCTGACAACGCCCACGAAGGGTTTAACCTTTCAAAGGAAGGGTGCATCTTACCCTTTTTAGAGGGGGTGGATCCAGCGAGATAGCTAAGAGTATGGCAAAGTTTAGGTATTTTATTCCCTTAGTACATCCACTTCTATATGAGGCTTTGAAGATACGACACCACCAAGTGCAGTAATAGCAGCTAATCTTTTAATTCTACGCTCTTCCCATTCGCCCTGTTAAGAACAAGAAATTGTTTATTTGAGAAGAGGAACGTTCGTCTGGAAGAATAATTTCATCAAACTCACAATGTTCCAATTATTTCGGTCTTGCCAGGCTCCTAGTCCTCTATCATCTTCTACTGCATTTTCTTGTCTGGAGGGATCATAGGTAAACATGATACCTGCCTTTCGGTAAGCGGAACCGAGAAGGACATTATCCCTTGGCATGGGTTTGCCATACTTTTCCAAGTAGTCTGCCCTCTTTTGAGCTTGAACGTTTCGTCTTAAATTCTCAGCCTGAACATGAGTAAGACAGTGTGAATACCAGAACAGATTAGCTTATATCAATCCTCTTTGGCCATCTTACCTTGTCCCAATTAGTCCTAGTGGATGCATAAGTTCCATAGCCAGAAGTGGCAATTGCAAACCAAGGTGGTATTGTCTTTCTACCTGCTTTGAAGCAGTATCTGTTGTGGAATAAAACAAAATCAGCAAGCATGATAAGACAAAGTCACACAAACCATTCGACTGACCTGCTTATTGCAGTGCAGTACACCTTTTTCTCCATTTTCTTCTTCACCTCTTTTTTCTTTCCGACTTCATCTTCATGACTTGGCTTTACAGCATCTGCTAGTAGAGCTTTGAGATTTTGAGCAGACTTGCTTAATTTGGATTGAGCTAATTCATCTTGCTTTTGTGTCTCTTCATCGTCATCAGAGGGTGATGTGAAACGACCAATAAGATCTGAAAAGGAATCAAGATAAGAGCTCCTTTTGTTTCTCTCTCTCCTTCTTTCCCTCTTTTCATACAATACCGCAAAGAAACTCACATAGCCACTTTTCATCCCATGAACCCATCGACATTTCTACTTCGTATTTTGCCATCATTGGAACTTCTGCATGAAAAATATATGTTGAACCACCTAAGGCAAAATGAGATCCATCAAAATGAGCTCTCAAGAATCTCTTTGCCAAAAATCCAATTCTAGTATAATCCAAATTTTTAGCATATGAACTATTTGACATGTGAGTATTGTAATCGCAATCATCTGGTGTAGCTCGATGTTTTGAAATTTCCCTATCGTTGAAAATATCTATACCAAGTGGAATTGAATCTAATCGTAATCTAGGTGATACTCCTGGAGTTGTAGTAATGATATTATTAGATCTTAGCCAAAATAGTAATGGGTGAAGACTCGGTGTAGCTCTCTGTCTTGATACAATTGCATTGAAGAAAACTCTAATATGCCAAATTAGAGGAAATGACTTGATGTTGAGTAAAATCAGAGAGAACAAACAATATTTGAGCCATTGAGGTATTATTGGAAGACCTTTGGGTGTACTTAGAGATAGAATTTGGTATATTGCTCGACGAAAGACGTAGGGAGGAAACACAGCAGGTTCCGTATTGGGAGGTAAAAGCTGTCTTGTGCGATTGGACATCTTTGTGCACAGAAGGAATCGGTGGAGTGAATTGGATGCAAGTGGAAATGGGACTAGAAGCAAGGTTGATCGATTGATTGACAATTTTTTGTCTTTATGATACGCGCTAGGATTGATATCCAGAGACTGATATTTTGTTCCTTTCTTTTTGTCTCTTCTCCACACTCCAAACCCCTTTACTGGTTCAACTCATACCAACTCCCAAGACAATTGCTTCAAGATGGCTGCTCGTGCCATAACTCGTCTAGATCAAGCAACTACTGCACTGTTTGTGTGTGATATTCAAGAACGTTTTGCCAATGCCATTCATGGCTTTTCACATATGGTAGATGCATCTTCCAAATTAATTAAAGGTTCTACAATACTACAAGTTCCCATTTTTGCAACTGAACAGAATCCCAAAGGTAGGTAGAGACTATAGAGATACCTAGATTCATACGAGATATTAAGACCATCAATGTTCTTTGCAGCCCTTGGAGCAACAGTCTCACCCTTGAAACAGCATTTTCAGCCAAATACCTCAGTAATCTACCCCAAAACTCGTTTTAGTATGGTACTACCATCTGGCGAAACAGAAGAATTTTTAAAAAAGAATAATACTCAGAATATAATGATTGTAGGCATTGAGAGTCATGTATGCGTTTTACAGACTTGTTTGGATCTATTAAGTAAAGGGTATGGAGTCTATATTATTAGAGATGCAGTCAGTTCATGCAATAAGGAAGAAGTGCCTACAGCCATTGAGGTGAGCGATACGATAATAAATCATCTCTGTTTTCATGCTTTGACGCTCATTGAAATCCATATAATACTTAAATTTTCACAGAGGATGCGTCTAGCTGGAGCAACAGTAACTACGAGCGAGAGTGTTTTATTTGAACTGATGAGTATGTACTTCAATGTAGTCTTTGCCTTTAAGAAAAAAAATGAAGTTCCTTATTCCTTCACCTCGTTCTTTGCAGTCGATTCAAGCCATCCCAATTTCAGGCAAGTCAGTGGTTTGATCAAGGAAGAAAAAGAAAGAACCAAAGCTTCACTTGAAGCACTAGCACCAGTATCAAAGTACTAATTGAAATTGCGAAAAATTTAAACATGATGGATTGAAAATAATGGTAGTACAAATGCTATACATGCAATGTCGTGTGCGGAATTCTTCACGTTACCTCCTTTTCCCTGAACTCTTTGCTCCTTTCTTGTTGGCACCCACTCTAGGACCTCTTTCCTTTTGACTACTCTTTTGAAGCTCTCGCATCTTGGTAGACTTTTCTCGATTCTTATTCTTGACATTGACTCGATCGTAGAAGTTCTCAGCTTTTCTCTTGGAAGTCTTTACTCGAGATTCTTTCATTTTGGTCGAGGTATTCCCTTCGCCTTCTTCGGCGGACACAACACTCTTGCGCTTATTAGGAGATGCGCTGAGAGCAGCCTCGGCATCCCTTTCATCTTGTTGATCATCATCACCATTTGAATTGGCTTCACCGTCTGCACCAAAGACGTCACCCCAAGATAGATCTTCCAAGTCGTCATTGACTTCTTCATCTTCCAAATCACTTGCCTCTTGTTCTTCATCTTCTTCACTTTCTTCTTCGTCGTATCCAATTCCCTCTTCCTCCTCATCTTCACCTTTTTCATCTTCAAAGTCCTCTGGCAAACCAGCTTGCAAATCTGCCTTCGTAAATTTGCTTGCTACAGCAATCTCTCTAATTGGCTGGCTAACTCCCTTGACTGTCTTTTTGCCTACTGCTACTTCTGCCACTGACTCTGGTGCCTTTGACTTTCCGTTTGCGTCCATATAAGGTGGGTCGACAAAGTAAGGAATCTTTCCCCTCATCCAATCATTTAAGACCATCTTTGCACACGTATCCAAATCAGCTTCCCCTCCTTTCAGAAGTTTACCCGATCTACGAGCCAATTGAGTTAAAAAATCTTCATAATCAATCCAACTCTTGAGATTATATGTTTGACTAATGTACTCTGGTTTGACTCTAGCCAAAACTGCTGGAATATGTTCAGATGGCGTCTCCACATTTTCCACTCGAAGGACACCCTTAAGAATGGTAGCTGTCTCGGTATCTCCCATTCCAATCGGGACAATACCAGGACAATCAATGAGGTAAATCCTTCTCATCAAAGTAATATATTGCCAGACCTTGGTTTCACCAGCAATGGGTGCGACGTTACATACTTTTTTCTTCTTGAGTGTGTTGATGATACTCGACTTGCCAGTATTGGGATATCCAACAAAACCAACTGAAATTTGTTTTTTATCCGAGTGCAAAACACTAAATTGACGCAAAAGCTGAATGAGAGACCCTTTTCCGAAAGAATTGTTAATGGAAGCATGAAATGCAATTGTGGGATACTCTTTTGATAGAATTTTGACCCAACGAGACTGTAGTAAAAGACAATAAATGTCAGAAAAAATTGTTCCTTCCAGAACTACGAGCGAGAAGTAGAAAGATTTCTTAGAGAAGTTTCGTGCGCTCAACTCATCCAAAAGTTCAACGCACGACGGTCGACCCTCCCGAATTGTAGCCCTTCAATGGCGGGAGAAGAGCTTACAACCGGGCCAGTAACCCAAAGGCCACCGACAATGAGGGCGACAAACATCGACGCCGTCAATCTTCCACATTCGTAACAGTCCATTCACGCCATTGAAAAGTAGCGCGGGCCTTGACATGATTGTGGGAGGTAGGAAGGAAAAGGGGGTAAACAAAGAAATTCAACACTCACTGTAACCCAAGTAGGGACCAGATCGACCTTATTGAGCAAGAACACGAGGTGCTTGTGAGGCTTTTCATCACGCAAATGCTTTTCGACACTGCGACATCGAGTACCTAAAGGATCACGAACATCGAGGACATGAATGACTACATCACTGGAATCGATAACCTTGTACAACTCTGCCCAGATTCTTCTCGATTGACCTTTACTGTAGATAGGCTCACTCCGACCTCTTGTGACTGGCATCGAATAGATTTCACTACCAGGAGATGCCTCTCCTTCCCTTGCACCAATTTCAGCATCAGCAGGTACGAGTCCGACACCAGCTAGTTTGTCTTGTTCTGCCTTTTCTCGCTCCTCTGCCTCACGACCAGCTTTGTCGCTGCTTGCCGCCAGTTCTTCAAAGCTACTTAGAGCACCATCCAAACGAGGTCTTTTACGTTGAGAAGATGGTCCAAAAGTTTGAGAGAAGGGCTCAATGGTAGTCAAATTGGAATTTTTTCCTGATACTTTCGTAGAGGTACCTTCTTGTAAAAGCGACATTGGCAATTTATTTCGTCTTAATAGGACAGCGTAAGGATCATTGACTCGTGAGCTCATTGAAGTACGAAAATGATCCAATGCATCTTGTGAAATGACTCTAGTATTACCAAACCATCTTCTATCGGGTTGAACACGCCCTGGTTTTGCTTCAGTACTCTGAAAAGCGGCAGCTTGGATAATTTTACCCTCTGCATCTCTGATAGGGCCGCTATCAGCCAACAGCTTGACTCTTCTAGCCTGTTTAGCATCGCGGTAAAAATTCTCTCCTCTATAGAGATCAAATGATTATTGTCAGCGTCACTGGCATAGCGGACCTCGCTAACACAATGAATGAAATTACTCACTTGACATATTTGATACCTTTTCCGCCCGTCTTCTTCTCTGGTTTTTTTACACCCATGTCGTAATTGAGTGGGTGGGGCGGATCGAAAAAAGAGAGCCTTAGAAAGTAAGAAATTTGAAGAAATTTATACCAGTCGAAGAGAAAAAAGTTTAGAACCGAGAAAAAATTAGAGGCACGTGAGCGAGTCAAGAAGAGCAAGTGCTCCGATAAAAAATAAGCATTACAGAGAAGGGTGTATATGTGTTGATCTTGACTGCGATATAAATACATGGCCTATGATTTCATTAATATCGTCCATTACTGTTTGACGAACCAAGTCTGTGCAAGTCTATGTATCGATCTACAACGAGCATCAAAAGCTATCAAACACTTGTCAAAATTTCGACGTCGATCGCGGTCATTTTGAATATCATTTCGCCAGCAAATTTCTATATGGGTATTAGAAGTAGGTGAAGCAACTGCGTGTGTACTGTCAGTTCTAGATTCAGAATGTCTTGAAAATGATAGTCTTTGATTTCTTTGCTGCTTTGACCTCACAAGATAGAGACGAGAGAAGACAATGACATCACCTGGTCTGATTGGAAGTAATCGATCATCTCTCTGCCTTTCAATCGTGGTCCTACTTGCCGACGTACTGACATCTGGAATGGCAGAGATGGAGGCTTCAAGAGAGTTGCAATATCTAACTGAACTAATATCGCTGTTCTGGCCTTGATCAATCATTGAATTCATCGAATTCGAACCTTCATTCTCCATCGAGCTTTCATCTCGGGGACTAGCCCATCTGGTTGCACAATCACCTTCCAAAATGACTTTGAGGGCACACTCGCTAGCATCCTTTACAATCATTTCACATCGATCCATCCTCTTTCCAGCTCCTGCCTTCCAGTTTGGCACATCTTCCAAACCTCCAATTCGTATTACCAAGGCCAGTATGTTAAACCTAAGAGCACTCTCGAATTGATTGCCTCCGTGATGCGACGATAGATATTCATTGGGCGATGTTAGTATGTCTGATATCTGGGTAATTCGAGATAGTGAGAATTCGTGTGTGGGAGGAGGTGGAATTGATTCAACAGTAGTCATTGCTATCGAGTTTTCGGCTTCTAATTGTTGCTTTTTGTTTCCGTTCAAATATGGTAGAGTACTATAAAGAGTTTTCGCTACTACGCTACTTTCTTTTCGCTCGTCTAGTCGATCAATCGTGGGCTTTTCTATTGCTCTGAGGAGTGGTGCTTTGTCCGATGCCAATCTTCTCATGCCTACCGCTCTTGCCCGTGTAAATCCAAGAAGTTTTTCTTTACTGATTAATTTTGCAGCTACAACCTTTACCTCTTCGCTGAAGCCTATATCTCTATCCTTCTCATGTGAAGGCGGTGAACTGTACGTGCTATCTCTGTCTTCTTTCTCTAAATCTTTGCATGCGAAGTTCTCTTTTATCGTTTCTGCTTCATTGCCGAAAGACGTCAATGTCTTGATTAGATTTCGCCTTGGTTTGCTACTTTTAAAATTAATTGAACTTGGCTCTCTCAATGTCTCTACTGTGATCGGCTGCAAATTAGGATTGACTTCGGAAACTAAATCCTTACCTTCAGGTACAGACCTCTTTCGTTTCGGAGGGGTAATGTTTGAAGAGCTATCTCGTCTAAGAAAGCCTTGATCAATATGGATAACATTGTGATTTCCTCTCAACCGATCTTCTATTCTCTCATAAGATTTCATCACCGATAGCCGCGCACTCCAAACGCCCTTTCCTCCGATCTTCAATTGACTTATAGGTCCTTTGCATTTATCGTTGTTCAATTCGAAGAGTGTTGGTCCGAGGTATATCAGGTTGCAATTGTCAGACGTACACATCGTCAAAATTTTGAAATTGGCTGTAGGATTGAAGATCAACACAAAACTTAGGAAAGCGACACACGCAAATAAGAGTGACGCGAATTTAATCTTTGAGGTGCACGGATTTATTTTTTTTCTTCCCTTTGTTCTGGATTTGACATTCTTCTCATTCACTTTCTCCACTACCACGAGCATAATTCTCCGATTCTACGAATCTATCTCCATTCCTACTACCTGCCATGCTCAGGCAGAGAGTAGCTGGGCTGAAATTGAGATCTTTTGTGGAAATTCAGTCAAGATCAAGGTGGACTTTACCAAGAGCCTTTTCGTCAAGTTTTCTGAGATTCTCTTCTTTCTCATCAGATTCAGCTTCATCGCAATCACCGCACATTGCAACCAAACAGGATAGTAATACATTGAGCCGTTCAAATAAGATATCTATACTTCCCTTTGCATCTTCGAATACTTTTGGTGTCGAAAAGCACTTGATGAGGGGTATTGCCGTAAAGGTATTTTCCGGCAAAAAAAATTTTAGCACTTTAAAGGTCCTAATTGATTGGTTGTTCAAATCACTATTCAATCCGCTGGAATTGGAAATATTTCGTAGCAGAATCGATTTATCAACAGAATTGAAGAATTTTCGTGCAGTATATCTTCCTTATTGGGTAAGTCAAGATAAAATTGATGTTGAAGAAAGCTACTGTATTACTGAAAAACAAAAATACTGTAGTCAATAGATGCTGGGATAACGCTGGAAGTCGAAGGTCAAAGTAGAAAGGCAAAAGCGAGAGGTGAATAGCATTGAAGGGACTTCGTCAATAATGATGTTAAAAGCTCATTAACCATTCTTGTTCAGTAATGCTCGACAGGTATGCGCTTCCAGCACACGATCAATACCATCTTCGAATTCCGCCTTTCGAGTTACCTACTCCTGGCGATCACAAATACGAAATACTCATTCCAAAAAGGCACCTCGATCAAGTCATATTGGAAGGCACGAAAGCAGAGGTCTTCCCATTTGTCGTGTCACCATTTCTGATACCTAGCTTGATATCAGCAAACGATGGGAACAGCGAGCCATTCTCAATCAGTGATACCACCGCTATAAAAGATCACAATATGGCAGATTATGCCATCAACAAAATCAGCAGAGACAAGATCCCAGAGCTGTCAAAAGAGACTGTTACATTCAATAATCGCAATTTGCAAGTAGATTATCTATCAGCAAGCCCACTTTTGCTACCATTTTACATTGCAGAATATCAAAATCATTCCGAAAAATTGGGGCCAGATCAGCGAAATGTGACTGTTGCTCTTTGTGCCTGGAATACAGATTTGGATTGGGCTGCCTCTGGTATTTTCAAGAATGTTGATACAGGTAACTTTGTCTCATGGACACAATCTTACAAACTTGCATTCACGAAATTGATGCTCAATTTTAATCCAAGAATTCCAACCAAGACTCGATTAGATGAGGAGTCTGATGCTATCAGCGCCATTGAAAAAAAGAAATTAAGAGAAGTTAATAAACAGGTTGATGCGCAAATGAATGCTAATAATCAAAAAGCCGATTATACAAATTGGAAGGAGGTAAATGATTCTGCTGATAAATTACGAGCTGATATTCGAAGAGAAGCAAACACTGGACTGGGCAAGATTGCAAGAGATGAAATTACAAGAGATGCTGTCAATGTTTGGTACATTAATTTTCAATTGGCAAGGAGAGTGGAAATTATTTACAATGATAAGAAAGCTTGGCAGACTCTACAAAGATTAACAGAGATGGAATCTGATACACATTATGAACAAGGGCCCAAGTATGCTCGTGTTGGTACTCCAGAATGCGAAGCAAATTTAGGATCCTACATTCCATGGAATCAAGATGCAATCACAGCCTATTGCAGCGATCAAGTGAGTAGTCAATAATTTTATTTAAATCATTCGATTACAGACGCTCACCAAGATAATTATTATTTTTATATTGCCAATTCTAGTATATTGAAAATCGTAAATATTTGCAAGCTCTGATTGACTTCCAAAATCGTAAACAAAAGATTACCACAATGGAAAGGACATTGGATGAGGAAAATGGCTTTCTTTACGAAAAGGGTAAGTTACTTTCAAATGAGAAAGAGGAAATTTTGATTAAATTCCATTACTGAAGATACCTCTCTCATAAATTAACAAAATAATCCTTCTTTTCTTTCTTCTTTTGTTCAGGTGCAAATGCCGCTACACTTTTGAAACAATTGAAGGAAAACATTATCAAGATTGTTCCACCATGGCTTCCTAAATTTTTAATAGACGAAAATCGTGAAAATGTTGCTAGGCCAAAAAGGTTGCTCTTACATCAAACAATGGAAGAATTGAAAAAAGAATTACCGCAAAGAAAATTTCCAAGCGAAGTATCAAGAGCAAAATTGAAAATGGAAAGGAAGCAATTAGAGATGGCAGCTGAATTAAAATTAAAAAGTGAACTTCGAATTCAGAAAATTGAATTAAAGAAGAAAACCATACTTGCTGAAGGAGGTACGCTGAAATCAGATAGGCGAAAGATGACAAAGGATGAAAAGGTAGAAAGACAAGCAAAGTTGAATGCCAAAAAGAAAATTGCAAGGTAGACAAAGAGACACAACAATAAGCCGAGCAAGTAAACATATTGTAGAAAGAAAATGGTACTTTTCAAGCATGAAAATATCTATTTGCTGATCGATTAGGCGAACAAAAGAATTGGAAAAGAATGAACGACCATCTGTACCATCTTAATAGGAGACAAAAGTTGCATTTGTACAAACATATGTATTATAATTTTCACATATTTTCGAAAAAAAAAAAAATAATATTAGAAAGAAAAGAACAAAGAATATATCGATTCGATTTGTGTTGACCTATCCTTTGGCATCTAATTGGTAGTCTGGATCATGCTCAAGGAGAGAGAAGGCAAAAGGACTCCTCGCTCAAACAGTCGGTTCTTCGAAGTAAAAAGGTAAAGGTGAATGTAAGTGAAAATAAAACCCAAGCAAGAAATCGCAAGACCAAAAATCCTCCCAATGTTGGAGATAGAAGAGTAGCCATGATCCAGCATAGAGAAAGAGAAGAAAAGAAAACAAAGTGTACTTATATAAAGTGGTCGACGTCCGTTTGTTTCTGAGAGATGGGCATTGATCATGGGACCCAATGAAAGTTCGAGTAGGTACAAGGAGAGACCTATAAAGGGAAGAGTCAATCCATCATATAATCTTGCCCAGGTAGTCCTAATAATTCTTTCTCTCTTTCTTACTCACCGAGTGTACCCACCCACTTCTTCTGAAACATCAAATTCAGCAATAAACTCAGTAAAGTAGATGCACCCGATGAAGTCGCTTCATCTATCAGGTATATATCGGGCATTACATCATCCATTTCTGTGATGCAAAAGATTACTATTGATAAGGTAGATCTATCATGACTCTTTTTTAAATCATGAATTTTGTATTCACCTAAGTTACATTCTGGCCAGTGGCGAGGAGACTCGCCAGAGAGAAAAAATTGACATACTCTTCCTTTGTGTCTGTCATCCTCCCATAGGCGTGAGCAGTATCATTATCATGAGACATAATGGATGGGATCAAAGGAAAGAATAACACAGTAAAGAGCTCTAAAAGCAAAGGCAGAAGTTTATTCCTCATTAGCGGCTCTGGTAGAAAATAAAAGAGATAGACAAAAAAGAAAGAGGAGATAGCAAAAAAGTGGAATACTTTCACCGAGCGAGTGGCCCAAGCGTGGTGAGTGGAGGGCTACATAAAGTAGTATAGATAAAAGAGGAGTAGGTAGTGCATTTTATCTTCGTATAGCCATCACCTCACCTTTTGAAGGAGGCGCCACTCTTTCTTCATGAGTTCATCTTCACCAAAGCTAGACTTGAATAGCTTAAAGTCATATTCACCTACTTGGCCCTACCCAGTTCGATTGACATTAGCAATTGCAGTTCAGTATGCGTGTACGCGATGTATTCAACGAGCAGAAGCTATACATCGACTTTTAAATAAAGACCTTCAGCAACAGCAACAAAACGAGGAAGCAGACGACGATCTGGTTGAGAGAGATGAAGATGGCAATGTGAAAGCCAAGCTTGAAGGATGGGAGAGAAATCTTAGGATTAGAAAGGATGGTGATTTGGTTGTAGCATGGAAAGAATACTCGAATCGATTCATTACAGCCACTTGTCAACATCTTGGAATACCAGAAGAGACGCTTCCACGTATGTATCAAATATTAAGAAGAATCGGTACTCTCTCGTACCTTATTGACTCTTTCCTTTGCATATTCTCTTCGCAGCGGGTCCGACAACACTAGAAGATATTCGAACGGCAAGCAGAGGGAGGCCTAAAGATGATGGAAAAGATATGAATGCTCCTGAGTTTGAAATGGGCACATCTCATGCTCCTCAATTTCGAGAGGGAACTGGTAAACGAGCGGAAGAAATCAAGCAAGATGAACAAAAAGGAGATAATGATACAGTCGTGCATGCCGAATTAGAGAAGGAGAAGAGTTTTGAATTGAGCGACGGAGAGCAAGAAAGGAGGACAGGAGGAGCGCTGGATGATGAAACTTTCAAAGGCAGAGATATTGAACTCGCAAATGAATTGCTCTTGGTCGCTCTAGGTCTTGGTCAACACCGAGCTGAAGATGGGAATACGACGCTATTTGATCAAGAAGCTATATTTGGAGAAGTTGATGATATCTCCAAGTCAAGGGAAATAGAGACTGACACGGCTATTGTTGATGCCGATATAAAGACTCAAGAACCAGCAAGGGCGACATCAAAAGCAAGTGAATTTGGGTCAAGTGTTTGGGGAGCAGCAACGTCTTCATTCGGGAAAGCTAGTAAAGAAATAAAGGGAAAGGTTACAAATAGCAGTAGTAGCAAAGTAGAACAGGAGAATAAAGGCCCTACAAAGCCTAATGAGACTTGTCATTATGATGCTCGTGCTAGATCCATCATATTTGTTGCCATTACAGCCATGAATGTACGAGGACTCGATGTGTGGATGGCTGAAAAAGTGATTGCACAAACAATCTATTTTATTCTATCCGAGGGAAGGACAGAGTCTGCCAAGCAAGGTAAGGGCGATCCTTTAGAAGATCAAGAAGCACAATCAGCGAGGCATTCATGGATGAACACAGCAAGTCAGGGCGCAGTATCTCGAGAGAAGAGTAGAGGTAATTGGGCTCGATACTTGGCAACTGGAGCAGGTATAGCTGTGGGTGGAGTTGTTATTGGCTTGACTGGTGGTTTAGCTGCACCCCTTGTCGCTCCAGCCTTGGTAGGACTTGCTGGTAGTGGATTCGCCTTTCTGGCGACCTCGGGAGGAATCATTATGATTGGAACTCTCCTTGGAGTGGCTGGTGGTGGGCTAGCTGGATATAAAGTGAATAGTCGACTGAGAGGAATCGATTATTTTGAATTTCAAGAAGTTGACACAGCTGCAAGAGAGGCTGGTGTTACGATTCCTTCTTTGCATGCGACTATATGCTGCTCAGGGCTGCTTCTCAAAACTGACAAACAAGGAGCAGTGTTCGATGGAGTATTTTGCAAGACTACTGATGCTCGTGACGTCTACTCGATCAGAGCAGAAGAAAAGATGATGCAGGAAGCTGGTGAAGGTTTAAAAGGGTATGTTCTTGATACTGCCATCAAGACAGGGGGTAGAAAAGTAGGAGAAGAAGTAATTAAGCATACTGCTCTTGCTGGTCTTGCAGCTCTTGCATTACCATTGACAATATGGGGAGCAGCCTCAGCAGCTTTGGATAGCGTCTTTGTTCAAGCAAAATCAAGATCCTATCGAGCTGGACTTATCCTTGCTGATGTATTGAGAAATGAAACTCAAGGTCATCGACCCGTCAATTTGATTGGTACCTCGTTAGGCTGCTATACAATTCTAACAGCACTTGGAGAACTAGCAAAAACTCCAGAAGAATGTATGAATCTAGTTGACTCTGTAATCCTTATTGGTGCACCAGTCACACCTAGTCCTAGTACGCTACGAAGAGCTAGAAGTGTAACAGCTAGACGGTTTGTCAATGCCTATACTAGGGACATGGTCTGTTCAATTGCTGCATGGCTTGGATCAGGAATATCACTAGAAGAACTTCGAGGCGGTATGCTACCTCGTGTTATCGGTAATCAACCCATCCTTGGAGTTCCAGGAGTAGAGAATATTGATGTGGCTGATTTAGTAAAAGACGGTCATTTCGCTCTCAACCAACCTGATGTTTTACAAAATATTCTGCAACGATGTAGAGCTCTGGAAGATTAAAATAAATGCATATTTAGCGTTCTGTACATCTGTCTATACGCGCCTAGAACGGCAATGATAATTTTTTGTATTTGTGTTATTCTTCTTCCTCTCTACTTTCTTCTCGCCATCTGATGTGATGAACCAAAGTGGGGAGGATTTGAAGGTGTACGATTGCCTGGACTGCCTTCGAGTGGAAACAGAGGGAGGAGGTGAGTAGAGTAAAGTCTAAAAGTTTCAATATATGTTGTGTCCTCAGCTTCGTGCATTTCCCCCCTCCCTCCTTTCATTATCAAATATACAGAGAGAGGTCTGGTTTTGACAAAGCCAATACAGCCATCTGAAGCAATCTTGATCTTACCTTCTTCAAGCTTATTAAACGTGAGAACGCTAGAAGACATACTCCCGAAACAATTGCTGCCTTCCAAGGAGATACCATCTCATTCAGAGCATTGGAAGCCGGAAGAGGAGATTGAGCTTGACAGTGTAAATTCAACTCCGGACTTGAAGCTGCCTCTGACTTCAGTTCAAGCTCTCACCTTGGTTTTGGCTCTATGGAGAAAGACACAGAAGAGCAAGGCCGCTGCTGACAGCAAATATGAAAGTCTGGACAAAATTTTAAGCTCGTTTCCTGAGAGCTATCCAACCTTTCCAATCATGTGGCAGATTGTACTTCAATCCAAGAATGTCAGTCAAAAAGACATTCATATAGTACGAAATTTGCTAGCAGCACTACCCACTCATGTAGCTCAACTCTGCAATAGAGTGTATAAGAGATTTCAACGCGATTGTATGTCCCTTAAAGCAGTTCAGGAGTCTAAGCCATCCCTATTAGACACGACAGGTGGGCAACTAGAATTGGAAGACCTTGCTTGGGCTTGGTGCAGTGTAAATTCTCGCTGTGTCTTTATACCACTTGGACTCAAACCACATCAAGATAATTTTACCATGGCACCTTTGCTTGATATGGCCAATCATACTATGGACCCAAGCCTAGAATGCAAAGTGAAATGGACTCCTACAGGAGGTCTAAGACTCTGTGCTCCAGCAAAAACTTATAGACCTCAAGGCTTCCAACCAGGACAAGAAGTCATGATTGCTTATGGTGCACATTCAAATGGAGTGAGTGACATCTTTTCTTTTCTTTTTTTTTTCTTTTACTTTCACTTCCATTGCTAATATACACAACTTGACTTAAGACTCTTCTCTCTGAATATGGTTTCATTCTCCCCGCTTCGAAGAATATAGCTAATTGGAACGGAAATCCTTTTGCTGAAGTCAATTTAGACGCCTTGGTGGAGCTTGAATTGTTGAAAGAAGGATGTTCTAGCAAACAGAAAAAGAAACTTTTGCAAGATTATGGCTATTGGAGTGACTATACGATCCACCCCTATCCTCGATCTGCTCATCCATCCCATCGATTGTTGATAGCGCTTCGACTCATTGCTATGGATTTGAATGCCACATGCACCACCGAAATTACTGCGGAAAAGAAACAATGGATTCAAGACAATCACTCTTTACATGTCAATGAGTGGGAACAAATGGTGATGGGTCAAAGGGACGTTGTTTCACCAGAGAATGAGAAAATCGCTCTTTCAATATTAAGGCGTATGTGCATAGTAGTGCAAGAGACCGATCAAGACTTAAAGGATAGGCTACACAAAAGCAATCTAGATAATAGTCTCGAGCATATTGAAAAGATATCGACAACACATTACATCAACGTACTTGAAAGCAAGACAATCATTAACAATTTGCTAGAGGAAGAGAACAATATTGCTGGGCTGATCAAAAATGCCATTGACACTGGTATGACTGATTGGTAGGTATCTCGTATACCCTTTTGTCATTTTGATACTATTTTGTTTTTTACAAGTACATGTTTGAGTCTCACAAGCGTCTCTCTTCAAAAACCCAGCTCTATCAAGTAGTTGCTCCATTACTACTGGCTGTGCTTTGCCCTGCTTTATTACCACCAGACTGTTGTGCTCCCGCTTTGATTCTAGGAGGTGGAATTGGAACCGATCCAGGAGTGGGAATTCGCAAATTCCAGCTTCTTTCCAAATGAAGTTGAACATCTCGGACCTCCAATCGATCACCCTTACGATGCTTTGCTAATTTACAAGAAAATGCCGTCACAGAATCAATGAATTCATCGGCAATTTCAAGCAGTAGCTGGTGGATAAAAAATAATGGTGTAATCAGTAAATAATTTTTTGTCAATTTGTAAAATAAAGAAACTCACATCTTCTACATCGCCCTCTAGCCGCTCGTTAGCATCAATCTCCCCAATCAATTCTTGCACCTTTCGCTTCGTCAGTAACCTCCCATCCCCACTTCCTACTCCAGTTCCACCAGCTCCATTTGCAGCAGTCGTGCCTGCATTAATCAAACTGTCTGCTCCTGTACCTTTACCAGTCAGCGAATCCCAATATTCCGGATTTCCTCCTTCGGAAGCCATTGCTTCCAGGTCTGTAGTCGTGGCTGATGCTCCCTTGGTCTCCCTTGTTGTACCTAGAAGCTCCTCCCAACCTCCAGATGCTCCCGCTCCCGAACCTCCAGCACTTCCGCTCGCCGCACCAGAAGACGCCCCTCCTACGGGATCAGGCCTTTGAAGAATGGCAGGTGTACCTAGGGTAGGATTCGTACCAAGACCTTGATTCAGCGTTGGTCTTGGGCCAGTAGAGTTTGGATAAGGCTCAGGAACACTGGGTTGAACATTGAGTTGTGCAGGTATCCCTGCCCCAAATGGTCCCGCTCCACTTCCTCCGGCCATGCCAGAAGCATTTGAAGGACCAGAAATGAGGTTTGAACGTTGAGTCATGGCTTCGGGTGGGATCTGAGGATGTTGAACATGGGGTGAAGCAGTAGCAGGAGTGGAGGATGTTTTCGCTGGCGGTTGTCCTTGTACACTAGGCGAGCTTCTAGCTACTGTCGAAGCTTGCTGAGTCCCTGGAGTTTGAGGTCCTGCACCTTGTTGTTCTTGTGCTGGTCGCACGTTAGGACCAGGAGGTCGAACATTTTGAGGTGGTGTCCCAACATTGCGATTCTGATTAGCTAGCAGTGCCGCCTGTCCTTGAGGGGTGGAAGCACCCCCTCCTCCTCCTCCTGCAGCTGCCGCAGCTTGAGCTGCTGCTGCCTTTTGCTGTTGTTGAAGGGCGATTTGCTGTTGCAATTGTTGACTTTGTTGAGTATGACCCTGACTCGCTAGAACTTGAGCTTTGATTGCCATGAATTGTTGACCCAGCTTACTCTGTTGTGCTCTTGCCTCGTTAAGCTCCATCTCTACACGGCTTCTCTCGGGTGTGTTTGGGGCCAAGCCACCATTCGATGCAGGTCGAGCAAGAGTAGCTTCCAATTCCTTAATCTTTCGCATGATGGGCTCTGCCATTTTTTGTATTTGCAACATGATTGCCTGTAGATCGGGGCCATTGCCTTGCTGTCCAGGTGGTCTTGCTTGATTGCCTTGTACCTGTTGCTTTTGTGGTTGCTGCTGTTGCTGTTGTTGCTGTTGTTGCTGTTGTTGTTGTTGTTGTTGTTGTTGTTGTTGTTGTTGCTGCTGCGGTTGCTGTATTTGATTAGGTACAGGTCTAATCTGCTGGACTTGAGATACTTGGGGTCTTATCTGCTGCTGCTGTTGTTGTTGTTGTTGTTGTTGCTGCTGCGCTTGTTGGGCCTGTTGAGCTTGCTGAGCAGCATTCACCACCCCCCTCAACTGTCAAGTTCATGAAATGTACACCTTTATAAACAAACAGCCGACATCTTGTCATATCTACACAAGAGGAAACATACCTGATTCATTTGCTCTGGGTTGAAGTTGCCCTCTCTTGACATCTTGACAAATGCTGCTAGCTGCTCTGGATGATTCTGAAATAATTGTTGTAGAGCTTGCATTTGAGCTTGAGTTGCCGCTGGAGCAGCATTTCCTTGCTGTTGAGGTGGTCTCTGCTGCTGCTGCTGTTGTTGTTGTTGTTGTTGTTGCACCATTGGCCTTTGCTGCTGCTGCTGCTGTTGTTGGATCCCAGGATTATTACCTCTTTGTTGCTGTTGTTGAAGTCTAGCTGCAGCTTGCATTGCCTGGAATTGTTGTTGTTGCGAAAGGGTAGCACGATATTGGGCTTGTTGAGCAGCCGTCATTTGATTCGGCTGAATATTGTTTCCGCCTCCCCCTCCAATATTTTGAGTCGGCTGCTGTTGACTTGTATTGTTGCTTCCATCTTGCTGCATGGTTGATCCACTCACCCTATCCAGAGGATGGAATAATGCCCTCTATCGTACCAGAGTACACACCTAAACAACGGCTTTAAAGAAAATGCGAGTAGGATGAAAAGTAAAAAAAGATGAATTAGAAGATTAGATTCATTGACCTCTTTCGCTGCATCCACTTTCGTTGTTAGAGAAAGCTTTCCACGGCCGAGACGAAAAGAGCGCGCGCCCCACCGCCTCTAAAACCAAATTGAATATTGATCTAATTTTGGCAGTCCAATTTGAACTTTTAGCGCCTCGATTGTAACTTTTGATTTTGCTTTGCTTGTCTACCAGCTACTACCATCAATTGACTATTGCGATAATGATCAGCGTTGCAAATTTGAGTTTAGGTGAGTGTTCTCATTTATAAGATGAAGATATATCTTGCTGAACAAGTATGTTTGCAGCAACCATCATTCTTGGGCCAGTAGCTTGGAGAAAGTTTTCAGCTTGGCGTTCGGAAAAAGCAAGGCTCAATTCAACAGAAAGGCCTGTCAATCAACCATGGCTTTCATTTCCTAGTCCAATTTTATTGCCCAGTAATCTTTTACTAACTTCAACATTCTTACTTCTTCTTGTCATGCATCTTTCATATCTGTTTCATCCTAGCAAAATTACCTCTCGATCTGATCTATTTCTTCTCACCAAGGTCAACGTTACAACATCTGTAGCGAGTATTCGCTCCAAAGTAGCATCGATGACGTTTGAAGAGCTAGGATGGAGAAAAGAATGGGGTGAAGAAGGTCTCGAAACTCTGCTTCGAAGATTGAGCAGTTTCGAAGGGCGGGTGAGTGCTAGCTATAAAACTATAAAATTAAAAATTTCCCAGTGAAAAATAGTAAATTGATTTGATGTCTCTTATAAAAAAAAAAAATCTCTCACTCAGAAATTACACTTGATGATTGGTACAAACCCTTTTCTGTCATGCCAATTTTGCACTTCACCAAAAGATTACATGTTGTACAACTTCAGCAATCGAATCTGGCAATATTCAGCAAATCTATTCCTCTTTGGAATATTGACATGCCGATTTGATTCACTCGAAGTATTTGATGAAATTTTCTTCTCACTCATACAGATGGTGACACGAAAAGATTTAAGACCTGCGCCAGCTCATTTAGTCTATCGTACAGATGCTCCTACTATGCTCCTACGACCTCATGGATATGGTTACCGTGTTCCTTTATTATATTTGATGGGTGGCTTTGCTCTTGTAGAATCGGCTGTTCATTTAGGACTTGTGGATGTCAGCTTTAATCAAGGAAGATGGGATCATGTGAGTACTTTTTTCTAATTGCACCCTTTTTTATTTTAATTTTGATGGAACATGTATTGTACAGTGGCATGCCAACTCCAATATTGGCTTCCATGCTGTTCTCCTCGCAGCCTCAATATGGATATACCTTGGTCAACGAATTCCAAAGATGCCTGCAATGCTCGAAATTGCCAATTTAATTAGATATACCCGACTTCATACTGACAAAACACTTGGTCATCTTCAAGCTATGCACTTGACCAATCAAATCTTGTGGAGTGATCCTGGTTTGAGGCAACACGTCTCAAATTGGTACGATGCAAGAAGAGGTGTCATTGATGATTCGACCTCTGATGATGCCATCGATGGCCTGTACTCTCGAGCAGAACGTAGTGGAATAGATGCTGCAGCACTTCGAAATGCTTCTCGGACTGCAGCTTTGGCGGTGTGGAAGGGTACGCTACCAAGTAATAGCCAAGAGTTGGGAAAACCCAATGCATCACATCCGAGTACCCTTTCAGAGCCTTCGACACCTCTTGCCTCATCTATGAGTCAATAGAAATTTATTGAGAATATAGCAATCTTTGTAATTTTAAACCAATATCTCGATAGAGTGAATCAATGTACCATTATTACGACTACAAAAATGTTAGTGACAGATACTGTAATGGTTACTACCACTTGGACAAGTCTGCAAAAGGATCAGCAGATGATTGGGAGGGAGCATGGGTAGTGGTAGAAGACTGCGCTTGGCTTGATTGAGGTAACAATGTTGGGGTGGTGGAAGTACTTCTTGTCGATGAAGGCCTAGATGTGGTATTCATAGGTAATTGTAATGCACCCCATTGTCCAAGTGGTGCTCCAACCATGTTTGACTGTGAAGACTGCTGCTGATTCGAGTCAAATAGATCAAGTGGTAGAGAAGAATTGGCATGGGTATTGCTGGACACTCCATTAGTGCTAGTAGAAGTTGGCTCGTCAAATGTCAGAGAGGCAAAGTCGTCCATGATATTTGAGGAAGTACTTCCTTTTTTTGCCGCACTTGTGTCCTCATCATCAAAGGAAATTAGATCTGTAATCTTTGCTGTAGGTACTGCATCTGCTCCTCCTTTGCTTGGATCAATGCTAGGATCTATCGATACCGAGGCAGTAAAATCGCCCTTTTTGTACGATTGGTAGCGGCCATTGACATTGTTGATGAGATCGTTGATTAGAAGCAGCCGATCTATTCAATAGAAAGAAAAAAAAAAAAAGTAATATTTTGTCAGCTTCTCACTCTAGCAAAACTTATACCCAATGTATACGTTCTCAAGTGCTCACCCATGTGCTCTGTCTCTCCATCTTCTCCTTCCTCGATCCACTTTTGCAATCTTGGTTGCACATTCCGCAAGTGATTAGCGATTTGCTGTGTGGGGAATAAATGCATTTCCTTGTGATTAGCAAATTTGTCATCTCTCTTTCGCTAAATCGTTCTTTGAAATATGCTCACATCGTACGCATCTCCCCTAGCAAACTTCTCTCCTTCATTCGCATTATCTAGCATATTATTGAGTAAAATGGCTCTGCTTTGTACTTTGTCGAGCTCCTTTCTCGTCTGTTCTGAATAGTCTGGCTTCGATTCAGGTTCTGCTCCACTCATAATCTTCATCAATTCTTGAGCCTGAGCCAGATCTCGAGGTGTTCCCCTCCGAATGAGTTCTTGCAATTTTGCACCTTGTGCTGCTCTATCCTCCTCTTCGAGTTCCTCTGGTGATTGCAAAGAGTTCTGTAACGAGGTGCAGAATATGAGAGGTTATCCTACTGACACAAAAATCTATTACTCACAGTTTCTGCACTCATGACTCCTGCTGCTCGTGAGTCAACATTTGGAAATCGATAACCTGACAAAAGAAAGATGATTAAAGTTGAAATCTATTGTTCATCGTTGAAATTATCATTTACCTTTATATCCCAGCAATCTGTGCATATCTCTAATGTGACCCAGATCTTCCTTATGTTTACTAGTAACGCAAATTGTAGTTTTCCATTCCTGTATCAGTTCCAAGATTTTGGTTTGAATCGGACTAGGAAATACTGGTGGCCTTTCAGGAAACCTCTTTACGAGCTCATTCAAGAATTCTTTTGTAGCGATTTGTAAATGAAAAGGGTAGCCACAATTTTTTACAAGGATATCCAATAGCTTTGTTGGAGAATTAGGTAGCGTAAGTCCCTAAGTACTAGCTCTGCGTTGGTATCGTAATCTCTTCCTGATTGACTCACTTGTAAGGCCAACATTGAGATGTGAGGGTGACGGGAATTCACTCTACGAACCACTTCAACTGCAGCTTCTCTTGGACTATATTATAATGCAACATCAGCAACAGTATCTCTCTGTAGACAATCTTGATTTCACCTCACCTGTTTGCCTTCTTCTCTTTAATGTAGTCAGCCAATTCCAAGTTCAAGCCTAGATTTGGTTCTCGATTAGAAGGATCACAGCATCGTTCTGCAAGTGGTGAATTTGATAAGTTCAAACCCAATAAAATTATCTTCAAATCTTCTTCAAATTTCTAGCCCAAATTACACTTACCGACTTGCATTTGTAGAGGTGTTGTGACAGCATCTGGATCTAGGCTCTTGGCTGCCCAATCTGCCCAACTGCCAAGAGCATTATTTGATGAACTTGAAGCGGACAAAGCTCCTCTTGGTCTACTAGATGACGAAGTTCCACTTCCCATATACCGTTGCTGATGATTGTACATGATGACTGATCAAAAGTCTAGAGGGAATGAAAGGCGGAGAAAGCCACAGCTTTAAGAAAAGCAGGAGAGGATTAAAATTTTGCAAAAGTGTGTAAGAAAGGACAAGGTGTTTTGGCAGAAATTTTACATGTAAAGTCAAGCCAACAATGAAAATCGCATCTTTAATTTCTGCGCTGCGCTGGAATTTATTATAAATAAAACAAACTCTATATCTATACAATAATACGCGACCTTTCCTACTGATCATTATTATGGCCCTTTGATGGCCTGAAGGATGAGTAATACATAGGTACACGGGACTATTAGAGAGTACAATTTGGTATCAAGAGCAACCTTCGTTGGTCAGTTATATGACAACAGAATTCCACCTCTCAGGCAAGCGAACAACTTGAAAGGAAAAGTAAGCGATAGCATTCAATTGCCGAATATGCAAATTACAGTGGTGACTAGTCTATGATGCAAATCAATCGCTCTTTGTTACCCCTTCCCTTGCCATCTTCACCTTTGACCAATATAGAAAGTGGCGTAAATCTCTTGAATCTTGCAAGCGTTCGCTGTTTTGAAGATAAAATATTCGTCTACTTTGGCAGTCGTGAGTGGTAACAAGCCATTCAGTAGACCGACATTGATTGTATAGATGGACTCGATAGCGGTACTATTGACAGTAGTATACTTTTCATTGTATACCTTGTACACAGTAAAAGATGAGGGACCGCTTACAAGAGATTGTCGTAAATTCTGCGCTCCATTTGCCGATTCTACATGCAAGCCGGGTGGACCCCTTGTTTTACAAGAAAAAAAAATAGAAAAAAAGGAGAAGACAAGGAGAAGACAAGGGGTAATGCGTCAGTACATACACGCTGTGGCGCAAAGGTTTCAAACTTGGGAGATTTCTCTCATTCAATTGGCAACTTACTCGTAACGTACTACATTCTCCTCGAGAGGTACCTTGGCTGCATCTTGTCCAGTATGTGAAACAATAGCCTTGACATAAGCTTGTGCAGCTTCAACTTGACAAGTCGATCCATTCACATTAGTGACTAGTAGTTGTAATATTGCTATGAGAATGAACAGCGTCGACAGAATCATTCAAGAGAGAGCAAAAGTGTGAAATTGAGGCGGGGAGAAAGAGTGCTTCGAATTTTGCCAATCTACCAAAATTTGTTTTCTTATGAGAAAGTGGAGTCGTGCTCTTAGCAGCACCGAATCATGAAACCTTCTGCATTTGGAGGATTTAGGTTGTGACAGAAGCACTAGTCCCCTCCCCCCCCCCTTTGCCCATTTTAAAACTTGGTACCCGACGAGTAGCAGCAGGAAATTAAAAAAAATAAAAGAAAAAGAAAAAGCGAACAAGGCGGGACAATCTTCCATGCTTATTCATTATTTCCAGCCTATCTTCCAAATAGAGGGAGAAAAACAAGACTACAACGGGTATCGGAATATCCTATAAAGTGGATTTTTTTAAACAACGCTAAACGATTTTAAAGTATGTATGAAAGCTTATTCTTAGATACGTTGAAAAACAAAAAAAAAAAAAAAAAAAAGGAAAGTGTGTGTCAATTTTCTCTTTAGAGGGTCGGACCCGCTTTCTGCATACTTGTTTTGTTGAAAGGAGAAAAGAGACGAGATATCCATGAGCATGTGTATATAATAAAGGTTTAAGTTTTTTACCAACTCTCTCTGTTCCTGATTCTTCATTTCCCTCTTCTTCTAATACTCTGCTATTTCCTCCCCCCTGTTTTTTTTACCAAAAATTATGGTCTTGATGACACCTCTACTTTTTCTTTTATCTGCTGCTCTCTTTCTCTTTACTCCTTCAATCGCGTCTAGTATTCAAATCAAATCACCACGCGATTTCGGTTCAACAACTTTACAAGCATGTCAAGCATTATCACCTCAATCAAAAGTACACTACCCTTTATCAATTCAATATGCAAATACAATAACTCGATATATGGTTACTTCTTCTCAATTTCCTACTTGTGTCTTTATTCCAACTTTACCTTCTGAATTAAGTTCTGCTTTAATTATTATTGGAACAAAAAAAGTACCATTTGCAATTTCAAGTGGTTCCCATGCATCTAATCAAGGTTTTTCAAGTACAAATGGTCTTCATATCAGTATGAAAGGATTTCAACAAGTTGTCCTGAGTGCTGATAAAAGTTATGTAGATGTGGGACCTGGTAACGTGTGGGATAATGTTTATCAAGTGTTAAATGGTGAGAATGGGGCGCATTAAACCCCCTCCCCCCTCCCCCTTTTTTTTAATTTTTCTCTTTTCTTTTCTTTTTTGCTTTGACGTATCACTTTACTGAACAAGATTTAATCTATTGTATGACAGGTACTGGACGAAATATAGTAGGAGGAAGAGTGACAGGAGTTGGAGTTGGAGGATTTATTACAGGTGGTGGTGGTTATAGTTGGAAAACAAATCAATATGGTCTTACCGTGGATACACTTCTTAAAGCTGACATGGTATTACCAAATGGTACTCTTGTTACTACCTCTTCTACTTCTTTTCCTGATTTATTCTTTGCCATCAAGGGAGGAGGAAATCAATTTGGTATCATTTATAATTTTAGACTAGCTACCAATTCTCAAACTGATTTAGTTTATGGAGGACTTAGAACGTATACTAGTGATCAAGTTGCATCCGTGATTAAAGCTGTAAACAGGTGAGTCTACAATACTTGCAAAGCAAAAGGGAAAAAAAAAAATAAGAAACAATGAGTTAATTTGCTGATACGATCTTGTAAAAGATTTTCTGCATACAATACTGATCCCAAAGCACAAATCATTCCAACCTTTAATACTTTACTTTATTCTACTGGAGTTTCTCTACTAGCTTTTTATGATGGTCCTAATCCCGGTACAGCATTTTCTGCTTTCGATGGAATCAATACCTTTACCGATGGTTGGTCTACCATGTCATTTAGTGATTTAGTACGTAGTTCACCTTCAAATGCTACTGCTAATCAACGTGGATTATTTCATACAATAAGTTTACAACGATATAGTGAACCTTTACTTCAACAAATTGTAAATCAAAGCAATTACTATGGTACTCAACTTTTACGATCTTCCACTTTTATCTCTTATGATGTGGAACCATTTCTATCAAATTATGGTAAAGTTTCCAATTCATTAAAGAATGGTGAATCATCATCAGCTTGGCCTCATAGTACTAGTCCTTTACCACTTAATATTTATTATGCTTGGCAAAACCCATTAGACGATGATTATTATAAATCAGCTGCATTGGCAAGTGCAAAATTACTTACTGATCAAGCAATTTCAGAAGGTCAAAATTTATCTTTGTATAGTCTCTATCCAAATTATGCTATTACAGGTACAACAGCAACTCAATTGTATGGATCTAAAAATGCAGCTACTCTCAAGGCTACAAAAGCAAAGTACGATCCAAACAATGTCATGGGACTTACAACTTTCTTTTCTTTTTTATCATAAAAAACAAACAAATGAGGATTGGAATGAAAAAAGAAAAAAGAAAAAAAAAAGTATTAAATGAAGTTCATCCTCCATGTTGAGCAGGTAGACTTTATTTTATTAGATGATATAATTCAGAATTCCAAAACAAATAATAAGTAATATTATATATGCCGCATTAATATCAAATTAGCAGTCGTCGCATACAGTGTGGTTCTAGTAATGTGGTGTGTGTGTGTGTGAATATATATGTAGAGGAAGAGTAGAGAAGCAAATCCGAGTTTAGCAACTTCTTTGGTGCAATAATTATGAGTTTTGTCTTGCTTTTATTTATATTCATTATGATCTTGCTGGAGTAAATTTCATATTTTGAACAACATTTCCTCCTTTACCAAATTTGAATTGAAGATAATCAACAAAGTAATTACCTTTCATAACCCAAGGTTTCTTTCCTGCTGATAGTGGTAATTCGTCTTTTGCTCTTTGTATATAACCAGAACTTAAATCTGATAAAGGAGCTGGCTTCAAATCGTTTCGATCAGCATATGGTTTACAAACGGCATAACCATTATCCTTCATGTGATTGAGTAATTTGCAAATATATCGAGAGCAAAGATCCGATCCTAGAGACCAAGAGGCGTTGGTGTACTATTATTAGAATAAAAGAGATAAAAAAAAGAGGGAAAGATTGCATGTGTGAGTCTCATCACTACTACTTCATCGTAAAAAGGCAATTTAACCTATTCTCAACAAAATCATTTTTTTAGAAAACTCACCCCAAAAGTCATGCTCAAATTTGGTACTCCATCAAACATCTGTCCTTTGTATACAAAACGATCTGAAATCTTCATCTTTTGACCATCAATGGTAATATGAGTACCACCTAATAATCGAAGTTTGAGTCCAGTAGCTTGAACAATTAAATCTGCTTCAATTTCTTGACCAGAAGTTAAAATGATACTATTACTTGTAATATGATCAATATGACCAGTTGCAATTCCTCCTTTACCTTCTCTAAATGCTTTAAACATATCACCATCAGGTACCATACAAATTCTTTGATCCCAAGGTTTATAATTTGGTGAAAAATGAGGATCCAATGGAATATTTGATGGTAATTGCCTCTTTACTGCCCATCGTAAAATACTTCGAAGCATATTGGGAAACAATTTACACATGTAGAAAAAAAAGGAAGATTTTGCTTGATTTTGAAATCTTAAAATAATTGTTGCAAGGAAAGCTGGCATAATTTTTCGAACAATGGTGGCAAATGGATCAACGGATGGTAAAGTAACAAAATAAGATGGTGATCTTTGTAAAAGTGTAACATGAGCTGCTTCTTTTGCCATATTTGGTAAAAGTGTAACAGCTGTTGCACCACTACCAACAATTACAACTTTTTTATCCTTGTAATTTAAATCTTCTGGCCAAAATTGTGGTTTAATAATTTGACCTTTAAAGTTTTCCATTCCTTTTAAATTAGGATAATAACCTTCATTATAATCGTAATAACCACTAGCAAAAAGTAAAAATCTAGTAGTCATTGTTCTAGTCGTCTTTGATTCCACATCTTCAATATGAATAGTCCAAAGTGCTTCCTTTGTTGACCAAGATGCACCAGAAACCTTTTGATTAAATTCAATTTTTTTATCAATTCCAAAATGAGTAGCCGTCTCTTTTACGTATTCACAAATATCAGCTCCATCAGCAATAGATTTTCTTCTCTCCCAAGGATAAAAGGGAAAACCCAAGGTAAACATATCTGAATCAGATCGGATGCCGCTGTCAAAGTTATTAAAAAAAAAAGATTACTACTTTATTAGCTAAACTACATCCATCATTAAGAAAAAAAACAACACTCACGGATATTTAAAGAGACTCCAAGTACCACCAATTTCATTTCGAGTTTCTAAAATAGTGTAAGAGCATGATGTCTCTGTTTGAACTCGGTATGCAGCATTGACACCTGAAATACCAGCACCAACAATGACAACATCTGTATGTGATTGAGTGGCGACCATTGTTATATTTTTTTATATTTCTTTTAGCTTGAGAAGGGGGTTGTGGATGGATGATAAGACGTAAAGGAAGCTTTGTGTGGGGGGAAAGGGGAAAATGTAGGGGAATATTAGAGGCTATCTATCTTTATACAAATTGGATGACCGCATTGATCCTTTTTTTTTTTTCTAATTTCTCTCTCTATATCTCGCAACAGATAATTGAGGTGTGAAAATCCAAAATCTTTTTGTTTTACTAATTCGTGTTTGTAGTTCCCGATCTCCGCACTTTTGAAAAAGGTAGGTAAAAGGTGAGATCTTTTAAGCTTTTCTTTATAATTATTCTTTTTTTTTTTAAATCAGAATTTTGTGTCACATAATTAATTCACCGAAATTGTTGACAAGGAGATAATCATTATTTATCCAATTGTAATTACCTTTTTTTTTTGGGTCTCAACTGATAAAATGTCGAAAATGTGAAAGGTCAAGTTTCTCGGAAGACGGGGTTACTCAGACACGTGGCTTTTTTTTTAAATATAGTTATACTTTACACTCACCACTGAACTCAAGCATTCAATGCACCATACATAGCACCTTGACTCGGAGAAGTGATACTCATTCAACGAGATGGCTCAGACGAGGCAAATATTAGTAGGGAGGCTTTCACTGCTGTGAAGTAAAATCTTAATCTCGAGTATCCAGTAACGGGCATCGGAAGTGATCTTCTCTCTCGTGCGAGAAATGACTACACTAGTAGTGTATAAACTTCGATTATGTAAGCGTTGCCACGCGAAGAGGAAGAAAAAGAACAGAAAAGATTCTAGAGTGCAAGAAAAAAAAAAAAAAAGATACACGTTCGTTTCTTCTCAAGAGACGATCTGACCGTCCTTCTGCTAGCTTTTTACTTTTTTCTCCACTACTATCATACCCCCCAATATCAAGCCAAAATGTCAAACAATTACAAAGTGAGGAGGCGAAGAGCATATCAAGCGATAATGACAAATTTACTGACTCATATCTCTTGATGATCTACAGGTCGCTGATATCTCACTTGCTGCCTTTGGTCGTAAGGAGATTGAGATTGCCGAAGGTGAAATGCCCGGTCTCGTTGCTCTACGAACCAAGTACGGTAGTGAAAAGCCCCTTGCTGGTGCTCGAATTGCCGGTTGCTTGCACATGACTAGTGGGTAAATGTTTATAAAGCATGAGGATGATCTATGCTAATGAGACATTGTATTGCTCAGTCCAAACTGCCGTCCTCATCGAGACACTTGTTGCTCTCGGCGCTCAAGTTACCTGGTCTTCCTGCAATATCTACTCTACTCAAGACCACGCCGCTGCCGCTATTGCCGCTACTGGTGTTCCCGTCTACGCCTGGAAGGGTGAAACTGAGGAAGAGTACAATTGGTGCATTGAGCAGACACTCAAGGCTTTCCCAGACGGCAAACCTCTTAACATGATCCTCGATGACGGTGGTGACCTTACTTGGCTCGTTCACCAAAAGCACCCAGAGCTTTTGGCTGAAATCAAGGGTGTCTCTGAAGAAACCACTACCGGAGTTCACCATCTTTACACTGCCATGAAGCGAGCAACTCTCAAGATGCCCGCCATCAACGTCAACGACAGTGTCACAAAGTCCAAGTTTGATAATTACTACGGTTGCCGTGAATCCCTCGTTGACGGAATCAAGAGAGCTACTGATGTCATGCTTGGAGGGAAGGTTGCCATCGTTGCTGGATTTGGTGATGTCGGAAAGGGTTGCGCTGAGTCACTTCGAGGATACGGATGCCGTGTCATTATCACTGAAGTCGACCCTATCAATGCGCTACAAGCTGCTATGGCCGGATACGAAGTTGACATTATGGACGACATCGCTCACAAGGCAAATATTTTTGTCACCACTACTGGTTGCCGTGACATTATCACAGAGAAGCACTTTATGCAAATGAAGGAGGATGCCATTGTTTGCAACATTGGTCACTTTGACATTGAAATTGACGTTGCTTGGCTCAACAAAAATGCCAAAGAAAAGATTGAAGTTAAGCCTCAAGTTGACCGATACACTCTTTCCAACGGAACTCACATTATCCTTTTAGCTGCTGGTCGATTAGTCAACTTGGGATGTGCTTCAGGTCACCCCAGTATGATCATGTCCTTTTCCTTCTGCAACCAAACCTTGGCTCAAATCGAGCTATGGAAGAACAATGAAGGTATGAAGAAGTACGAGACTGGAAAGGTTTACATGCTACCAAAGTCTGCCGATGAAGAAGTTGCTCGTCTTCATCTTGACAAGGTTGCCGTCAAGTTGACCAAGTTGACTAAGGTTCAAGCCGACTACCTCGACTTGAATGAGGAAGGTCCTTACAAGTCCGAGCACTACCGATACTAAATTGCGGTGATACCCTTCTACCCTCTCGCTTTACTCTGCTAGTCGTCTTCCTCTTTCAACACCGAGGTGAAAGTCTGCTGAGCGTAGGCCAGGGTGGGCATCGTGATACCTTCTCTTTATTTTTTTCTTCATTACTCGTTTCTTTTATAAATGCATAGGAACTTTTGTTTTTATGTCTCCTCCTTTTCTTTTCTTCCTAAAAAATTATTCTCTCTCTGGCTTCTGTCTCGTCTCATCATCAATCTGTGTTCGCTACCACTCATCCCTATTGTGTATCACTATCAACGCAATGTGCTTTTTCAACAAAGCTCCTCCAATCAATGATTTGAATCATTTTTACTGTGTTGCCGCACGTCAGTATTATTTTTTTGGCTAAAAAAGCGGCGTGGCGCGAATATAAAAAGTTCGAATGAAGGAACTTCTTCTTTTCACTTTTCTTACTTCCTTACTTGTCATTTCCCTTTTATGCGCTTGACTCAAACTTAATTTCCTTAAATCGATCTTTTTCTCTCAATATCTTTTCGCATACCAATTTTCAGCAGACTGCAGTGCTTGTATACCCAGGCAATGGAAGAACGAGAACTATAGGCCTCTCAAATAAAGTGATGGATGTAAAACGTCGTTCGCCGAGTGTTGCCTTGACCAGAAGGGGACTCTTTAAGCAGTGAAGAGGGTTCCGTTAGGTCAAAGATGCGACAAAGCTGTGGTGTTTTCGGTACATCATCTTCTCTCTGCCACATAGTTAGTATCGCTCTCTTCTTTTTCTGAGTACTTCTCTTTCATGCCAACATAAAAAGAGTTTGCTGAGCGATTTATCCACGCTTAGTATAACGGGACAATGCGGGCAAAATTTACTGTTTTCCACTATGTATAACTATCCATCAAGACCTACAAAGGTGGTCTTGAAAGGCTGAAGCTCTTGGCACATTCTTTTTCTCCTCTCCTTGTAGTATACCAACATCCCTTTTTTTTTTCCTCTTTTTTTGTCTACCGTACTGCAATGGAAAATGATCGCTTGAACACGTGTGGAAGACGAATAGTCATCCCTAGGCCCCTCACTTCGCTATATCTCCCGCGCTTGGAAATGACACTTTTTTTTTGAAATTTGGTACCGTATTAGGAGATTGGCTCTACCGCAACTGACGATCTGATCGAGAAGCCGCCCCCTTTGATACAATTATCACCCATCAGACAAAGTGTCACCACTCGATTTATCTTTCACTCTCAAATCTCAATCATCTTAAATTATTTCAGGTTGCTTGTATTATCTTTGGGATAAGCTTAAGAGATACGCACTCTCTCTCTTCCTCTTCGAAATTACCCAATTACCGCTAAGCTTAACGATAGTCTCCACACAACAGACTTGCCAACGCGCACTATTGGTTATACTCCCACCTTTTCGACTCACGACTACAGCGGGCGCAATCGTCAGTCCTCGTATTCAAAAAAGCAGTAACGAATTAGTCGATTGTCAAATACGACAAGTCACACTACCACTTGACCTTCTTTTTGGCAGGAAATTTATCCCCCACAATTGTTTTTTTCTGGACATTTTTAGCGCACGTTGACTCCTATATTCTCACCTTCACTTTCACTTAATTGCCTCGCCCAGCATGACTACTGATTCGGGTGATGGCCCGCCTCCTGCACAAGCAAAGAATGATCATGAAGCAACAGCAGAAGAAATTGCTGCTCCTCCAGAAGCAGTCAACATGACTGATGAGGAAGAGTTGGCCTCCGCGGCAAACAAAGATAATAGTGATAGTGGAAAATTAAAGGCATTGCTCAATGTTTTGAGAAGGATGGTAGGTGTCAAGGACTTGGCTGCAATGTGAGTATTATTGCGTTTTTGATAAGGATTGCTTGGAATGCTTCTTACCTTCTCCTTCTTCTTCTCCATAGTCGTCTGTCCTTACCCGCCAATCTTTTGGAGCCAGTGGTAAGTAGTCGCCGAAGATTACCTTGTAGATAGCTTGTAACTCATATGGGTCTCTCTATACCCTCATTAGCCAAACTTAGAATATTGGAACTATCTCGATCGAGGTGATCTTTTTACTACGTGAGTGACATTCGCAGGCGAGCTGTTTCGCACTCTGCTCACTGGCGCTACTATTTTGGAATACAGTATTGGTGACTTTGATGACCCTTTGGATAGAATGCTAGCCGTTCTTCGCTTTACATTCACTAAAGAGCTTAAATTTGTAGTGAGTAGTGAGAAGCTCCAAAAGTAAAAAAAGACTCGTACTTAGCAAAGCTCTGTACCGCACTGCAGCATGGAAAAATCTGCAAACCATACAATTCGATTCTGGTGAGTTTTGGCACGCTATTAAGCAGAAGGGCCTTCATTTTGCTGATCCTGCCTAAACCACAGGGAGAGCATTTTCGATGTCATTGGGATGTGCAAGCCCCTGAGACTAATGAGAACGGGGATCTGGTACCAAAGATGGCTCTTTTGACGTCATCACCTTCACCTTTACAAGTTGCTGGATCTACAGGTGTGTTGGAAGGAAAATCAAGAAAGAAGGGAGGAGCAGTTACTAGTAGTAGTGCTAGCTCGGCAGATGATTCTACCTCGAGACCTAATCCAAGTCGAGGTCCAAGTAGCATGAGCACTGCTACTACAGGAACGACAGATAATGAAACGAGCAAGACGAGGCGAGGTTTGAGCAAGATCCTATTGACTGGTCGAAGTAACAAGTCGTCAAGTGCAAGCACAGTATCGGGAGACTCTACTCAAGGCAAGTCACCTGCAGGTTCAGTCAAATCACCTCCTTTAACTGCTAAAGATGCCGGAGAGGCTAATGATGACGTTGACGATGGAGCATCCATTGCTGGTAGCTTCAAAACATCTAAATCAAGTTCGGATTCTAATCGGCGTATCGCCTTCTTAACAGAGCAAGTCAGCCATCATCCACCGATTTCAAGCTTTTTCGTTGAATGCAAAGAGGCAGGTGTAGAACTGTATGGAGTAGATCAATTGAGCGCAAAGTTCACTGGTACTAGTAAGTGACGAGATGTACATTAATAGAGGAAAAAGACGTCCGTCTAAAGAATAATCTATTCCTATGTAGGTGTTCGCATCTTCCCAGGTGAACAGAACAAGGGAATCTTTGCAAAATTGACCAAGAATGCAAGATGTGGAGCAGTAGGAGAAGAATATCAAATCACTCACCCTACAGCCTCTATCAATGGTCTTCTTCGAGGTTCTCTTTGGGTAGCTATTTGCGATTCACTTTATGTAACATGTCGAGGAGGCAATCGTGAAGGTGATTCTGGCATGAGATTAAAGTGCATTGTCGAGTACAAAGATGAGGTGGGTGAAAGAATCAATTGCATTTGCAAAGACCTATGACTAACTTATTTTCCTTGTTTTCCTTGAGAACTATAGAGTTGGGTTATGAAGGCAAAATATGCTTTGGAAGCTGTCATCTATGAATATGATCCATCCAATGAAGATACTGTTGACAAGATTCGTTTAGTTCCTCAAGACAAGGTGATTGCTACATTGGAGGGGTCATGGAAAGGTCAGATTACATGGAAGAAGAAGGGAGACAAGGTGAGTCAGCGAAAGAAAAAGACGGTATATACTTGCTGTCGACGAGACTTTAATTTATCTTCTACATTGCCGAACCTGCTTCTAGGAGGCACGTTTACTCATTGATTTGGATCAATTGAACCCCATCTCACCAAAGAGTGTTCGACCACTTGATGCACAGGAAGACATGGAAAGTCGAAAGATTTGGAAGCCAGTAACGGATGCGATATATAATAAGGAATTCAGTCAAGCCACCAAACACAAGCAAGATATTGAGCAAGTGCAGAGAGAGGCAGCTGCAGCACGCAAGAAGAAAGGCGAAGAGTGAGTGATTGGAAGTAGGAAGCAGGTGTTGTTTAATGAGACTGATCACTTTTCCGCGCATAGATTTAAGCCTCGATTCTTTAATGAAGATATTTCTGATGGTCGACCTACACTTACAGAGGCAGGTATTGATGCCTTGGATGGAGAAGCTAAAAGAACAGGCCCTGATGACGAAGAAACACCTAGTAAATAGTTTAAAAAGTCACCTCTAATATCCTTTCTATACACTCTCAACACCCTCTCTTCTCCTTCGCTCAACTTCTTGAGACTAAAGTCTGTTGTAAATTTTTACGAGGAGAAGTGCAGACCCACTCTTTTCTTCACTCTTTCTCGTCTCTCTCTCTCTATCTCTCTCTCTCTCTCTCTCTCTCTCTCTCTCTCTCTCTCTCTCTCTCTCTCTCTCTCTCTCTCTCTCTCTCTCTCTCTCTCTCTCTCTCTCTCTCTCTCTCTATCCCTCATTACAATAGATGACCATCACTTTAAAATCAAGACAGTGGTAATCTGCATCATAGGGATTACAAGAGTCTGATACTTACAAACTCCTATCTGCTTCCTGTATCAAACGCGGAAGTTCTTCCATTGAGTCCAATGCTACCACTTGATCCCTCTCTATTTGCGATAATCCTTCTGGCCAAGCTTGTGAGCGCTTGAGCCATACTGCTTGCAGTCCAGCTTGTCGAGCGCCAAGATAATCTTCTCGAAAGTCATCACCAATGTACAGAGTCTGAGCGCATAATTCAGATAGTGATGGTGAATTATCTCTATCGAGAGGGTATAAATCAGCAAAAGACCTTTGTACAGCCTTGTGAAAAAAATTTGAATTTGGCTTTTCATATTGTAAAATGTAAGATAGTGATGGTTCTGATGCAGTAATACTAGTATCCATTTCTTTTTGAGGTGATTTGAAATCTTTTTGACCTCGTTTACCTTGTAATTTAACGTTAATATATTGGCTTAAACCGAGTGATTGACAAACTGTGAGGATCCGACTATCACTATTGGTAGCTAGATTCCATCGAAGTATTTCTTTTCTCTTTGAGCGTAGCTCAGTGAGTAATTTAAATACTGCTGGAACACCTTGAGCTAGCTTGTATGCTTTATCTGTTGAGAATCTAGTTAATAAGCTCGGTGCTAAAGATGGCATAACTGATGAAAGTGTACTATTTGGTATACCTGCTGACCTTAAACATAATTCAATCAGTTCATTCCACCAATGATCAGGGGATGATAAGCCTGTACAAAGACCATAGATGGGATGCATCTTTACCATCTCTTTAAAGGCTGCCTTGAAAGCGATTTTCATCTTGTCATCACTAATGTCCAAACCTGCTTTCCTTGATTCTTCGGCCTTTTTCAAAAGTAGAGAGGGTATAGATCAGTCTTGACAAAAGGTGGAGCTCATCTTCCCAAAGTAGTGTACACTGACATATTGCAAATGGGGAGCTATACGAGGAGTTACCAAAGTGTCGAAAGCATCAAATAAGATTAGCCTTATTGGAACCTTCCTCAGGCTCATTGTCCTACCCAAAACTAGCGCAAGCAAACAAATTTGGCTTGTGGAGGGAGGTAGAGAGAAGAAGAAAGGACGCGAAACAATATGTATATAGTCTAAATTGAAAGTGAACATTTATAAAAGGGCGCTGGCGAGTCTAGAAGATACATATGAGTAAAAAAAAAAAAGAAGAGGAAAGATCTTAACTACAAGCCGCCAAATTCTTTGATGAAGCTGGCATGAAACTTTCCAAATCGATCAACAAACTCATCAGTCTCTTTTGCCAAGACAGTAGTACGTCTAAGGAAATAATTTTGAATTATACACGAAATTAGCTTTTATGTAGAATCAACACCCTTTGCCTAATACCAAAGGTACTCACAAGAAGACCTTGCCATCTTCCGAGGGCATTTTACCAAATCCACTACCAGGAACAACGCAAATACCAGTAGCATCAAGCATTCTCAAACAATAATAGAGATCTGGTTGTCTCTTTTCTTCCTTTGCCTTTTCCACTGCCTGCTTTGGTAGAGTAATTTCAGGAAACAAGTAAAGAGCACCTTGCGCTTCTCCACAAGAAATTCCTTCTAATTCATTGAATTTCCCTGCCATCTTCTTTGATCTTTCCGCGAGAGTAGCATGAATGGCATCAGTTTCTTCTTTGTATAATTTATAACTTGGTTCTCCTTCCTTCGGTGGATTCACAAGTAGATCGACACCAATTTGACCAGAAATAGAAGGACATAGATTCACACTTGCCATTTTGTAAATTTGTGATTCAACTTCTCCTGACATGTTGGTTAATTCAAAATAACCTCCTCTTCTGCCACATTCTCCAGTAACTCCTTTGCTAATACTGTGGAAGCTGACCAATTCTACCTCGTCGGCAATTTTTTTTTCATTTGTATCACTACTTTTGCCAAAATCTTTAAGGACTTTTCTAAAGCTGATAAATGGTAATTCATCGGGCTTGTAGATGTTGGCCTGGTAAACTTCATCTGCCATTACAATCAATTTTTTATCATGAGCCATCTTGAGGACATCTTTTACGTTTTCTTCAGTTAAGCAACTTCCAGTTGGATTACCAGGATTGATAATGACACAAGCACGAACGTCGACTCCCTTTGCACGTTCTTCATCTACAATCTTGGACATTCCTGGAACATCAATGGCCCAATCATGGGCACTATCGAGCTCATATCGAATTGCATGAGCATTATTAAATGCCAATGCAGCTGAATAAAGTGGATATTGAGGGATAGGAATCATGATGCCGACCTTTGGACTGGACACTACGACAGATAGAAGCAATTGAACTCCAGCGGAAGCTCCCGCTGTCAAATAAATCATCTCTGGATCTGTAGCATGGCCGTCTCTCTCTATATAACAGCGGAGAGGAAAGTGAAGGCGGAGTTAGTCTTCTATAAGCTGTTTTTTTAGTTCATATTCAAATCAGAAATGCTGTCACTCACTTTCGATATAATTTGCAACGTCTTGACGGATACTGGCCGCTCCTTTGGAGTGCGAATAAGCTCCCACACTTCCTACTTCAGCGAGCAAAGTTTTGGCTCTCTCTTGCACATCTTTAGGAAATGCCTTTGCAGTATCTGGATTTTCTAATAGTGCTGGGTACTCTGTCAACGCGGCAACCTGATTTGAGTAAAGAGAGAAGATGACAGTAGCATTTTCAAACTGGTCAGAAGAGACTACTCGCTTGACTATACTACTTTAAAATTTCAATGACGCACCTGTCTCCAAAATGTGAGGGGCTTTTGAGCAAGGTAAGGCTGTTGCTGTGGATTTCCAATATTTGCAGAAACCACTGATTTAAAAGGAAGATTACCTTCACCTTTACTGAGTTTAGTTGCATAATCACCAGCTCGATTTGATAGTTCACCACGAACTGCGTATTCTACATTCTTTACATTTGGGTTAATTGTATCTAATGTAAGCACTTTACTGTATGCTGACGAAGTCGATGACATTTTGCGAACAACGCGGCTTGAATATGTAGTGGAAGGAAATAGAGAGGTTAATGTGATGACGGAACGAAAGTAGGAAGGAAAAATTGTGCTATCCCGTCTTAATCTTCCACTTCCAGTTGGCACTTTGATGAAAAGTGATGTAGTCAAGAGCGATCTTTGTGGAAAGATAAACCCCGCCATGCCACTTTATCTACCACACGAGTCAGAAGAGCTTGAAAATGAAAACAAAAACAAAAAAAAAATTAAAGGAAAAAGATAGAGGGCGCGCTTCTTGTTTTTAGACTTAAAGTAATCAATAAATTGATTACGTCGTTCAAACTACTTAAAACGCGTCGATTCAAGTGAATTTTTCTTTTTCTCCACAATACTAATTATTATCTATGTTGTCATCGAAGTCATCATGTCATGAGATGTAGCGATTAGGATCAGAGTATGATTAGACCGAGAAGACAAGAGAAAAAGAACAACAAGAAGGTAGAGAGGTGTCAGCCAATGTAGAGACCAGCACAAAGAAAAGAAAAGAAAACCAAAGAAAAGTAAAATTAGAATGAATGATGATGAGAAGGTCAATGTTCGAGCAGAAAAAAGGACTAATGAAATTAAGAAAAGGTATTGGTGGTAATCAAGGGTACACCTTGTCAATCTGTAAAAGTAAAGAATATATACTTGAATAAGACTAGAATCATCTTTATAAAGGTCTATCTACTCACCTTCTCCTTGTACTTTTCGACTGCCTGCTTTCTTTGAATTTTTTGAGCAGCAGTAACTGGTAAATCTTCAGGTACCAAAACAACAGTTTGTAACATTTCAAGTTGTTTGAAACCAGCTTGTTTACCCACTGCATTAATCTCCTTGAGCATAGCACTTGCCAATTCCTTCTTTTCACAAAGATCAGCCAAATCTGCTCCACCACTAGCACCTGGTAATTTTCGGAAGCTATCTTCTCTTGGGAATACAATTGCCATTGGTTGCTTTGCATCAGGATGAGCATGAACACACATATTCTGAACATAGTCACAACTTTTGTAAGATGATTCTAGCTTCTCAATGGCTATATATTCTCCTCCAGATAATTTTACCAAATTCTTCTTTCGATCAATAATTGATAAAGTTCCATCTGCGTTCCATTGACCGACATCACCAGACATGAACCAACCATCCTCTGTAAAGGCTTCTTTGGTTTCCTTTTCTCTCTTAAAGTATCCTTTACTAACAGCTGGTCCTCGAATCCAGATCTCTCCTTGATTCTTGGCTCCAAAGTATCCTGCATCAGGGCAATCGACTAATTTGACTTCGACTGCTGGCACTGGAATACCAACACAACTATACTGCATAAACTCAGGTAACAGAATGGCGCACATACCTACTGTTTCTGTCAATCCATACCCTTGCAATATTTGAACTAAAGCAACCTCCAAAAATTCTTGAGTTTCTTTACTGATTGCTGCACCACCACTCAAAGCCAATCGAAGTCTACCACCAGTTTGAGCACGAACTTTACTAAATACAATAGCATCTGCTGCACTACTCAAGAGAGGAATCTTATTTCTCTTGGCAGCAAATCCTCCTTTGAAAAATGCACGAGCGATTGGTGAACCAGCATTGACTTTTTGATTAATACCCTTTCGAATAGTCTCCCAAACAGCAGGTACACCAACCATCACACTAGGTTTAAAGGTAGGCAGATCACCTTCACAATTTTTGGTACTATTAGAAGTTAGCGTCTTGACATTTCCGTAACCCATAGTGAGACCAACGTAGGTAAGGGTGCATTCCACAATGAATTCCAAGATGTGCGCGAGTGGAAGGTAGGCCAAGAAAGTATCATTTGGTTTTAGGTGACCTCCAAGCAAAGTTTCAACAGCACCAATAGCTGCAACCAAATTGGAATGAGTGAGAATGACTCCCTTTGGTGCTCCTGTACTTCCTGAAGTGTACATGATGCAAGCGACATCCTCTGGTGTGGGTTTTACTCGCTCTACTGGCTTCTCCTTGCCTTGCTTCTTTAGGTCATCAAGATGGAACAATTGGACACCTTCTCGGTCACCAAAATTCTTCTTGAGCTTCTCCAATTGTGCATCTTCTGGCTTACCATCATAAATGACATACTTGAGATCAGGAGTGTCTGCAACGACATTTGCCAGTGTGTCAAGTAAGGCAGCATTGGTAAAGATACCGACAACTTCTGGTTCAGCCAAAGAGTGCTTGAGACCATCCTCACCCAACGTGTCGTACGCTGTGCAAAATGGGATGTTCTGAGCAAAACATGAGTGTGCCATCACTTGCCAGTTGAGACTATCGGAAACAAGTACATTCAATGAATTTCCTCAAACAAAGGTACAACTTTGTACTCACGATGTTGATGCATAAATATTGAAGCGAGTTTTGGAACTCAATCCGAGGCTACTGAAACCACTTGAAACATGTCCTACTAGGTCATAGAATTCGGTGTAAGTGAGATACTGCATTATGTTATGATTAGCATGTTATTCTATATAATCAGCGCGATAGAAGAAGCCCCGACGCTACGCACCTTGTAGTCGCTCAACTCGTAGTATTGCCAAGTCTTCATTTCTATATGAGATTATTGATAAAGAGCGCTCCAATAAGTCCACACTATTCAACTACTATACACTGCTGAACCTACCCTTCTTTTCCTTTCCCTCTACCATTTTTGTAATCTCCTTTTCTTCTTTATGGATCTTGATAGTGTCACGATAACCCATAATAGGCTTGTTGGTGAATTCTAGAACGGGCCGATAAATATCGATCAACTACATTACATTCTATTCAGTATACTTTTCACTCACTCTTTACAGCAAATTCGAGAACGTCTGCCATTGTATTGATGTTACCTTCGGAAGGTCTTTCAACGAGCTTGTCTGGGCATACATAGGCTCGACGAGTCTTTCCTTGACCCTTTTCAGGTGCATCCCCAACTTCAACGCTGGCGGATCTTGTCATTTTGAAATACGAATGATGGCAATTCAATGTCAAGATTTAGAAGAAAAATGGTAGAAGGGGAGAAGATAGTAATCGCCTCAATATGAAGGTACAATGACAAAATAAAAATTGTGTGAGTGGGAAGCACAATTTTCAACTCCTAAGACAGACACGATTGGAGGGTGGAGTAAGAAAAATCGGATCGAGAAAGACACTCTTCAGGTGCACGCACTAACCCCACGTCGTCACTTGGTGTCTATTCAAATAGTAAAATAGTCCTTGTTAAAATAAATAAATAAATAAGAAAGGTAAACCGCGCTAGATCACCAGTACCTAGCCAAGTCTTCCAAGATCGCAGCTCTCATCTTTCACACTAAATTTGTCCCCACTTGAAACAAAGTTTTCAATTTTTATATGGAGAAGTCAAAAAATTTGTGTGTGAACACCGTTAAGTTGATAAACACATGATGGAAAAACAAACGGATAAAAGGAAATATGGAGCCCCGCCAAATACTCTTCATCCCATCTCTTTCTCATCAACGCTCTGAAATTGATTACAATATGCTCTAATTGACATATTTTCTGCTTCAGATACTCGCTCGTCTACGCTGGTAGTATTAATTTTTTGAGAATTAAAAAAGAGTTCATATGCCAATTTAGATTGTCCTTTTATGGTGCCTCTTTGAATCAAAGGTACGATTTGTGTTGTTGATACTCAATTGTTTATGAATTCGTTTTGTTTCTATGAAACGTTATTCAAGTCCAAAATGCTCTTCGCTATAAGATCTAGATCCGATTGCTGAGGTACGGGTGTTAACAATATTGAGATCACAATGCTAATAATTCGTCCATTCTTGACCTCTATCCCTCTATCTGAGGAGCTTCCCTGCACAAACGTACAGAGTAGTAGAGCTTTTGTGCGAAACTGTATGCAACAAGTACTCTCGGCAGCAAATTCCGATTCAAGCTCAAGAACTTCACGCGGTGATATGTAACTTCCTTTACTTACTATCAATTCTAATTTGGTCGTTGCTCCTTTTTTATTTTACTCACTAGAGAAAGGCAAACAGTATAGATACTAAGCAAGGTCAATGACGCTGTTCATGTTTGATGAAACTCCCCTCCAACTATACAAAGTCAGTCGTAAACCTCGAAAGAATTGAAGCCAGCCGCCCTCCTCTTTCAATCTCCGCTTGATGTATGCCACTCTTTCTTTTAGACTAGGTATGGCAGTGTCGCTGCAACTCAGTAGTATGCTGTGATCTTGAATGACACAATTGAGTCATACTATTGATCTCCTCTTCAAATGAGCGGACGCGGGTGATTACGCTCAAATTGTAAGCGATGATGTGATAATCTTTTTTCCCTCCTTTTCAAAAAATTTGAGGTAGTAGTCACTTGTTTTGCTCCCTTAGCGTTCTGCGTATACTCCGCGCGTGGCATCTGTTGTGAAATGGCTGCACGGACCACGATGCAGCCGATCGTCTAACAACACATACATAGCCTTACACCTCCCCTCTACTTTTTCTTTTACTTTTTCTTTTTTTTTACTTCAGCCCCACCTTTTCCACGTCTACATATTCCAGTCATGTCTTCGTCACCTTTACCTATTCGACGAGCTGGTCCAAATGACAAATTAACAGCAAGTGCTAAAGATATGTTGGTAGCAACACCATCGGGTAATTTATATGGTAGTACACCAGGCGGGTGCGTGCTGCAAGCCTATAGAAGCTCCAAATTGCATTCGATGACTGATACATGATACTTTGTTTTGACAGATCTCGAATAGTTTACTCTCGAGAACAACTTCTGTCACTGGCATCATCACCGCTGTCACAAACACCTCCTCACTTACCTGCTGAAATTTCAAGATCACCAGAAAAGTCAAGTTTGTTAGGTCAAGCGGCGAGCAATCGAAGCAATGGCTTGTCAGGAAGTTTCAAAGGGGCTATCAATGGACTGAATGGAGGAATAGGAAGAACCAATGGTGGAAGCCAGGCAGCAGCAAGCGAAGTATTTGGAGGTAGTAATGGTAGCTACCAAAACGGTATTCACACTAATGGCATCAATGGAAATGCTCATAACGCTATCCCTCGATCTCCTCCCGCAATCACATCGAGAAGTCCAGGAAATGCTTTCAACTTTGCCAAAGGTCCAATCAGTTCCAATAATATTCCTCACAGTACCAGCTTCAAGGAAAGAATGGCAGCTGCTCAGCTTCAATCTTCGCAAAAGCAGCAACGGCCCAGACAAGTCAGTGATGAAGCAATGCCTAGTTCTAGCAATGGTGAACCAACAACAAATGGAGCACATGGAGAAGAGCAATTCAACATGGAAATGTAAGAAGGAAAAGGGATTCAGTGCAGTCAAAAGTTGAATCAAAGGGCAATGATACTAATATAATACAACAACAACAACAACAACAATGAAAGAAGAGAAGAACGCGATACAAGCGAATTGTACCAATCTATTGCCATCATAGCCTCGCAATCAATAACAATTTTACATCTAATGACTTGAAAGAATGCACGGCGTAAAACAATTGTGCCAAAAGTACATGGTGACGAGGGTAATATCATTTATTCTACAGGTTGAGGATCCGATTAATTGTCGATTTGAGCAATTCTTTTCTTTCTTTTCGAGGTGGTAATGGGTGCTGATTCTAGATAGCGATTTCTCCTTCTTGATTTTGGTAGTAGAAGAGCTCGATCGAGTCGTTGAATGGTACGTTGATGATTTTCTTGTGGTGCATGTCTGTGTATGCGTCTCGATTTTGCTGGTACTGGCTCGTCGCTCCTTAGTGTTTTGAATATATTATCTACACCACCCATACCCATATTAGATGCCCAAGAGGATGGAGGTGCATAATCAACTTGACCATATATTGCATTAAGTCGTTTCTCTGTTGCTTCTATCACTTGCTTTGGCACAGAAGGTCTAGATCGAATAGTTGAAAGAACGTCTCTCCAGTCAATGACTACATCTCTGGTTCTACCAAATCTATCAGCTCGAGTAGGATGCGACATTCTTCTTTGTGCAAGGTCATGAAGAATTCCAATGAGAGCATGCTGACATGTCGTGATAGTGGGTAAGGCTAAGTCTGTATCTATTGGATCAACAAAGTCATCTTTAGGAACTGACTTCCTCTTTGTCTTTCTATTCTCCCTTGCAAGCTCTGTCCTAGACTTCTCCATTACAGCGACTACTTCGTCTGCCATTGTCCAAGAAGGTCTAGGTACATCGGCGGCTAGCAATGGCCAACGTAATAAGAGAGGCGAGACACGAGAGAATGGATGATTGAGAATCATTTCTTTGAGTTTTGACAAGACCTCTTTACCATAGTCGCTTGTAGTTCCAACTCCCTCCCCAGTAATTTCTAAATTAATATCTCCTGATGATGATGCATTCTGACTTTTTCGTACACTCAAATCCCAATATTCATCCACTAGGCGTTCTATATGAGCTCGAAGTGCAAATGAATAGCTTAAATCAATCGTTTCTTGATGGTCGATTGACTTCAAAAGTGATTTATACTCTTCTATTGAATCTCGAAAGGCAGCATGACCAAGAGGACTTAATGGTCGAGGTTGTAATTCTTCCTCTTCCCATTCTTGCGAGGAAGCAGGACCTGCTAGATGTCCCAAACTTAATCTTGATCTATCATCAGTCATATTCCTGTCATGAAGCCCGAGAAAGCTGTACTTGAACCTCCTTTATCTCCTCCATGGAGCAATTGAACGTACAAAATACCAAAGAGGAAAAAAGTCTAAGGAAGCAAAAAAAAAATAATGGAGGTATATGCGAGATTAAGCCTTCGTGGCTGTACCCATCTTCCACGCGCTGCTACCTTCCAAAAATAGCTTACACCGCCTAGTAAGTAACCTGCTGCGATCAAAGCGGTGCACTTAGAGAAGATTAAAATTATATAAAGAGCGCCAGTGTAACAGCTGATTTCTTTTCTCAACCAAACCCCCCCCCCCCCCTCTCTTCACATATACTTTTCGGCACACATCATTAATTTCATTGTACTCACATACAGCAACCATGTCTTACTATAATCAAGGAAGCAGCTACCCAGGCGGTCCTTCGAATCATCAGTCTGTAAGTGAATAGCCCAAATTACTTTTCATTAGACTATGTGTTCTGACTATCTTTTGACGACTGCCGAAGTCTTATCCTGGAGGGCCTAACTTCCCATCTTCTGATCCTAATTACCAACAAGGAGCAGTCGGGTATCCCAATCAGTCACATTACTCAAATGGACCAGACTTTGGCTCGCAACAGTCCAGTTATCCTGGTGGACCAGATACTTCTCCTAGCTACGGATCGTCTAACCCTTCCTACTACAATGGCTCTTCTCCTGGTCCAGGTATTCAGTCTCCATATGGAGGACAAGAAGGAGGTCAGAAACAAGAGCAAGAAATTCAGTACGACGAGAATGGTAATCCTTTACCTTCAGATTCTTCTGAGAGAGGCATTGGTACTATGGCTTTGGGAGCAATGGGTGGATTGGCAGCAAATAGATTGACAGGAGGGCATCATTCAGGTGGGGGCCTTGCCGCAGCCGGTGGAGGAGCAGCATTAGCACAGGGAGCGAAAATGCTTTATGGCATGTACAAGAAAAATCACAATAACCAAGGTCATCATCATCAACAACAACAAGGAGGACCGTACGGAGGTCCACCTCAAGGCTACAATGGCGGCAATCATGGCAACGGCGGGGGCATGTTTGGAGGTGAGAATGCTGTGGCTAGGTCTCGCTTCAAATTTCTTTACACGTACTCATTCTCTTCCATACTTTGCAGGTAATGCTGGTGGACTACTAGGTGCATTTGGCAAAAGAGAAGCATGAACATTTATATTGTTCAGGTACTATAATCAATCACATCTGTATCATATCTCGCGCGAACGAATCATTTTTTAATTGCTTGATTACAGCTATTGCATTGCTTCAGGTTGAACCTAGCTCGGAATTGTTTTTCATTTAGCTGGAGATGAGCCAGATATCAGCTGCTATAGTAATACCCGCTCGGTGTATTCCTTCATATCGTGAGCTGGAGACAAAGATATGTTCTACACTGTGTAGATATCAGCTTGATAATTTACTCTTGAGCTGTCATATCTAGAAAATTATAATACCAAGTAAAGTTCTTTGTACTCTAGTTTTCCACTTCAGCAGCCTCTTCCTCCTCGTCGTCGTCATGAGTGTTAACAATATCTCCAGGTCTTTCTGTAGCATCTTTCCAGATTGTTAGTTGTGCATTGATATGCTGCTTCAAGTCCGCTACTCCCTTGATTAACTCAACAAGGTTCAAGGAGGGTAAAATAATCTCCTTGACATCATGCTTTGGTGGTAAATCAAGGCCCTCTACTTCCTTTGAATCAAGATTCCAGGTGCCTCGCAGTATTGTTTTTGTGGTCATACTGTGAAGCACCATACCTAAGCATCGATTAGAGAGATTGATAGTCCAATGTAAGAAGTCAAAGAAAAACCAAAGACTAATTGCTTTTTTGCAAAGGCCACGCTCCAGACACGTGGAGCGATCGTCCTCGGCCACGCGTTCAGGCCCCTTGTGAATTGTGTGTGGTACGGGCTCCTCCAAGTCGCATATGCATATTAATAGACCCACCTTACTATTGATGCATATTATAAAATCTATACAGTATGCTAATTTTCGCGTGGTCAATATAAATTGAACTGCAAATTTCGGGACAAATATTTTATATCAACAATGTTTTTCCTTTGTGGCTTATTCTTTCTCGTTTTATTGCTGCTGTCTACCTCAATCCTCCGTGCCCTGAGCTTCCCGTGTTTCTGTTGAGAATTATGGTATCTGTTGTGCGCCGGTCACAATGACAAGAAAGGTAAAGACATTGATAGAGAGAACTTAGTTCGACCTTCATGACTGAGAAATGAGATCAAGTCTACCTGACTTGGCACTACTACTCGTAATCCACTAGTAATACTGGACTCACTGGAAATTGTTTGGCCGAGGAAGATGAGCAAGAATACAAAAGAAAAGAAGAGAAAGTCTGGAACATTGATGCATCAAAGCATCATATTCGGCCTATTAAAAGCCTAATATATATTATGACGTAAAAGAAAGGGGCCAGGCATCTAATCAGTGTTTTTTTTAAAGCATTGAGATAGATATAAAATTATAAAATTAAATAAAATCGCATTTCTAAACTATAATTTTGTATTTGATAGAAAACATTATTTAGGGGAAGAGAGCTATCGATTTTTGATATGATACCACCTTTGCTAATTGATGATATTGATTTAATAAATGATGTGCTGCTTACTCTCTCCAAAGTAGGCTATTATAGCAAGAGTTTTGTCGCTATCAAGCCAAGATCAAACATCAGAAATCATCCATCTCACAGGGTCACTCTACACACTTTGCCACGACGACATTGCCATCTTATTACTCCTCGTCTCTATTTTCCCAGGCTTTGCTACAGCGGTTGAACAATAAAGGAGGTGTTGATAAATATCAATCTCAAAAAGACCTACAATTTCAATCTCCGTCATTAGTAATAGCGGCGAACATATTGCATTGGAACAGTCTCTCATCCCTGGTTCTCCGAAAGGCCGCATTTCTTTTCAAAGAGCGATTGCTACCTACTACTGCAGTATACACAACATTGCAAGTACAGACCCCCCCATTTTGGATTTTAGAAAGAGAGACTCGCATTGAGCGTGTGTATGGGGAGTTTGTCTCGAGACAAATATTACTCAAAACAGAAAGAAGTGTAAAAGAGTAAAGAGTAGTCGATGTCAGCATTTACACTTTTGTTCACACCATACTATTAGCCACTCTGAATCGATAGGAACAATCATTCTCCAAGATCCAATCGACTGTCTTGATTTGACGACGCGATCAAGGCAAAATAAAGAGGAGGTTAATTGAAGTTGAATTTGTCGGTCGTCCTCATTCTTTCTCCAGTGTAGAGCGTAGTGGATTTGGTTTGAAGCAACGATGGAAGGAGGAATGCAGTCGGGAGGGACTGAGTCTTCATCGAGTAGACTTACCCTGCCACGACAATCATCATACAATTCTAGCAATATCCAGCCTGTAAGACCAGAAGCTAGACGAGCGTATTTAGAGGATACCTCACCTAGAAAGGCAAAGGGAAACAGCAGCCGAAAGGAAGGTCTTGAAACAATAAGTACAGAAGGGAACAATACTTTGCTTTTACAACAAGCGGCCAATTATGCTTCACTCGCTCTACTTGCTAAGGGCGGCAGCAGGGGAGCGAGTTCATCTTCAGTTAGCACCAGCATGAACTCGGATGGAGGAGTAAATTCAGGCACCAGTCAACCCACTTTTTCAACGTCAAATACTAGTGCAAGTGTACCGAAAAAGAGATTGATACGGATTGGTAGCCGTTCGGGAGGTACAAAGGAGAAAATTGCGCCCACAAACAATTTGATCGATCATGACGCATTGACGGTAAATGACGTAGAGGGCTATGAAGCACCCCGACTGTCTATTTCTTCGGCTGAAAGTAGTGGGGGTAGTGAAATAAAGACACCAGAGTCTATTACGAGTCCTCGCTCTTGGTTAGGAGTACAAGGAGATAATTTGGACAGTAGTCTAATTTACGATAATCAGCAAAAAGAAGAGGATGTACAACGGCCTTCCCTTTCTCTTGCCAACCTTCAACAAAGTCAAGAACAGCAGCAGCAGCAACAACAACAACAACAACGACAACGACGACAACAAGAACAAGAACGGTTAGAATCTAATACCCTACCTTCTCCCTCTGTACACTCTTCTACGAGGCAACAAAGATACGCGCGGTCGATGGAATCTGTCGCCGCCCTTGAAATGAGATTGGAGCAAAGTGAGGTAGTCAACAATCGAGAGAAAGAATTGAGTGCGGGGAATATGGAAGAATTTGCTTCGAGAGCTTCTAATCAATCGAGAACATCATCTGGATTGACAGCATTGAGTAAAGCATCAACTATTCGAGCAAAGAGACCGGCGACACTTCTTCGATTACCTTCAGCGAGAACTGATGAGACAGCAAGACCTTCGCCACCATTGTCTGGTTCACTACCTTCCACAGCTGATGCCACCCCGGCAGCTACCGCAGAGAATGCCTTTGGAAGACAAAGAGATCCAATGGAACGAGCAGAAGTCTCATTGAGCGGTCAAGGTCAATTATCCACCAACCTTAAAGATCAAAGGGGTGTGATTGCAGCAAGTGGCGATTCAGTAAACAAGCCAAGTATGCCAAGAGCAGGAGCTTCATATGGATCCAATTCAGATGATGATGCTTCTCAAGCATTAAGTAGTAGTAGTCGAGGGTTGCTTGCCAGCCCGGACTCGTGGCGCTCTCTACTCCCTGAAAACGATCCATATTTTATCTCAAGCGAGCATTTTTCCAGTGCTAATTCAAGTAGAGCAAATTCAATGGCAGGTATCGTTCTCAAGAATCCTCAGCAACGCATGTCTTTCCAAAGTCAAGCCTCGGATCAACATCTGGAAAATTCCTCTAGTAGTCAAAATTCATCTCAAGAAATGATGGCCGATCTATATGAAGCTTCAAAAAGAAGACTTTCTACCGACAGTGCTCAATCGTCTTTTTCCTTACCTGGTCCTACTGTAGCTTCTCTATACGCCTCATCTAACGCAAGTGGATCCCTCTATGATCTGGATGGAACCTTTAATAGCGGAGGTAGTCGAACAGCATTTGCCCCGCTTCAATACCACTATAATCAAAGCAGCAAGAGTTTGGCATCTCCTCTGTTGCAGTCTTCGCTCTCTGATCAAGATTCTACAGGTATCTCCACCCTGGACGAACGAAACGGACTTCGATTCAACTCTCTTGGTAGCTCACTAGCTAATCAAGCAGTCTCTCGTAGGCATGCTAGCTTTTCTGCATTTGATGGTCAATCCAACAGCCACCTGGAATCTCAGGAACGCTCCAAAGCGCTGCCAGGCAATCGATATCATAATCCTTTGGCATCTACCCTTCTTTCGTCATCTCCAGAAAGACGCGGCCTGGCATTGGGCGTGAGTGGCAAAAGCACCCTTTCCAACTCTGTTATTCCTTCTAGTCCAGCTTCAAGTTGTGCAATGGGAAATGAGGAAGAAAGAGAAAGTTGGCCGAGTAGTCGCAATTCCTTGCAAGGATGGCAAGCTGGTATCGCGAATGCCAATCGAACTTCAAGTCATTATACCTTTGACCCTCACTCTGTTGATCACAGATTGGCCAGTGATTTGAAAAAGACTCATCTTTCGAGTACTATCTCAGGTGAGCCAGCAGTAGTACTCGCTAGTCCACCAGGTATTTTAAGTACGAGTACAAGCACAACTTCGGCCAGTGTTCCAGTAGACAGAGGTGCAAGTACTGAACAGCGCCTTCTTACTACTACTACAACCACCCTTCTTACAACGACCACAACAACATTGATCCAACCTCCAGCGTCGGTCAATGCATACTCACATCAGATGACACCTTCGCAGGAAGAGCAGATAGTCATACCTCCTGTGATTGGCTCACAGGGTCGAAGTGCCTCCATGAGTCAAGCTACACCTGACAAGATCACCTTGCCGTTTGATATTAGTCCACTCTCTCCTTCTACATTACCATTTCTAGAGTCAAGACCAGCACCAACAAGTACAGATTTAAAGATTGAGACGCATGCCAAAGATTACATCCTCAAGACCAAATTACCTGGTTTTGATATCGCTGATATTACATTGGCGACCAAACATCATCATCAATTGGTCATTGTAGCTGACAAGTATGATGAAAGTACTGGCGGTCACTTTGAAAGACGAATCAACTTTGGAGAAGATGCCGACCTTCGAGCTACTCGTGCAAACTTTGATGGCACCATACTCAAAATTACAATTCCTCGATTGTTATAAAATTCTTTCAAAAGATCAAAAGAAATAATGTGATTCCAATAGTAAACACCTGTTCAGAACTCAAATCTTTCATTCCACATCCATCTACTCTTACCTCATACTTCTGCATCAATCATTTTCCTTTTCTCTTTCCTCTACAATTCTTCTATACACTGTTGAACCATTCAAGTCGCTAGATTCAACTGTCTTTTTCTCATAGCCCATACGTCATTCTCTCTCTCGATATCATTCTAATACCATTCAATGCCATCTTTAATTCGTCGACTTCATCCCCATTTTTTTTTCGATACATTCGTATACCTTGTGATTTGATGTTGCCAAGCAGCAGAAGGGTCAACGCTAACAGAAAAAGAAACATTTTTAAGTTTCTAGGCTATAAAATTGCATTCTGGAGAAATTCCACGTTAAAAACAATCAAAAAAAAGGGGGGGGGGCGCCTTGATACTGCAGTACTTTCATTTATTTTCGGTTCTTTTTTTATTGATAATTTTAACTGCTTTCTGGGAATGTTACCTTAATTTGTCTGGTAGTAGCCCATTGGCTCAATTACACCTTATTTCAATGACATCTTTTCCTCCTCCTCCTCATCATCATCATCATCATTCGGGAGCGGGCTCGACAATGACGAATGGGTCTTGTCCATAAGGGAGAATTGACACTAGTAATTGCTGAAGCGATGTTGTTTACTACTTGGACATTCGAAGAGAGACATCGTAGTAGTAGCTTTATTTTAATCCTCTTTCTCATTCTCACACAAGCTGATGCAGTACTTTCTTGGCTTACTACTGACGTCCCTGTCAATGACTCAAATAGAACGTTGACTAGGGTGTCTATTCCTCGAACGTATTCACTATCTACTCAAGAAGTGGCAGCACTCGATAGAGATGAGCTTGCTTCATTCCAAAAAAATGACTTTGCTTTGATGGCATTCACATCGACTGGTATAGTACCTGCAGATGCCAAAAGAGCCGTTATCATCTTACATGGTCAAGGAGTGAGTTACACAGTAGGGCAGATAGACAAGGTGGTCTAAATTACTTCCATCTCTCTCTCTCTGATCAGAGAGACGCTTGGAGCTACTTTGATCAAGTCAATGAAGCCTTATTCAATGCTACTGATAGAGTACCTAAACATAGCAATCGCAAGAGGACAAAGTTGAATCGATATGAGACACTTATCTTCGCACCGATGTTTCTTAATGATGCCGATGAAGTGAGTCGTAGCATACTTTGTCTTAAGAATACTCGCTGAATTCGTTCATTAATCTCTTCTACAGGGCTTGTTTGACAACATGAATGACTTACAATTTGATAGTGTCACCGACCTCGACAGCTATGATGCTCCTTCAACAGAGACTAGTCTTGCTTGGCAAAAGGATGAATGGGCAAATGGAGGTGATACGTTTCAGCCAAAAAATGTGACTTCAATCACAAATTCTTCAATCTCGTATATCGCACCTTCCTTGTCATCCTTCGAGGTATTAGACTACATTGTGAGTGACTATTAGGACCACCTACTGATGACTGGTGGGAAAAAGACTGACTTTTTTTCTGGCTAAATTTCTGGTAGGTACGTCAATTTAGCAATAAAACAACATATCCAAATATGCAAACAATCATTGTTGCAGGTATGTTTATCACTGTAGTAGTTAGTGTTTTATTCATCTCCCTAAACGCTTCCAATTTCTTGCTCTACAGGGCACTCTATGGGCTCACAAGCAGTTCAGAGGTACGCCTTGATAGGTCAAGTACCCTCTTCTACTATACCTGTTCATTTTGTCATTGCCAATCCCGGATCGTATGCATACTTGACTCCTACTAGACCTAATAGTACGGTAGCGTGTCAAAATACCTATGATGGCTGGAAGTATGGCGTAGGTTCTTATGGACAACGTTATTTGGGTGATTTTGTTAGAGATAGCATCGACACAGATACCGATTTGACGGATGTTCGAGTTCGTTATTTACGTGATCGAAGAGCCCATTACTTGTTTGGATTGGCAGATAATGGTCAAGGTGATACTAGATGTGAAGCTATGGCTCGTGAGTAGAGAAATCCAAAAATTTAATCAGGTAGAAGGATACTGATCAAATCGAAATTGCTGACTTTTTCTATTTGGATTCTCCTTTCTACAGAGGGTAATACTCATCTCAATCGTGGCCGCAACTTTATCAATCACATTAATAGTGTCTCACAATCCATCAACGTGAACTTAGTTCACACTGTTGATTACATTAAAGGTATTGGACATGATCCACTTGGCATGTTTACTTCAAAAGCAGGAATTGAGCGACTCTTCTTTACCAATGTATTAGGAGAAGAAGAGCCACAAGGAGTAGGAAATGCAGACAAAGATTCATTATTTTATCCTTTGCCAGGCAATAACTTTTCTACTTTTTCATCTAATGACTCTGGTACCTTTTCTCTTTTGGTTGCTACTACTACTACTACATCCTTGTTACTTGCATTCTCTACCATTTTTACCCTCTCAATCATCGCATTACTATAGAATACGCATTTCAAATTAGACTTTTATTTGCATTTATCCAACATATATATATATCCTTCAATTTCATTCACTTTATTTCCATTTCTCGACCTTGTGTATGATGTTTCATTGAGCGTTCTCAAGGAATGTGATGTTTCCATCCCAACAAACAGGCTTCCTCGCTCAAACTTTTCTTCCCTACTACTATATCGTACGTACACTAAGAAGTGGAATTTGTGAGTCGCGCGCGTCCAATCTAGGACGCTTCGTTCGGCCGAGTGGACGGCATCGGTAACCTCTGTACGGTGAAATCGCAAAGTAGAGAATACAGTCTTGAGAACATACATGTGATCAGTGAAATTGTACAGCATTCTATTGTCAAGGCTTGACTTTGTCTCTTCTATGTCTCATCTTTGTTACGACTATGAAGACTAGTTCTATAGAATTGGCCAAAATTAATTGATTTATTTTTTATGTGAACCGTTTTTGATCTCTTGCTTCGTTTCAATTATTAAAAAAAAAGTCATTCTTTCTCGCAGTCCCATGACTAGAAAATGCGGAGAATGTAGTATTTTACTTACTAGTCTACTGATATTGGGCGAAGTGCACTTCTACCTTCCTTTAGGTGAAAGAATGGGAGCAGGGGTAAGGAAAATGGCTTTCATTCTTGCTACTCTTAAAAGTTTTGAACACCACAGCCAGATTTAATATTAGCAGAGACACACTCTGCAGTCTTGGCAGTTTATAGAGACTAAGAATTAGCTGTACACAAGTGATTAGCATCTGTAGATGTCGAGTTCTTATACTACAGACGCCTTTGACTAGATAGAGGAAAGAAGAAAAAAAAAAAGAAAAGAAAAATAGATGCCATTATAATCACGATTTTTTTTCGACTCAAACTTCTCCTGGTATGTGGTCATTTTGTGATGGCAAAAAGCATATCACCATCTCACTCGAAGTAGAACGCTTAGAGTATGTACAAAGCTGAAACTTTGCTGTCTGAAAATGTTCAATCATGTAGAAAGCCTTTATAAGAAAGTTAAGATGAACGATTTAAAAAAAATAATGTTTTGCAATAGTGATTCTTCTTGATGATCACTACCCCCCTTTTCTCCTTGATCCAAATAGACCGTAGTCAGATCAAGAGACAGTCACGTTTGCTGTGTACACATCCGAGTCAAGGGTTACACCTCTCCTAAAAACATCATATAATCTCGAGTATTATTGCCTTTCTCACGGACAATTCGTCTACCCTCCAAGATTTTTATCTTTTTTCGGGCCACATGATCCATCACTCTGCATTAGGCACTGCAGCGACACCCAGGTCTGAATGAACGACTGCGGGTTGAACCGGATCCTATAATCTACTAGCTAACACAATTGTCAACATTGTCTTTCTTAATTCTCAATAAAATCCGACGTAATATTTTATTATAAATTAAATGACGTGTACGCCTGTCAAGAATTCAGCGTATGGTGATCTTGAGATACGGCAAACAGATGGCACGTGGTAAATTTTTTCAAAAGAGCAACACCGCGCACAGATCAACGACGTCCTGATAATAGCATTTGTATCTACAAGTCAAGGTGATCTGGACAATGTCATGCTATGTTGGATACATTTCAAATAGCTTCAAGGTCAGAGCAAATGCACACCAGCAGATGAGGGAAGTCCTCATCTTGTTTTCGTTTGTTTGATTCACTATCTTCTAAGTAAATTTGTACTGCTCGAGCATGAAAGAAATCTGCCAGAAAGCATGTTTGAAAGATACATCACTTGATAGATGCGATTTGGCTGCGTCCATTGCCACTTTGACAAATATACTGACATGCAGTGCAATGCCCAAAACAAGGTAAGACGCGGCAGCATACACCTTACTATCCACTACCAATATTCGAAAAGTCTTGGAAATTACCTTGTCGATGACCTGATGTTTAGAGTTGAGACTTTCAGGGAAATGGCGTTGGATCGCTGTGTTCTCCTCCTCACGACTGTTGAGAGCCATTATGGAAAAAAGGGCGTGGAGGAGGTGCATGAATAGTTATATTGTGCACAAGCCAATTGAATACAAAGTTTATATCGGATCCACTAAGGACGCGCATCTTCGAATATCAATTTAATTTCAGAAATAAAAAAATATGTATTGTACTTGAAAATAACGACCACCAAAAACAAAACACAAAATAAAAAAAAAAAAAATTGGTTAACGCTCGAGATAGTTGCCAAAAGGGAGCACTGAAATTTACAAACCACCCAAAAATCCCTTCTAATTTCCCCCATCTAAGTCAATTCATCACCACAACAATCTTCTTATCCAAACCTTCATCACCACCACCACCTCAACTAACACATATTCAAAACATGTCTAAAGCTGCTACCAAGACTGGAGCCAAGAAGGCCGCTGGCCCTAGCTACGAGGTGCGTAAAGAATTGACGAGTCGGAAACGCGCCCGCATCGAAATCAGGTTCATCCTGTTGACGGATTTGTAACAATGGTGACGAGATGAAGACGATGCGAAGTAATGGAAAGCTAAACTCCATTCATATGGATGGATGAGATACCTGGCTACCTCCAGAGCTTGCTTTGGTACCGCCATCATCTCTACAGCCTTCACTATCATCGTTACCATCCTTTCACTTTTTGAGGATAGGTGAAACTTGGCGGTATTGGGATGGATTTCGCTTGACCGAAGTACATAAGCTTCTCTGCGGTCTAAACAACCTCTGGAAGCTTAGTGTAACATCGAGTCTAGCTTCCTCCATCCCTTTCCCATCAAGTCGAGTCAATTTAAGCCTCTTCGTCATTGCTAGCCAGCTCAAGGCGATCGATCCGTCAACAGAGATTGGTCTGATTTAGACGCGCATTGAAAATCGCGCGCGTGTGGGACAGTCTTCTGACCTATCCAAACTTGCTTTCGACTCATCTTGCTGACCTTCAATCATTCTTTTCATCATCTATTACCTCTCTTCACAATCTCGTCCCCACCTTACTACCTGCACTTGACCGTTATAGCTCATGATCAAGGAAGCTATTCTTGCTCACCCCGAAGAATCCCGATCAGGTTTGAGCCGACCTTTGATCAAGAAATTCTTGCACAAGAAGCACCCTGACACTAGCAAGATGTCGGAAGCTGCTTTCAACACACACATCTCCAAAGCTATTGCTCGAGGTGCCGAGAAGAAGACCTTCCTCTTACCAAAAGGACCCAGTGGAAAGGTCAAGCTTGCCCCATCTGTCAAGAAGGCACCTGCCGTCAAGAAGACACCCGCTGTCAAGAAGCCTGCTGTCAAGAAGACCACCACCACCAAGAAGCCCGCAACCAAAAAGCCAGCCGTTAAGAAGACTGCTACCAAGACAGCACCCAAGAAGGTGAGTACAAAGTATTGTGAAAATATCGCATATTAACAGACACTCACATCCTTGCTACTTCTTTCTTTTAGACTGCCTCGAGTACTACTACCAAGGCCAAGAAGCCCGCTGCCAAGAAGACTGCCACCAAGGTAAGTCGTGCATAGCTAACCTACCCCGATCAAACAAAACCGGTCCTGACTCGCTTTTACTTAAATTTTCTACAGGCTGCACCAAAGAAGAAGGCTGCCCCCAAGAAGGCTGCCGCCTAAAAGAATACTCAATCACCATGCTCTTCATGATTTGAAGAGGTTATAAGCGTCACACATGTGACAATCTAGCCTCTTTCATCATCTTCGACTGAGCTCTTGACTTGATGTTGTTGTACTACTACTACTATTACTATCTTCTCATCGGTAGATGGTCCACTGTGGTTTCGGTTTGGCTCTTCTTACTCGTACTCGTACCCTACTTTCTTCTATGTTGTGTATATATATATATATACAGCTTGAATCCGTTCATTCGGGAATCTCACCAAGCCTTTCTTTCTAGTCTCTCTCTCTCTGTCTCTCTTTTTACCCTTTCTCACTTCTATACTGGTTCCACACCTTATTTCTCGAGATGAGTTGTTTTTCCACACATTGTATTACAAAAATTCCTTTTTTCTTTTGAACTGTGTTTCACGATATGATGGTATTGTTCTGCTTTGTGAGTTAATTAGCGAGAAAAAATGTTACTGTACAGATTGAATAGCCAGACTTGAAATTTATTCTCATCGTTTTGATGATTGTCGTTCGTGCTGACGACGATATACATTAAGTAACTCTTTTGCATCCTCGTCTACGCTGGGAGCTTGATATACTGATCCGGAAGGTATAATAGTACTAGTCTGTTGCTGCCTTTGTTTTTCAGCCATGGGTGCAAAGGCAATAACGGCACCAACAAGTAATAATAATATAGACCAGCGAAATAGAGAAGCGCTAAAAGAGAGAAAAGCTCGTGATAGTAAAAGAAACAGTACTAATAGAGTAGCTGCGATGATTAAAGTTGGTAGTGACACAATCTGCGTTCCAATCTGAATAGTTGCTGGAGTAGTAGATGCTTCTAGACCGTGATGAGGAGATGCATTGGAAACGGTAAATGCAGAGGTGGAGCTAGGCGGAGCAACTGATGAACTGCTATAGGAAATTGATACAATTTAGTAAGAATTACAACTCGTCAATCGCATACACTTACCTCCCGCTACCTTGACCATGCCTTCGAGAACTTCCCTTGGAGGTCAATCGCCGAAGCAGCGGGGGCTTAGCCAGCTTCGACATGGCCGGGGGTAGTTAAAGTGTTGATTTCTTGCTGCTTTTACAAGGAGCAAGTTAAAGCGAATGTAGCAGAGCGAATAAAATCTAGGCCACGCGAGCCGAAATAAGACTTGGAATTTGGACCGCGCTTACAAGGTGACTTTAAAATAGGAGAGAGCATCTCACAATCTTGATAACCCTCTACCTTATCTACATATTCCATCTCCCATGTCTTTCAACGATTTGGAGCGTGGAACTGGTTCATCTGCATCAGGTGCGGGAGGGAAAGGAGGACTAAATGGTCAGTCATATGGTCGCAATAGCAATCGATCTGGTCGTAATGTAGCTCGTGGTCCCTTACCGCTATATCACGCACCCCCTTCATCATCTTCATCATTGTCTCAATCTAATGATGCAGCAGGCACACACAGAGAAACTGATCCAGAATGGAAAAAATTGGCTGATAGGATAGGGATACAAATATTCAAATTAAACAGCAATGTGCAAGGAATTGACAAGTTGATGGAATTACAGACAAAGAAAATACATTCATCTCGAGGGCCACATTCGGAAGAAAGGGGAGACAAAGACTGGAATTCGCAGATGTGAGTGAGAGCTTGAGAGCAAGGCAGTAGATTGAATGCTAATTGTAGATTTGAGATTCAGACACGACTTGATAGAAACAACTCGCGCTTTGGTTAAAGATTTGAGCTCGGCCATCAAGACATTATCAGCATACCATGGTGATCAACTGTCGTCTGCTGATCGCTTTACTACAGCCAAGCTGCAAAGAGAGTTTGAGACAGCGATCAATTCATTTGCTAGAGCTCAGAAAGAGAGTGCCAAGCTCAGTAAAAATATGCTGGATGGCGCCAAAGAGGAAAGAGAAAGAGCAGTACGCGCGGCAGGAAGCGAAGGCGCGAATAGGACGTGAGTGTGGATGCTGGTATGATAGAGGGACTCATGTAACTAAAGAGGTTGTATTTGCGCATGGCAGTGCTGTGGAAGAGACACTTGTGCAAGTGGACAGTACAGAAGCAGACTCACCATTACAGGAGCAACAGCAAGCGCAGCAGCAGACTTCGGTAGGTCCTAGTATGGCCGAGATTGAGTTTCAAGAGACTTTGATTGCAGAGCGAGAGAATGAAATCAGAGAGATCGAAAGCGGTATTCACGAGCTAAATGAGATTTTCCGAGATTTGGGTCATATAGTACAGGAGCAAGGAGGCATGATTGGTGCGTGAAGAGGTGTTTCGTTTGTCTGAAAGGATAGTAACAACCATTCTCTCATCACAGACAATATTGAGTACAATGTTTCAACGATTGCAACAAATACCGGTGCGGCAGATCGAGAGCTTGTATCAGCCAATGACTATCAGAGGAGGGCAGGAAGAAGGGCTGCATGCTTACTCCTCATTGTCGGATTTGTGATTGCCGTTGTACTACTTGCTGTGAGTTGCAACGTCATACAAGTAGCAGACTACAAAGACTGAATTAGTACTCCTACTCTTCGATTCCAGATTTTGAGCTGATAGATTTGTTATTAAGGATTTTCGTATTTTGTTGAGACACGACCTTACTTGTACATGATTGACACAACCAATGTATGCCTTTAATATTGTCATTAAAGCACACGCTTCGTATATGAGCGATGGAACTAGGAGATGTTTTCGATCAAAATGTGCATATGAGAGGGATTAGAGTAACTTTGTCCTTGGCCTATGTAGTATCTTTGGTGGATGAGACTTGCACCCCAGGATGAGAGGGCTGGAGAAGTAAATTAGCGTATCCTGGTCTGTGCTTAGAAAAATAAAGTGAAGCAACACTTAAAAAATTGCCATCTTTTTACTCATTCTCCAAGTGCTGCATCAGCAAGCACTCAGCGTTAAACCAGCATATAGACGGGAGGTTAGATGTGGGTCCTGGAGGCATGCTTTGAGGGAGCAGACGGTAAGTAAAAGCAGCCCATGACTTTACAAGCATGCGTCATGCGTGAGTCATCAACTAATCATCAATTTTCATGTCTGCATTTTCTTTTAATCAGAGCCAATTCGCAGGGGTCTCATACCTGGACAAGAGTACCACTTTGGTAGAAAAGCACCAGCAGACCTCATACTAGCTGACAAGACTGTTAGTAGAGAATCAGCTAGTATTCACGTCGGCGAATATGAAGATGGCGACAAGCATACACCTCCCAAATTGACAATACATGTGCTTAAAAGACTAATTCGCATAATACCTGTTGATAGTGAAGAGGAATGGAAATTAGAAAAGGATCGATTTGTTGGAGAAACTATAACACCAGATAGTGAACGAAGATTGTCTCCTGGAGAGCATATTGTCTTGTCAAAGACCGCCCCCAGCGTAAAGTGAGTAATATGTATTGTGCTTTACTTTGCTGTAGTTTGTAGACAGGTCTGAACCTTTTTTTTTTTTCGTCTTCCTCTTGGAATCAAGAGTACTATGGCTTCCAATAATGTTCAGCGTTTCTTCAAAGATACCGAAGGACGAGTTTGAAAGTAGGAGGAATACTTGCAATTCATTAGGTATTCACCTGGAAAGGAGCAAGCACTTTGTGTCTGGAAGCACACACCTTGTTACTCCTTCAGTGTTATACACTGTTCCTCTATTAAATGCTCTCCTGTCTGCAGCATCGATAGTAACACTATCATTTGTTGATGAGGTTATTCGAAGTTGCCAATTACCAAAGGGTGACGAAGGCTCCATTCAAATGCGATTTAAACTTCCAGATCCTAAACAATATTTCCCAGAAGAGATTACTACAGAGTTGATGTCTGCTGAAGAGTCAAAGGCAGCTCTTGTTGCCAATGAAAGTAGAAAGAGTTTATTTGTTGGGACCACTATCCTACTTTTACATGGAAACAAGGGACTGGGAAAAGACTTGGGCCAATTAGCAGGACTTTGCGAAGCAGCTGGTGCACGATTAGTAGTGATTGACGCTACAACCTTGACCGAAAACGAATCAATGCTTGTCTTATTTCGTGGAAACAAATCAAAGGCGGAGACATACTTTGCAGAGTGCGGTGAAAGTGCATCTCAGGCCCCGGATGATGGCTTGGTGGTCGTATGTGGAGTTGATGATATAGAGGAAGATTGGTATAGGAGAGCTGTAGAGATGACGAGAAAGTAAGCACTGGCGGTTGATAGCTGAAGATGTATAGCTAATTTGAATTCTCACATTTTAGACTTAAAATTCCCATGACCCCATCGGGCTCTTCAGATCTGATGAGGGCTATACTTTATGTCGATGCCAGACGATTTTTAAATCAGATGGCCGACCTACCAGAACAGGAGTACGAAGATGACACGGAAACTCTTCCTCCTACTGCTCATCCAGTAGAGCGTGATCAAGATTTGAGCCCGGTAAATTCACCAGCACCAGGAGCAGAAGAAAAATCTCTTCACACAAAGTCTCCTGTTAATGAGAGATATGCTACATCTATTCCCTCTGCTCTACCAATCTCTACTGCAGACCCCACCCTTACACAGGCAAGCCCTCGAAAGGTAAGTCAGCCTTCAACTCTTCTTTACCACTACTACTGACTTTCTTGTTGTTCAATACAGCCAAAGCGTAGAGCAGATATGGCAAGAAGAGATCCTTTTGAAGATATTTTTGGAACCGCGAGTGCACCCTCATCAACCGCAGAATTACCAAGTACTGGCATTGCAATGAGTGGAGTAGAAGAGTCTTCTTCTACTCAAACACAAAGACCTGCCTCAAGATTCAGACGTACTGGTGCTCTTGACAGTAAAAGACCACGTATATCGGAAACTTGGCGCAGCATCTTTGAGATAAATGATGGACGAGAAGGGTCTGAAGATGTAGAAACGGATGGTGTATCTAGTACAGCAGCGGAGGGCTTCTCACAATCTAGAACAAGAAAGTATCGGCAACAATTGGATGAAGCTGATCGGTTGGCATCACAGAAGGTTGACATTCAAAAATCAAAAAACGCAGAAAGTGAGGATATGGCAGTGGAAGAAGACGTTGCCACCAAGACGTTGAAGAGACGGGCACAGAGTCCTCCAACAGGCGAGCAAGAGCCTTTCCCACAACGACATAAGACAGTAGAACTAACTCAAGAAGATCCTAAGAAGGCCGCTGGAAAAGATATTCGAGAAATTTCCAAGACTCTGACACCAGCAGCAAAAGTATCCGGAGAGATCCATCGAGAGAAGCCTGCTTCAACGAAAGGCACTAATGGTGAAACTGATACTGATACAAAGTTCTTGCAAGCCATGGCAACTTCCAAAAAAAGTAAAAAAGGTTTGGATCAATTTGATAAAGAATTCAACTTACTCCGCATTGCAAAGCCAAATCGTACAACAGGGCATCATGGCAAGATTATAGCTGATGTAGATGATCCGGAGTACCGCGCTTGGGAGCAGATGGGACCCAGTGATTTTGATATCAACGCAGCAGGTAATTTTGTTCAGGTTGACTTTGTTCCACTGGTGTATCATCGTAGCAAAGAAGAGATTCAAGAGAGATTGAAAAGACAGGAATTACAACAGAGGGAATGGCAAGGTAAGCCCAATTTCAAGAAGTTTAAATCAAAGCAAAATAAACAACAAAGGATACCAATAGATATGGAAATTATTCAGGGCAATGACTATGGAGTTGGAGATGGCTACATTAGACCTCGACCCCGACCAACAGCCAAACCAATGACACAGATAGATTTCGAGGATGAAGAAGGTAGTCAATTTAGAGGTATTGAAGCAACGACTATATCAGAGAGGCCTGCTTCAACCCGAAAGTCATTAAAGAATACTGGTCTGTTTGCCGATCCTTTCAGTGATGATGATGATGAGGAACGTACGAATCTTTCAGGAAGAGCTCGGATGAATGGTAAATTGAAGCCGCCACTAATCACACAGAATAGCAGAAGAAAAGGTGCCACCATTGCAATCAGTGATGAAGAAAATGAGGAACATGACAATGGAAGACAAAGCCAAAAGAAAGGCAAGTCGATTGATGTACGACTAGATGTAGAAGATGTGGATTTCGATGAAAGTATCTATCATAAGAATCGTCGAAGCCGCACCCCTGCTAGTGTACAAAGCTCTACGGTAGTCGGTAGTAAGAGAAATACGCTTAACATTTCATCAGATGAAGATGATGGTGATAGTAGTACATTTTCAGGATTTCGCAAGAAGAGAAAAGTTTGAAGTTTATAATTACAACATGTACTTCTACACTAACAATACACCATATGAGGAAACTGAATCAATAAATTTTGTAAACTTTGATTGAGTGCTTCGCTTTATAGAGATGTGATTCGTTTGCAAGCAGCTTATTAGTACAAAGAGACATTCTAAACGCGCTGCCTTTTGAGTACCTCATAATTTGACGCGGTTGACAAACTGCTGTACAATTTTTGGAGAGCAACACTTGTGTCTCCTTCCTCCTCCTATGTACTACGCCTTCTTAGGTCTAAGCTTTGATGAGTACTTCAAATATAGTCACTAGACCTCACAAAGGAAAAGGGATGAAAGGGTTTTCATTACCGCCTCATGCTACAGCTCGTCTCTTTGCTACTAGACAGAAGAGTCTTTTAGCAACTACTCTTGCTCAGCAGCAATATCCTAAAGCTACTATTGGTATAATATACGTTTTCAGGAATAGCAAAGCATTTGGAACAGTCCTAGTTGCACGAACGACCAAGGGAATCTGTGCCATACTGTTAGGTGGATTGAAAATGACTCAATCTGACTTGATAATCGACCTGTCACGAAGATTTCCAAAAAAGACATTAGATCATATTACCAGCAACGACATTTTGAAGAGCAAATTGGGTCGAGAGCTCAACGAGCAAGCCGATATTATTTGCAAACACTTCGATAATCCCCGAGAAGAAGCAGTTCCCAATCTTACTTTTGACCTACAAGGTTCGAAATTTCAACTCTTGGTTTGGAAATCTCTTCAAGAAATACTATTGGGTGAAGTAGCAACTTATGCTCAATTAACTCAGCGTGCCAAATTACCTTCGACAAGTGTTCGTGCGGTAGCCAATGCATGCGGTCAAAATCACATTGCTTATTTTGTTCCATGTCATCGAATCATTCGTACAGATGGAGGAATGGGAGGCTATCATTGGGGTCTGGACGTCAAGAAGAGGATGCTGTCTCGAGAGAGAATAATTTTATGATTGGTAGCCTCACTTCCAACTTGATGAAGAATCTATCAAATAGAATGTAAATTACAGCCATACCCAATCCAATGATAGAAATAATGTACAAATAATCAATCTGTTAAGGAGAAACGGTAAGAAGTAGTAGAATAGGGTGACAGTAAGGACTATACATAGGTTTGTAGAGAAGCGAGCCAGAGATCCAATTGATTGTCCAAGCCTAAATTAGTTTCCTTGTGTGGATTTTGCTCAAGTACGGATGGCATTGTCGATTGTGAAGGATCAGCTGGCTGAAGAGCTGCTGCCAAATTATTAAAAAAGTCCAGTCCCATATCTGAATAAGTAGGTGTACTTTCAGAAGGACCGGTCAAGCTTAATGGTCCTTTTTTGAAATCAATTGGAGATAAAAGGGGAAATTGTTGTGTAGTCTGTTCAAAATTGGTTTGAATTGTTTGGTAACGTATTGACGCAGATGTACTCGTTGAAGGACTTTTTACAGGCGACTTTCTCTGACTGCTGCCAGTACTGTCCGACGTTGATGATATTTGATCGCGATCAATACTGCTCCTCACATAACTCTCCTTTGCATGATTATTGCTGTCAAGAAATGGTACAGACAGATGTTTCCCGTCTTCATCCTGCAATACATCTCGAAGTACACTTCTGCTATCTTTGCGATGAATTGATTGGAGTGCATGCAAGTCAATTATTTTTATTGCTTTTGACAGGACTCTCGATACCAATTTGACTGCTTCCACTGCCGGAGGATAATCCGAAGGCATTGTGAGTAGTAAATCCCTTCCACGACAAGCCCATCTCATATAATCTTGAACCTTGGGAGGAATTCCCTTGCCAGAGGGTGAATTTGACACTTCAATGAGACATGCTAGGATCAGAGTGATGCTTGATTCCAAAGTAAATAATGGTACATAAACGCAACGTAGATGATGACCGCTAACTATCCTCATTCGTAGACTTTCTTGTAATTTGATCATGTTCAAAGCGGAGTCTACGCAGATTTGTCTCGATATACTAACTTGCTCAATAGGAACAGATTCACTGGGAAAAAAGCAGAATCGATGAATAGCTCCTCGACTAGTGTAGTAGGTAGAGTGCAGCAGATGACGATCTATATCAAAACCTTTAACCTTTTGAAGCGAATCATCCAATTTTGGGAGAGATAGTTTTAAAAAGTCTGGTAAAGCTTCAATCCACCTTTGAAGAAAATTCTCGTATTCCTGAATGTGAGGTTGAGTGATCCCTCCATTCTTCTTCCTTGTCAAGAATCCTTCTGTGAGGCCAAATAATCTAGCTTTGTGTATTAGACACCAGTTGAGCCTCTTTTCTGAAGTACCAGTTTCCCACTCTACTTCTGGTTCTAGAGATGTGATTTCGCTATTGAAAATGGTACTCGGCGGACCTCCACTGACGCTGGTGATTCGGTCATAGATGTAGAAATTCCAAAAGAGCCTCCTATGCGATTCTCTCGCTTGACGAGATAAATTGGGAGGTGGATCAAGATGTAATTTGCTTAGTCGGACTAATCTTGATATACTGCTCATTACAATTCCACATTCGCCAGACGACAATTTACCTTCACCTTTTAAAAACATATAGTAGAGAAGCTGGGCACGAATAAGATCAGGGCTTGGTCCATCGTATTCCTCAGCTAAATTGTATAATTTCTTTGAATGCTTCTCAAAGATTCTTTTGAGCTCTTCCCTATTTATATCCGCTTGAGTTTTGAAGCTACTTGGCTCAGCATCAAGAAACAGTACCTTGATCAAACTTTCATTTGCAATTTGTATAGTAATCAAAATCATTGTCATTACTAAGGCAAGTCTAGTAGCATCCTTTTCTCGAGTAATATCATGATAAAGAACAGACTGTGTCATGCGCTCTAAATAAGATTTTAACCAGGTATCCATCGTCTCGTAGTCTCCTATTACGTAAAAGCAGTCGATCTCTTCCCTATAGAATTTCAAAAGTAATTCTGTTCTCTCCATCGTTGGCAATTCAGACCTCGCTCTATCTATAGCTGCGCAAGCATCAGCTGAATAAGGTCCAAAGGAGGAATAGCTGTCCGACGTATACGCCTGGGTACGTAGCTTGATTTTAAAAGGTAACATATGTATCGGTGATCAATAAAGGAATTATAGAGGCGTCATCTCGAAGCTCACCTCATTAAGCGGATCCTCATGATGAACTGGTACCGCTCTCATACTAGTACTAGGGTACTTGTATTGGGTGGCAGGCAGAGAAAGTCTGCTATTGTTTCCATTTGAATTTTTGTCTGTATTGCTGTTTTGACGTTTATTTGGTCGAGGCGCATAGGTACAACGATCTGCAGTTCCATAATCAAGGCATGCTTGACAAGGTTGATCTCTATTGCATTTCACCCTCCTTTCATGACATACGACACATGATAACAGTGGTCTATTTCGACGTTTAATAGGTCTAGAAGATCCCTCGGCCAATTCGACCGCATTCACTATCATTTGAAATCAATGATTCGCATACAAGGATAGATAATAGTCGTGTGCCATTCGTTCATGAGAGGATGCGTAGATTGTTGAAGAAAGCACACAAAGGTAAGATTATTTTGTGAGGGAATATATAGATAGTTGAAATTAATCTCAGGTACCTACCTGATTATAGCGACGCGGGGGTCCAACTGTCCAAAATATTCTGCGCAATTTATTCAATATGTAGCAACTCTCGGTTTTAAAGAATTTGATACTACTAGCATTTTAGTTTTTTTTTTCTTTTATTCGGCTGTACTCTTTTCCCTTTGTTTTCTATGATCAGTCTCTCATCTTCTTCTTTCTATCAAAAGTGCAAGCAAATTTAGATTTACATCTCTTTACTTCGCTTGACAAAGGACTTGTGCCTGTTGTTTTAGTTGGTGTGGTACAAGGTGAGATTGGAGAAGCAATGCATGCTGAAGCAACTTTACAAAGCGTACAGTCCTCGGATACTTTACTTTTCCAGACACAAGATGCTGCTGATCGTGCTATCGCCGAATGCAAGTCTTTGAAACAGCTCAAGGTCTAGAGATGTTTTGCAAAGCCAATCTAATGTACTAAAGGATATCGCTGAGCTTTGGTAAAGAAATGAAAGTAAAGAAACGTCACTCCATTTACTCCCTATGAGCAGTAAAGTCATGATATAAAAGAAAAAATTATTAAGTTGTCGTCTCGGTATATAGGATACATTATAGAGTTTCCTACGTTGCATATCCCCTGGCTTTTAAATTTGTACTTGTAATTAACTATTAAACCTACTTCTTTCCCTGCTGCCACCACCTTTTCTTCTTCTCTGGTGTTTGCGCTACTTCATTGCCTATCGTTGCATTCCGAGTAGTGACACTTCCACTACCACTAGTCACTTGCTGATTAGAATGATCTCTGATCATCTTCTTTGCGGCAGGTTGAGCAGGATGTTTGTAAGTACTATCTGTCTCTACTCCGCCAGGTAGAGCCGGTGGTTCCGGTGTAAGGTTGGGAAGTCCAGCTGCAATATGTTCTTCACCTAAAACTCTCAGATACTCCTCTAATAGAATAGCATTTCGACTGTTTGCCTTGAAGACTGCTAATGCAATATCACCAGCAATAGGAATGAAACCAACTCCAGCAGAGATACTGTAGATAGTTAAGAGAGATCAACGTCAGTATGATGAAAAAGCAGAGATTCTAGAGTAATCAGAATCCAAACACTCACAAGTTGTTTGTCATCATCTTACGAGTGACCCAAGGAGGGAGGCTAGAATGAATTATGGAATATAATGTTAAATTTCGAACAATTACCAAAAGTACCCTCGCATAATGAAACCTGTACTCACTCTGCACCATTTTTGGCTGGCTTCAAAACCAAAAAGTAATTTAATGATGCATCTGCAATATCACCCACACCAGGTATCAAACCAATAACAGCAGTCCACCCAAATCTAAGTCCACAGACATTGAACCCCTTGTCAAGATAGTGTGCCCTTCTAGCAATTTTTTTGAGTAATTGAGCTTCCTTCTTGGTTAAACCAGGAGGTGGTGGACGCTGAATTTTTTTAAAAAAAAAAAGGGGAGGTGCAATTTGATAGGTCAGTAAAGTACGTTGTTTATTAAAGTAGAAGTGCTACTCACCTTTCTTCTCTTTTGCTTTCCCTTATTGTCAATATAATATTGGTAAAAGGGATCTTCCGGCTCAAATTGCTTTGCATGTTGCTCTACAAGTCGTTTTGCTGCCTTTGATGCTAAAAAGGACATTGTTAACAAGGTCCGTAATATGGCAACGAAGGTGGAGAAAGTGTGTCTGATTTCGTGTGGCCGAGGCGGTGTCTTGAGATAATGACTTTCTTTTTTTGGATTTTTTTAATTTTATTAGGCTTCAAAAGGGGTTCAAGGTAATAACTATTGATACTGTATTATATGATAAGTGGAGAAGATGCGTGCCATCATACGTCACATTTTTAAAAGGCGCGTGGAATAAAAAAAAGTAAGCTTAAATTTGCAATAATACCGTAGGCTTGTCATGTTAGGGACTCTTCCTTCTTCACCGTAATTACTCAAACCAACAAGCAACAATTTACACATCATGTCCCATTCAATGAAGAACGAAGATGGCACTGTGAACATGGAAGGACTGGGAAAGCATCTTGATTTTGTAAAGGGGTGAGTAGACTTAGAGATGGAGAGGCAATAAGATCATTAGGACTTGCCCAGCTAAGCTACAAAGTTGACTGCGCTTCTTGTAACTCTGCAAATTAGAAAGTATGCTCAGGTAAGTCAGATGTAGTATTTTCTTGACTTGAAACTTGCGATAAATCTTGCTTATCTACTGTTGTAACAGAACGCAAAGAATTATGAAGCAAATACCGGTAAACAGATGAATTTGGGCAATACTGAAGAAATCAAGGGTGCAATGGAGCAAAAGACTCAAGAGCCTACCACTACTGGAGAACAAGAAGCTGCTGATAACAAATGATGAAACGATGATCCTTCCTTCCACTTTTTTTTTTTTCCTTACCTACCAAGAAACGATCTCTTATTGTATACTGACTATAATCAACATACTTGGAAGTGTCATACTATATTAACAAAAGGTGGAGAAGGGCAAACGGGTATTAAAGCAGTCTTGATCTTGATCTTTATTGTCGTTGATATCGTCCTCGGTCTCAGTTACGTTCTTACAATTAACTTATAATCCCGGCTCATGCATAAGCTCATCCTCTTTTTTCCTATTCTCAGTCTACACCTTACACAATCCAGGATAGTATCTGAAATTGCAGTCAAAGTAATTTTTCCCTCACACTTTGCTCTCTCGATTCAACCTTTTTTAATCATCCTGATACTCATCTGGTAATAGTCATCTTCCTCGATTTCCACTTTGATTTCATCAATCTCAGTGCTGATAATGAGGCTGCTAATTATAAGCTCCTCAGATTGCGTCAATGCAATTGATTGATTTGCATGTGTAAGTCAGAAGAATTCTGATACATGTCCGCAAGTCGTCAAATGGATGTACTACCTTGATAAACCTGAATCTGGTGAAGTGCAAACGACTAGAAGGACTGGCATTCGAGTCTTAAATACAAAGCTATGTAACACGATGATTTGAATTAGTCACCATCATACAAGTCAGAACCTTACCCTAGACCAATTTTCCTCTTCGTTTACTATTTTTACGTTGCTACCCCTGTTGTGTCGTCGAGTGGAATTTGCATGGGAAGGTTATCCAATGACTTGAAAAGAAAGATCAGCAGATTGTTCTAATTGTAGTACTTCTGCCCCAAGGATTGTCTGCTTCTTTCTACCTCTGCTAGTCGGAGGTAATCATGTCCAAGCAATCTAACAACTCTGGTGTGAATAATGATTGTATATGGCTCAAGAAGACATTGTGAGCAAATACTATAGTCGAGATTGGGCTAAAGTATTTTGAGGTCTTGCTATGCCAACAGAAATGCAGGTGACTATCATAGAGGTGAGCCGTCAATACTGGTAAAATGATAACACATCTCGATGAAAAGGTCTTACTTGCTTTCTTTCTCAATTGGTGAACGACTGGAATTAGGGCTTGAATAGAAATAAAAAATAACCTCGATTGCCACCTAATTTGAGAAATCACAAACTTACGTGTACTTGTATGACCTATGCTTGGTTTTTGCAGATTCCCCTGTTTATGCATGCTGTTTGGGATTTTTTTTTTTATAATGTTGATTTGACTTGACTCTGACGCTAGAGATGTCAAACAAGAAATGAGATACGACAGAAGGACATGATCAAGGATATATTTGATTATGCTGAATCAATTCATATCTGTCTCCCTCCTTACTATGAATTTCTGTTATCGACACATTAATTTATGACTTTCTTTTACAAAGTTGTAATTTATACGCGTTGAGCCCAAGACGTACGCGTAGAGCGCGTCCAATTTTGAAGTGTTACTTGGAGAGAGCATTCTTAGTCACCACCACCACATTGTCCATCCTCACCTTTGTAGTTGCTACACTACCGCCACTACCCAGCATGGTAAAATCTGCCATTGCAGTGGCACCTATTCCCAAGTGGATTAGCGTGTTGCAAAAAGGTCAGACGACTGACTCACTGCTTAAACGACTCAAGGTGAGAAACAGTGCAAATGGGTGATTGGGGTGGGACAATTTAGAGAAAGGAGAAGAACATATGATCTCATCATTGTCATTACTTTTTTTTTTTTTGAATATGTGCAATCGCAGGTGGCACAAGGTCAATTGAACGAAGCCAAACATGAAGATTTATCAGAAGTCCATTTGCAAGCTATCAGAGATGAATTGGTCAAGGATGATCTTCTCTTTCACAAAGGAAAAGAAATTAGAGCTTCTTTGGCATGTTGTTTGGCCGAAATACTACGAATTACTGCTCCTATACCACCTTTTAAGCCTGATCAGATACCAGTGAGCAGGAATTTGTTGTAATGATTTCGGTAAAGGTACATTTGCTGACGACAGAAGATATTTTCTGGGTACTCTTCTAGATTATCTTTCAATTCTTCCTCAGCGTATTGACAGCAAGTAATGGCGGTCTGAGCAAACCCACTGGAAGTCTATACAGTGATGCTGTCACCCTATTAGAAATCTTGACAACCACAAAGTCATTGACACTGTTGTGGGACTGTGGACAAGATGATCAGCTTGTATGCGAATATTTCGTGAGCTTTTTTGCACTGATGAAGTAAGTGAGGGCTCTGAATGCATCCTTTTCAGGTTTTTTTTTGTTTTTTTTTTTTTTTGTTTGCTAACGATAAAGCTTTTTATTTTCTCATTATCCTCTTGCAGGGCAGACACACCTAAAAAAGCTGAAATATTAGTTGCCAATGCACTCATATTGCTACTCAATGATGGCGATGATGTCCCAAAGAAGGTACTTCAAGTCTTGATTGCACATCTACATCCATCTGCGAAGAGGACTAATCCGACAGCAGCACACCTCTCTGCATTGGTGTGTCATGGAGCAAGTGCAACTTTGCAAGGCAAGGTGGGACTAGTGAGTTGATATTAGCTGAGACAATTACAAGTGCATACAAATCATGCTTATATTCCCTCTACCATTCTTCCAGTACTTTGCCAATGAATTAGTGAAAGCAACGTCCAAGGAGGAAACACCAGCAATGGAGCAAGCTCTTCAGAAGATTTATACACTTATTGTTCATATCAATAAATCAGTACCAGCTTTACTCATGAATGTGATTCCGCAATTGGAAGATGGTCTCCGAGCAGAAAATGATACATTGAGAGAAGCAAGTGTCAGATCATTGGGTCAAATGTTTGCAGAAAAGGAAGCTGTTGAAGGCCGAGGGGGAGATTTGGCACAAATGTACTCTTCAACTTGGAAGGCCTGGCTTAGTCGAAGCCAGGACAAGAGTTCCTCGATTCGAACCATTTGGGTAGAAGCAACGAGAGACCTGATTGTTAACCATCCCGAACTAAGAAGTGATTTAGAGGAATGCATTCTACGAAAGTTGCTCGATCATGATGAAAAGGTTCGATCTTCGATGGTCAATGTATTTGGTACTCTGGAAATTGAGACACTTCGTCACCATGTGTCACAGCACATCATTCGAGAGTTGGGAGAGCGAACATTCGACAAAAAAGAGTCGGTACGTTTGAATGCAATGGAAGTTGTAGGTAGAGCATATTCTCTAGCCTTCCCAGAAATTGAGATTGGAAATGAGGCAGCCAAAGAACACTTTGGATGGATACCCAATGTGATTATTTCTGCACTTTCACGAACTCTTGAAGGTTCATTGATTGCTGTACAACAAGTCTTCTTCAAGCACCTTCTTCCACTTCCAAAGGTCGGTCAAGAAGATGAAGCTAAATGGACAAATCGATTTTTATTGATTTTAGATTCATTAGAGGATGAGAATGTCGCCTCTCTTTCAAAATTAAGCAATCTTCTCGATCAGAGACAACATCTATATCAATTTCTTGATGCTTGTCAAGCCTTCAATGGAGGTGTCATCGAAGGAAGCCAAAGTGATATAAATACTATAAAGTCAGCTTTGCTACGATCAATTGAACGTATTGCCACACAATTCATCGATGTTACCAATGCAGCAAAGGAGCTCAACTCTTTTGCCAAACAAAATGATGCTCGATCGTACACATTGATGAAAGTAATTATGAATGGTCAAAGCAATCTCAAAACGTACGTGAAAGCAGTAAGTGAAATGAAAAAGAAGCTGCATTCAAGTAGTGGAAAGGTAAATTCGACAATGGTAGCTGTAGTTCGACTGGCTGGATTCCCCTTTGTTGGATCTAGCTCCGTTCCTGCTCTACTATCTAGACTCCAAGAAGTAGGAGAAGGAGAGTCTGAGGTCAATCTAGGTAAGAGAATCGCTTCTTTATTCAAAGCAATGGCCAAGCAAGAACCTTCCATATTCTCAGATCATACATCACTGCTACTGGAGAGAATATATGCCAAAGAAACAAAGACTAACGTGAGAGCTGCCTGTCTTATGGCCTTGGCAAAATTGAAGGCAAGCAAAGCTGAAATGAGTCAAGCATCAGTGGAGAAGACGGATGGAAAGCAAATTCGAGAAATGAAGAAGTGGGCCTTGGAAGGGTCATATCAGGAAGCCAGATATGCTGCCAAATTACTCGCTCTCATGAGTAGTAGTACCGATGAAGAAAGTGTTCGTGCGACTAGAGCAGTAGAAGAACTTTGTGAAGGTATTGTTCATGATATCTCAGGATACAACTCAGCTCAATTGGTTGCTGCCATGGCGTCTTTGAAACAATTGTTCAAGCATGCTAGCGAGATAGTACGTCATGTGAGCACATCTATGGCTCAAAAGGTAGTCCAAAATGTTCTCTTGAAGCCATTGTCCGAATTGAATAAGCGCAAAGGAGGAAAAGAAGAGGAAGAATCCGATCAATGGGTTGAGGATGATGATTTGAACGACGAGCTTAGAGCAAGGTTAATTGGTGTTCAATTCTTGACTCAACAATGCCTTACCTATGTAGAGCAAAATGGTGTCAGTACGATGATAACACCATCTCTCAAGCTACTCTTCGCTTGTCTCTCCCAAGGCGAACCAGTACCAGCTCTTCAAAGTAGTGCAGCAACTCGATCTCGCTTTCGAGAAGTAGCCGCAATGTCTCTATTGAAATTGGCTAGGCATAATGTTTGCGAGAGTCACATTGATGCCCGAGATTTTCAAACGTTTGCAATGACAATTCAAGATGAAACATATGTAGTTCGACATCGTTTCTTAAAGAAATTGACAGATTACATTATTCGACGAAGCAGCAATTTACCTCCTCGTTACTACGTTTTGGGTTTCATGTCAATCTTTGATCCAGAAGCAGAGCATAGCGAATTAGTCAAATTAATATGTTCCAGATTGAGTACTTGTATGACTCAAGAACTTCGATTAAAGTATTTTGATGTCGGTTTAGCAAGATTTATCCATTTACTCAATCACTATCCCGACTTTGCTGATGATGGTCTCACAAATATGGATAATCTCAAAAGTGCAGCCATGTATCTTGACTTTTACTTGGATTGTTGTGCAAATCAAGCCAATTTAGCTTGTCTCTATTACATTGCTAATCGATGTAAAGGTTTTGAAGACAAGATTGGAGGACCAGAAGCAAGTGAAGGAATCTATCGTTTAAGTGAATTGGCCATGTGCTTGATAAAGAGAAGAGCAGATGCCTTGAGCTGTAATGTTGGAAATTGGGCTGGTAGAGTGTCATTACCTGATGACATTTATAATCCTATGCCAACAAGGGCAAATCAGAATGAGGTTAGTAGCATGATTGTGATCGAAGGATGCCAAGAAAAGAGCTAGTGTGTCCTAATTCCCTTTTTTTTTTTTTTTTTGTAAAAATCAACAGATCTACAAGCGTAGCTACCTCTCCGATGAAATTATCGAGTACTTTCAGCAAGCGCCAGTAAAACGACCCTCGACATTCCAATCAAAGGTGAGCAGACATAATCGGGCAGCTTCTGCACTCGACAGAGATACTGACCATTCTCTTTTTTCGTCAGCGCAAGAATACAATTCGTGGTGCAGAGGAAAAGTCGAAAAAGAGGTCAAGAACGACAAAGATGACAAATGCAAAGACGACACCAAGGAGAAGACGAAAGAGTAAAAGAGACGAAGAAGACGATGATGCTGATGATCAAAGTGAATTGACTGATGACATTGAAGAAGATGATGATCAGGTCATGTCTGAAGCAGATTCACATATCGAAGATAAAGTAGAAGAGAAAGAAGTAATCGTTAGCTCAGATGAAGAAGTTGAAAGTAGCGCAGACGAAGAAGCAGAAGGAAGGGGAGCAAGATCAAAAGAGAAAGCTAGAAAAGAAAAGATTGCTCGAAACAAAGATCGAAGGAGGCGAAGGCAAGCAAAAGAATTGAATTCGTAAATATTGCGATAGTCAGAACAGATCATATTGTTGCCGAAGAAATTATACAAAAAGGAAAGAGAGAGAGAGAGAAAAAGAGGCAGAGAGAGAGAAAGAGAGATAGATGGATCTAACGCCATGCATACACACACTACCAATTTTTACCCCAATCGCCATGTACAATTACGCCACTAATCATCATCAAGCTTATCAATGAAAATCACAAAATTCACATCTCATACTGTAAATTGTATTTCTGTTCAATTTTGTTGTTAAAGATTAATTGTACAAGCAAAAGGCTCTTTTAGTTGCTCTCATCCTTCTTTCATTTCAGTGTCCTCGTCTTGATCATTATCGTCTTCTTCTTCCTCCTCTTCATCTAAATCTTCATCACTGTCCTCTCCCTCAAGGATATTCAAGGAAGGCAAGTCGAGCTCTCGATCAGCACCAACAAATGAATCAGCCAAGAGATATAATTTGAGATTGTCAAATTGACCTTTTGGTAGATTAAATTCTAATTTGAACGTGTTGCCATTCTTCTTGTTTAAAATGACTTTCTTTATGCTCAATAAATTTCGACTACCACTATCACCTACAACGACCCACCAATTGCAAAATTGCTTTCGAGTAGGGTAGAACGGAGCAATTATTCGTTGATCGCCTTCATTTTTAGACTCTTTCTCTTCTTCCTCTTCTTCTTCTTCTTCATCATCCTGGCTGAGTTTGACATTGAGTATGATTGAATCACTTGCTTTAAGCTCTTCTGTTGTCTCAAAGGAACAGTCTACCTCTACATAAGGGTAATTATTGACAAATTCAGCAACATCCATCATTTCCTTGTTGCTCATTTGCAACAATTCGTTACGTTCCTTTTCGCTAAGATCAGGAAGCATATCACCCAACGAATAAACATTTTCCTCAATACCTAGTTTCTTGCATCTTTGAATGATTTCGGTAGTGAAATGTGGTACTTGCTTGAGTGGTGATTCCTTGTCCCATATAGCTTGGACAATCATTTGACTCAATTCCATTGCTACCAGTGCATTCAATTGCGCATTGCTCGACATGACATCTACGCACGCACTTAACAAATTCAGTACCTTTTTCAAAACGATTTCTTGATCTTTTGCCAAATCTAAAGGCAGATGAAGTCTTGAAAAATGAGCTTGCAATAAGATAAAGACCTTGTGATAAGGGCTGAGATAGTTGACCTTGTCTAATTTGTATGGCAATCGATCATAGATTCTTCGAAGTATTAAATCTTCATGTTGCCGAATGGGTATATCTTCAAATTCAGCAGCAGAAGAAACAATTTCTAATAAACCTTTGAGTTTTGTTCTTCCTTTAAGTGACATGTTGAAGACATCGATAGTGACATAAGACACATTGTAAAAGCTTGAAATCATACCCAAATTCAATGGACTGACGTCCATCTCATCTTCAATAGCGATACACTTTGATCCTTCCAAATCTGATAGGGTACTCTCTACCAATTCACTAAGCCAATCACCAATATGTTGCATATCTTTACCTTGACAATTGTAAACTTGTGGGTTCATTATCAATCTTCGATAGAGTAGCGTCCAAGTTAAAATATCAACAGCACTCTGCTTATCATCAATCGTCCTAGACACAATTTCAGAATTGAAAAAGTCTTGACAAAAGGAGTTGAGTCTTGATTCAACAGGTAATCCTTCAGCGAGGAATTTCTTAAAGTATTCTTTACGAGTCGATTGAACCAACAAGACGCACTTGCTGGTCACTTCCTCTGAATCAGATGATCCCAAACTTGCCTTTCCCACCATTTGTAAGACATCACTCATAGGGTAGTCGACATAACGGTGCTCACGACCTTCATAGCTCTGACAACTCATAAGGAGAACCAAATGTGCCTTCATCGGACAATCCCAAGCCATGTCTTTGCTAACAATAACCACTTGAATGGCACCTGCTTCGTATAATCTTTGCACAACACGAGAATCGCCACGACTGAGACCTTCATGATAGTAACCAATTCCATATTGCAGCACCTCCTTCAATTCTTCATCTTGTATTCTATCGAGGTGAGGTTGCAATTCTGCCAATTCAATGTTTAAAAATTTGCTCTCTCCTTCACTATCTTGCCTTTCGCTATCCGCAATGACATATGCTAATAAGTCATTGGCTGTCAAGATGCTCTGCTTACGACTAGGAACAAATACAAGAACTGGTTCATCGGTTGAATGTTCAACAATCGAAAGATAAGCTGGCTTAGCCATTGCAACCATCATGCTTGGGAAATGAGGAATATTGAAAGATTGAAGATGAACTTCCAAAGGAATTGGTCGAGATGCTGGACTAAAATTAAAAACGTTTGCGCTAGATACTCCTAACCAGTCTCCAATATCCCGTCCATTGCCTAATGGAACACTAAGTGCAACAAATCTAGTCGCTTTGGACGTTTGAGCAGCAATAAATCTTGCTCTAGAAAGAACAATTTCATAGGCTGGTCCCACTTTCCAATCGCTCAGAAGGTGTACTTCATCAGCAATGTAGAGTCCAATGTTTTGAACATTTTTTCTCTGCCTCCATCTTCTAGAGATTACATCCCACTGATCAGGGGTAGTGACAATGACATCACTCATTTCTAAAATTCGCAAGTCGGCACTTGTCTCGCCATTTAAAGATGAAATTTCTTTACCACCCTTGAAGGATCCAAATTTGGTTTTCCACTCGCTAACGAGTGCTGTTACCATGACAGGATATGGTACCAAACAAATTGCTCGATCCAGCTCTGAGTCTGGATTTGACCATAGACGCATCAATGCTAATTCAGCACAAACAGTCTTTCCACTTCCACTTGGTGCAGCAATGAAGGTAGACTCATCTGTTGCATAGAGAGCATGGAAAGCTTGTGTTTGAATCTTGTTGAAAGCAGAGAATTGATGTGCATATAGCTTTTGCTCTTCTGCGTTCTTCAGTGCCGAAATTGGCTGAGCTTGCAAATCTAATAGAGGTGTATGAGGTGGGAATTTTTCTGGTAAGATGAGCTTTTTGAATGAGATGGGTAGTCGAACTTCCGATTGAAGCCATCGATCACTGACAACGCTGATGTAATAGTTCGGTGGTACTGGATTGGTCATGTTGACAGTAAAGGTGACAGTGTGCTCTTCTTCAGCGAAACGTTGTCGTAGCAAGAAAATGTCATGAAATAATACAATCTCTCCATCAACATCTTCGACGAGTATGTGAAACGATTGTACACCTCCATGAATCTTTTCGTCCCATTGAAAATCTGGGGTAATTGTAAGTTGAACACTAAGCAAGCTAGTTGTAATCGGCTGAAAGAATGCTTGTAATTCCAAACGAGGAAATTGATTGACCAATCTATGAATCAATCGACCAGCTTTTGGGACTCCAATCAATTCACCAATTTCATTTGGCTCCAAGTCTCTTAATCGATTCCAAGGATATTCCTTTCTCTCCAGACGTTTAATTAGATCAGCTGGAACTCCCTTGAATTGTCGCAAAGGTGTCATACTATTCCATTGTCGAGCTTCCACCATCTTGCAAAGATCCAAAGCAGTATGACTTAGACGAGCATACCCTCTCTTTACGCAAATCTCAAAGAGAGCTCTCAGAATACGACCAGCAGATTGGGTAACGTATACCATATCTGCTGCCAATACATATCCTTCTAATTTGAGTTGAGAAATCCAAGTTTGAAGAAGTACATTAACCTTGGCGGCTGGATCTTCAAGTGACTCCTTGACTGGAATAGGAACTCTTTCCAAAAGCTTTCCTACTTCCAATTTTTCATCTTGTCGTACTATTTGATACTTGAATTCTTCCGAAAGGGAAAAGATACGGAATAAATCTACTATATTCAAATAAGGACGCAAATGCTGATTGTAGGTGCTCATGCTGTGATGAGTGATGTAGTAATGAGATGCGATCCTCGCTAATTCATTAGAAGTAAACATTCCACTCTTTCGATCATAACGAAGTAATCCACACTTTTCCAAGATGGTGGCCGCTGAATGAATTATGTCTGCTCTCTTTTGTTCTAAAAAGGCATCATCTTCTGCGTAATCTGGTGTAACGCTATACAATGATGGAGTTCGAAGCATTCGGACATAGAGATAGGTATAACCTAACCAAGCTACTGCTTCGTCTCTATTTCGAATGGTACCTAGAACGATTTCTGCATTAAGATTGTCGGCCAATTTGGAAACAAATTGTGACTCAATTGGAAGCTGTTGATTGAGAAGGCTGAGGTAGTACTGCAATTCACTGTGATTCGTTATGATAATACCTTCACCAAAAGTATCATACTGGGGTCGACCAGCTCGTCCAAGCATCTGAAGCATGTCTTGAGGTGTAATCTCAGTCCATCTACCCTTTTCTGGATTATAGATTTGTGTTCCTTTGATGATGACTGTGTGAGCAGGTAAATTGACACCCCAAGCGAGGGTTGCAGTCGAAACCAAAACTTGTAGATGGCCATCTTGAAATAAATCTTCTACCAATTGTCTGTCTGGTCTGGTCATGCCGGCATGATGAATACCAAACCCATATGGTAAGACATCTTTTAAGTTGACATCTTTAACATTCTCCAATTCACTTTGCAAAACTTCTCTACTAGCACCAGATTGTGGCAAAAATTGTGAAAGTGTATCTTTCTCCATTGCTTGATCTCTAATAAACTTTGCAGTTTTTGCCGTCTCTTTTCGACTGTGAGTAAAGATAAGGACTTGATTTTTGCCAGCTTGCTCCAAAGTCTTCTCATAAGTCACTTCATTCATCACTTGTAAGCGCTTGATAGCTTTCTTTTCGGTGATACCAATAAACTCTTGCTTGAGTGGGCAAGGTCGATAAGCTGCTTCAAAATAAAAAAGACCTTTTTTTGGGTTCACTCGTAAGAATGTAGCAACATCCTTATAATTTGGTAACGTCGCACTAAGACCAACTAGACGAACAGGATCATTAAGTTGTTCCATTCTTCGAATTGTTCTTGCAATGATGCTTTCCAGCACGGGGCCTCTATCATCGTGGAGCAAGTGAATTTCATCGATAATCATCAACCTCACAAGATTGGTATAGGAAGTGTCAGTACTCTTTCTGCTAATGACATCCCACTTTTCTGGTGTTGTAACAATAATTTGGGTTTCTGCGATTTGTGCCTTGGTCAATTGACTATCACCAGTCAACTCATTGACAATAATTCCAAAAGGTGCTAAACGATCTCGGAAATTAGACGCTTGTTCAGCTACCAAAGCTTTCATAGGGGCAACGTAGACTATCTTGAAGGCATTTAGATCAAATTCTCCTGTCCTTTCGTCTCTCCATTTTGACATCTCGTGGAGGATTGTGAGCATTGCTACATTGGTCTTTCCAGCTCCGGTTGGAGCACACAAGAGCATCGGGTCATCTTCACCGAATGCGACTGGATAGCATCGAGACTGAACGGGATTCAACGATGTTGCACCTGGAAAAGCTTGCTGAGCCCAAATGGGTAAAGAAGTAATTGGCACAATTTCACCTTCAGGTACTGTTCTCTTGGCAGGAGCGGGAATATGAATCTCTTCATATCCTTTTTTGCTTCTTTTGAAGCTGCCTTCAGGAAGTCGAACTTTGGCATTGGTATTCAAGTGTGCACCTTGACTGAAAGCCATTGCTTCCAAATCAACCCCCTTTCGTGGCTGAGCAGTTGTACCAGGTGCAAGTGTGGCTTTGGTAGTAATCTTTCGAGCTCTTTCCTTTGCTTGCTCATCCAGATCCATAGGTATAAGGCCTGCTGGAGGTCCTTTTGCTCCAGTTTTGTCACCTCGAAGTTGCTTTAGAATCCACCCAAGACCCCTCTCCCTCATGGTTACTTCAACATTGACTTGCTCATCCTCATCTGCCCTTCCCAACTTTGTGCACCAAACAATGAGGTCACGATTTTTTATGAGAAGCTCAACGACTTTAAACTTATCATAGTCAAACAATTCCATCAGGCTATTTTCACAATCTCTTACATTTGATTCCGAAGAGAGTAGATCCATAGCTGCACTTGCTTTCTCACTTGCTTCGTGGGCATCCGAGTAATATTTCGACACTGTCCTTTGAAGCCAGAAGGGGTCAATGTCGTGCGCCAGTAGAATTCCATCTGTTCTTGCCTTCAACTTGGATGATTCGCCTATCATCAGTGATTCTTCTGTATCAATGTCATCCTCTTCTTTGACTTCCTTTGCTTCTACCTCCCCGTTATCACCTCGCTGTTCTACTCCTTCCTCCTCGTCCTCATCATCACTTTCTTCCCGAACAACGTAGGTCTCCTCTTCATCTTCGCTATCTTCATCTTCGCTACCAAAGAGTACTGCCACTCCAGTCTCTTCATCGATGCCTCCCTTCCTTTTCTCTTCGTCAGGATCTTCCTTTTCGTCTCCGGCTTCCTCTTCATAATCCGTGAGCTTCTTGCTGAGGTTAATGATCTGACCAAAGACTTCAGAACTGAGCGTACCGATGACAGCTTCACACTCCCTCTTTTTGTCGAAATCCTTCATGTCGCTATCCTTGACGATTTGAATGATTGTATCGGTTGCTGATCGTACTACTTCTCCACTCTGGTCTCCCAATGAAGTAGCGACAATATTGAGAATTAACTCATACATCTCTCTTGTCTCTGCAGTTTTAGGAGTGTATGAAAGACCTTCCAATTCTGCTGTAGCTTGTAGGATGTCACTGTAACCTCCTCCTATACCCACAGACGCCACTCCGCCAGACTTCTTAGGTCTTCTTAATTTGCCCTCTTCATCCTCCGTGGCCTTCTTTTTCTTCCTATCTAGGTCTTTGATACCCTCTCGACCTGCTCTAGATCCCATTGCTTTTGGGTCAATCCGTCCTACCAATGTCTCTGCCTCACCAGAGCCTTCATTTTCAGTCCGATTGAGAAATCTACGATCAGTTTGTGTGACTAGTGATGAAATGGCAGAGTACTGGTATCCAGATAAATCTGGCTTCTTTGGTGGCATATTGGACGAATGTGATAGTCGGAGCTTATACAAAGAAAGCGATGTTCTAGATTACACAAAATTCGTAGTGCTGCGCAGGGATTAGTCGACAAGTAGCCTGTCGTCCCAGCAAGTGGATCTTCGAGACAAGGCCTCTACTTATCCACTTTTCTCCTTTTGCCAAGCGATCAAGAGGAGAGACGACAAGATACGTAGATCCAATTTAGTTGTGAATTGAGTCTTTGTGCCTCCTCACCAACGAACTTCGAGACGGTATGTTGAATTTAGTAGTGGATGAGATGATATTAAGAAGAAAATTTTTATAGTTGATTACGTTTTTGCTTATTTTTTTTTTTTTTTTTCCTCTTCTTCTTTTACCCTTTTGCTGCAACGCGCGCTTTACGGATTTCAGCGTAAGTGAAGACATATACATATAAATCAGAGCGCGAGAGAAAAAATTTATCCTTTTTTTTTCACTCTGTAAACTACGACACTCTCTTTACACTTCAACGCCGCCTATAGGCAATCAGAGGGAGGGCATACTCAGGGAGCCCATCCCCTTCTCTATTGCCCTGTAGAGATCCATCAGCCTCTGTGTTTATTGCTCGAATGGGCTTGGATGAGGCAACCAGAGAGACAGCAATGATTATTCACGAGGAGGAACAGCTGTTCTCGTCAAAAGAAGCTGGACAAAGCGATATTATTACTTCTACGACCATTGAAACGATTTCTGCACCTGTACACTCTGCTATTGTCCAGTCTATTATTGAAGACGATCCTGGAAAGACGAAATCTATAAAGACAGTAATACAAAGTATCGTACCTACACCTGATTCGCTCCTTACCTCAAAAGTACAACCAGATACGCACGCAGATACAAGCTTGCAACAAATCGATGAAATAACTCCATCAAAGGATGGCGAGATTGCAGCGAAATCTAGTGAGAGTGGAGAAAAACTTGATTATACAGCATTTCCATCTTTCGCCGACTCATATACAACACCTAAAAAAGTCGTTGCAGACGATGGAGCTAATCAGAAGATTGCCACTACGAATACCAGTAACGTATTAGCAGATCAGGAGGAAGAGTATGTGGATGACGATGGTGGAGTGATTCGATGTATCTGCGAATGTGATGATGATGATGGATTCACCATTCAATGTGATCGTTGTTTAGTATGGCAACATTGCGCTTGCTTTGGCATGTCTCAATCTAGTGTACCTGAAGAGTATCACTGTGAGCAGTGCAATCCAAGGCCTGTCGACGTTGAATTTGCAAAAGCTCATCAGCAGAAGAGAAGGGAAGCTGAAGCGAGAAAGGCATCATTAGAGCGCAATTTTCGTCGACATAGTCAAGCAAACTCTGCAGCAGCAGCTTCCTTTCGTGCTTCGATGGGCATTGACACCACTCAGGAAGGCCAATTTTCAGAGATGGATAGTGTATTTGAAGCACAATCAAAAGGGATGAGCTCTTCTGGGGGTATAAGCCGAGCTCGCAAACCCAGTCAACAATTGGATTTGACAAATGTGAACTTTGCTTCCGTCGAGGGACCGAATTCTGCAAGTGCAACACCCGGTAGTTCTCGTTCCTACAGAAAGAGAGGAGGAGGACCAAAAAGCGGCTCTAGGAAGACACCTTTTCAAGAAGCAGCAGTGACCCCTCGGACAGCTGCGATGATGGCCTCCACAATGGGAGCTTTTGCAAATGGATTAAGCGGGAGAGCAGACGATCGTATGGACGCAGAGGAAACATTGACAGAAAGATTTGAAGCTTGGCAAGTAGAATATACTCCTAGTAATCGAAGCATCATCGTCGATGAGATTACCCGTAAGTCTCTTTCGGCGGCGATGCTAGACATTGAGCAAGGATCGCCTCTTAAAGCTGATCAAGGCACTGGCAATAGAATGATAGCACCTGTCTTGGGAAAGAGAGCGAAGAAGGTGACCAACACTACTTCAACAACCACTTCTGATTCAATGAAGGGAAGTGAAGAAAAAGCATCATCAAGAACTTCCAGTGTGGCAGCAGAATACGGTCTGACACCGATTGGAAATGAGTGCGTTCCAGTGCAAATGACGATTCGATCTTTGGCGGAGAATACTCAAAGGACGTATGTTAAGCAAATTTCAGAGTTGGCCTCTGCTAGCATCTTCAATTCTCTTTTACAAATCAATCCCTTACCTAATGAACCTCAAAGACCATGGTCAGCAAATCGAACATTCAGCAAACCAATAATGCATGGTTTATTTGCCGATGCAAGTATTCCTGCCGGTTGCTTCATCTTGGAGTACACTGGTGAAATTGGCAACGCGGATTTATATCGTAGAGATCCAGTCAATCAATATCAATACACTGGTACCAGTAAGCCAGGAGTACATATGTTGCCACCTCCTCTCAACATTTGTATTGATGCTAGGAGATTTGGGAACACTTCAAGATTTGCTCGATTTAGCTGTCATCCAAATGCAGTCTTGAGACCTATTCGGGTCAAATCTGCCAGTGTGGAGAGTTTTGATGAAGACAAACTCGAAAATGCTCAATCCAGATCGTCTTCACCACCATATACATCAGGAAAATCAAAAGAAACTATGGTACATTTTGGACTGTTTGCTATCACTGACATTGCTCGAACGCACGAGATAACATTGGGATGGGAATGGGATGATGCTCATATCGTTCATATCTTACCACAATTGGTACGGAACCCTATGCTTGGACTCATGGAGTCAAACCTTGCACCTCTTCTTGTGTCCTCAGTAACAATCAATCAACGCACACTGGAGAGGGACAGAAGGAATGCAACAATTGCAGCTTTGCTAGAAAGAGGAGACTTCCCTTATGCAGGTACTACAATCAGTGAAAAGATGAATGCTTGTTTAACAGTGTTGCTAAGTAGCTGTCTTTGTGCTTGTATCGGTAGTGCTGCCGCACCTACTGGCCATGGAGGTGGAGGTTCTAGTAGCAGTAACAGCACGGCTAGCTCCAATAACGTCAAGCGACAGGATTGTGCCATTTCTCAAATGCTTCGTCTGTCGCAGGGAATGAGTCTACTTAATGTCAATATTCCTGGTAGCAATGCAACTGGAAAGAGTAATCGTAAAAGTAAATTGCCTGATTTTGAGCCACTCGTAGGAAGAAGAAGGTGGTGGAGGCCGGATGTGATGCCCCTAACACCAAGAAGCTCTGAAGAGGTGGATCCTGGTCAGGGAAGGATGGGAAGAGAAGATGGCTATCATCGTACACTCAAAGTAGCATATAAGATTCTCCCCGGTGGTAAGGTTGGCAGGGTAAATGACAGAGACTTTGAAACTGCCATTGGCGAAGAGATAAGAAGAGGGAAAAGCCATCTTCTCGTACCAAATATTGATGTCATTGATGAGGTGGATGAGGAGGATGATGATGATGAAAGCGACGAAGAAGATGACAATGATGATGAAGAAGAGAGTGGTAGCTCAGGTGCCTCATCCCTTACTGAACCACTATCTGGTAGATCCGAAGACGAGGAAGACGAGGATGATAGTCTGATCTTGAACGGCACTGATGTGACCATTACCAAAGAAACAGATGGAGCGAGCTTTCTCATCCGAACTGCTCTACCCCCAAAAAAGAGAGTTTCTGGCACCAGACTCAAAGCAGTGTATTCAGCCGACGAAGGATCTCACATAGGAAAGAAGCGTACTCAAAAAGAAGAAGATCGAAGACGAGGTAAGAGAGACAACCTCAAAAGCAATAGACGGCAAATAGAAGAGCAAGTAAAGTCCCAGCTTCGTTCATCTCGCGAGGAAGACAGGAAGAGAAAGAAGAAGAAAGTTTATCCAGCAAGCTCACCCCTTACTTCAGCACCTTCAGAAGATGACGATGATAGCAAGAGCGAGAACGATGAAGACGATGAGGTGGAGGATAGCGATAGAGATTCTTCTGCTGCATCTCACACTACCTCTAATCGCTTTAGTCGACCTTCAAAGAGAAAAGCCATCAAGCGAGAAGACAGCAATGAGTCAGATGCTGGTTCGACCAAGAATAAACGCAGGAAGAAGGCAGAGTTAGAATTGAAAAAGAAGGCGATGCTGGCCAAGAAAAGAAGGCGAGAACTATTAGGTGATCTAAATCTAGATTTAGATAATTCAAGCGAAGAAGGTGCAGAAGGAGGAAAAGAACAATCTGAAGTAAAGGAGGCAAAAGTTGCAAGAGAAAAGTCAACATCACTAAGCCCTGCGAAGAAGAAGATGAAGAAGAAGATGATCAAGCAAATCTTGGAAAGTGAAGATAGTGGCGAATCAGGAGAAGATGGTGTAGCAACAAATATACTAAAAATTGGGAATTCATTGTCTAGTACTTTGAAACCTTTGGATGTTGTTAGTCCACAAGCGATTGAGGAGCCGATTCTTATACCTATTAACGAATTTGAATCACAAAAACTTCCTCCGCCACCCCCTATCGAAGTTCCAAAGGCCAAACTGAGTCTTGCCGAGTACAAGAAGCGTCTGGCGGAAAGACGAACTTCGTCCAATGTTCAAAGTAATGCATCTACACCATTGGCCACTCCTACAATTGCCCCTGGAGCTTCTCCTGAAAAGCCTTCACTACCTAGTACCCCTTCCGCTTACTCAAGTACACAGACTGGATTTGGCTTTCCCAGTACTACAAGTTCCTATGTAGCAGAGCCGGTTTTGACATCGACTGCGTTCAAGTCTGACTTTGCTCCACCAGCTCCCAGATTTCCAAGACCGACGACACCACCACGAGGAATGGCACCACCTTCAAGAAGTACAAGCACTGGAACAATGTCTATGAGTGATATCACGTCAGAGAGCACTACTTTCAATCCAAAGGAGAGTGCATCAGCCAATTCAAATACACATAAAACATCACTGGTTAGCTCTGACAAAGTATCCACTTCATCCGGCGGTTTTCCAGTAGAGCCCATTAAAGTGACATCTCCTACACAGCTATCGTCTATAATCATTTCAAAGGCAGAAGATCCTACCACCTCGATCAATAATATTACCAGTAGTGTAGAGAAAGACAAAGCTACATTGGCGGTAAAGGATTGTATTGAAGAAAAGCCAGCCAAACCAATAAGCAATCTTGGTTTCACTCCCATTCGAGCCACTCAAGATGTAGTTGGAAGTAGTACGGACACTTCTTCTCCTTCTACTTCAGCAACGACTCGACAAATCAGAACACCAAGCATTTCGAAGCAGAGTTACAGCCCTCCTTCAAGTAGTACAAACTTTAATCCTCCTAGAGGTCCAAGAGCACTCATCAATCCAATCTTTACTTCTTCTTCAGCCAGTAACATCAATTCTGTTTCGGTCACTTCACCAACTTTAGGTCCAGTAAAGAGCAATACAGTAATCACTACAAATACGATACCTATCGAACCTGTTCAAACAAAGCAACAAAGACAGTCTAGCTTGAGTTTAAGCGAGGCTGGAATGTCCAGTACAACTACAATTCATCATCGAAATTCTTCTCCCACCAGGCATGTAAGTGATCCCTCTGCTACTAGCTCAATTGTTCAATCTTGCACCTCTAGTACTCCATCGAGTACGCAAGTCAATGCTTCCTTGGCTGCTCCAAGTAATGTCAATACTTCTAGTAGCAGCACATTGAACGACTTTGCCAATGTACCAAAGGGACCTGCTCGAATGCGAGAAAGAGAGAGAGAAAGAGAGCAAACAAGAGATCGAGAATATCGTGAACCTCTACCACCACCAAGAGATCGCCAATGGGAGAAAGAAAGGGATTGGGAAATGGAAAGAGAAAGGGAATATTCGGATCGAGATAGGTCTTACCCTCCAGCATTGCGAGATAGTCGAGATCGTGAACACTCATTTGATCGCAGAAGAATGGAAGATGAAGATGAACGTTTGGATTTTAATTCAACAACTCGACCTCCTCACTATGCGTCTCGAGGTGCTTTTCGAGGAGTTGGTGCTACTTTTGGAGGTCCCACTCGACATATGGCAGCTTCTTGGGCAGGCAGAGCAAGAACACGAGGTAGAGGCAGTCGAGGAGGATGGCGATAAAAAGGGAGATCATGGAAATCTTCAAATTGAACGTAATTGTTCTTTCCAAATCTCTCCATGTAAAAATGTTCCCGTATACCTATCACAATCAGCTTGATACCTGATATTGCCCCTTGTACAAGTATTTTCGCAGAAATATTCGCTATCCTTATATCTTATGCCACTGTATAACAAAATTCTAATCGTTGAGCATGAATGAATCAATGTGTGTAATTTGATGGCGAATCAAATATTCTTTATAAGTTGGTGAATGAGCAACTCCCATCTCTCTGTCTCTCTCTCCTGATAAGGATCTCTCGTTTCTTCCTCTTGATCTTCAAATGACGCAGCGCTAGCCACGTGTTGTATCGATATGCCAAGAAATTTTAAAAATATTACAATGTCCGATTGGTATAATTTTTTCTAATCTAGCTGATTATTTTAAATATCGAACAATTTCAGTGCAATGACACAATTTCTTAATTCTCTCTAGCTTTGGGAAAAGAGGGGAAAGACGCTGTCAGACCTCACTTTTTTTTTCCCTTTTTTCAACTTTCCTTTTTGGATTTCTGTATTTGTCTAATATTTAAAATGGTACCTGAAAAAAAATAAAAATAAAATAAAATAAAAAAGTAATATTGAATAAGCCCTTCTCTTATCTTCCGGAACATCGCAAGATACATACACACACACACACACGCACGCACTTTGTTTTTCCCCTTCTTGTCCGGTGCGCCACCAATCTTTTTCTCTACTATCATCATTTTATTTTATTTTTTCTCCTTTTTTTTTTTTTTTCAATTTCAGTGCGATCATCCCAACTTGAACGTTCGACAAAAGCCCTACAACTACTCAAATTTCAATAAAAATGACACTTGGATCTCATCACGACCAAGAGCGAGGTCGTGATTATGTCCCCACTGGACGAGGAGGTGCCGGAAATGTGAGTCTGCTTTGAGAAGTATTTGCATCTTTATCCTAGGAGTAAGGAGGTAGCATCTCTACCATCCATCCAGATAAGACTTAGGAGACTATGTAATCTTTTAGACATGTCGTCGATTTACTGACCTTTATTTATTCTATACCATTATGCACTCAAAAAGGCTGTCCGATCGCCATCCCGAGGTAGACCACAAGAAGACCCAGCCGAAGTAAAGGCAGCTGCTGAATATCACGCCAACAAGGGACCTCTTCACGCTGGTAGAGGAGGTATGGGCAATGTCCGATCTCCTTCCCGTGATCCAGGTGATCGTAAAAAAGCCGATCAAATTGAAGAACGCGAACACAGAATTCAAGTTGAAGCTCTTCAAAGAGATGCTCATCATCCTCAACATACTGGTAGAGGAGGTGCTGGTAACATTAGGTCAGAGAGTGGCGAGCGGGAACACCGAGAACAGAGAGGTAGAGAAGGTGGTGGAATTGGTAGTGTGAGTGGAGAAAAGCCATTGTAATTGCATAATTCTTTCTTTTTGTTTACTTGTTGCTTTATGTGTGTGTCTGCTCTAATTCAGGCCATTCGATCCTTGTCTCGATCAAGGTCTCGTGAACCCAGGGCTTCTAGTGGTCAAAGAACTGAGCCGCACTATGAAGACAAGTTAGGTTCTGTCGATGAGTCATCTACTGTTAACGGAACTGGCAGTCAGGACGGTCACGAGAAAAAGGGTATCATCGGCAAGATTGCCAGTCATTTGCCAAACTCTAGCAAGAATTGAGAGGAGAGATCTCTACTTCTTCTTTTTTTTTTTCGTAATAGAACAAAAAATTTTTAGACAGGAATATCTAGCAGCTTGCAATAATGGTTTCTTTCCTCATTTCTACATGAAAATGTTTTTCTTTTTGCTTCCTTTTCATCCTTTGTGCCCCTAGAGTGGTAGTATATCCCCCTCATTCCTTGTTCACAAAAGCTGCTATCACACTTTTAGTGATTAGCTGTGACATTGCTTTCAAAAAAAAAATTTGTTTTCTATTCGTTTCAAAGTCGCACTTTATCTGTGTTCGCCTTGTTTATTTCCCTGCTGTTTAATGTAAAATCCCTTAGGTGCTCACCGAATATTGTCAATTCTAATAGTACCAAACAAGCAAGAATGTCTTAGATACTTTACCTCAAGCTTACTACATTGAGCTGAAGAAGGTAAATGGAGCAACACTACAGAGATTAGCTACAAAAAGGTATCTGTTGTTTTCCATTACTTGACTACAAAACTTTTTATTTTGCAAAAGCAAATTGAATGAGTGAATAATAAAAAAGGAGAGATTGGACTTAATGATGAAAGAGACGAGTGTACAAAAAAGAAGGACCAGGACAATAGCCTTAAAGTTGCATGTTAGTGAAAGGTAGTAAACATTTACGAAGATGATGAATCTCTCGAAGCTGAACTGTTACTTGGTTGAATTGTACTTCTCCTCCAAGATGTTTCCCTATCAGCTTTGTTTGCAATTGTATCAGATTGTATTGTGGAATTGCCAAGAGAGCCAAGAGCACCTCCTATTAAACCTCTTTGATTAGTTGATCTACTGGAATTAAACCAAGGAGTACCGCTAGAACCTGTACCTGCACCTCCATTTGAATTATTACCACCAACCATTGGTGTAGTTGAGCCAGAATTTGTAAATGAAGAAGCTGGTGAACCGCTTGCAAAAGCGCTATTCGTCAATCCGTTGGATTTTCTAGATCCTCTCATGGGCACAAGAACAGGCTTAGAATGTCCATCGTTACTGTTGCTGCGACAATTGGACTGATTATGAGTATCAAGATTTCTACGATTATTTTCTGAACCAGAAACCACCGAATCTCGTCCACCGTTTCCACTAGCACTTGGTGAACTGCTATCAGAATCATTATTGTAACTACTAGAGGTAAATTTTTTGGAATTACTTGCCCTACTTAAGCTAGGAAAGGCATAATCAAAGAGTTGACCAGGTCTACTACGTATTGTTGCTGGCTTCTTGTAGCGTTTCACTCTACCATCCTTTACCTTTTCTTGTGGATTACCATACATCTTACTACCAACACCTTCTTTACGATTGTAATGCTTTTTCCAACTTTCGTGTTCAATCATTGGTTTCTCAGGATATGCATCCATTGTAACGTCCATCTTTGTCGTCTTGAGACCATAGCTTCTTCTTTCATCTGCATCCAATAGCCAAGGCGTATGAACATAATCCGGATGAAGATTTCGCAATGCAGGTATCCACATTTTGACATATTCACCATGACTATCGTAATCCTTTGCTTGTTTAATACAGTTGAATTGTCGACTGGCTCGAGGATCATTACCAACTCCTGCTACATATTGCCAATTTCCATAATTGCTGGTAGGATCATAATCAATCAAGTGAGACTGAAAAAATTCTGCTCCAATTCTCCAATCATAACCCAAGTCTTTGGCGATAAAGCTAGCCACATTTTGACGACCTCGATTACTCATAAAGCCAGACTCTTTTAATTCGGCAATATTTGCATCAATAAATGGAATACCTGTTCGACCATCCAAGATTCGACTAACGGGATGCTCTGGTGATTCTTCATTTGACCAAGATTTCCACCAATCATCTGTATTTTTCTTTTCAGCTTGCTTTGGATCGGTAGCAACTTCAAATCCACCTCGATCGAATAAAAGATCTCCAAACTTCTCTGCTACAAAAAAAAAGTAATCTCTCCATAATAATTCAAATCGAACCCAATATGTATTTTGATCTTCACCAAATTTTTCTTCGTGATAATTGAGAGCTTCCCAAATTTGTCGAGGACTGATACTACCGTAGGCCAAAAATGGAGACATTTTTGTACTATAAGCATGTCCAATAAGATTATTTCGAGTTTGTTTATACCTGGCAACTGGTGGTGGATCACCTTTACCCCATCGAGATGAATCGTGAGACTTTCCTCTAACAAAGTACCATTCTAATCTTTCCAAAGCAGAAGATTCACCACCTCTTAATGGAAAGGCAGATGCAGGATGTCGTTGTTGAAGCATGGCAGAACTATCCCGAGAGTAAGAAAGAGTCGGTTCATCCAGTGGTTTTAAAAGATACTGTAAGATATCATGGAAAGAAATTTGACCTTCTCTCTTGTCTAACTTTTCTGGCGTACGAGAAGAAAGTCCATCTACATCAACCTCATAGGTGACATCAATGGCATAATCGGCCGTTTTGGGAATGTCCGGAAATGGTTTGAATTTTTCAGGAGGATTCCAGGCAGGTCGAACCATCTTCGAACCCAATGCCTCTACCTTTTTCCGAAAGGGAGTAAAAACGTCGGGTGTTTCACTAATGTCAAAAGGTAAATCTGCTGGATGAACGAGTGTCTTTGCATGGACAAAGCACATTGGTACCTTTGTAGCCTCCAGTCGTCTAGCAATTTCACTTTCGACTTGAATTTCAGATGAAGTCATTTCCTTTTGAAGCCATACACCCTCTACTTCATCACCTTGAGCTTGGTATGCTTTTATCAAGTTGTCTACCACATCTTCTGGTCGTCCAAATCGTATAAGTAAATCTGAACCAGCATCTCGAAGTCGGGATCTCAAGTCATAGACAGATTCCGATATAAATCTAGATACGAATAACAGTAAGCTTTACGATATATAATTTAAATGTCATCGGACCTACTCACCGAGCACGGAACCCCCCAGTCTTCCAGAAACCAAAATGCTTCGTTCGAGCTTCTGGTCCTTGACGTTGATAGTTGGGTAGACCACTCAATTCAATTTCCCTTTCATCAAAGACGAAAAGAGGAACCAAGTGGGTGGATGTCGAGCATAAATCCCTTTCATCTGCAAATTTCTCTCTGTTAAAGGGGTTCGATTTCTGCTCCTGATTTCTTTGATCGACATGAGCACTGATTTGAAAAAATGCAAGTTGTAATGGTCATCATATAAGACAAAAAGAACAAAGTCAGATAATTGTGTAGGAGCAAAGACTTACAAGTGAAACAAAGGATTGTCATTTATTCGCAAGTCCAAGCGCAACAAACAAATTAAAATTTTCCTTTTTCCATCCCTTGAATCTGGCCCTTTCGATTTCGGTGAGGAAGAAGCAGCTCTATCAAGAGACGACATGATTGTGTACAGAGATACGATAAAGTGACGTCAACGTCACACAGGTAATTTAGTATTGGTGTTGCAGATTCGAGTGGCGCGATAATATATTTTGAGATTGCCAAAGAATGTGTGTGTGAGGTGGAAGCTCTAAATGCAAGAATCGGTTAGATTCTATAGTTGCCGTTAGAGGTATATGCTCAGGCGAATGATGAGAAGTTGATGATGTGTACGAATGATATCAGGCGATGAGAATTTTTACACGAGGTGACGATTTTGGTGCAGTGGAGCGATGATGTTGATGGTGAAGCAGTGACTGAAAGAAAGTTGATGCAGAGGAATCGAGATCAAAAAACGTTGAGATTTGCAGGCTGAATGTAAATTGTGGCGAGGTCCAAGGATGAAAGGTGAGATGTGCTTGATATTCGTTGGAAATTTAGAAGGCCTTAATGTAGCAGTGCCTTTGAATGCCCCACTCTGATCGACGAAGAATTGATTCGTTCGAATAAAAAGGCACACTCTCCGAAGGCTCAACAACCGCCGCCTGACGTGCTACTTTTTAGAAAGTATTTCCAAGTGCTTTCTACTATGTTGTATGAATGCCGAAGAGAACACTCTCTAAACTTTTTACAAACAAAATTGGCCAGTTTTGAAAGGAAAAGAAAGCGTGTCACACGCTTTCTCGTATTGATTGAATTCACACTTAATGTAGAATATAAAAAAGGCAAAAGAATCGAAAGGCAGAAAAAGCTCGCAAGGGCGTTCCAAAGTTGACGTAATTGAAGGAGAGTGGTGACCAAGGATGAGTCGCTTTTTCGCTAAATCCTCGTCGGGGAGCGTAGGTCGGGATTGGCGAAGCAGCGGTAAGTAAGCGACCTACCTATAAGGTCTTACACACGCACGACCAACAGAAAGAAAATAAATACAAAAAAAAAAATTTAAAGCTTCACTACTACTTTCTTCCTGATCTTTTCTCGACTTTTTGTAGGAAGGGACACTGATCCTAATTTTATTTTATTTTTTATTAGACGATTTTTCACCATCGATCGTACAGTAAGGAGGTCGATTTTAAAAAAAACTAGAATCAAAGGTACCTCGCGTGGCAAAGAAGATTTGCTCTCGAAGTAAGGCTTTACTTGACCGAGAAAATTTTCTATTCTTCGAGAGAAAGTGTTACAAGTGGGGTATGCTCATCAGTTCAAGTAAAAGACTTAAGTGGTAGCAGAGAATACTTGGCCTTTTGCGAGGCAGATGATTCCTACGCCGGAGCTTGATCACCTTTCTAAAGAAGATTATTTGCGAGTATATGAGCCAGCAGAAGATACATTTTGTCTTTTAGATGCACTGGAACAGGATGCAGATCGATTGAGGCAGGCTCAACCACGCCTTGTTGTAGAAATTGGGTGAGCTAGGCTTCAGGTTGATGTAGCCTCGAGATGAGGGGCCATTAGGAGGAATGACAACTAACTTGAAAGGGGCGATTCCCCGATTTATAGCTCAGGAAGTGGTTGTGTCAGTGCTTTTGCCTCTAAAATTATAGGATCCAGTCAAGCTACCTATTTATGTACAGACATCAACGAATCAGCACTGCTTGCAACGTCAAAAACAGGAGAAGCAAACGGTGTACAGCTAGTAACAATACGAACTCATCTCATAGACGCTTTGCAACATAAGTGCGGTGGAAAGATTGATTTGCTACTATTCAACCCGCCTTACGTTCCTACCAGTGAAGAAGAAGAGAGAGCAGCTCAAGCAAAAGGTCTACTGGAAGGTAGCTGGGCAGGAGGCACTTATGGTATCAATCTTCTGGATGAGCTGTTTCCTATTTTACCATTGCAATTGGCTGCAGGCGGATCGGTCTATTTTGTGGCTATTCAACAAAACAATCCACCTCTTCTCGTCAAGAGATTAGAAGGGGCAGGTTTGACAGCCAGTATTTGCTTCTCTAGAAGAGCTGGCAGAGAACACCTCTACATCATTCGAGGTACAAAAGCAATTTTATAATCGCATGTATAATTATAGTCAGCAATTACATCAATAAATATCAACACTAGCAAAAAAAAAATAGTATCGAATCGACTATAAATTAAAGTGGCGAGAACATGCATCATCGTACTTTGAAGTGCTTTCTTCCACTTCCTTCATAGCAAGTTTAGCGTTTCTGGTGTCTTCGTCATCCTCTTCTGCCTCATTATCAAGTTGTACCTCTTCCAGCTTCCTCTTCTTTGCAGTTGTCTTTTCATCTACCTCGACTTCCGTGACTCCTCCCAAGAACGGTAATCGTTTTCCGCTTTGACTAGGTAGAGCATAGACAAGCGCAGGCTCAATAATCTTCTTACCTTCCCTTCTCTTGAGAGTCTTGGCAGATTCTGTCTCGAACAGAGTTCCATATGTCAAGTCTAAAAAGTCTTCCAAATCGTATCGTTCTTTTGTGAAAGGCTCGGCCAAAATTTTACTCAGTGAGGATACACTTCCAAGGTAATGTGATTCACCACCCTTTTCAGGAGCCGACATTGAGCTTTGTTGAACTGCAGACAGGGAAGCACCCAACGCTGCTAGTTCCCACAGCGATGAGTTCATCGCATCTGTCTTGAGTGGGTCCACCTCCAAGGCATCGAAAGGGTCTTTTAAACCTGCTGGTCCTAGCTCAAATCGATCTCCTCCGAACTCTCGATGTATGAGGCCAAGACATCGCTTATGTCTTTTACAAAGATTCCAAACAAATGGTATTACTACTACAATTGCAGCCGGAGGTGCTCGTAATGCCACTCTGGAAAGACGCTTGGCAAAGGAAGCTACCAAGGTTGCAGGTAGATGCGTCGAAGACAAAAAGACGTCGAGAAGACGAAGGAACCTAGATCGATATCGAACGTGAAGAAATGGAGGGTCAGATAGTAGTAGAGCATATAGTCGCGCATAGAAGGATGGATAGTTGAGATTGTGCGCCGTCATAAGCGAGTAGAGGGCATTTAAAGCCAATAGTGAAGTAGCGCCACCAGCTTCCAGGCAGTCGACAAGAAAATCATGCAGTAAATTTGGTTTTACCAAGTGCGGCATAATTTGAGAGTGCATACGAACCAATGCTTCATGCATCATTGCCAAGCTTAATGAACCACCAATGAAAATTTGCTGTCCATCTGCAACCTTTTTCCTTTGCGGTAACAAGACGGCTAGCCAAGCTCGACTGAATATCGCCTTTTGTGCATTGAGAGAATGTACAGCTTCGCGGAAAGGAGGGTTGCGCTTCCTTTGACGTTTCTCATTACTTGCTTTAAGTGCTGATTGTGCTGCCTTACCCAGTCCGGTACTATTACTCTTTACTGCTTTCTTTTGACCACCCTCATCGTCGCTATCAGAAAACCAATCCTCTACTTCATCTACGTCTTCATCCTCATCCTCATCTCCATTGCCTGTAATTTTCGTGCCGATCCTCTTTTTCTTCTTCACCTTCTGACCTATTTTGAGCTCGACAACAAGATAATTGTTCAGATCCTCTTCCTTTGCTGGAATGGCAGTGAGACCCCAAAGGATAGAGATGGCATTACCTCGGAGATTTTGACGGTGTGACAAGTGTACTGGTATATTACGCAGTAGGTTGCTGACTTCTTTGCAGAAGGCATATCGGACGTCATCATATTGTTCGAGGTAATCTTCGGCGAAAGCAGAAATAACATCCTCTGGAACACATTTGACTGTCTCTGAAGGACCGGCTACCAAAGAAGACATTAGCAAGCTCCAAGGCGAATTCGACCATTGAGGGTATTTGTCGTCCATGGTTGTCGAAAGCTGAATAGAAAGTTGAGAAGAAGCATCTCGTTGAAGTGCCATAAGTGAAGAAAGAGCCAATGACTAGATTCGCATATATCGTGTCAGCGATTATCTATGCATACAAGTAAAGGACTACACTCACTCTAATTTCAATTTGATCATTTGCTAAAAGAGCACAAAGTAATTGGACTGACTCGTTCCATCGCTGTCTTAACCAGTCTGCAACAGCTTTGTCCGCTTCCGTCCGTCCTGAAGAATCTCTAAAAGAGCCTTGTACCAATCCAAGCTCATTTACCAAAGTGAGAGGAATGCGTTGATCATTAAGAAGAGCCTGCAGAGATCTAACCAAAAATTTGATACCCTTTTGAGCTGTTTCAACATTTGAATTGACGGGATTTTCCAGCAGCTGAGATCTCAAAAGTTGAATAAGATGAAAGAGAGGATTGAGGTCGGAAGAGCTTGACAATGAAGCTTCTATCGCAACTAATTTACTCTGAAAAGAAGTAAGGGTAGATGTTGTAGCCTTTGATGACTTCCCAACCACACCGTTCCTCTCGACTTTGCCTTTTCTCAAAGGCAAGGAAGAGATGGTCATCGTCTTTGTAGAGTATGAAAGAAAGAAATTCTTCGATTGCACAGAAATTTAACTCAAATTTCAATTTAGCCCCCTCATCAAAGAAAATTTCAAAAAATTCCAATCAGACACGTGAAGACTTTATAGGTGGAGAAGAGCAGCTAACGGTAGGCTAATCTTTATTTGCCTGCATCATACGAGCAAGTCAGGTTGGGGGTGAGGTAAATCAATCTTTTGTCCATGGAAGGTAATTTACCAGCGGAGACAATCCATCAAATACTAGAGATCGTACAACGTGATAACACATCAATTCTCTCCAAAAAGGTTGCGATTTTTCGCTCAGTATGTCTAACTTGCAGATACTACAAATTGGTAGGTGAACCATATCTTTATCAAAATGTCTATCTATCACACCAAAATACTTCGTCTGGCTTTCTTCAAGCTAGCAGAAGAGAGGCGCACCAAAATGTATTTGTCAAAAATATATACTATGGTAGAAGGGAAGCGATCTTACCTGACGCAGATTGCCTTTCCTTCACACTAAAGTACTTTCCAGCAGTGAAAGAAGTAGCCTGGTTACAAGAGGAACAAGATGGCTCTTTCTATGGACATCAGCTTTCTAGGCGGCCGAGGTTTTCAAACGAATTCGATGATGGTCACATATGGGCCTATCATCTAATCACACCCCAACTTTTTGAATGGACAAATCAAATACTTCCATTGTCTGAGGCAAAGCTTAGCCAGTTGACTCATGTTACAATTACCATCTGGAAAGCGTGAGTGAATTCTCTCGTCTTTACAAGATAATGCCTTGTAATGATTGATAAGGATGTTATTTCTACTCAGATCTCAACCTCTATCATCTGCTGATGTCGTCGAGATTGCTATACAAACAATATTAAAAGCTTGTGATGGCCTTTTAAGTCTTGTTCTTCGAATTGGTCATAATCCAGCTGGTTTTGGAAGTCGCATCGAGAGAATGAAGAGATCACTTGATGTTAGCAATGCAATTCGCAGAATCAACGACAGTCGAGTTCAATTAGAAGTGGCACAATATATGTTCGGAAGTGGAAATCATAGTGAAATAGACGATTTTCTGTCTTGTTTAAAAAATGATTGGTTACTCCGAGTCGAAGGTAATGATGGGCCGTGGGACGAATAATTAATTATGACGAGAATATTGAAAGCGCGACTAGTAACCTTTCTCTTTCTACTATCCTAAACTTGAATCGCATGAATTTGCTCAGTAATAAAAGGAACAAATGACGAAACGTACAAAGAAGAGTAATACTTGGACGGCTTCTGTGGACGATATTGGACTTTGGCGGGATGAAGATGAAGAGGGAGAGCGCATTCCATTTCTTGGCGATGTTGCAAATAATGCAGGGGCAAGTAATAAAGTGAACCAGACGGTATCAAAAGTTAGGAAGATATCGACGCAATCGCAGAGAAACAAAGGCAACGCTGATCATCTTGGACCAAGAAGCGGAGATGTAGCAGAGGTACTATCGCCAGGTTCAACGAGTAGTACCACCATATCTGCCATTTCCACTTTGACTCCAAGTACATCACCTTCTTTTTCAACTGCACTCACCACAATAAGCAAACGTCGAAAGCCATGGGAATATGCTAGTAAGCCAAAGCAGAATAGAGAGGTTTCAATCGCTTATAGTATTCCGGTCACCACATCAACAGAGGTATCCAATATACAAAATCGTACCGAAAATGTGTGTAGGGCGGATGGGCTACCTGCCTATGCATTTCGCAAACCGCCAAAGATTAGTGGTCCTTCTCAGAAAACGATGAGAATACCATTGTCAGCGATTGTGAATGTAGAGAGTAGTACTAGCCACGTCTCGCCTCCTTCCAGAGAATCAGCGGATTTTGTTCATAAGACGCAGTATTCGTCAAGCCTTTATGAATCTTGGCCATCATCGCGTAGCACCACGCCCTCTAAATGCTTCGATGGCAAGTCTCCTTCATCTCGAACAAATTTTACCAGCTCTTCTTACTCGTTCAGTCAACACCGTCCGTACACCAAGCGGAAGCCGCAAACTCCCAAACCAGCAAGGCAATATCAGCAGTCCAGAAAGGCTGGACCTCGACTTTCGAAAGTAGTTTACAAGAAGGGTATCACTAATCAAACACATTTAAGCTTTGTTGCTCTACCTAGTCCCCAAGCTTCCCCTGATAGAAATTATATCATGTCACCGTCAGGCCAACGATATCAGCATACACCAAACACATTTGACACCTCACCTCTACCTCCACAAGATCACAATTTTTTGCCAGATCATCGTCCAAACAGGAAAAGTCCTTCAATGAGGGGTGTCGCAGAGCCATGCTATTCGAGCTACAGTCATCATAATAGATTGGGTTCTATGGCTTCTAATTATGGTCAGCCTAATCATCATTTAGCAATACCAATTGCTTCCAGCTCGACGTCGAGGACTGCTATGGAAGAAGCAATTGCTAGAGAGTTCTGCAAGTCTTTTCAAAATTCTCCTGTTCAAAGTAGAATTGAGGCAGACTACGAGGCAAATAAGGATAGCGTCGTCGATCGAAGAGTACTGCAGTACCCTGAAGTCTTTGATAACGACCAAGGTGAGAAAGATGTGTAGCGTCTCGTACTTCTTCAAGTTCTAATCACTCACATATTTCATCTAGCCGAAGAATTAAAAGTATCTACGCAGAAGCTTAATAACCAATTTAAATGGAGCACTACAACAAAGAAGGCTCGTCATTTAGCAGCATTGACGAAGCCAGATCTGCCTTCTGCTCCTAAATTAGGGGCTGCTTCAAGATTAAAAGCGAGAGTTTTTCTGAATCGACAACAACACAGCGCTTCTCTACCTCTACAGCAATCTAATCAACAGTATGACCATTCTCAAGCTCAGCCATCAAGGTCACAACCTTATGACGAAGATAAAACAAGGAGAGCGCCTAGTGTAGTCAGCATTTCAAGCGACGATTATGACTGTGACTTTGACTATTCGGACTTTAAAGAAGAAGATCTGGCTCGATTGGAAGCAATGCAGTAATGATGACTTTTCTGACTGTAAATACACTTTGTAAATATGTTACGAGTCAACAATTTCGTATCTTTGGAAATTCCATTTCACAGTCTGAACTTTGCTGGTGTAGAACCTTTCTTGACCAAAGCATAGCCACCACCCAAACTCTTTTTACCTCCAACGACAGTTTGTTCAAAGGCTATTTCTACAAATCCATCCTTTTCACCAACATGCCAAACTGAAGTTTCCAATTCTTGTCCTGGATAGACTGGTGAAGTGAAACCTAAAAGGAATAAAATTTGCAGTCAAGATACAAACTTATAAAGTCAAAAGCCGTAAATAGAAAACAAAACTTACGAGCAGACATGACCTTTAATTCTGATGCTACTGAACCAGGTTGACCATCAGTTGAAACAATAGATTGAAGAATAGCACGAGCAGCAAATGCATAAGAGCATAAACCATGCAATATACAACCTCCTAAACCACCTTTTTGACCAATTTCAGGATCAATGTGTAATGGATTATAATCGGATGAAAGACGATAAAGAGCTGCTTGAGCAGGAGAAGTCTTATCCTTTAATGTAAAAGTTGGAGAAGAAGTAGGAATTTTAATTGAAGGTGGTTTTGAAACAAGAGATTTTGAATAATTTGTACCTTGACCACCTCCTCGATAAAATGCACTACCTCTCATAATGGCATGTGTTCTTCCTACTGGACTTACGAGTCGCTGTTCATTTTCAACAATTAAACCACTGGGTTTGTCATGTACCTAATATAAAATGCTAGCATAATTTAATACAAAAGTCTTTTTTTTTTCTCTCTCATTGCCATCCAAGGATATAAACATTTTCAAACTCACAGCCACTACTCTCTTTTTTAAAGTCCAACCGACTCCAGAAGCTGCTGGAATATCATGTAATAATTCAATCAATTGTTCTCCATGTACAATAGTATTAGGAGATAATTGTGGAAATCCTGGAATACTTTGTCTTGAACCAATCATTTCTGAAAAGACTGTAATATCTTCCGATGTACCCTTTAATCCTAAAACAAGAGGATATGTTGGAAAAGGTCTAAAACCATTTGATAATTCATAAACATAATCTAGAGCTTTTTCTGAACATCCAATACCAACAGAATAAAGTAATAAATCTCTTCGATTCCATGAAACAGGTTGATCTGCTTCTGTATGACCTACACTCTTATCAAAATCAATATTGACCATGTTTGTCTTGTCGCTGCTATTCAAGTGTAGTAGTGGTGAATTATTGATAGAGGTGCGCGATAAATTAAGAGATTGAAATGAGGTAAATAGTTGTAAAGAAGAGGAGTGTACTTGTCTTTTGACCGGAAATTTAATAGCAAAAGATGAAAAAAAATCTGGTAAATCCGGCCAGCAAACGCGCCATCGAGCCGGACAATCTAAAACTGGTGTGGGGAGGGAAAAAGAGTGGGGGGGGGGGGAGGGGATATCGCTTTCCCTTGGCAATAAACCTGTACACTTTGAGTTTGTGTTTAGTTTAAGAGATTGGGGTTTGCAGTATTAGGTCGTCTCATAATTGTCATTGTGCCTCTTGGCTACTCACATATGTAGCTAGACGTAAAAACAATCACAGCAAGCCCTATCTATCGGACAAAGTGAAATTAGATTTTGACAGACTTGCGGGGAAAGGTTGTTCCCATTATTAGACTCTTAAGCGGCGAGACGTGCATGGCTTTTTTCTACACTTTTGCCCTGATTACATAATTTTTTTTGCTTTTTGTTCCTCTCTGGCCTGTGCGCGCAAAAGAAAACATCATAAATGTAGGTTGAAAAGAATTTTAAGCTTTTATTTCTCGGAAGAAGAGCTCGCTATATTTTTAAAGGGGGGTAGGTACACTGACTTACTCATTGTCAAGGTCATCATCTTGTCATGTAGCTTCCCCGCCCTCACCAAGATTTGCAGCAGCAAGCATGTCAAACGACTTAGACCTCGCCAATTTTAATAGAGCACCAGCTAGTAGGCCAGCAACATGGCACAAGAAGCATTCATCACAGTGGAATTTTCCTCAAAAATCAATAATGTTTCTTGATATACTTCAAGATCCTCCAAATTCAAAAAGACCACCTATCTCTGCAAAGACAGATCCAGTACCAGTCTATCCTGTATGGAAACAACATGTTTGGATACTCCCTAGATTGCTACCTCCACTAATATTACATCGAATTATTATGGAGACTGCAGAAATTACATTTCATCCAGCATTTGCAGTCGTCTACTATTCAGCTAGCTTTCTTTTATTTGGTGTGAGCCTTTTCAGGATGTTGAGAAGAATGGGAAAGACGTATGGCTTTGTGAGTTGCCTCAACAGAAATCCAGTGGAAAATTTGCTTGCTAATTGTGGTCTTCTTCAACATGCTCAGTTTGATGGCACTCATGAGAGAGATGGAGTTCCAGATGTTCATAGCTGGAAAGTAGCCATGTCATTACTAGGTGTCATTACCATCCGACCAATCTTTGCTACTTTTGCTGCCTACGATCGTAATGAGTTACCAAGTATCTCTTGGCGTACTCCGATCGATATTTCTGCTTTTTGTTTAATTTTGGACTTTTGGTTCTACTTTTATCATCGTCTTATGCATGAAGTACCAGTATTGTGGCAATTTCATCGTCTTCATCACACCACAAAGCATCCTTCAGCGTGAGTAAATGAGACTGACAGCACATCATTACTGCCTGCTCTAATACAAATTTCCTGTTTCCAATAGTAATCTAGGTGCCTATGCCGATGTATTCCAAGAGTGGGGCGATATTCTCATTATCCCTCTTCTGGCTTACCTTGTCTTGCCTCTCGACTTTTCTACATGGTACCTGACTACAGGTTACCTTCTGTATACGGAAGCCTCTGGTCATTCTGGAATTCGCTTGTAGTAAGTCTTGATCGATTCCTGTCATCAAAAGTAGACTACTTCTCATCACTTCTTCTACCCTTTTGTTACAGCTGGCAAGTCCCAACGACCTGGTTCCTTCGCTACTTTGACATGGAACTGTGTCTAGAAGATCATGATCGACACCATGCAGTTGGCTATAGAAAGTCAGGTGACTATGGCAAACAAAGCAGGAGTGAGCAAAGCGGTGAAGTGATGGATTGCATTTCTAGGCAGATTGCTAATATTTTTCATTCTCTTAGTGTGGGACACCCTCTTCAACACTAAACGTGAACGAGTTGAATCAAAAGAGCACAATCTTGACTGGGTCAACGTAGCAGTCACTCAATAGCTTCATGGATACATACTGCAATTTAAAAGTATTAGCAAGTACAAGATTATCTTCTGCGTCCATTATAATATTATCCATTACTAGAAGGTATAGAGTTACCTAATATGGCTTGATATCAGTAGACCTCATCCAATTGCCGCTTCATTCCTCTCTTTCTAAATCTAGCACCTGCTGACTTGAAAGCACGTAAACTTGGTAGAGCTTTCCCATGCTGATCAAACATTAAAACATTATCACAAGATGAACCCAAATTTTCGTTTCCAAGCCAAGCTGCTTCCCAATAACCCATTGAAATGGCACCAGCTTCCTTTGCCGTAGTTGCCAACATGTTTATCCATTCTGCTTGACCAGCAGGTGAAAATGAGATTTTATGTGTGTCTGGTGGGAAAGGTCTTTCAGGAGATTGACAAATTTGAGGCCATCCACTTTCTACTATCATTACATCCTTTCCATATCGACGTTTTACAGCTCGAATGGATTTAGAGAGTTTAATTTGTGTAGCTTGACTATCGTAGTAAGGATACGCCGACATTCCAATTGCACTGATCTGGTCCATGTCAAACTTTCCAGTACTGATAATCGAATCGAAGAAATGAGTATAAGTTCCGACATCGGCCCCATGATCAAGGTGGATAACAAGTCTCGTCTTTCCAGCACTTTTGGAGTCCCGAATACCATGAGCAGCAGATTGTAGAAACATTGCTGTATTAATTGGTCCTTCCTTTGTCGACATGTCACCCATTGAACAAATTCCAGACGTGATCTCATTGCCTAGTGAGAGATAGTCGGGTATAGAACCCTGCTCAGCAAATTTATTGCCCATTTCCAAGAAGTGATCGTATATTCCCTTACAAATTGATTCGACAGTATTACCCCAACCTTTGTAACAGGAGAACTGACCTCGATCCGTCCATCCGTCATTGAAAAAGGCACTGATATAGAGCTTTAGATGAGCTTTTTTTACCCGCTTTGCAAGGTATAAATTGGCTTTTAAATCGTATTGACCAGTCCCTGCCCAGCATCGTTGTCGTAGCATTGTTACACCATTTGTTTGGTAGATAAACTCAAGTGGAGCATACTTCCCATCTACGTTTTTGAATTGTTGACCTTGAAAATTAGCGGCTGAAGTCCAGTCCATGATAGTATCAAAAGCCCAGGACCTGCCCAGGAAAGCAAAAAGAAAGGTAAAAAAGGGTAGAAGCAGCATCAAAGGATGAGTAAAGACAGTGCAAGAGTATAGTAGCAGGAGAATTGAGAAGGCAAGCAAGTGTTGTCGTCTTATACACTTCCTTTTGTCATCGTTCTTTCAAGCGGGAGACTAGCAGCCTTTGCTAGCCACAGAGGGCTGGTATTCTTGTGACGCCAGCCCTCTTGAAAGCGCCATTTAGACTGTGTGGTCTTGGCTGATGGTGGCTTCCTTTACTTGTGTCGCCATCACCAAGAGCGTAGTGCTCGACATCTGAAAGAGAGCAGCGATTGGTGGAAGTGACAAGCAGTGAATTCATCGAAGCTATTAGAAGGGTTCTCTCAGGCACCGATGTTAGATCTGAAAAGTAAGTCAAATACTTTGATTCGATGTAGGTTTCCCTTTTTCATGATTGCAGCAATCGCTGGAGCTGTTGAATGAACATAGATAGAGTGATACAATTACCTAGTCTAACAATTGTGGTCGTTGCCAACCAATTTTGCCGATTTGCTATAATTTTAGCGAGGAACCTACGATGAGCTCTAAGTCGCACCGAGCCGAATTATACACTCAGATATAAATCTCCCCATCAATTGTGTCGGGACGAATCTTAATGTCAATGGTACTGTCATTTAGGATGATCAACCTTGCTGACAGCTTCTTAATGCTTGCTACTACTTTGGAAGAAGTGAAGGGAAAATCTAAACAAATTGAACTTAATTAGAGACTCATGACCGTTCGTTCCCTTTCACTGTCCTTTTCGGCAGACGTGTCGCGTTTAGGACCATTGTGATTATAAAGTGGGTAAGGCTCAAAATTTTTTTTGGGAGTCCGAAATTCGTTAGTATAGGCTAGGTCACGAAACACACAGCAAGGAGTGGTTGATTGCTTACTCCTTATTTGCAGCGGAAAATAGGCAGCCGACCGACGATTACGACGAAGACGATATCGATAATAGCTTTTACTCTCGAGGCTCTTTCCCTTTTGAACCTCTTTGCAACTTTACTTGATCACCATTAGTTGCCCGCATATTGTATCACCTTCCGACATCCTAAAGTACTCTAAATTCTTCGGGCCAAGTATAATAATAGATAGATCCTAGAAACTTAATTGAAAAAGGTCATCTTCTCAGCGCGATCTTCTATCTCCTCTACCGACTTGTATCAAGGCCCGAAAGAGATTACGATAATCCCCTTTGATCACTGTCCTACCATCTCTTCTTTCATCTGTATTGATTGTACTTACTAGTCATCATGGTGCGCTCAGTCACCTTTGAAATCAGGTGGCATGATATGCAACCCATCTATTCTTGCTCATTCCAACCTATTCCACCCGCTCACTTGCGCAAAGTACTCGATTTCAATCAATCACAAGGTATGGCTTCTGAGAAAGAAGAGAAAAAAAATTGTGTTGGAAGCAGAATAGTATTAGCTGACGTTCTTCTTCCTTTTTCACAGCGGCTGGGCTTGAACCAGGCAAGGTTTTGGGAAGCACTAGCGAAGGCGCTGGCTCTAGCAAGTCTATCAAGGCGAGCTCCAGTAGGCAATCTATCCTACCGCTGAATGCTCAAGGACAGAGCTGGAGATTCGCAACCGCTGGGGGTGATAATCATGCTCGGGTGAGTATGCTCTATTCTACAACCAAATTTGACCTCTTTTCCTGATTCTCCTTTATCTCTTGGGCAGATTTGGATTGTTCATCCCAATATTCCTTCTCCCGCTGCTTTAGCTGCTGCTGTTACTGGTTCTGGACCTGCACCTACTCCTAACCCTCCTCGGGTAGAATATCGAGCTACCTTGAAGAGACATTCGGGAGTAGTCAATTGCGTACGATTCTGTCCGAAAGGCGAGTTGCTTGCAACGACTGGAGATGGTGAGTAGACAAGAGATATACATTTGTGAACTTTACTAATTGATTTTTTTCTGAATTCAGATGGAATGGTACTGCTCTGGATTCCATCAGATGGTCCTCCTTCCTCTTTTGCCTCTGCATTGGATGAAGATGGTGACGCAGAGTTTGCAAAAGAACATTGGAGGCTTCGGACAATGTCAAGAGCTTCATCTTCAGAAATATACGATATGGCATGGTCACCAAGTGCTGATGCGCTGGTAATTGGTGGAACAGATTTCGTGGCTCGTATCATCAATGCACACGATGGTGAGTGCAAATCGGCTTTTATTTAATGAGAAATTACTCACTCAACATATTTGCATTGACACAGGTACGGTTCTTCGTGAGATTTCAGAGCACAACCATTATATTCAAGGTGTGGCTTGGGATCCACTAGCAGAATACATTGCTACGCAGAGTAGCGACAGATCAGTTCATGTTCATCACCTGCACAATAAAAATCCCTTATCCGAATTAGGGCAGACAGTCAGTCGGAATACTCGAATGGACCTACACCATAGAAGAGCAGGTAGCGGTAATGGTCATTTTGTTTGGGACCCAAGTGCTAAACCACCGATGAAGAGAAGAGCAAGTAGCCACGCTAGTCACGCAAGCGATAGCGAAAGGGAAGTCGGATCGTCATCAAGAAATGGTAATGGGGGCACAATGAGCAAGCGAACTGGTCGTAGTAGTACTCCCCTAGATATCTCTGTCACTAGCAATTCAGCAAATGCAGCACCTACTGGTTCATCATCTATTACTCTTGGTTCTGCTAATTCTACAACAGGACAGCATCCTAATGGAGGTAGAGCAGGTACGCCTAGCCCAGCACCAACATCGATGAATCCTCCACAGCGAACCCCAAGTCGAAGGTCTAGCTTCAGTGGCTCTCAGGTAGAAGCACTTTCTCCACCTACTAGCGCTACATCCTTTGCTCCTACATCTCATCCCTCAAGTATTGCACTTACAGCAACTGGAGGAGCATCGACACCTGTAAAGACTTCAAATTTGGCAGAATTTGCCCCAAGCTCTGGCACATCTAGATCTGCTTCTCGTAATCGAGGTCTTACACCTAGATCACCATCTCCTGCACCACCTCTGCCAGCCATTCGAGCACCTCCGTCTCCAAAGCAAAGATTTGCTGCTGCTGCTGCTGTGCAATCACAGAGTTCAATAACAGGTGTTGGTACACTTGCAAAGGCAGGAATGAGGCTATACGGGGACGAAAACTTTTCAGGATTTTTTAGAAGATTGAGTTTTAGTCCAGATGGTGCATTACTCGTTACACCTACGGGGATTTTTGAGAACTCCAACACAGCAGCATTGAATCAAATGCAGAGCCCAGCTAGTCCAACAGTAGCCACCAGTTCTTTACGAAGACTGTCTGATCATGAAGATCATCGAGCTAGTCCAGGCAGTCCCATGGTCACGCCTCACCATTTGCAATCTCCAGCGATGCCACCGATCAATTCCAGCTCTTCTTCAGCACCACCAAGGAGTACAGTCTACTTGTATGGACGTGGTAACCTTCACAAGAGTAATGCTCCCATTGCTCATTTGCCTGGACACAAGACTGCTTCTTTGGTCATCAAATTTTCTCCGATCTTGTACGAACTTCGCAAAGGAACAAAGTGGAATAAAAATGAAGATATGGACGGTATTGCACCCCATCCAAATGTACCACTCGAGGTAGGAAAGCAAAAAACTGTTTCACTAACCTCTTCTGCTAGTGCTGTGGGTGGAGTAGCTTCGAGTTCAGCTATCCAAGAAGATCAAGTAGGAGGAGGTGGAGCTGAAGGAAGGCCAGGAGTTTCTCGATCTTATTCTTCGGCTTCATCAAACTCTTCCTCGCCCAACAAGTCGCAAACAGAGAATGTTCCTACTTCCACGGTAACAAACAGTATGATTGGATTACCATATCGAATGATTTTTGCTGTTGCAACACACGACAGTGTTTGGATCTATGATACACAACAAGGTGGACCACTTTGCTGCTTTAGCAATATGCACTATGCTAGTTTTACTGATTTGACCTGGTCGTCAGATGGTCAGACTTTGATGATGTGTTCAACAGATGGTTACTGCTCGGTCGTCGTCTTTGATTATGGAGAATTGGGTACGCCATACCATTATCACAGCCAACCAAGCCTACAGACTACAAATGCTATCAATTTGACTACACCCATAGCAACACCAATGGTACGTAGAGGTAGTGGATTAAGCCAGTCTACTTCTAATCTCAGCCAAGAAGGAGGTAGTACGTACAGCAAATCAATGCTAGCAAACAATGAAGGCAGTCCTACCTTTGGCCTTGGCTTGGCAACAGAGGGTGAAGTAGAAGTAACCTCGGTGAAAGAAGAGCAGGCAGTGGAAGCTGATGACGAAAGCTCAAGTCAAGGGCCAAAGAAAAAGCGCAGAATTGCACCAACGTTACAGGGACCAATTGGTAGCTGATAGGAGAATAATCATGAATTTCCTTCTCATTTGTCTTTCTTTGTCTACTATTCCCCTCCCCTTCAATGTAGTGAGTTGGCCTTCCTTACCAAATGGAAATTAAATTAATTACAAAGATACTACTACATTCGGATGAGACATACATAGCATTTATGCCTTGACATAACGACCAATGACTCGAGGATAGAGATTTCCTTTGTGTTGACCTTCTGGAATCCGCATTTGAACTTCTTTCCAACCACCCAAATCTCTGACCATATTTCCAGAATGACGATTTACATTACAGCCCATCGAAAGCGTTGACCAAATTGGATTGTAAAGCTTTTGAAACATTTCAGTTAGTGGATCGTCAGATGCGACATGCTCAAACAGAAGGAGCTGACCACCAGGCTTCAAAAGAGACTGTAGGTAGGGTAGATGATCTTCACGATTTGGAATGCTGCACAATACCTGGACTGATGAAAGAATATTAAAGAAGACATGAATTATAATCGTCATCGTTGGTATCAGCTTGGCGCAGACAAACAAGTACGATATTGAACTCTCACACTCACTTAAAACAACTGTATCAAACGTACCAGGCTCAATACCATAAACCTTGAGTTTATCTCTTTCTTCGACTCCATATGGTATTATGAATGCCTTTGAAGCAAATCTTTCTCCCATCTTTTTGATAGTCTGTTTTAATTCAGTATGAAGTTTGGCAAATGGTTCTACCAAGAATACTTCTGAAACTTTACTTTGATCATAGTATTGAAGAGAAAGACCAGTTCCAGCTCCCAATTCAAAAACCTTTCCATCTGCAAATTCAGTGATTGCTGCTCTTTTTAAATGGCCTGCATCCTTATCTCCTTGCAGTAACAATTTTGGTAGACCTGCTTCCACTATGAGATTTCTCCATCGAATTGGATTGAGTAAGTTGAAAGGATTAGGATGAGTGAGTTGAATCCATATAGCATGTGGTAAACCTCCAAGATAGAGAGCTGTTAGTATGATACCAGCCTTAAATAAGCCCCCAATTCGATTCAGTAGCGTTGCAGGTTGTGATGGGCCTTCCTGCAGATAAGATCCTACTTTCATAGCCATTTTTGTCGCCTTATGAATTGATAATTAGAATCTTTGTACACTCGAGAATAGTATTGAAGGAAGATTGGGGTGGAGGAAGGTAAGGTGCGAGATATGTACCAATCCTGCTGTATTAAAGCTTCGTGCCTAAGACATTTCGGCGCTAAGAAGGTTAGAGTGATTAGTGTCACGACAGATTAAAGAAGAAATGAATGTTATATTCAATCGACAAGAGGTGGGTGGTAAATCTGCTATTAAAAATAATTCCTCATAATTCAAGAGGTATAGCATGATGACACCACTACTGAACATGATAGTGAATGACTAGCTACACGTATGGTTGGGGAGGGTAGAAACCAGCAAACATGGTATCTTTGAGACCACTCAGTTCGGCACCAGTCTTTGTCAAAGACCCAGTCTTTTCATCTCGTCTTAAAATAACAACATTGCCAGTGATTTGATGAGCGACGGCGAGAAATTTACCATCCTTGGACATTGAAAAATGTCTAGGCATGATACCGCCACTATGAACCCAGTCGAGGTAATGAACAGATCCATCGGCATTTCTTTTAAAGACGGTGATATGATCCTCCTTTTCATCACCTCGGTTACTGACATAGACAAAGTCTCCATTCGGGCTAATGACGACTTCAGCAGTGGTACGTTGAGGTCCTCCTGTCAAGCTACCACCCAAAGGTGTACCTTGAGGAACAGTGAGTAAGGGTGAACCAATCTGATGCAGCATTCCAGTGATAGGGTCATGAGTGAAAGCTGTCAACGTGCAAGATAATTCGCTTGCCAAATAGGCAAATTGTTGGCCATTACTTTCATTTTTGTAGAATGATAGATGACGAGGACCGCTGCCTGTTGCGACTGGTGTGCCACTCTTTTTTGCCATTGATTTGGTACAGTCGTTTTTATCAACTTTGATATGATGAATCTCATCAGCTCCTAGGTCACATATATACACCCAACCTTGGTCTGGACTTGCAGTTGAATCATGTGGATAGCATTTGTCTTGTCTTGATGTGACAGGGCCGATTCCCTTTCGAGTATAATGAAAGACTTGCGAGGGTGGAGAGGAAAGTAAGTTATCTTTTGGTGAGATTCTTAAAATGCTTGCCGTTTCGGAACCATAATTTGCGACAAAGAGGCAATCTTGAACAAGGCTTCCCGCAACTGGCTCCACACCCTTTGTGCTATATCCACTCTTGCCTATCTTGGAAGTCTTGCCCTTACCATTTAGTTTGAGCACTGCAGCTTCCTCTCCAAGTACATAGGCATATCCAGTCTTGATATTAAAGGTGATCCAGCTAGGTGTATGTGCAGTAGCAGTCTCTGAAAGTAGCTCTAATTCATTGGGCGGAGTAAAGAGTAGAGATGCAACTTGCTCTTTGCCAGCTGTAGCGTAAATATGATAGCCAGAAGGAGAAGTACCTGACACTCCTTCTGCCATACCCACTACGAAGCAAGCTAGAAAGAGTAAACGAAAGCAGGCAAAAGGCGAGAAAGTCATGTTCAGTCTTTACTCTCTCGGTGGTTCTCAAGCAAGAGCGTCCACCGCTCCGACACTCACTGTATTACAGTTGCCGTAAAGAGCCTCTTAGGTAGTAGGGTGAATTCTAACCTCCCCCTCTCTCGTAAATCAATAATGGATTGGACATTCCACGCTTAAAGTGTATAGAATTCTTCTTGCAGCAACGCACGCGGTCAAACACGTCTTTAAACTTTTTGGTTGCCTAGACGTGAAGTCGGTCTAAATAGCTTTTTGTCAATTCAATTATTGTACATCTCGTATCTGCTCCATCTCCACCAGTCTCTGTACAATATGCTGTACTGCTTTTAAGAAAATATTTCTCTCTCGAGCCTGCCCTTTACATCCAAGGCTAGATGAATAGAGCAGCCATATATTCAAGGGAAGTGCTGGACCGGTACGACGATTTAGAATTACAAGCCCTTGAAGAAGAGGCAGTGGCGGGGGAAGCAAGAGAGAGACCTCGTTCTGGCAGATTTATCTCTAGTCAACCATACGGTCTAAGAAGAGACAGTGAAAATATGGATGAATCAGGAAACAGTGATGCTCTAATTAGATTGAAAAGAGAAAGCGTAGGATCAAATTATGTTGTAGGATCATCAAGAGACCAGAGCATACAACGTTACTCAGCATACCAAACACCGGCTCTTTATCCGGCTTCCTCAACCACTATTCCAGGTGAAGATGGAGCAAAGCAAATCGCTACATTGCAAGCCAAGTTGAACCAAAGACTTGGTCCAGAATACATTTCCACTCGTCAGGGACCTGCAGGTGGTTAGTAGTTTCTAAAGCAAATTAACATACCTAAGCTAGTTCTGACATTCTCTTCCGATTTAATAAGGTGGTAGGTTGTCGTATCTGGAAGGGTGGAAAGCCATTGACCTAGCAAATGAAGTTTTTGGCTTCAACGGATGGTCGTCTTCTGTCATTCGAATGGATATTGACTTTGTGAGTTAAAGGGAAGTGATAGCGGATGTATATACACACTTAATCACTCTAGATTCTACGCAGCTTGACGAAACGGAAGGTAAAAAGTATAATGTAGGTGTCAGTGCTGTCGTACGCATCACATTGAGGGATGGCACGTACCATGAGGTAAGACATCGCTACTAGGCTGCAAATTAAATATGTACTTAATCATAATTTCTCTCTGGCTCGCAGGATCTTGGCTATGGCCATTGTGAAAATGTCAAGATGAAGCATCAGGCTTTGGAGAAGGTGAGAGTGTCATGTTATACGCAGAAGGCAATTATCTGACATCTTCATCTCAGGCCCGAAAGGAAGCAACGACTGATGCGCTTAAGAGAGCTCTAAGGACTTTTGGCAGACTGCTTGGGTGTGTACAATTGTGAAGGACTAAGGTGCTAAGCTCAGAAAGACTCACACTCTTTTTCACTCTACGTAGTAATTGCCTCTACGACAAGAAATTTGTGGAGACCGCTTCAAAGATGAAAGCAGCACCGGTGAGAGAATCAATTTGATGGTCTAGGGGATTTGTTGGCAAATCCGCTTATCCATATGCTTTACACTCTAGCCATCTTATGACGTGTCCTCGCTCAAGCGAAACACCGATTTGCCTTATGAAGCAATACCTCCACGAAAAGCCATAGCAGCGGGTCAAGCGCCAGTCGTAGCACTCGGAGAAAGTACAGTCCGACCTCGAGACGCTCAGTCATTGGCGCCGAAAGATCAGCAGCAGCGACAAGATCACTATGAAGAACAATCAATTCAGCAATCCAGACCTGTCCTGCAGAGTATTTCAACAAATCAAGTCGTGGACGGGCATTCACTCAATCAAAAGACTGGTGAAAAGCAGATTTCGAACATGTCATTCTCTGCTTCTATGGGATTTGACACTGCTGAAACTGGACAAAAGTCAGAAGAAGCTAGACTAAGAGAGGAGAGAAAGGCGATCGCAGCTGCTAAGCAAGCTGCTCTTCGTCAGCGAAAGGAAGAGGCGGAAAGACTTCGACGACAAGCAGCACGTTTAAGTACAGATAATGAGGCGGATTCAAGATCAAGTCCTGGAGCTAGAGCTGGTGCAGTACAATCATGGCCTCGTAAAACTGGATCGACTGCACAAGAAATAGAGGATGAGCTTACATACACCAAAGGCGGCTTAGACGAGTATGATCTAGCATTAGTAGAAGCCGATGTTGACGATGACGACCTATTGCCTGTAGAGACTAGTAAAAAATCGATGGCACAAGTGACAAAGCAGGTATACTCTACGACTAGCAGTACCATGATGGATGACAGTGGTATAAAGATGTTGGACGAAGTACGAACAAAGCATAATCGAGGAAGTCATGCTTCAAATTGGACCGTGTCAAACAACAAGCAATCTGCGCCTCCTTCCTCATCACCATCATTGGCTTTTCGACAAGACGTAGAAAGATCGATCTCGCCTTTGGCGTCCAAACGAAGAAACCTTCCCTCAGATTCGTCGAGAGGCCCGATCAAAGGTCGTAAGATTAGCATGGTAGGAAAATCATCTTCTCCTTTCGAAGATCAGGTAGATTTACCACGATCGCAAAGGAACAAACAAGCGACAAATGCGTCAACGACAATTTTCAATCGTGCTATTGATGTTGCAGGAAAGCGAACGGCAACGGGCCAAACAAGTAATTACGAATTAGGTTTCAACAAAAAGCCTCGTCAAGGCACTCAATGGACCTAAATAATATTCTTTTTTTTTTTTTTTATCATTCTCCCTATTTTCAACCACTTTACTTACAAATGAAAGCACAATTGTACATTAGCCTCGCTACATCTTCTACATCTCCTCAATATGACCTACTGTAAATTTAAAAATATAGATTGTTTGTTTGCGTATGAGAGGTGAAGATTACAAATACTGCCTTAGATGATCATTTCTTGTTTGAATCAGCTTCTTCATCAGCTCTGCATTAGTTAAAAAAAAATTGACATGTACGTTTAGCCAAAGACAAATTATCAGATGTTTCTCTTCCTATGCCACTTACACATTAAGGAGCAGACTTTGAGCGTCGAGCATGATCCGATTATTGCTATTACTCAATACAGTTGCAATATCTCTTGCTGCTTCCAACTTTCTCAACTTAAGGAAACCTTTGTTTCTCTTTACTGCTTCACCAATCAATTCAGCACTTCTTGCTTCTCCCTGAGCTCTAACGATTGTCTCTTGCTTCTCTTGTAATGCCTTGTCTACTAAAAAGGCAGCTCGAAGAGCAGTCTGTTGAGCAATCTGCTTTGCTTCAACCGCTTGAGTGAATTCAGGTGAAAATGCCACATGCGTAAGTGAAACATCATCCAATACCAAATTGAATCTTCTTGCTCGAATTGTCAAATTGTCCCTAACTAATCTTGATACCATTTCTCTTTGTGTAATCAATTGAGAAGCATTGAATTGTGCAACTACTGACTTCAGGACTTCATTTACGATACTGGGTAAAACTCTTTCATCGTAATCTGCACCTAGCTCTCGGAAGATGGTAGGCAATTGTTCTATAGAAGGACGTGAAAGTACTCTGCAAGTAATGTTGACCATTTGCAAATCCTTGGTACCAGTCAAACTAGCAATACTCCTTGGTTTGGCTCGGACGTCGTAATCGATGGGAATCTCAATCCAAGGAATCATAAAGTGAGTTCCTTCGTTGAAAATTTCTGGTTTCACTCCGCCAAAGCGAGAATACTTGATTGCTCGATGACCACCATCGACTGCAAAATTAGAGATACAAAGATCAGCGTGTAAAATTAACATCAACAGTATATAATTGAATATAAAAACATACCATTAAACAAACTTGAATTAATGGCAAGACCACCACCAATCAGAAGAGCAATACCAGCACCACCACCTAATATTCCACCCAGATTTGGAGGTCCTCCTGAGCCACCACTTCCTGACGGGCCACCACCACCTACACCATTCTGGCGAGCTTGCTCACTGAGTCTTTGGAACACCTTCTGGAATGCCGCCCTTGCTTGCTGTCCTGATGCCATCCTTTAAACACCACAGTAGGAAGAAAAAGAAGACGATTATAGACTGAGCGAGAAGGAGAAGCAAATAAGTATTGCTAAGCTTTTCTTTGCGCTCGAAGCCCGCTCACAACTTTTATTAAATTACTCCCTTTTTCCCCCACTTGTGTGCGTTGCGTTGCGTGCGCAAAGCTTGCTTTCTTCCAAGCACGTGACTTTCTACGGCAGGGTGTCGAGTGGCTAATTGAAGGTTGTAACTTTTGCCTTTCTTCCTAATTCACAGTAGCAACAAGGAAAGGTGAGTAGAGGTCAAGAGGGAAATGTGGTCTACTAAAGACTGACCGGGGTTGATCCATTGTAATAGAGCTTTTCAAATTCTCTTCCTCAAACTTATTCCACACGCCTTTTTTTTCTCCTTTTCACCACTTGTCATAGCCCTCCTGTTTGGGAAGTTTCCTCTATAAGCAGTAAGTCTTGAAAAAGGGACCAATTTCTCCTTTGCAAATCAACTGATCGCTTTCCTATGAGCAGTACTCTCCATCAATGTCTGCAACTGCCGCTCCTACCCAAAATGGAGCTTCTTCTGCTCCGACAGCGACTTCTTCGTCTGGTAAACCTGCGGTGCAGCCTACGGAAGTTGGTTGGCTCTTTGTGCCTCAATACTACACCTTTTTGAACAACGATCCCAACAAGCTCCATTGTTTCTACACAAAGAGGTCAACATTGGTACATGGAACAGAGCAGGAAGAGTCAGCCTTGTGCTTTGGACAGCAGGTGAGATCTGAAAAGAAGAAGTAGAATTCAGTACGCTAAATGCTGACTGAAATGATTTATCTTCTTTCCAGCAAATTCACGAGAAGATTGTCTCTTTGGGCTTTTCCGATGCAAAGGTATACGTAAGTAATGTTGACAGTCAATCTTCTGCTGCTGGTGGAATCATCATTCAAGTATTGGGAGAAATGTCAAACAAGGGAGGTGCTTGGCGTAAATTTGTTCAAACTTTTTTTTTAGCTGAACAACCTAATGGTTTCTTTGTCTTGAACGATATTTTTCGTTACCTCAAGGAAGACGGAGAAATGGAGGATGAAGCAATCGACATTGATGAGGCCATTCAAAATGAAGTACAAGAAGCAGACGCAAAGGGTGAAGAAGTATCTCATCAAATCGAGCTTCGACCAGGCGTCACTACAGCAGCTGAAGCTCTCGGGACTTTGACGATAAATGAAAGTCAAGCAACAAATGACTCAGTTCCAGGCACAAGATTGGAAGAGGCTCAAGCGAATGGAGTCATCAAGCCTCAAGAACCCAATCCCGCTGACTTATCCGAGATTGGAATGGAGAAGAAGGTAACGTCCGCTGATGTAGAGGATGTTCCTGCTACCAAAGGTGCAGTAGTTGCAGCCGAGGCATCATCCGCCCCTGTCAACGTAGAAGCCCCTACCTCTGCCCTCAATGGTACAGCTACTGCTCCCAAGCCAGCCGCCCCCTCTGCACCAAAAACCTGGGCCAATTTGGCAGCTTCCAATGTTACAAAGTGGGGTTCTACTGTCTCTGCTGAAGCTCGGGGAGTCTCATCAGCTAGAGACAACGCTCAGGCACCCTCAAGTAGGGCAGCTGGCAATGCTGGAGGAGTGAGTGCTTCTACTCCCGTTACTCAAGCATCAAAAATTCTTGGTGGACCAGGTTCAGTGTACATTAAGAATGTTGTCATCGATCAAATGCCATCAAAGGGTCTTCAAGCTGCTCTCGAAGCTCAATTTGGGCCGTTGAAGGAATGTCAAATCAACGCTGCCAAGGCATGTGCATTCGCTGAATTTGTATCAGTAGAGAATGCTAAGAAGGCTATTCAAATTAGTCTGCCTGTTTCTCAAGGAGGTGAAGGAGGTGTCAAAGTAGGCACAAACGGTTGGACTGTGGTTGTGGAAGAGAAACGAAAGCCTAGTGAACGACCACAAGTAGGAGGAGGAGGTGCATCGCAAAGGGGAGGTGCACGAGGAGGTGGTACACCAGCTACTCGAGGCAATAGAGGTGGTAATAGGGGAGGCTCAGCTGGTCGTGGAGCTCGAGCAGCGTGATTTGGCATTCTGACATGGCAATAACCAGCAATACACACACCAACTAAACAATTCCTTTTCTCTCCTCACAAAAGCATCTCTTGATCGGAAACAAAAGATAGGGGAATTTTTAGACCTCTTCACTCCCGTTTAACTTCAAGCTAGTCATCTGAATAGGCTTTGTCCCAAGCTTTTTTTTTTTATTTTTTTTAATTGAAACTTTCATCATTTAAAAACTCAAGAGTACGCTTGCCGTCGTCTTCCCGTACTCCTCCATTGACTGTATTTGATTTGGATCATGATTCACTCCTTCTACTCTATTCCATGTCCTATTTCAATTTCTCAAAGCTCACCATCTCTAACAAGCTTTTTTTCCAATTTTCGAACACCTTCTCTTCTCTTATCGTCACCCCTCCTTCCAGGTCCTTTGTTCCTTCAACCTCACTGTAATCATCAAACGACCTCATCGCACTTTAGAAAATGTAGCCACTTGCATCTTTTGTGACAACGACCGCCATTGTGTGATCAAAGAGTCGAGACAAAGGTATGGTTACGCCGCTGATTTAGCCACCATACTGAAGCACAAAGGTCTTACTTAGTACTTAGGCGCATAGCTCAACGAGTTGGGATTTGTTTAGCGACTGAGTTAGGATAAGAAAAATGTGCATTTCGAGCGGTCCGCTCCGAAGCAGTCCCTTCTCTTGGCATCACCATCCTTTTCTTACTCGTTATTGCCAAGCCTCATTTCATTTCTTCCTTATAGAGATTTCTCCCTCAATATATCGTTCGAGTAAAAGAAGACGGTCGAGTCTACCCCCAAAAAAATGACCTAGTGACTTAAACGTTGTTCAAAATCTATCAATCCCCTACTCTAATTTTCCTTTCATTGTAACGCTTCCAAAAAGTGAAGCCCGTGCGCGTTCAATTGATATTATTTCATTGTTCAACGTAGGGAGACAGTGTTGATACTACACCTGTGTGCATTGGTTCAAACGAAATCAAAAGATGCAAATTTGTGCTCATGGACTAGCAATTTTGGAGCCGTTGACTTCCCTTCGACTATCAGATACATAAAGGCTAGGACAAAGTAGCTTCTACCTTTTACCTCCTCTCTATCTCCCATCACTCCCCTCAGTTTACTTCCTTTCATTTTCTCCGTTTCACTTCTTTTGCCTTGTATTCAAAATTACTGACCCCTCGCTCCTTGAAAGTCAGGCGCTGTATATCGGAACCAAATCTGGTCTCTCCCAGAATTTGTCTTCAGCCATCATCCACGCAATACTTTTATTGCAATCATCTTAACAGTCTCTTCATCCTCAAAACTTAATCACCATCATCACCGAATCACTTCTCGCCGCTATGTCGGCCATGACCCTTGAAGGTCTTAAACTGACTGATACTACCGCTCGACCTGATGCTGGTGGTACGATAGGACGAAGAACGACTGTATTTGCCAACTCCTTTTTAGTAACATCGTATTCGAATAAGCATCAATCTATTCGATATCATTACGATGTTGTGATACAGCAAGTCGAAGACAATGGAGCTGGTGTATAGTGAGTTCTTCAATGAAATTAATCAATAATGTACATTATACTGGTGTACTGACTTCAAAATTACTTCCATTCTCTTTTGCAGCCGTCCAATTGAAAGCAAGATTGGTGACAAAGGCTTGCCTCCACCACTACAGCAAGCTTTACTTGAAACTGCTCTTTCACAAGCTATCAAGAAAGGAGATTCGGATATCACTATTAAACATTTAGATGCTTGCGCTTATGATGGCAAGAAGAACATCTTTACACCAGTCAAGTTTAGCTTCCGACAACACACTTTTTTGGTTGATATGGATGCTCGATCTGGAGCAGGAGGAAGCAGAAGAAAGTTTGAGGTGAGGCTGGCCGGCAATCGAGAAGAATGTATTTGATCATTACCTTTCGATTATCGTCACTGACTTTGATGCCACTTGAATAGATTACACTCAAAGAGGTAGGCCAGGCCGATCCAAACATTATCGACCTGTTTTGTAAACGTGATCGACAAACTATCCAAGCTGCAAGCTCTTCAACCGTTGATGGATTGTCCCTTGCTCTACAATCTGGTGAGGTCGCACTTCGACATGGCCCTAGTCGTGATGCGAATCTCAAGATTCACGGTGCTGGTGGCCGACGATTTTTTGAGCTATCTCCAGCTGTTTCAATCTCAAATGGTGCTGAAATTCTGAAGGGCTTCTACCAAAGTCTTCGACCAGCACAAATGGGATTAGTTCTCAATTTGGACGTTGCTTTCAGTTGCTTCTTAGGTGGTGGACCATTTCTGGAAGTAGCTGCAAAAATCCTTGGCACGCCTGGTGGAGGAGGTAGCGGCGGTCGAGGTGGCCGCGGAGGTCGAGGAGGTTATCAAGATCGTGGAGGTCGTGGAGGTCGAGGTGGCTATGGTGGTGGTTATGGAGGTCATCTTGATTCAGCTCCTACCATTGTTACTTCACTCCAAATTCACGAGCAACAAGTTCTTCGAAAGAAGCTAAATGGCGTCGCTATCTTACCCAAGCATCGACCTAATGCCAAGGCAGAGAAATTCACCGGTTTCACTCCCAAGTCTGCTCAAGAAAATCTTTTCACTGTAAAGGAAGGCGATAGAGAAAGACAGGTTTCCGTTGTAGAGTATTTTGCTAGCAAGTACAATCGATCTCTAAAGTACCCACGACTTCCTTGTGTTATTCTCAATCGAAAGTCTTTTGTTCCTTTGGAATTTTGTGAAGTTTTATCTGGTACACCAATCCCACTTCAAAGAATGACACCAGCAATGACTCAAGATATGATTCGAGAAAGTGCATTGAAACCACCGATGCGATTGGATCGTAATCGTGAGATTCGTCGCAAGAATGCCTACGAATCAAGCAAATTACTTCAAGCTTTTGATATGAAGGTTGCTCCCGAACCTGTTCAAGTAGAAGCTCGAGTATTGCTACCACCACAAGTTTGCTATGGTCGAAATCAGAAGATGCAAGCTCGAGATGGAAGTTGGAATCTGGTCAATGCGCAATTCCTTCAATCTGGAGATGTGCTCGAAACTGTAGTCTTACTTAATTGTTCTCGTCGAGCTGAACATCAATGTCGTCAATTTGCTGAGCGACAAATACAAGAATGTCGCAAATTGGGCATGGATGTTCGTGTCAACAACATGCATTATGATCAATGTCAAACTGATCCGAATCTCGTTCTTTCAGCGATGCGAGAATCTGGACGCGCTGCCTATGCGCTGGGAGGAAAGCGTAAGCCTCCTCAATTGTATATCATATTTTTGGATGAGACAAATCTTGCCTTCTATGAGACTATCAAGAGAGTAGCTGCAATGGATTTGGCTAGTCCAGTTGCGACTCAATGTGTAAATGTGACAAAGGCCTTCAATCCGGATCAACGTCGACAAGGTCAATATTGCGCCAATGTTGCCATGAAAGTGAGTAAAGACAAAGTAGTGAAAAAATGTTTCAGCGATTGAAAATCTTTTGTTTTAATAATTGTCAGATCAACATCAAGCTTGGTGGCACTAACCAAGAAGTACCTATGCTTCCCAAGGTTGGTAATGATTGCATGTGTGAGTACATTGTAGAGTGAAAATGATTACAATTAGATTGAGCTGACTACCTTCTTCTTCTTCTTCTTCTTCTTCTTCTTTCTAGTCATTGGTGCTGATGTAACTCATCCAGCTCCTGGAAGCGAATTGCCAAGTATTATTGCTTCAGTGGCTACTATTGATGGTAAACGAAATCGTTTCAATAGTGAATTAGGTGCTCAATTTAATCAAGATCGTAGTCGTCAGGCTCAAGAAGCTATTTTAGATGGTGAAGGTATTTACACTCGTCATTTAACTGCTTGGCAAGAGCGTAACAGTGGTCGTTTACCAACAAGTATCATTGTCTTTCGTGATGGAGTTTCAGAAGGAGAGTATCAGCATGTCTCCAACTTAGAGGTAGATACCTTAAAGATGGCTGCTGCAAAGGTGAGAAGCATTTTCGCTATAAAAGTAAAGAATAGAATACTGACTAACAAGTCTTCATTCTCCCCAATCGATCAGATCAAACCTGGCTACAATCCAAAAGTGACATTTATCGTTTGTGGTAAGCGACATCACATGCGATTCTATGCCAAGAATCAGCAAGATATGGATCGAAGCCAAAATCTACCTGCTGGTACTGTTATTGATCGAGGCGTAGTACACCCTTATGCTTTTGACTTCTACCTTCAAACTCAAGCTGGTTTAGTAGGTACTGCTCGACCTGCACACTATCAAGTAGTGAAAGATGAAATTAAGTTTTCAAGTGATGATTTACAGACCCTACTCAACAATTTGAGGTAAATGGAAGGAGGATTGCATAAATTTGAAAAATCTTTACTCATTGACTTGCCTTAACTTTCAGTTACACCTATGCTCGTGCCACTCGAGCTGTTTCATTGCCTCCAATGGTGATGTATGGTAAGTCGATAGTGTACAAGTGAATCCTAATCCCATTACTAATCTATACGTAATTGTCACTTTCTCAGCTCATTTCTTGGCTGAAAAGGGTCGTGCAATCATTTATGGTGTCGGTGGAGGAATCTCGGATGTTGTGAGCTCTACTGGAAGCGGTGGAGGTGGTGAGGTTATGCCAGACTTGGCACACATTGCCACTCAATTACAACGTCAACCAATGGGTAGAGGTGATACTCGTAAGTGTCGTGATATCGTTAAATTAGAATCTTTTGATGATGTGCTTACATTTAATTTCGTTCGTAAAGCTTTCGGCAAGACGCTCTGGTACATGTGATTCTTCACCACCTTTCTCTCCGCTTCTTATTCCCTTCTCTTATTCTCTATGTCTTTCTCATTTTCAAATCTTTCTCTGTTGATTCACCGTTCGAGACTGCCTCAGACTGTCTCGACTGCTTCCACTCCCCTCAATTCTTCACCAATAAATCCCCTCAAAAAATTGAAATTTATTCCGCTTTCCTCCAATTTCCTTGTCTGCAATTTGTGAAACGACTAAGTAGACGAAATAGATCAATAAGAGCTTCTCTCTTGATTCCTTCTATGCGATCATTTATATTAGATTGCGTTCCAAGAGTTGTTCTTAAAGATCGTGGTAGAACATTCAACATAGTGATGATATTGAACATGAACACGACAGAGTGAGTATCGTACAAAGGTAACAGCAAATACATGTTTAATCGTTTCATGGTAATGCCATGATAGAATGGCAAAAAGAAAGGAAGGGAGGAGGGAGGGGGGGAAAAGTAAGGGAGAAAGAGATGGATTACAAGGACTAAAATAGTGTTACGAAGTTGATGTAAACCAAGATACTCAAACAGGCATGAATGAGATCAAATCTTTGTAGCTTAATACTGAACTTGGCTTAGCAAAACACAAAAGAAGAATGACAAAAATAAGAGCCGGTAACCAAAAGTAAACAAGCATGCGATCCTCCTTGAATTGTCGAGGAGTTGAAGATGTGGAATGCTTGCTATTACGAGTCAAGATGGAAATTGAGGATGGAGATTTTGATGTTGATAGTCGAGTATTCGATGAGGTTGAAGTAGAAGAGCGGTAATCAATGGAATTCAAAGATGCAAGTCGACTATTGTTACCACTGTCTGCCTCTCGACGACGATCTCGAGAAGAAGAAGACTTTCTCCTGCTTAAGTCATTAGCGTCATTCTTGTGGGGTGTGTCAGGAGAAGCTTGAGCAATGGCAGGGAATCGACTATTTCCTCGACCCTTTTCGACACCTCTTTCAATAGCTTTACCTTGCAAAGTTGATTCATACGTTGGTGGAGGAGAGTATAAAGGGTTGATCCATAGAGCACTTTCTTCAAAAATATTTCGCCACATTGTCAAGGCTCTAGAACTCTCTTCTGTCATTGTAGTTGTCGATTCTTTTGATCTGTCTACTTTGTCTTTTGAGTGATTTTCATCTCTTGCTTTGCCCTTGCCATCTGTCGTCGTAATATGCTCTTCAGTATGACTACCAGTCCAACTCATAAAGGTAGGAGGTAAGACCATCTGAAAGACGGAAACAGTTGGCATATGCATTAAATTGAATCTATCATGTAACGCAGTTGGCATTCCAATTTTACCCATAGCTCCATTGGGTAATTGCCACTTTTGAGCGAGGTCAATTCCTCCGCTTACAAGACTTTTTAAACCAAGCTTTGCTTCCAATGACTTCTTTTCAGTAGTAGCCTCTGCCGCCTTCAAATTTGCCTTTTCATCAGCAACAATTGGAGATGTTGGAGTAGTGCATTGAGGCGTGACATCATCATCGGGTTCACCTATTTCTTCTTCTTCTTCTTCTTCATTTATATGTTCACGATCATCTACTTCTTCACTGCTATATCCTGCAACAACGCTATCATCGATATGTGAGCTAATATTGTCTGCATCAATCTCCTCTTCTTCCTCTTCATCGGTGGACCAATCAGACTCTTCTTCGTCAATAATACCACCCATAAAGTCATTCAAGAGCAATTCAACATCCATCTGCTCTCTTTCCCTAGCAACATCAATTGGAATCTTGCCCGAATCACATTCGACATCCACTCTTGCCCCATGATTGAGCAATAACCTAGCAATTGTCATTCGACCATGTAAAGCAGCAAAGTGAAGAGCAGTAAATCCATTGTGATCTCTTGCATTGATTGGACACCCTCTTTGTATTAAATCCAAAGCCAAACGATGGAAACCCATCATGACAGTAAGATGTAATAGGGTATGACCTTGCTTATTAGCCAGTCGGATTGCGTCTCTTCTCTGTACTCCCACATCTGTGTTTAGCGTGGTGAGGAATTGCAAGACACTATCTTGAAAGGATAAACTACTTCTTAAACCGTTAACAGATACACCAGGAATTGCACTCCTCATTTGACTTTGTTGGTGTCTTTGACCAGATTGATGTTGATCTGAATTGCTTTCGTGTGCTCTCGTCATGCTTTGATTTGGACCTGAACCAACTACTCGCATAGCTACATCGCGAGCTGTTTGCATTTGACCAGTCATTTGAAGACCAACGACCTGCAAAGCCAATTCCATCAATGCTCGATCAGTCGTATCTACATATGTAAACAATTGCAATGAACGTCCATATCGATCTTGACCGTTGGGAGAAGTTTCTTCCCCATTAACTCCCTTTATACTAACAGCTACCGGTCCAGGTGAAGCACTGGGAGGTAAAATACAGAGTAAAGTGTTACTTCCCCATACCTTTGTACTAGTAGCAGGCACATCGCCAAATAGACAAGTCAAATTATCGGTAAAATTTTCTCCCAACACAGTGACTTCGATTCCTCCACTTGTAGGACCTTCGCCAGGAATGAGTTTCGAGATGCTTGGAGTAGGAAGACGTTCACCAATCTGCTGGTGACTGCCGTTATTGCTAAAGCTATTGTTTGGAATTCCTGGCATTGATCTAGCAAGCATGAGCAATTGCTGCATGGTCGCTTCATCTCCATTCTGGCTAGTGCTCTGTTGAAGACTTCGTGTAAAGGCATTGAGATCAAAGCCAGGAAGACTTTGCGGGCTCAAATTAAGTGTCTGCGAAGATAAAGAGCCTTGATTGCTTAAGCTAGCCAACCACTCATGTCCATTAATATTGTTTGTCGAATGCTGATGAACAGGAGAGGTATGATTGACGGGAGAGGTAATCTCATGTGGCGTTTGAACACCAGCACTCGCTTGAGAACTCGTAGGTGGACTTGTAGCTATACTGCTCATTGCTGCAAAAGCATTCCAAAATTCTGGATGATTAATATCAGATTGAGTTGGTGGTGACTGCCCTATTGCCGGTGTGTTTTGCCCGGTAGAAGTATATGGTGTCATGGTAGAAGATTGCATTGTACCCCTTCGAGATGCTCGATCGTCGGCATCTCCATAAGGCTTTACCCGATGGTTTCTTTTCTTCTTGCTTGCATCTCGAACATTTGATCGTATGTTACTGTCATCTAAGACTTCTGTCGAAGTACCTCGACTTCTAGCACCATTACCTTCTATTCTCTTGTTGTTGCTGCTGCTATTACTTGTAAGAGGAACTGTAGTTGGATTAGCAGCCATTTGAGCAGCTGCTACTGACTTGTGATCATCGGTAATCATAATCGGCGGCGTACTACCAGTAGCTATCAAATTACCTTTGTAATCCCGCATGGTGAAGATAAGGCAGAAACCAGTCTTTTCCTTGTGATGTCGACAATAACAAGTGATTCGAGTTGGTAGGACGCAAGCACCTTCTTCAAAATTAATAAAGTCACCACAATTGAACACAACCACTCTCTTCTCATCCTCTTGAGTGGATCGATTTTGTGCTTGCTCTTGTGCATCAGGTGCATTAGGATCAATTCCATATTCGTGCAATTCTTCAATCGAAAATCCTTCTTCATCATTTACCTTTTGATCACTCTTTCTACTACCAGTCATCTTCCGTTGAGCTCTCTTTCGTTCTCTCTGTTGACAACTAGCACAAACAAGTACTCGATCATGAGGAGGAGTAGCCCTTACCACAGTAGCATCCATAAACAAGGTCTTTTCTGCTGCGATATCGCTTGGCTTGTGCTTCTTTGACTTTCTCTTTGTACCAGTCAATGGTGGCAATTTGACATGATTAAAGCTTCCAACCCTTTCAAAAGCTGGAGATCCATCCTTTACCTCTCCAGACACTGGTCTCACCAACTCTATTCTTGTTCTGATTTGCGTTTCTACTCTGGATTTTGCACCACTGAAGGAGATGCCGTGAACATGAACTTGAAGACCACTCAATTCAGATGGAGGAGGTCTGACCACGACTTGTGAGGATGTGGGCAAATCAGCGTCGGAAGTATGACTATAGTGAGATCCACAGTGCGGCACCCTTGCAACTCGTTGTCTAATATCCTGTTCTGCTGAGTTGCGACGAGATGATAGAGCAGACGTGGAAGGCTGCGCACTTTGCGGTGGTGCAGTCATAGTTGTACTTGGAGCCGATGGATGAGACTGGGTGGCATTAGGAAGAGAGCCGGCTGTAGCTTTGGAAGATGAATGAAATTTAACCCCGGTAGCATCCCCTGAGGTGTTTGTGACTTGAGATGCTTTGGATTGTCTGAATAGAGGAAAGCAAACAGTCAATATCTAGTCTCAAAGTCTGGCACCATACCGATTTACTCACTCAAAGCTATCTTCTTGTATAAGTGAGTCAAACATGGCCTCGTCATTCGATTGACTGTCTCCGTTACCGGTAGCCCAATCCTGAAAGCTGTTTCCATAAGTTTCGTTTGACCAAAGGTCCAAAGCTGCACCTCTTGCCATGGCTGTCTTTATATCCTCGTCGCTGGCCGCTCCATTCGACGAATCAATTAGCACTGTCGGAGTGACCTTGCTCTCCTGTGTAGGCCTCCACTGCTTGGACTCTACTTCTGCGACAGAAGTAGATAAATCCATTTCATCTCCTACTGTACTAGAACCAAATACCGATTCCCAATTTGGACTAATTGCCTGAATAGGTGACATGATAGAATCCTCCCCTTCCCCTCCTCCTACACTCCCATTGAAACCTCCGCTTTCTTTCTTCACATCTTTATTACTCCTCTGTAATGGATTTTGTTTTGTCTTACCACTTGCGCGTTGAAGCATTCCATTCGTGTCGCTTTGATTAAAGGTATCAAAGTGAGAAGACTGAGATTCTCCTTCCTCTGAAGCAGAGCGAGGTGATTCACTGCTATTGGTAAGGCTTGGTGGAGAGTCTACGTCGTCCCCAGAGCTATACTGATGTTGTTGCGTTTGAAATAAGAAAGGATGCTGCTGATTCTGAGTAGAGCTTTGTAATATGTTGGAAGAAGACATGATAGCTAATGAACGAAGTCTTACAGGCTGTCGTCAAGATATTGCCTTTCTATTCTTTCGTTACAAGCTGTGACTCTAGATGGGTCGAGAGTTGTCAAGAATTTCCCTTTACCATCCACACGATGGGAGAAGAATCAATTGTGATGTGATTCTATTATTATCAACTACTCGTAAGGCGAATGAAACAGCGTAGTATCAAGGTGTAGCCGGCCAGAACCCTTCGATTCTACTTGTGGGGTAAAAGATTTTCTTAAAAGAGCTTGCAATTGTGTGTGTAGTTGGTTGAGGAATTATGAAGAAACGATGGATGGCGGGCGCACTGGTAAAAAGTAAGAAGACTTGTAATCCTCTTGCTTCTTTTTTGTCGGGATGATGGAAAACCTAGGTATAGAGTGGCACGCACACTATAATTTACTGAACGGCTAAGTTGATGATGATGAGCTTGAACACTTTCCTTTTCCTCTTTTTTATTTTTATTTTTTTTCTCGTTCTTTCCTTTTTCCATTAATTAATTTGAGCGAGCGGTACTTAGCAAGGTACGGTCGGTCGAATTACTATTCGGGGGGGAGGAGGGGGATATAAAAGCAGCTTGACAGTGCAATTACAAAAGACTACGAATTAATTCGTTACATTTCCAATTCTTATTTCTCTCTTTAAATCTAAATTTTTTATTTCTATTATAATTTACATTTTTTTTTTACCGCCCCAACAGACATATCTGCCACGAGGCTAGTCTCCGTCCTTTCCTCTCCTTCTCCACACAATGTAAGCAAAAGTGTGTGTGTGTGTGTGTAATGTATGCGTGTGATGAGGCAAAAGGCAGGCATCAGATCAGCGTACTTGTATAGATACTTATACCAACACCTTTAGGTGGGAAAAACTTTAATCCATGGTAAAGATGTACAGCAAGCGGGAGATAGCAGATAGTGAAGATGGAAAGTTTGTGGGAAATAATAATAATAAAAAATAAAATAAAAACTTTCTTGAAGAGAAAGTAGTGCATCGGGATCTCACTGGCATCGCAATTGTCGAGGCACCTTTGGCCTTTACAAGCTGAACTTTTCGCGTCAGAAGTCAGGGAGAATGGTGGGAATTTATAGAGACGAGAGAAAATAAAAAAATGTAATGTTGTCTTGAGTGATTAAAAACAATATTTTGCTCTTCTGTAGTAATACAAGATAAGGCGGTATGAAAAATTGCTGTGTTATCAAGAACAAGAAAAGGTGGAGAAGAAAAGTGAATTCTCGGGCTTCTTTTTTGTTTATAAAAAGCACCCTTTCGGCATCGATATCTCTTTCGATAAATTCCCATGGTCAGGATTGAGAAGAGAAGGAAAAATGCATTGAATAAGATATTGGAAATAGAGCTTTTTTTTTTTTTTTTTTTTTTTTTTTTTTCTTTTTTTTACCCTTGATGAAAATTGATAGAGCAAATGAGAAGATTCAGTGCTATCTATATAACTCAATTGAGGTACAATAGTACTTTGTCAATGATGATCGGAATAACGATCAAACATGTCCTAGAGAAAAGATCAGCAATTATCGAGCTTTTGATTCAGTCTTACTCTTTATTAGGAGGGTCACAGACTAGCAAGCTGTATCACAAGCTGTAACAAAAAAAAAAATTATACGTGAGGGTCTTGATCAATGATCATCCAAACCACCGGCTTGCACATCTAAAGCGTAGGCTGCATTCGGTCTTCCTGATTCCCGACATTGCAGGTAATTGGATACTATTACATCGATTTCAACATGACATTATCTATGCCTTTGTCTTTTTGTCTGCCGGCTAGTTGATGAGAGTGATTAAAAATCTAGTCAGTCGAGACCATTATGCTATAAGTCTTCTATCGAGTGCTCACCTCTGCCAAAGATGCTGCTCCAAACTTTTCGGCTCGTTTTCTCTTCCTCTCCTCTTCCGCTGGATCCAAACTGGCTTTTTCAGATTGAGCTGCTTTGGGAGGTGCTGCAGGTGTGGTCTGTGTTCCAAATCTCTCTGCCCTTTTCTTCTTTGCAGCTTCGTCAGCTTCTTGTCTTGCAATCCTTGCAGCTTTCTCTTCCTCTGTTTCTACTGGCTTGGCGGCAGGCGTAGATTTCTCTTGTTTGTTTTCACCATTGGTAGATTTCTTCTCTTCGACTTTCTTCTCCTGAATTATCTTCTCTATCTTTTTGCCTCCCTTAAGGCTACCATCTAGGACACTTAGTATAGAATCTTTGCTAGGCTCTACTCCAAACTTGATTGCCCTTTCTAATTTAGCTTCTGCGTCTCCAGTCGACAAACCCCATCGAGCAGCACGAGCTTTTCGCTTCTCTAGCTCGGCAATCAAAGCAGCTTTCTGATCTTCATCATTAAAGGTTGGAGGTGCTGATGTAGCCGAATCGATATTTGTTGATACAGGTCTGGCCTTGGCAGCTTCAATTGGTACTGTTGAAGTTGGAGTAGGAGTAGGAACGGCATTTAGTTTTGATTCATCCTTTGTTGTCTCTTTAGCTGGTGCTTCTAATTCATACTCTCTGTAATATTTATCCTGATAAGCACAATTTCTTAATCTGATTACTACTTGGTACTCACCCTAGTAGATCTTCCTCTTCGCCTCCACCGAGAGATGCAGTTGCACTCGGATTCTCTAATAAACGCTTGACCAATTCTGCCTTCGCCCCTGATACTGGTAATCCACCATCTTGAAGCAATTTCTTCAGGTCGGTTACCTTTAGTGCCTGTAACTTTGCCTCCATCTCTGTCGCCGTACTTTCAGGATGTATGGATCAGATACCCTTGCTTGAAAAGGAAGAAAGGGCTTTCAAGAATATGGAGATCCAAAGAAGCAGCCATACGCGACCTTTTTTTGGTTTTCCTTCGCGTCGTTTGTTATAAACAAAATATCGGCCGATTAAATTACACCCTCCATTTTGCCTATAACCTTAAAAATCTCCAGTTGTTCTTTTAGCACCATCTCCATGCAAGAGTGCGAAGATGAAGCAGAGGAGATCAGGGCAAGGAGACTATCGATTGCGTGAGTCTGTTGCTTGGAAAGGGTCTGATGATTCTTCAAGATTGATGAACAAAGTCGACCATTTTAATTTAGCATCGTCTCAGATTTCTTTTTTCCCAATGTGGGTGGAGTAGAAGGTCACATCTATATGCTAGGTCAGCGTCTGATGGAACGTGGCCACAAGGTGGGTGAATATTTAGACAAGCTTTTGGAAGCAAAACGTCTGATCTACGTACTATCCTAGGTCATTGTCATAACACACGCATATGAACCTGATCGGGTTGGTATTCGATATCTCACTTCTGGTCTCAAGGTTTACTACATACCATATCAAGTCATTGCTCGACAAGATACACTTCCTAATTTCTTTGGTTTATTCCCAATGATTCGATCGATATTCATTCGTGAAGGCATAAATATTGTTCATTCTCATCAAGCTCTCAGTTCAATGGGGCTCGAGGCTCTGCTACATGCCAGAACGATGAAAATCAAGACAGTATTTACCGATCATAGTCTATTCGGCTTCAATGATACAGCTAGCATCCTCACAAACAAATTATTGACTTTCTTTCTCAGTGATGTTGATAATGTGATCTGTGTCAGCCATACTGCAAAGGAGAATACAGTCTTGAGAGCAGGTCTCAAAGATCCTTCACGAGTTTATGTCATTCCAAATGCTATCGTTGCCGAGCAATTTCGACCCAGATCAGACATTATTAATGAGGAGGCTACTCGTCGTAGCAAAAGTCAGAGTAGGTATATAAGACAAAAAGAGGGCATACATTCGTCTCTCCTATTGATTTCTCTGTTTTCTCTTATTCTGCAGTCAACATTATTATCCTTAGCAGACTCATGTATCGCAAAGGGATAGATCTCTTGATTGCAGCAATTCCTAGATTGTGTGCTCTGCATCCCAATGTGCATTTCATCATCGGAGGTGAAGGACCAAAAAGAGTAGAATTGGAGCAAATGCGAGAAAGATATGAACTTCACGATAGAGTGGAATTGTGTGGTAGTATCAGACAGGGCGAAGTACAAAACGTGAGTGTAAGCGGTGCCTTTCAAGAGGGAAAATTATCATCTGAGACAACAATGCTAAAAAGAAGGGGTTATTGTGTTTTTTTTTAGCACCTGAATAGAGGAGAAATCTTCTTGAATACCTCGCTCACTGAGGCATTTGGTACAGGTATTGTTGAAGCGGCTAGCTGTGGTCTTTTTGTAGTGTCGACGAGAGTAGGTGGAATCCCCGAAGTACTACCTAGCGAGATGACAAGATTAGCCTTACCAGAGGAAGATGGCGAGTAAAAAGAGAGGGAAATGATTGAAGTGCATGTATTGACTTGGTAATTGGCTCGCAGATATTGTTCGAGTCACTCAAGGCGCAATCAAGCATGTAGAATCTGGCAAGCATGATCCTTTCACTTATCATAAAGCAGTTGCTCAAATGTATTCTTGGTCAGACACGGCTAAACGAGTAGAAATCGTCTACTATCAAGCATTTGACCAACCATTTCCGTCATTCATTGATCGCCTGATAAAGTGAGTGCGCTAACTTGATGGAACAATTGGGAACATCAGATTTCTTAATGCTCAAACTATTGTATCAATTAGATATCGAACAGGAGGACCGGTAGCTGGTTTCATCTTCTGCATCATTGTGGTGGTCGACGCTCTCTTTCTTTCTCTACTTGACTTCTTCTCCCCACCTGACACAATCGATCAAGTCGCTTCCAATACCCCAGACGAAACACAAATTCAGACTTTAACATTGTAAAGTAAAAGTGCATTGCAAATAGCCCTTCATTTCATCCAACTTCATTGTTCATTAGTAAGGCTGTTGTTGCTGTTGTGGTGGCGGATGATAGTAAGTTGGTGCAGGACTTGTATTCTGACTAAGATATGATGAAGATGCAGGTGGTAGAGGTGAATGCTGTTGATGAGAAGTGATGGATGTTGGTACTTGACCATAGTACTGTTGAGAATATTCTTGGTGCATGGGCGGAGGAGGAGGATACTGACCGGGATGGTTGCTGGGTGAAGTACTCTGTGATGCAGCATGAACATATCCACCGTTGCTAGGACCTGGTGGTGGTGGAGGGTATGAAGAATAAACGTTACCAGACGATGAAGCCCCTGCTTGTGCAGTACCATTCCATTGCATCATTGGAGGTGGCGAAACGTAATGAGAAGGTGTTTGAGGAGGTGGTGGATAGTAATTACCAGATTGAGGACCAAGTGGCGGTCCAACATAGGCTGCCGAGGTAGAAGGAGCTATGCCGACAACACCTTGAATTGGCGTCGTCGATGGAAGCGGCCGAGATGCAGGAGGCAATTGATGACTTTGTGGCGGCATACTTCCATACTCTGTGGAAGGGAGAGGCGGTTGCTGGTAGACTCCATACTCGTGTTGTTGCATTGGCGGCTGTGGTAAAGCATGATAACCGCCAGCAGTGTGTGGTCTATTAGGTGCCGGACTCATAGCTGGAGAGGATGGACATCCACCTGGCAATTGTTGTGGAGGAGCAATCAATTGTGAGCTACTTTGTGGAAGAGCAACTTGATGAGGAGAAGGAGACGTCCATTGAGCTTGATTTTGAACAGAGTGAGTACCAGGAGGAGCAGAATTAGAGGGAGGTGGCGGTGTAGGCGCAGGAATATGATTATTACTCGGAATAGAGATATTGGAGTATGAGTGAGCTGCTGGCGTCATCGCTGGTCTTCCAAACTGATCCACAGAGGGATTAGGAGGTAGCGAAGATTGCTGAGTATATCCTTGATGAGATTGGTAGCCTGGAAATGTAATTCCTGGGTATTTAGCTTGATGAGCATCCATCGGAGGATGTGGTAGCTCTGCCATAGACGGCCTTGTATTTATTGACATGGATGACATTGGTCTAGTGAGATCGTCTAAAGCTGCATCTTGCCCGTCATAAGGTGGACCTCGCAAAGTTGAAGTTGAAGATGAACCTGGTAGAGGTGTGTAATGCTGAGGCATATTGGCAGCAGGTGAATGATTATACTGAGAATGCTGTGAAGGAATTGCAGTAGGAGCAGCATCTGGAAGCCGATGTCCATACAATTGTGAGCTTGCCGATTGATTTAAAGGCTAAGCATAAAAATGAGAAAGTAAATGTCAGCATGTCTCCTAATGTAGAGTATAATCCCTTCTCTATCCGCTTACAGGAAAGCTACCTCTTCTCTGGCTAAGGAAGTCGGTCGGGGCAGGACTGGTTTCTCTCTGAATCTTTGGGGGAGCATAAGGAGGTGTGTATGTGTCTAGCTGAGCCATTGATGCACTAGGCCTCAACGATGGTGGGACACTCTCAGCTGGCGCTAATGTTCCCATCTGAGCATATGACTTGGACGCAGTCATACCGGAAGAATTGCTCGATCGAGAAGAATGTCCCCCTGGTCGCATATATGAAGGTATGGGAGCATGACTCGATTCCTTCCCGACTGGTCTTGGTGCAAATTCATATTCATCAATCTCTTCCGAAAATGTGCCTGCTCCTCCATATGTTGTGCCACTAGGAATGACAGGTTTGCTCTGCTTCATCTTCTTTGGTGGCGCAGCCTAGGATTATCAGAGAATTACACGTTCAGAAGCTACATTGCAGTGCCATAATAAAGGAAACTTACCGAAGAATAGAATGTTAATTCCAGGTATACTTCACCAGCGTACCGGTCCTTTGCCTTGATTGTAACCCATTCATCAAATTCGCCTGACTTGAGTGTATCTGACAAATCTACCATTCCTTCTCCAATAAATTCTGGATCTTTAGCATCATCAGCATAGCAAGTTACACGCAGAGATTTTGAAGTTTTACTTTGAGTCTTCTTGTGTGTCTCTATAACAGTAGAAGGACCAAGAGAGCCAGAAGCTTCAGCACTGTTCCGCAACTGATCTTCCATATCATCATATATTTCAAAATGCAGCTGCTCATCCCATTGCGGGTGTTGTCCTCCTCGTTTATCTGGCTTTGTCTTTTGAATATATGTTCCTAGTTGCAAGGTACAATATGGATCTTGTTTACCAATCGATTTTTTGTTTGGCAAATTTTTCTAGCAGAATAGACGAGGGGATATAGTGTCAGAGTACAGCTCTAGTATGCTAATCTTTAAATGCTTGATGGACTCATTTGTACGATCCGAAACACTCACTGCTTTCAGAACAACACAAACAAGCGTACCTCGATGAGTGGGTTCTCCTTTGACGCTCATTCTGAACAGAGACAAATTGTCACCAGAAATCTTTGTATTGGGAATGTAAAGCTACCAGGAAGCGACAGACGACAGCCCAGTAGAGGGCTTATATGTCGAGTGCAAAGAGTATTGCTGCTGACCACTGCTAAAGTCTTGAATAATATTGTGCCCTGCGTGTGAGACTGTAAAAAATATTTTAAAAGCACAGCTTGAAGACTCTTTTGATTGAAGGTTAATTACGTGCCGAGATTATTCGAATGTGTTGCTGTTGATAGATATTTAGGGCACAAATTACACACATTTTGAAGTATCAATAAGGTCCGTAGGGCAGTACTGCTCTTGGACACGTGAGCAGCGCCACAAAAAAAATATATTTGTCGAATATTTAATAAACATATTCTATAGATTATTTAGAAAGGGAGGACAAATGCCACAGTCCATATCATGGTAAAAAAGAATCTCAAGAATGCACTGAGAGCACACGAAGCCAAAAAGGTCCAAGCAAGTAAGATCAAGGCAGCAGAGGAAGCGGCAAAGCGCAAGGCTATCAGCATTAAAACAGGAAAGCAATTCAAAAGGCCAAGAAGGGAATTAGATCAAGGAATTAAGAGCTCTGTTAAACCTTTTCGTTCTGCTGACACCATCTTACTTGTCGGTGAAGGTAAGGCTTGATATTTAAATACTAGGACTTGGGGGCATGGCTAACAGAAAGACAATTTTATCATCTACTAGGCAACTTTTCATTTGCTCACTCTCTCCTATTACCACCACATAACCACTCACCCGACCTTATTCTAGCAACTGCTTTAGACACAGAGGAAGGATGCTATAAAAAGTGAGTACCTCGTTCTTTATTCTATATAGTACAGTAGCGATGACGCTTATCGTATTTTTCTTCTACGTCAGGTACCCTGATGCAAGAGAACATGTCGAAGAAATGCGTAGGATAGCCAAGCGGGATACCATTGTAGCATTTCAAGTCGATGCAGGGAATTTACAAGATTGTAAAGCAGCTATGCTCGCTACTAGTACCAAATCTTCTCCGCAAAGTACTAGTAGCGCTCGTTGGAGCAAAGTCGTCTTCAACTTTCCTCATGTTGGTGCTGGACACAAGGATGAATCGAGAAACGTTCTTTCCAATCAACTTATGCTGGTGCGATTTCTCGTCAGCGTGGCTCCTCTACTCAGTACGGGAGAAGTGCCAACGTATGCCTCCAATATTAAGGACAACGTAAGAAAGAGATCGAAAGAAGAAGACGACGAAGTTGATGATAAGGAGGCCATGCAAGAAGTAGATACTGCAGATGAAGAGGAGGAAGTGCACGATGCCAAGTCTGGTTTCACTGTACCACCTTTTGCAGGCAGTGTTCTGATCACACTTCGTAATTGCAAACCATATACGCTTTGGGATTTACCTACGCTGGCCAAAAGATTACCTTCCGTCTATAGCGCAATTTCTCGTAGTGCTCCTCCGATGGAAAAAGGTGTCAAAGGCCCTTCAGCTGCTCAAGTGAATCGATTACTGTCCATAGGCGATGGAAAGGCCTATCGTGTATGGAGAAGTTTTCAATTTAAAGCAGAGCAGTGGTCACTTTACTCCCATCGTAGAACTATTGGTTGGAAAGAAGGACGTAGCACTAGTGAAAACGAAGACATTAATCGATCACAGGAAAATCGAACATGGGAATTAGCTTTGGCTGGATAATCATGATGATGATGATGATGACAAGTATTGAGAAGGAATAGCTTCCTGAGCTAGATAATTATTAATAATGTATTTGTACTTCTTTCCCATTCTTATATTTGTAACACGAGAATTATAGATAGTACTCTGGCCGAAGTAACGAGAGCCCATTCTGTATTCCAATTTTAATACTGGAATTATCTATTCTTAGGCTTTCGCTAAACCCCCCTTTCTAATTAAATCTCCACCTTTGCTCGAATCACCCTCTTCCTTTACTTTGCTACTACTACGCCAGTGACACAACTTCTATCCATCGGGATCGACTTGCAAATAATTTCGAGGCGATACTCGGACAATTAAAAATCCCTCTCATACAGATACTCTTGACGACCGACGTAACAAAAGAAGGGGAGACCACTGCAGTCAGCTTTCAAAGAGGAAAAGTTAGGCAGATTTATATCGTATGCCCCTATAGTCAGGCTGTCTTGCGTATAGGTGGTAGGCCAATTGCAGTATGGCAGCTGTTAGGTCAGCTCAACCTGTGGGTCTTTCAACACATATACCTTCCTCTTCTTCCTCTCAATCAAGAAGATCATTGGAAAGATCGACGTCAACTTCATCATCTGCAACTGCGCATCCATTAGATGTGAATGTAGGAGAAAACAGAGATTATCGAGAAGAAAAACCTTCTTCATCTACATCTTCTTCACCAACGTTTCAATCCAACTCTTCTTCATCAAATCACAAGACAATTTCAACTACTGTATCATCACTCACCACAAATGGATCATTATCACCCACCCTTGCTAATATGAGCCATATACAAAGCAAAGGTAAATCGACAAGGAGTGATGCGGTATCCGCTGCTAGCTCGTCGGATACTGCAAATAATGAATATTCATGGGAATTGAATAAATCAAATGACGCCTTGACCGATTCGAAAGATTCGAAAATTCGTAATCAACGTCGTAGTTCTTCAAATCAGAGATTGTTGAGTGGTCATCACGATAATCGCTGGGATTACGATCGCTTTCAAGACGCAGACGACCCTTACCGGTCAATTGAAGATGATGAAAGCCTAGTCCAATATCCACCTATCTCGGAGCAAGACAAAGAAGCTCGCGCGATTGAACAGGTGAGTATGAAGTAGGATGAGAGAGTGGAAAAGCTTATTTAATAATCACTCTACTTGTTTGGTCAATGTTAGAATCTAGAGAGGTGGGCATCAGAGGAAAGGCAACGTCGTAAGGCGCTTCGAACATCTCGTACAGGGTCTATGATTGCATCAAACACAGCACCAGGCAAATTGACCAAGAGGCTATCTGGTCTCAATATACTCGGGGCTGGAAAAAGTCTAGCTGAAGTACAGAATGATAATGAAGCAAGAGATGCGCATTTGCTCCAAAAAGAAGGCACTATGGAAACGTGGGGTAATGGCGATAAAAGCCGGTCTTATGGTTCTGAAGTGGATGATGATGGTAATAACAACGTACCTGATTTAAGCAAAGAAGAAATTATCAAAGCAAGAAGATTATCCAAGGGAAAGGCAAGGGAAGCCAGTGATCCATTTTGTGATCCTACAACAGCTTCGCCACGCAGAAACAGTTCCAAGCCAACACCTAGAAAACCAATCGTAACTCCAGGTAAAGCACCGACTATTCGGCATCGAGCTATTGAGAATTCTCGCAAGGCAGGAGGGTCTGGTCGAATGCCTTCAATTGTAGCAACTGATGCTGACGAAGAGGTCGAAGCAGTACAACATTTGCAAAACCTAGTGATTGATCCATTCCAATCAGCTGCTGAGATGGATCAAGAGAGAAAGTATACCATGGCAAGAGAAGCGCACAAGAGAACAATTTTAGATGGAGATGAAGGAGCTGTTGGTCCCATCATGGCACCACTTCGTAAAAGCTTTAGTGATTCAAAGTTTAATGAAATTGGTCTGGATGATGAAAGTACTAGCAATGTAGGAGACGAAGTAGAAGAAGAAAGAGGTGATCATAAGCGAGAAATGGAACCTCAACAAGGAAGAAGAAAAGCTTGGTGGACAGAATGGCTATGCGGTTGTGCAGATGTAGAAGAAGAAGAAGGCGAACAATCGGGTCGAACTTGTCCAGAATGGTAGCATACTGGTCAGTATCTCTCTTTTCTAATTTCGTTAATCTTTCCCCCCCCCCCTCCCGCCTCCCCCTTATCCCTCTTACCTCCCGAATCCTCTCATGTTTTTTCTCTCCTGTTAGTACTTTATTTGTTTTTTTCTCATTCTCCATCTTTCTGCTACTCTTCTTTTCACATCATGCGTTGCTTGTCACTTTTTTGGAGTTGCATTGATCCTATACGAAACATCATTACGTTAATCTTAGAAATTACTTTCATTGATGAGTCATTTATCTTGACACGCCGGTCTTTAAGTGCTACTTCGATCATCAACAAATGCCTAAAGTGTAGAATCATTCTTCCGAGTGCGACCGACTATGAACTCTTGATGCAATTGAAGCTGTCTCAATCGAAACACATTAAAGTAAGTAGAAAAAAAAAGCAAATCCGGCACTTGCCACGATTTGGAAATGACTTTAAAACGATTTTTATCTTTCTCACACCTTTCTACTACTTCTACCTTTTTACGGTACCCTAAGAGCCTATTACCGCCGCCCTGTGAACTTGCAGTAACAAGACAGTTGTGGAGGATGATATAGAAGCGACGTTCAAGACCCGTAACTCCGCTGCATTCAGAGCCGCTGCAAATCTAAAGATTTTGGTCTACTGTACTCTAATCAAAATTTTATCATGCCGCTTTTCATTTCTCTCTATATACTTTTTACCCTTGAGCTGTTTGTGATTTGATGAAGAGTATAAATTGATGGATAGGGAGATGATGCACCGATAGATAGTATAGTAATTTGGATTGAGGGTCATTTGACTTGAAAGTCCCCATCATCAATCTTTTTACCTTTTCAACGGAGAAATTGCTCCATGCCCTATTATCCTCCTTTCCCCCCATTCTACTTCGAGTACCTGCCTGTACAATGAAATTATCAATCACTCACTAGCGTACTTCTGTCTAGAACTTTTTTTATAAAATTTTTGTTTTCTTGAAAATAATAATAGTAGTAATGAGAAGAAATGGAGAAATTCATATCTCTTGCGCATCTCTTTTACCTTTTTACACTGTTGAGAATTAACTGAGGGAAAATAAAAAAATTAAAAAAAAAATAGAAAAGACACTAAATATGATAGTTTCAGGGAAGGGGTTTAATGAGAAAGAAAAAAAAAGGAGGAGGCAGAGGAGTGGAATTAGATGCCTTGCTACTGGTATGTACTTCTAGTGCTTGCCAGTCTATCTGTCTAGACTCTGTAAATGTTTCATGCTAGAATCACACAGGGTTCAAATAGATCACACTAGACTGGTTGACTGGCTTATCCTACGCGTGCTTCACACAAGTCAAAAAGGATTTGAAGAGGGAAATTTTGACAATTCTTGCTTTGCTAGTACATGTGACTCTGCCAAGCCACTACTACCACTTTGAACTTCCCAGCACTGAGCATTTCTTCTTCTTCGCACAGAGTCTCCTCCTTACATCTTGCTAGGACGAGCTCGCTTTTTAAAGTCGCTGCTGCTGCTCTATATTTACATTACCTTTCCCCCTCAGAACACAACCTCTACACCTTATTCACTCACTCAGATCCTACTCGCGCTTTGGTTCAGACCAGCTTATCATCAAAGCAAGTGAAGCTCAGCACACATCTCTTTGATTCAGGCGGAAGTAAGAACTTCATCAATCAGAGCATCTATCCGCTTCGATATCACACGCCCATCAAACGCTCTCTCATTTCATCATAGGCCGTTGGTAGAAGAAAGGTATCTATTCACCATTAAAGCACGCTACTGCACTACACGGCACTCTACTTGAGTAATTTCTGCGTTCATTGGCTTTATCTATAAACTTTGTTTTACGTTGATTGGTGTGGCTAAGCAAGATGGCAGCGAGTCAGGAAATTGTCGATACCGTCAATCCTGAAAATGGTGGCAAGCCATCTCCTGCTGCGTTTGCCATGGCTCGAGCATCTAGGCCAGAAGTCTGCGGTAGTGATGCACCAGAGCGACCCTATCCAATCTATTTGCGTGGTATGGTAGAACGTGGATTTGGGAGAGGAGGGAAAGATCTGGGTTGTCCCACAGGTAAGTGAAAGAACGCCGAAAGTGACTATGTGATGTTTCGATCTGAGAACAAAGATCTATTTGTGGTATACCTCTCTCTCCCCTCTTCGTATTATAGCAAATCTACCGTCCAAGGTTCTCAATTCTCAAAGTCATCTCAATCAAACTGGCATCTATTATGGTTTTGCTCGGATCTTACCACAAGATCCAGATGATCCAGACCTGGCAGATGAAGGAGATGAGGAGGCGTTTACCCCAGTGGGTTCTAGTGGTAGTGGATCATACGACGCAGATGATGGTGAAGGAGACGAATATTATGATGATCCAAGGGACGAAGAATGGGAAGTCGATGAAGATGAAGTGCATTTCGGGTCTAGCCCTCTAGCAGATGAAAATAGATTGGCAGTGGAAGCAGGTAGGGTAAAACCTAGACAGCTGAGCAAGAGTAGTGCTCGTTCAAATCGAAGTGCTTCTACACTACTTGAAAAGGTCAAATCAGTTAACCTTGAAAAACCAAGCAATACTCAAAGTAAAAGCTCCGAGTCTAACGCTTTGTCAGCAACGACACTGTCTACCGATGAATTTACAGGTAACGAACATGAAAAGAACGTCTCAACTTCTTCTAACACCAGTTCTATACGAAGGCGCAAAAAACGAATACCTATTGCTGTCGCTGATCAAAGAGTACTTCCAATGGTAATGAGCATAGGCTGGAATCCTTTTTACAAGAACACTACAAAGACTGCCGAGGTACATATCATTCACAAATTTAAAGCAGACTTTTATGGCTTGGAAATGCGAGTCGTTGTTTTGGGTTACATTAGACCAGAATTTAATTACGTCTCCAAGGAAGCCTTGATAGAAGATATTGAAATGGATAAGAGAGTTGCCATCAATTCACTAGCACGCCAATTATATCAAGATTACTCTACCGATCCTTTTCTCCTTGCGCGTAGTTGAGCATCATCACATTTAAATTTTATCCCTCTATCTTACTGCTTTAGCTACTACAAGGCAACGACCAGCACGGAACCTACCAACATTTATCTATCACCTATCAGTCACTCTTCTCAATTCGGGATTTCCAAACGGTCTGCATCGTCATTGTTATCAGATCACACCTCTCACATCATAGCATACCATACATCTCGCTGGAATATCAAAGTCATCCTACCTATCGCCCTCTTGTCGCATATTGGTCATATAAAAAACGTTTATTGATGAGGAATCGTTGGAGTAAATTTACTATTTTATATCATATAATATGAACTTGTAGTTTCTACAGCAACATTTCTCCCCTCTTATATCCTCACCATCAAATCTCGTCGCCCGCTGTGTCGTCGTCGTCCCTTTTTTTTTTTTTTTTTAGTAATTGCCGATGGAATTTATTTTTTTTGGCTTGGTGGTGCTCACTCCCTTCAGGCACAAATACTGAATCTTCCGAAAAGTCCGCAACACGGTTGGGGCGGTCTTTATGTAAAGATAGAATTTAACGGCTCTTACATCACTTTAAAAATACATTTGCGTGTTGATCTTTTTATTTTGTAAATTTTCTCTTTCTCTTTGACTTCAAAAGGAGGGTACAAGTATAAACTCATGAGAGGATATAGGACACATTAAGCTCTCATCATCTTAAATCATCTCTTGAATTCATCATTTGAGAAGGAAGAGCAGAGTACATTATGACTTTGACAACTCAAGCGGAGGAAGATCCCTCTCTTGATCCAATGGAGGTCGATGAAGCAGGACAATGTAATGGAGGTTTAAAGGGAGAGGAGGATTTAGGTGATGAGGTTGTCGCAAATGGTCTCATGATGATGGGAGCAGGTGAACCAGTGAAAACAAGTAGTACCTCAAATACGAATACGCTCACTTCTTCGCATTTACCTACAAAGCCACTGAGTAGAACTTATATGGAATCAGAAGAGGATGATGCCAAAGCTGAAAAGATAGATAAAAGTATCAAGCTGGCCATCAAGACCAAAGTATTACATTTTACTGTGAGTTGTGAGCAAAAGTCCGTGTTACTTGTAACCTCTGCTCTGGCTTAATCGAACTTCCTTGACAGCCTTCCTGGTTCTCAGTGACAATGGGTACAGGTGTTATTTCCTCTTTGTTAAATCTATTGGGTCAAATATGGGGTACTCCTCAGTACTCTCCATTCTTTGCCTCTTTCATTAGATGGCCCGCCCTTTGCTTTTTAGTGTTGGACATTGCCATCTTTAGTGAGAATTGAGGGAATTACAAACGAAAGTGTGCTTTTCATCTAAAACAAATTCCTTTTTTTTTTTTTTTTTTTTTCGCAGTGATTTTCTCTTCAGCATTCTTGGCAAGATATTATATGTTTCCTCAAGTACTACCTCTCACAATCAAACATTCACAAAAGTCTATGTTCTTGGGAACGATTCCAATGGGTCTAATCACCATCACTTCTAACATCTGTCAGCTTGGAACCACCTCTTTCGATTTGGGTATATGGCCAACACATGTTGCATTAGGTCTTTGGTTTTTTTGTGTTATTCTTAGTACTGTAGTAGCTATCGGTGTTCCTTGGAGTATCGTTACATATCAAAAGGAACATCGATTTGGAGGCACTACTGCAACCCTATTATTACCAATCGTACCGCCAATCACTGCAGCAGCTACAGGAAGTGTTTTGACAGAGCATCTTTTGAATTCGAATCCAACTCTTGCTTTTGTAGTTTGGAATATTTCATTTATTCAACTTGGTATTGGTCTGCCATTGGCATTGATGGTAAGTACAATTGTCTTCTTTGATCACCAAATTCAATTACCTTGATCATCATTGTTGAATTTCTCTTTCAAATCTACGTTTTAGATTCTAGTATTGTACCTTCAACGTCTTATCCTTTTCAAAGAACCACCAAGAGAAGTCATTGTGTCGTAAGTATCAGTATGAAAAAGATTTATCTTCTGTACTTCTTGGAGCTTATCGCTGGCTTCTCTTTCTCTCTCTAAAACAGCGTATTTCTTCCACTTGGACCTTGTGGACAAGGTGGAGAAGCAGCGCTGCATCTTGGAATTACTGCTATCAATCTCTTTCCTCGCATTTCTGATCCTGTCAATACTGGCGTACCTCAATTGACCCTTGGAGTTGGTCAAGCTATTTATGGTGCAGGTCTCATTAGCGCTCTCGTGCTCTTTGCTCTAGGAGTGTGGTGGGCTTTTCTAGGGACTGCTACATTCATCAGAGAATGGAAGCAAGGAACGTTGCACTTTAATATGGGATGGTGGTCACTAGTGAGTGAAAAGGAACTGATACTACTGTAGCGCAATCGACTGACAATGCTCTTCCTTTGTTTTGCAGACCTTTCCTCTCGCTTCACTTGCTATTTGCACAGCCAGGTTGGCAATTGAATTAGACTCGCTCACCTTTAAGATCGTTTATACTGCTTTCGCCATCCTCAACTTTTGTCTTTGGATTACTGTCGCCATACCCACATCGGCAGGTTTCTTCTCTGGCAAACTTCTTGTCGCACCTTGCATTGCCGACCTACCCTTAGATCCACTGAAAGGCAAATAAGATGAAAATAGCCTGCCAATCTCCCTACACGAACAGGGCTCTCAAGCCATTTGTAAAAGTATCTTTCACATATTGTAATTCATGCATTTAACGCTCATGATTATTCTTTTTAGCAATCATATGTTCTTTAACAATCGTCAAGATTCCTTCGCTTCTCATTGAACAGAAAGTAGAGGATCCGGACTTCATCAAGCTTCAAAGATCATGGAAGCTCCGACCTTGTGTGCTGTAGCACCAGTGTCAGCCATCTTGACAGTGTCAAGAGCCAATCCAAGAGAAGCCTTCACACCAGGGCGGAGTGCTTGGGTGTATCCGAGGCAGAGAATTCCTGAACGGAAAGTAAATGTGAGAAGAGTCCGAATGATATTATTTTTACAAAGCAACTCACCAGCATTGTTGATCTTTGCCTTGACAAATGCAGCATTGTCGAGGTAAGTCTTGGTTCCGACTTCAAGGTTGACTTGGCTAGCAGGTCCCTTGGTATCGTAAGTAGCACGAGCACTGGTTTCAATGTCAGGGTTGACTCGGTGGTAGTAACTGGCAGAGTACAAGCTCAAGTTACTCAGAGCATGTAGGGTGACTGCATATTCTGGAGCATGGAAACCAGCAGCAAGGTTGTACTTGGAGAGCTTGCCATCCTTGACGTCGTAGGTAGCTTCGGCACCAGCCAAGAATCCATCACGTCCTAGCACAGCGTCAGCAGTGACAGTTGGGCCCTGGAGAGAAAAGACGTGAGGAGAAATGAGTTATAGTATTATTTAAGAAGAAGAGGTGCAGACTAACCTTGAAGAGATCCAAGTGCTGCCTGGTGTGAATACCGGGTTGCTTATAAGTGCTAGCAATGACAGCGTTCTTGGCTTGCTTGTCAGGGATCAAAGTTGAGATCAATTCCAACTTTAGACCTTTGGCAATTTGATTTTCCAATTCAACGTGACTTCTCAATACATTGTTGGTAGTCCAAGATTGAGTCAAGGTAGTTCCACTCTTCTTGTCGGCCCACTTTGCTTCCAAATCTCCGTTGATCTTGTCAGTCTTTGCATCTTTTACTCCGACAACTCGGAAGGTGACATTGTTGGGAGTCTTGGTCTTGACTTCCAAGGTAGGTCCATGGATAGGGCTGATTTTAAGGAATAAATGTGTAAGCTCTCAGACCATTAAATCACAATTTCTTCATTACTTTACTACGTCTTCATTACTACTCCACTCAAGAGGTTTGCGCGCAAAACAAAGTAAAAAAAAAAGGGTACTCACTAGTCCTTTCCGAGAAGATCGTTGGCAGCCTTACCAAGATCCTTCCAGCTGGGAGGTACGGGTTGAGATGTGGCACTCATTGTGAAATTGGTTGTTTGTAGTAAAGAAAAAGTTGTAGTGTTGTTTTCGAAAGTAGAGAACGACAGCGGAATCAAAGGAAGAAAAGTATGAAAGTAGACGACGAAAGAAGGCTAGCAGGGCAATCTCGGAATGCCCAAAATACGTTGACCACGTGGCGGGACGCGAGCAAGACCATCATCTATTACTTTTCAAGATTAGTAGCAGTATTCAAGTGTCTTTCTTTCCTTTCCAACGAAAGTATCATATGAGAAGTACAAAAAATTATCGTATTACGAGGGAATCAGTCTATGATATGTTAGAGGGGAGAAACAACTGATGATCGATTTATGCAAATTGTGGGAAACACTCTTTGAGCTCCTTATTGTGCTTGTTTGTGGCATGTTCTCGAAGCTGAAAGTAGGAAACATTGAAAAGAGAGTTAGTAATGATGTGCAGGAAAGCAGAAGTGGATGTCAAAAAATCGGAAGCAGCCCTAAACACCTCTCTATGTTTACGTTAATTCGTAACATTCTCTGCCCTCCGGCTCCTTTCAGAAGACTACACTTCGCCTTTCAATCATACCGGCATTTAACACCCTCTTCTCATTTTTCAGCTTTATACCACTCTTTAATCGTTTTGCTGCACTACTCACTGCTGGCTCTCGGATTGTTTGTAAGAAGGTAGCTTTGCATGTTTGACAAACCACATTACATGCTTGTTCTTTGTATATAAAGAGTAGTATACAATTCAGCTTTTTGAATGGAGCGTTGGATTCTCATCACCTTTACTTACGATTGACTTTTAGCTGTGACTTTGGCTCTCCCTTCTTAGCTTCCTTTGCGTTCCTCTCACGTTTTTGAATTGCTCGCTGTTGTGTCAACATCAATAACAGAGAGTAGTAATCTATTCAGTATGTGCAAGTCTTCTCTTGGTGGCTACTTTGCCTGGACAATAACTTACGTTTCCGTTTCCCATTTCTGTTACTGTGATTGCCTTATAAAGCTGATGATGTTGCGAGGTCTCGATAGAATTAGTGCCGTAAATATACACTCTATGATGATATGCTTTGAAAGACAGTCAGATCGATGTAGAAGAGTATGAAGGCGAATGGATTTTTGAAATTGAGGGTCTAGAATTGAAAATTGAATTTCAAGAGTTGGTATAAAAATTTAAGGTTGACACGTGCTGAACCTCCACTATTTTGGGCCAAAAATTGTCAAAAAGCTTTTCAACTATAATAATATGCGCGGCAGTGCAGACCCGCCGTACCTTTAAGGTATTCACTGCCACACCACTACTATCATTATCTCTTCAAGTATGTCTATGAGCGATAAATGGAAAAGCTTCACCTCTGGACCTCAAGGACAAAAGGCGGGAGAATATTACAAAAAGGCAGAGACTGGGCTTTTCAAGGCATTGGCTCCAATTGGAAAAGGTGCTAATGCACTTGCTGGTAAAGCTGGTGCTGAAGGTTTCTTTCCCGTTGAATTGGCAGAAGGAGAAATTGCCAAAGCTGCTCGCATCTTGAAAACCTTTACTCTAGATGGTGCTAAAGCTGATGATGATCCTCAAGCTGATACTACAGGCGGCGTTGTAGGTGGCCCACCAAAAACTGAATCAGAATTAAAACAAAGTAAAGACAAGTATGAATCAAGAAAAACTCAAAAGGTAATTAAAAAAATTCCTCCCAAAGCACTTCAAGGTGCTTGTGGTATAGCCATCTTTACTTGCTTTCGTACTGGTTTCGGTTGGTCTGGAGCTGGTGGAAGTGGAGTAGTTTTAGCAAGACTACCTGATGGCACATGGGGGCCTCCCTCTGGTATTCTTATTCATACAATAGGTTGGGGCTTACTCATTGGATTGGACATTTATGATGTAGTTTTGATTTTGAGAAAACCACAAGCTTTAAAAGCGTTTGAGCATCCAAAAATTAGTTTAGGAGGAGAGCTCAGTATTGCAGCTGGTCCGGTGGGTAATGGGGCCACACTGGACTCTTCCGTTCTAAATGCTGCACCTTGCTGGTCATATACTAAATCAAAAGGTATGCTTTCTACAGAATGACTAGAATGCTGGCTTGAGCATTGTAGTGACACTAGTCTTCTTTGTTCTCCTCATTCAGGTGCTTATGTAGGTATCCAGTTAGATGGTACTATCGTTCTAAAAGTAAGTAAAGCGGGAGAAATTTGTCGTTATACCACCTATCTCATCACTTCTTCCTTTACAGCGTGACGATGCAAATGCTCGCTTTTATGGCTCCAGAGTCAGCGTAGCAGAGATCTTTGAAGGAAAGGTTAAAGCTCCAGCAGCTGCAACTCCATTATTGCAAACTTTATATGCTGCTGAAGGTAGACCTGAAATATTGGGAACTCAACATATTCCTCAGGGAACAAGTCCTGGTGATGCAGTCATCTCATCAGAAGAAGCTCAACAAATGGAGGCTATCAACAAGCAAGATGTAGCAGACAAAACAACATCTCTTTCGCAGGAACAGCCACCTGCTTTTGATGCAGGTATCTATAGTGGTCAAGATGTACCAAATTACCTTCACACTCACAATGAAAAGACAGGGCTACAGAGCGAAGCAGTACCCACCGACACGGCAAGCAATGCACCTGATGTCTCTTCATCTACGTTTCATAGGGTCCCTCCGCCTCTTCCTCCTGCTTATGAGGATACTGCTTCATCGCACCCAAAAGAGAAAGGAGGTGCAGTGTAAAATGATCCGAAATCATTTCTAAAATTTTCAGGACCTAAGTTTTTGCTTCACATTCCAGTTTCCAGCCTTGATCTACACTAATTTCTTGTTCAATATTTTATAATAGACGTTCTTCTTGATAGGAGTACATTAATAGTGCTTTTGACGCTAGACCGCCCACATGGATGATGATGTGGATCGATCGTCTGGATATTGAAGAAGATGTCTTGTTGTGCTTTTGGATTTAGTATTATGACATCGCTGCTGTGTCTGTGTAGAATGTAGTCTAGATGATTTTCTGGTTGGATAAGTCCTTTGTGCTGAGGTATTATTGCTGATAGTAGTTGAGTCGATCGCATGCAGGCTATGATTCGTTGTTCTTCCCGATAGACTGCTGCCAGCTCTAGTTCTCACCCTCGCCGTTTGTGAAGAAACAATGTCTGTAATTGGTTCGTCTTCATCCATTGCTTCGACATAATCCAACTTTTCAGTCGAAACTTGAATTTGGGCTTGCCACTGCTCAATAAGGTCTGTAGCAAGCTGTACAAGCTCTTCCTTGCTCGCTTCTTTATTTCCATGAGCTTCCTTTATCAGATCCTTGAATGAAAATGTGGCAAGACCTTCGATTTCAGCTTTGGTTCTGGCATTTGTGTCTTCAGAGCAAAAACAAACTCCCAGCCCGGCTTGCTGTTGTAATGACATACAAAGTCGTACAATTTCTTCATCTGGAGTCTAAGATACGTAATTGTTAGAATCTTTAGCTTCCTCTTTCTTTAAAGTCACTACTAACCAAATTGCTATTTGAACCATTCAGATGCTCCAAAGCACTGGCGTGCGCTGAATTTTCCACATGTACCACCCAGCTGCTCTCCGGAATTGCCTGTCTCGATGTTCTTACGTACGCTGTATTTTCGTACATTTGTCGCTTTTGAGCTTGCAAAACAGACAAAATCCAATTGTTGGCTGCTCTTGCCGAAGATCCTACATTTCCTTTTGTAGCTGTCTTGAGATTGTCCAACTCAGATAAGACAGTATTGGGGATGATTAAAGCTATTGGACTAGGTTGAAATGTTGTATTAGAGAGAGCGAAGACATTCCTACTCAGACATTGCGAGAATAGCGTCATGAGAAATGACAATGATGATAGAAGTACGTTCCTATTAAGCACAAGAATATCCTTGTCAGTAAAGGAGAAAAGTTTTTTCATGTGTTTGTACCTGTATAACTCACGTATCTAGCACCAGCAAAGAACACCCTTGAATGCTGTTTTCTCTCCGTCCTCCAGTCGATAGCCTTTCACGAATGATATCCACTAAACTTTCCTTCTGCATTTGACTTTTTAGCTGACCTGTAACTGCTTCTGAATCAATAGAACCCGCCTCTACATCCATTATTTCCTCCTGCTCCCAATTCTCGATATAAATATACTCCCCATTGGAACCTCGAATTGTATCACCTCGAGATATCGTAAGTCTCACAGGTCCAGAATTACTAGCTTGCAATTCAGGATGACGAGCGGCGTACTCATCTGCATAGGAAGGCATGATGGCATGACAGCAAAAAGGGCAAGTGCTCTTGGCATATGGAGCTTCAGAACTTTGATTGCTAACCTCTATAAATGTGGTATGAGTAGGTGGCAGATGGAGTCAGATTTAAAGAAAAGTAGGCCAATAAATTTTTTAAAGACTAGCTGCATATAATGCCAAGGACGTGAAGCTAGGTTTCTAGCGCGCTCCGAGATGACTTAAAATCTGTCCTTCTACCGAACTGAAGTGTGATGATACTTGGTAGAGTTCAGAAACTTTATTTTGATCTCTGATACATCTTCCATCGCCGCAGGAAAATGGCAAGGTAAGGCCTGCTTCAAGTAAAACTCAGAGCATGTCAAAGGGTAGCTATGTATTGTAGTAGTAATTACAATAATTACTTATTCAACTCCTTTATCTCATTTCCCTTACATTGATACTATTTTTACGCTGAATTGTTCTCTTAAGCGCCGGACCTCACGAACTATTGGACATTGAAATAGAGAGGTAAATTATTGTGTGAATTTCAAGGTTAGCCCCTATAGTGAAGATGGCAATGAACAGGCAGGGATATTACTTCCAATTCCTGACCGAGTGAAGGTTTAGCTTCCTAAAGGGGTGGGGACCTTTTTTTTTTTTTTTTTTTTTTTTTAAATCATTTGTTACTTTTAGTCTATTGGCACACTTTCATATCACTCGGGGAGAGAAGTCTTTCGTCACAACACGATTACGCCATGGAAAATAGCGAAGCTAGACTTGCCTTACTAAAGATCCATCATGTGAAACTCTAGCTTCTGGCTCTTCTCTTTGGAATGAAAGCATCCTGATTTTAAGCCTACGGTGATACTTCAGTACGAGGATTGGTCAAAGTCGAAGGTTGAAGATTCTGCATACGTCACGTGGTTATTTTATTTCTGCTTTTGAAAATGTCAATTTCTTTCTTTTCGTTGATCTTTTTTTTTTCCACCACTCTGTTACACTCACGATGAACATTCCTGTTCGAACTGCACGGCAGGCTACTGCATCTTGTAGTCGTATACAAGCATTCAGCACATCATCCGCTACTCAACATCGTACCTTACCCAGACCTAAAGCAATTCGACCAGCATCTCAAAAAGATACACCGGTTCCTTCCGATGTTTATGAGTTGACAAAGTCATATCCACGGCACCCTTTACTGGCATTCTTTGACTTCACCCAACGCAGAGTCAAGGAAAATCCAGATTCAGCAGAGGAGATAGAGGTTATGGTTCCAGCATCACTAACAAGAAGAAGTCTGCAAACAGATACAAACAGTAGAGGATGGTTAGCACCAGAATTGAGAACAAAGAGTAGTCTAGAGTTACATCAACTATGGTACAATTGCCTCAAGGAACGTAACAAGATACGAACGACTATGGATGAAATTCAGAGGACAGGAGCTAGAGATTTGGCAGCAATGTCAAATTACAATGGCTATAAAATTGAAAGGAGGGTGAGATTTTACATTGAAGTTTCAAATTGGGAATTACATAGCACTTTATTGACGCTCAGAATTACTTCACAGATAAAAAAGACAATGGCAAGGACGAAATTTGTTCTCAATGAGCGTAGACTAGCACTTCTAGAAGCGAGAAGAAAAACAGCAGCTGCAGCGCCAGCAAATGGAACTGAATTGCCAGAGGAAGAGGAAGTTATTGATGAGAAAAGTGCATTATACGAAGGCCTTCGACACATCTGAGTCGCTCTTCTCTTTTCCACTTTTGTATATTATAGTCCTAGAGAATGTTGCTCTTACGAACAATGCAATGATCGTATAGCCTCCATGGCAGAGTAAGGATGTATTGGGTCACTTTCGTTGTAGGTAATGAGATTGTGTTGCTTCAATTCCCACGTGGTTGTCAGTCCCTCCTCCTAAAACGCGCTCGGACGTCTTGATACTTGAACTTGTTGTAAAAGCCACCTTTTGGTTGGTATCCCGCATACTTCCCCCACTGGTGATTATTAGACTCTTTTTAATTTTTGTTTGTTCGGGGTGGGAGTGATCGATCTTTCTGCGATTAAAGTACAGACCGGGTACCAATGGCGGATAATCATCATCGTTCTGCCTCTAATCATTCTAATCTTCCTACTTTTCAATTGCTTCAACACCAACACCAGGAAGAAACGGAGCAGACACCATCAAGACGCGATGGTTCAACAAGACGTCAAGAGAATTTCACTCAAGAGGAAGACTACTTGAGTCCTTTGATTGCGACCTCTCGAAGAGGAAGGGGAAGAGTAGATTCATTATCTAGTATTGGCTCAAGTGTTGCACCAGCTGCTCTTCCCAAGCTTCGGAATCACAGTTCATCAAGACATCATCATCAACAACAGCAACAACAACATCGAGAAGGTATTACACCTTCAACTTCGATAGCAACAGCTACTGGTGGAGGGGGATTGGAAGCTTGGCTACAGAGTCAAGCTGTACCTGGCGCTTCAGGTCACGGATCTTTTCCATCATTTGCACCTTCTAATCGAATTCGAAGGATGAATGCTGTCGATGAAGGAGATGTAGGATCAGATGCAGGTAGATCAGTAGGAGCAAAATCAGCAGGACCAAGAATGAATGGAGGTAGTGGAAGGAGCAATAGAGATAGACAAAAGCGATCAATGATTCCAGAGTGGGATCCAGCTGCTCTCGATGGTGATGCTGCTGGTCTTGGTGGATATGGGCAATCAGATGCTCAAAGACTTGAAAGTGTTCTTCGATGGCGTAAGGATTCGACTACCAAAAGTATCACAAAAGAACGCAATGAACTTCATGATATAGATCAAATTGCACCCGAGTCTAGAAGGAGAAGAAGGGAAACAGCAGGAAGCTTCAGTGCTGGTGGTCTAAGTGTTCTTCGCGAGGGTGTACGGCGTCCCCGAAAACTAAATGCGGAATCTAGTCTAGATGCATTACTCTCTTCTTCTCTACTCGAGCAGAATGGAGCAAGATTGCCTTCATCAAGATCATTCAGTGGCAATACGACCGCTGGTGGGAGCGTATTTGGGGCTCGAGAATCTGCTATGGTAGCGAAAGAAAAGGAAAAGGAAGATGAAATCACTTCATCTCCGCTTAGAAGCTTCGTTCGCTGGCTTTTATTGGAAGGAAGCAAGAGTGAAAACTCAGCGGATAGTCTCACTTCTGAAAGTGGCATGGTATTTGTCACTCTGGTGACTGTACTCGTAAGCATCCTATTTAAATGGGCTACCGGCCTAGGCAGCTGGAGCGGGAAGGGTAATCCTCCCATGTATGGCGATTTTGAAGCTCAACGACATTGGATGGAGATAACTTTGCATTTACCTCGCTCTCAGTGGTACCACTATGATCTACAGTATTGGGGTCTTGACTATCCTCCATTTACCGCTATTGTGAGCAGATGGTGTGCTCAAATCGGAACTCTAATTCCTGGTCTATCACCATCGTTCGCCTTGGACATTTCAAGAGGAAATGAATCGCCAATATTAGTCGTCTTCATGCATGCTACTGTCTTGGTCTTGGACTTGCTCGTGTACACACCAGCAGTGTTGTTCTTCTTGTCTCGAAAGCTTCAAGGAAGAGGGCGAAGAACTCGATCAATTGCAGCAATCTCCATCCTACTACAACCAGCAATAATTTTAGTCGACTATGGACACTTTCAGTACAATACTGTAATGTTGGGTTTGAGCGCAGCAGCTTTTACTTTCCTCTATACCAGTCTACCAAATCCAGACCTCTCCTTGAATGGGAGTGGAAAATTAGCTGAAGAGATGCAGAAGAGGATGACAAGTTTGAGTCGCAAGATCAGTTATGAGTATATTGCTGCAGCAATATTCTTCTCATATAGCCTTTGCTTTAAACAAATGGCACTTTACTTTGCTCCTGCTATTTTTGCTGTCATGCTTGGTAGGTGTTGGGGTCTAGCCAAAGTCGGCTTCGAGAGAGGGTGAGTAGTGTAGCAATTATACTTTCTTTAAATATTGAGTGATAATAACGATTTTTTTATTTATATATATTTTTACTCACACAGTTTAATTTGCTTCCTTGGGATCGGCTTGGCAACTTCTTCAACTTTTGCAGTGGTATTCCTACCATGGTTGACCAATTTCAATCAACTCGGTCAGATCATTCATCGCATTTTTCCACTTGCTCGAGGAATTTTTGAAGACAAGGTTAGCAATGTTTGGTGTTTCCTCTCTGTGTTGCCCATTCCAGCTAGATATAAGCTTCGCAACATCATCTCTGGACCTACACTTGCCAGACTCAGTCTAGCAACTACATTACTTGTTATTCTTTTGCCTTGTGTACAATTATTCGCTGCTGCAGCAGAAACAGTTCGAATCGAAATGTTCCTCTATCAAGATATGCAAAGGCAAGTAGCAGCTTCGCAAAAGAGAAAGATTGAAGGTAGCATTGCTGGATCTTCGCGAGCAAGACAAAGAAAGGCATTTCAAATGGCACCTTCAGAAACAGGTAGCGATCTGGCTAGTGTTTTGAGTGGAGCACGAGGAGGAGGAGGAGGAGGGGGTGGTGGTGGACCAAGTACTACTAGAGGACAACAAGAAAGAAGACTTACTGGGATACCAGAGCGTAAAGCTGTTGTCGCCTCATCATCACCCTCACCCGCCGCCTCTGTCCTACCTTATGCTTTGTTGTCTACCAGTTTGGCTTTCTTCCTCTTTGGCTTTCAAACGCATGAAAAAAGCATTCTCCTACCTCTACTTCCGATAACTCTACTAATCAGCACAATAGGAGATGATTGGGGAGGAGGTGCAGGTAAGACGGACTGGGAGTGGGCCGTCTTGACCAACAATATAGCTGTTTTCAGCATGTGGCCACTATTGCAGAGAGATGGACTTTCTTTGCAGTATGCAGTCTTGATACTATTTTGGAATTGGTCAATTGGTCATCATCCATTCTTTGGACTGCAAAGTACTCGTCAAAGTTTTGTGGCTTGGTTTGGTGCCATTGCACACTTGGCTATCATCACCCTTCACATTCTTGAGCTACTCTTTCCCCTCTTTACCACTTACTCCAACCCCATCACATCAAGATACCCAGATCTATTCGCAGTCCTGAATGTTCTCCTCTGCACCCCTTGCCTATTACTGGTTTGGTTATGGTCGATCAAAAGACAGCTAGAAGTTGGTTTTGCATGTGGTATTGACATTTTAAGCTTTCAAAGTAAAGGTTCATTAAAGTCGAAATCAAAAGCAGAGGCTGTAAAATCTAGCTGAAAAAAATGATTGCAATGCAATATATTATATAAAAAGGATGTAAACAAATGTTTTGATAGTACAATGACTTGCGAGTGTGATGATGCTATACTTTTAGTTGTCAGATCTATCCCGATTCTTTGGCTCTCTTTTTCTTTTCAGCTTGATGCATCCTTTTACTTGCCTTTGCTCTTAATCGATCTGCCTTTTCAACTCCCTTTTCAAGCTTGGCCCTTGTAAGCGACTGTGATGACTGGCCTCTCTTTCGTAAAGCCTTGGCTTTGGAAGATGTGGAAGAAGAAGAAGATACAATTGCGTGATCATGCAGGTGTGGATAAAATGTTGGCTTTTCTGAAGCTACACGACTTGGCAGGTAACTTTAGTAATGCTCCCTGATATGCTCTTTTCTCATTTTCGTCAAAAACTCACCTTCACCACCACCTGCATGTTTGGAATGCAATGGCAAAGGTTCAGGCTGGCGTCTCTCCGCCCTCTTAAGCCCTCCCTTTTTCTGTACCATCTCAACTTATGTGCGTTAATGAATCTGATAATAATTGGGAATTAAAATTGGCAAGCTTTTTCTTGAAAAAATTTATCAGGAAAAAAAAAAAATAAAGAATCACAGATTATTGTGTGCGCTCTTCTCCGCATCCACGCGACGTGTGGAGAAGAAATTAGCGTAAGGGAGATGAGGCTCTTCTTGAAAAATTAATTCAGAGATAAGCTTGATATACTAATTGATAGAGAGAAGACTAGGCTCAGAGAAAATTTCTCTCCCTCTAACCCCACTTCTCTCCCAAAGTAACTATCATGACTACCCATCGACTCAGCTCTAGCCTATCTGGACTTTCAGTCAATTTGAGGTCTTCTACAGCATCTAATAGATTCGCAAGTCGATGGATGCAGCAGCAGCAGCAGCAGTCACGCGGGTGTCTCTTTGAATGCTACTTTTCTTTACTTTCATCTGGCTCAGCTTCTCGTAATTTTGCTACTACCTCATCAGTAAAAAGGAATGGTCCCTGGTCTGATCCCATTACAAAACCACTCAATCGATATGTAATTTTAGCGGAAGATTTCACTGGACCAGGTGCCTTGGCAAGAAGATTGGAGGTGAGAGAACGTCATCTAGAAGAAGCAGCAAAGGGAAAAGAAGTTGGTCGAATTGAATTGGGAGGTGGATTACTTAAAACAGACTTTAAAGACATTGACGAAGAACTTGGTCCAACTTCTGCTCTTGCTGGTAGTATATTTGTCGTTCAAGGAGAGAGTATAGAAGAAGTTCGAGCTCGATTAAATCAAGATGAATATGTACGAGCAGGTGTATTTGATCCAAGCAAAATTCGAATTTTTCCATTTTTGAGAGCATTCAATGAGCAAAGTACAAGCATTGGAAATCCCTCTGTAGGAGCAACTAAACCAATATCGGCTCGAAGGCCAAAGGGTGAATCATCAGTCAAAACTAATCTTTTAAGAAATGAAATTTATGTCACTGATCCAAAGGCTAGTGGAAAATCACTTAATGCAAATGATCGAAAGACGATGGAGAATACACTGGGACATTTACGAAGTACTCAGAGCAAGCCCAAGCCATCAATTACTCTCGATACACTGCGAAGAACTCCACCACCTAGAAGTGAGGAGAGTCAATAAGAATAGCAAAAAAGAATGATAAAATAATTTTTATTGACATTCGTATTTGATGATCAAATTTTATGGATTTAATACGAAAACAAGAGACCTCTCTCAATTTGCTATGCTACAATTTTTTTTTGGTCTGTATTGAATGTATTAGAATGCGGATTGCTATGACTTGCCTTGTACTTTTCCAATTTACTTTTTACTTCTTCTTATTGGTAATGTAATTTGCTCAATCTTTCCCTTTTAGCCGTACCTGATACGATTTAATCTCTGTCATAAAAGACTGCCTCACTATAGCCATGATTACGTTCCGACAACGGAAAATTTGCCCCCAGCTCTTGGCGTCATCACAACTCAAACCTTTTTTAATAGTGGCTGCCCCCGCCCTCCACTGTCTGTCTGATTTGCTCTTTACGCCAATACTATCCAGGTAGTCCCTGGTTCCTAAGTCAAACAAGGTGAGAAATCAGTCGGAGTTGAATTTGCGTGTATAACAAACAAAATGATGGAGTAATTGGTTACTTGCTCCTCACTGAAGCAGAGAGCAAGACAAGGACCATGTGTGTTTCACTATAGGCGCAATGTAGCGGATGAACCCTGCTTTTCTTCATTAGTCAAATTACAGTCTCAAATCTTCCTGTCAATTTGCCCTACCCTTTATCAATCTACTGAGTCCATCTTTTCCCTTCTCTTCTCTACCAATCCATCCAGCCTTCATCAATCATGACAAGCAAGGCTGGTAGCTGCGAAACCAATTCTCATTATTATCCTTTCATGATTTCTTCAAAAGATTCTCCAACAGGACCATTGACCCGATTTCAGCATGACCCTTCACCTAGTCTTGGTAGCAGCATACTTCGAAAGCAACCAAGTAGACCAGCTTTACCCTCCATAATTTCGACCACTCATTCCAATCGTTCAACATGGTGGAGCACTGAAGAGATCTCAAAGACAATCGATTGTTTAATCACTCCTGGCAATATAAGACCATCACAAGATTCGTATTCCCCTCAAGAGTATTTTGATGCGCATACAATTCATTCCACGACAAAGCTGGACATGATAGAAGCCAATTTTAATTCCTCCGACGTTTGTGCACATAGACACGCTTTTTCCGTATTGCCCACACCTACACATGGGCCAATGAGGAAACAGTCAGCTGATATGGGTGTGGGACTTGGAGAAGGGAATGATCGTACTAATGAGGACATTCGACATCTTTGGACTGTCGCTTCTTCATTGTTGGCGAGACCACCTTCATCGCTGTCGTACACTGATCTTTCAAAGAATGCTTGTCAAGGCAGCACTAGCGATGAAAGAAGGAGATGGAGTATACTACGGCGACACCGTATAGCACCTTCTAATGCAACCACGAAGACTAGTCATGATGAAGGGACGACACTTGATTCTACTTTAGATCCTCATTCAGTCGCACATGGAATTCTTGATTTTGTAGTCGATGTGCCGCAAAGAAGGGAAAGTGCAGGAACGACATTCACTTTCAGATCTTTGATGAATAAATCGAAAGGTAAAGACTGCACATCGAGTCCAACGGCATCCAAGGAAAAGCTAGATCAAATTGATGAGTCAATCTGCAGCAACAAGATGGCAACAGATAGACAGGCTAAAGCTGTTCCAGTACGACGGTGGTGGGTCGTAGCTTTATGCTTGGCCGGCTTAATGGCCAGTGCCGCATTGATTGTATTAGGGTGTCTTTTTCATAAGAGCGGAAACAAGCTCTCACTATAGGTTATCCTATCGACATCATCGCACCGCTCCTTGAAAGCGAAGGCGTTTCCTTCATTGTACTAATGGCCGGGCTCGAATATGCCTATATCAATGCAACTGCACTATCATGGTTGCACATGCTGCGTGGGGTTCCTCAATATATATTGAGAAGGCCAAAGCTGGGCTACTAATTTGCCTCGAACAAGTCCTAAAGGGACTGGGCCATAGTGACGACTGTCGATGCTATTTGCTAAGTTGTCACCACTAGTCCATATGTGACCCTTTGGAACAACAATGTATGTAGGCTCTGTACTTGGATCTCCTTTCATGTTTTTTCTTCTTGCCTCGCTATTGTTTGGCATAATCCACTGTCTTTCGTGTGATGATGATGGTTCCACCCGAGGGTCCAACAGTACTGTGTCTCCTGGTAACCCAATCACCCGCTTACAAACTTCCTTTCTGGGATCATTGGGTGAAACATATACTGCAAGATCACCAACAGAAAGCCCGATCGTCTTGCTTGCATCACTCTTCTTGTAGATATTACTATTCTCCGCATACATAGAATTTTTGTACTCCAAAACTTTTGAAACCAATTTGTAAAGCCGTAAGGAGATGACTAGATTGCTTTCACCACCATCTGCAAGGGTCGGAAGCATAGAAGAGCCTATACTTCCTCTTGGCTCGATGGTATTCTCATGTAGAAAGAAGAATAGACAATATGACTTGAGGCATATGACAGACACTCTAAAAGTACCAAAGCCAAACGTTGCTGTTGCTCTTGCTAATTTTTCTCGAGTAAAGAAAGATTGTACTCGTGCTCGCGTTAAAGTTGATACGACTGCCAGTCTTGGTCGATTGTAGAAGAAAGATAATGAGCGTCGAATCCACTCTCGACTAGACATGCTCCTTATAATTAGAGCAAGCAAGATGGAGGTGTATATTGAATCGGCTTAGGTTCATTTAAACCAAACTGAACAGGAACGCACAGGCAACAATTCAATTCAAACCAGCACAAAAACGTATCACGCGCGTAATATTTTCCCGGCCGGTGCTTGTCAGTTGCACTATCAAATTGATCATTTCTCCACCAACCATACCTTTGGAGTAGATGACCTCTACCTTTTCTACTTAGGACAGCAGCGATACCCTTGAACTTCTTAGCGACTCACAAGCCATAATTTGGTGATTGCTGGATAGTAACCCTCAAGATTTTTGGTCTCAAATTTGTATTAGGGACAGCAACACAAATTAAGTCTCAGTCGCAATCTTCGAGTTGCCCGATAACCAGGTCTTGTATATATTCCTCTCAATTCAATCAAGCACTGGACATTTACCCCTTTTAGCCATTGTATCAGCCATCTTTCAAGTGGCACTCTATATGACAATTTCGATTGCATCACACCTCACATTCACTGTGCTCACCGTCAACGTTCGGCATTAACAAGACACACCAAGAATCAGTCACTTATCAGCTATACCTAGAGCAAAGGTAATATATCAGTACCACACAGTAATTGGTTCATAATCCGTCCAAGGCTTTCGCTGGCATTGAGCGAGCTCTGTGAGCCGCTATGCTTCATGCCAGTGCTTTGGCAGGTGCTTGTGCAGGTCTAGTATCTTCAATAGTTACATGTCCTTTGGATGTGGTAAAGACTAGACTACAAGCGCAAGGAGGACCCACAAGACCACTTAGATCAGGATGGAGTGGTCCTGCTGGTCATCCAAATGGTGGTATAGGAGGTGGTGGGGCTAGAGAGGCATGGGAAAGGGCGTTGAAGCTACAAGCAGCGTCAGAAGGAGTTGCCAAGGAGGTTGTTGAATCCAGACATGTGGGTCTATCAGGTGAGTGAATACGAAATCTATTAGGCTGAAGGGATTGCTAGCTCTGGTATTGCTAAGACACTGACTCTGCTTGTCACTAGCAACGATAAGGAATATATGGACAGAGACTGGCGTACGAGGATTTTATAGAGGCTTGGGCCCTACGATATTTGGATACCTGCCTACATGGGCAATCTATTTTACAGTGTATGACAAGAGTAAATCATTCTTAGCAAGTACGCTGAGTGAGTACAAGCCCAAGGAACAGTCGATGTATCTGTAGGAGCTCACTTTTGATCATTCCTCTGCAGACCCAAGTGGAGAAGAGGATTTTTTAAATCATATTCTAAGTGCCATGACAGCAGGGATGGCAAGTACAATATGCACTAGTCCACTATGGGTAGTCAAAACGAGGTTTATGGTGAGTACAATACATTTTTTTTTTTTTTTTTTTACAAGCTAGCTCCCCACATTGCTAAGGATCATCGTGTACAGCTACAATCTGTCAAGGATCCCAGCACCAAACCATATAGACATACAGGAGATGCTTTTGTGCAAATCTTCAAAACAGAAGGATTGAGAGGATTTTATCGAGGTTTACTGCCTAGTTTATTTGGTGTTAGTCATGTGGCTGTTCAATTTCCACTCTATGAGAGCTTCAAGAGTTGGGCTAGTGAGTGCAATTGCTGTATGGTGATATGATAGCTTCGTCCTTATAAATCTTCATTTCACTTTCCTCCTCGCAGGAGACCAAGATGGAGTAGACGAGATTTCACCCAGTATCATCTTGACTTGCAGTAGTAGTGCCAAAATGATTGCTTCTGTTCTCACATACCCGCATGAAGTACTACGAACTCGATTGCAGATGCAGCCTAGGTTAGCGACGGGAGCGACCGACTCTAGTGTAACAGCAAGGCATCACCGATCGATACATACAGGGACAGCTGGTAAAAGTCGACCATCAAAAGCAATTGCCTCAAAAATCATCACTGCTTCAACAGCAATATTAAGGTCTGGTGGAAGGACGAGGAATATTTCCCATATGGGTAATGTCAATAGTGGAAATCGATATACTGGAGTGCTACAAGCGTGTCGCACCATTGCTAAAGAAGAGGGAATAAGAGGTTTCTACAAGGGTATGGGTGTCAATCTAATTAGAACAGTTCCAAGCTCAGCACTTACAATATTGACGTGAGTCATAAGGTAAAAATTGTGTGAGAAATCATAGAGAAATTGACTTTATTTTATTTTATTTACTTAGCTACGAAATAATGATGCAGCATTTGACTGCTGACATGCATGATATGGATCATGAGGATGTAGATCATGAAAAATAAATAAAAAAGTTTCAATAGAATCTCTATCATCTCAAACAATCTCAATTTTTCCCTGCACTGTCTTGCACTCAACAGCTTTTCGTTTTTTCGTTTTTTCTTATCTATTGCAATTGTAGCCAACATTTCTACACAGATACAGGGGTGTCTCTGTTTGGCTATGTAAAATTCTTATTGAAATATTTTTAAATAGTATGCGAGTAAAGTAAGTGGCAAACATTGGCACTCGGCTTTTTCAACTGCCTAGGAAGATGATAAAATCCTGAGTAAAGGGTGGCAGGGTGGCAAAGTGGCTAGCGGCTTTAGTGGTAAGGCTCGCAAATTGACATCATCGCATTCAGCCACTACAGCTATCCTATCTTTTAAGCTCCCTATTAACTTTCTCTTCTTCATTAGAGATGAATGGTTCTCAAGCTTTCACAAAGGAGTGGCTTGCGTTGATGATGCTCATCGAGGTTCAGTTGTACACCCCTTCGTAACCCACAAATTGGATTTGGAAGCGGCTACTCGCTTGGCAAATCCAGTTCTCGAGACTAGAAAAGTAACATAATTTAGCTTTACAAATATAGCAAGAAGTCTTGATGACGAAGTGAACTTGTAAGCTATAAAAAGTAGCTTGAACCTGCTATTGCTGCTCGTCTCACGATTCTCCAATCCATTTGGCTTTTCCCTCTTCCTTCCTACTTCACTTCACGACACTCACCGCTTGATTGCATCTGATCATGAAAATTTCTTTCCTTTTTCCTATAATTACTTTCTCTTTGCCTGTTTTGGCCCACATGCGAGTCACTTCCAGCAAGGAATTTCACCTTGTAAAGAGAGACACTTGGCCTGATCATGGCTGGAAGAACAAAGTATCTGGGCCTAAAGTGCCGTTCATGAACAAATTTACCACTTTGGATGAAGCTTTTGATCAAATCACAAATATTTTACAAAAATTGGACACTCAACTTGAACAATCTTCAACGATTACTTTTGATCAAAATCAAGCTATGGAAATGGAAAAAGTTTTTGCTAGTTTAGCTTCCACCCTTGCTTATACTTCTGCTGGTATCAACAGTGGTTCACTCAAAATTGTTAAAGCTGCAGGAGTACAAAGTCAAGCTCAAAGAATGGCGGACATCGCTGTTCCTCTTGCTGGAAAGGTAGCCGCATTAAAGGTGAGAAGAAAAGAGAGAAAAAATAAAGAAGAGGGTAGTGAGCTTTAGAATATTTATACTGAAGTAGTAATTTTACTATTTTAAATTGCCACTAGAGCTTCTACGAGAAACAGGATGGACTCATTGACGCCGTCGCAAAAGATCTATACTCGATTACTCACTCTTTCAATAAACTTTATCAAGGACTCAAGAAATCTTGGTGAGTGTCACTATCATAGAGTAGTAAAGCCCAAACGTGAAATTGAAAGAAAAATTTCTGCCCAACAAGCTATACCTACGCCAAATTGGAATTGACTCAACCAATCAAACAGATTCTTTGTGCCATTGATCAAGCAATCAAGACAATCAAAGCCGAGTATCGCTTATTTTCAGATGAATTTTGTGCAGACAGTAAGAACAAGGATTGCAGTGACTGGAACACTTTCTCCATACCTTGCTCTATTGACAAATTTCAAGATGCAACCGCCTACATTCCTCAATGTTATGCCAAAAGTTGCTGGACTCAAGCTTGTGAAAAGGAAAATTTATTTAGCAAAGGACCAGTCGGATGGACTTCTGATCAAGCTTTTACCTGGCAACCAGAGAATTGGTTATGTGATAGCCGCAAGAAGAGATTGATTGCCTAGAGAAAGTAGCTAGAACAGATATCATCG